>OX291552.1:5756335-6506335 GCA_946406115.1 Apoda limacodes
AGGTAATGCACTAGACAAAAGCAAGTTTTAGAACATATATTTTTTTCAATCCTTCAGGTGCTCTAGTTCAGCCACAAAATTTGCACAAAACCGTCGTATTCATGCGTTCTAGCCTATACCGCAACCTTAATGTGACTGGACATGACAACTCTTTAAATAAAAAGATTATCAAATCGTCGACGTGTTTTTTTTATGTGTGTTCCCGCATAACTTATTTGTTTGTAAACCAGATTGGTCAATTTTTACATATATAGAAGAAGCGCATTATTCTAAAAAGTCTCACCTGTCTCTAGTAAAATATTTCGTATGTTTTAGGTGCAATTATTTATTTCTTTTTAGTTCGTAATGATTTTACAGTCGGTTTTTTTTATTTGTTAATTTTTTTATTTTTATTAACAGCTTTTAAGTTTTCGTTTTTTTGTGCTCTAGCGCTTTACTATTTTATTCAGGGGTGAAAATACGTACTCAGAGGTCCGAAACACACACGACTTGTCCGATTTTCAAACTCTGAAAAAGTTATTTAATACAATCATTTGAATGCATTGAATGGCAAATTATTATTTCTAATTAAATTATCTTAAGCATATATATATATATATATATATATATATATATATATATATATATATATATATATATATATAACTGATGTGTAATTTTGTAATCTCCTTTTAATTTCTTTTATTTTGATTAAATCAGACACTTTACTTTATACCTTGACTGTCGTAATCCATCCAAAATACGAGGCAATAATGCAAATTTATAAACATACAAATATACATACAAGATACGTGCAAAAAACATGACCCTTCCTTGGCAGTCGGTTCAAAAATTAGACTCACTAGTTTTATAGTCCGAAATCGCGGGAGTAATGCCCCCTGTGTTGGAAGTGTCCAAAGGCTGCGGTGACCGCTTCCTGCTCCGTGTAAAAATATTTAGTGGCACAAGACACGGAGTTCAATTTTCTATCATAATTTCATATTCTTTTGGGGCTTATTTTTTACTTTTTAATTATTTTTCGAATATGGTTTCATTTTTTATTTATTTTTAGCTTGCCGTTCATCTATTTTCGTATTCAATTATTTTAGTAATGCTATTTTACATTCGATCACAGAATTATTTTATTTTTAGCACGGTGTAAATAACGCTTATTAATGAAACAGTTGCTAAAAGTATACTTTTTTACACGAGTGATGCAGCTGAGTTTCACAATGGCATAGCTTAAGTGATAAGACAAATTTCTTGCAATTGCAAACAATGCTCTGCAAAGTACTAAAGAAAATATAATTATCTATAGTATAAAGAGGCAGAATTTATTTGTTGTATTGTTTGTTCGTATGGGTAATCTGTCCAACTACTAAACCGATTCAAAAAAAACCTTTCTTTAATAGTAAGCTTTAGTATCCCTTTGTTACATAGATACATAAACTGTTTTGATTAAAATAAATTTTTAGTTACAAAAATGCATTTTCCTAAAAGTTGTAAGAAAAAATATTCCTTTCACGTTGTAACGAAGCGACGAGGTGAACTAATTTATTTGGTGGACCTAATTTATCCTTAATGAGAGATCCCACCGGTTTTTTTGCGGGATGTTTTTTTATGACATAGTTTATTTTACAGAAACGGAATTTTAAATATGAATTTCAACCTGGAACACAAAGCGCGTCCATTAAATTACTAGGCGCCATCTAGCGGAAGAGAGTCGCACTTATTTTCAGTGAGTTTTTCTCGTTGCTCGTACTTTAATGTTGTAAGTACATACTTTATGCAACGAGTTACTGAAAAATCTATTAATATAATACTAGTTTCGATTTCGTCTTTTAGGTACTTCAATTTGAAAATTAAAATACCTACGTGATTATTAACGTTATTTTTGTATACAGTTATTATTTTATACTAAAAATCTGTTTATCAGTATTTTTTTCTATTGTCTATGAATATTGAATTTAAAAAGCTATTTAAATATCAACTTTACTAACAGCTATTTAAATCATAAATTACGAAAACACCTTATGGTAATGACTCATAGAGTAATCTTGTACTTATTTTGTTGTAACAAAGTGTATATACATGTTTTCGAACAGGAAAATTGGTCAGAGCTCGTTCGATCGTCTCGGTACAGGACGTTTGCATTAATATTTATTTACTTTAAAATGTTTACTTTTAGAATACTTTTTTTTCTATTTTTCTTAAAGTGTGTTTATTTGAAAAATTCGAACCCGATTATAGAAACGGAAGATGGAAAACTAGAAGGAGCTTGGCTTGTTAATGAAGATAACAGACGGTATGCGACGTTCAAAGGAGTGCCATATGCAAATCCACCGACTGGGCAATACCGGTTCAAGGTAATTTTAGCTTGTGTTGATCACTAACACGTGTTGAATGCATTAATTAACAAAAACTTTCTTATTACCCGACTGTAAACGGGTTATGTTTTCCACGCATCTATGTACGTAGGTATGTAGCGTAGTCCCCCCCCCCCTCTCACTGCTGGCAGACTGATCACCTAAAACAGGAAGCCGGAAGAAGTATAATAGGAACAGCGGATAATAATAAGATAAATATATTCGAAATACTTTGAGTTTCCGAATAACAAAATCCCAACCAAGTGCGTGTCGGATCACACGCAGTGTAGAGTTCCGTAGATGCTCGTCACAAGTAAATTTTAGCCGACTGAGTATATACTTTTTCTTTTAACCTCGTTATACATACGAGCGGCAACTAGATGAGGTAGATTATGGCTTAAGCTTCCTTCTTCAAGAAGAGAGAGACCTGTGCCCCTGTAATGAGTCGTTATAACGACTGAGGCTATATGCAGAGTGAAAAGAAAGGCACTATCCAAAATCAGCAACATTTAAAGAGTTTTTTAGTTTTAGAATTAATTAAAGAATTTTTTGAAAGAGGTAACCTAAAATATTTTTTTCATCTCATTGGCCCGGAAAGGTTCACTATGTCGTTTGAAAACTGATAAATTTGCGAGGAAAAGCCTACTATATCCACTTTTTAGGGTTTCGTAGCCAAATGGCAAAAAATAGAACCCTTATAGATTCGTCATGTCTGTCTGTCCGTCCGTCCGTATGTCACAGCCACTTTTTTCCGAAACTATAAGAACTATACGGTTGAAACTTGATAAGTACATGTATTCTGTGAACTGCATTAAAATTTTCACACAAAAATAGAAAAAAAACAATAAATTTTTGGGGTTACCCATACTTAGAACTTAAACTCAAAAATTTTTTTTTCATCAAACCCATACGTGTGGGGTTTTTATGAATAGGTCTTCAAAAATGATATGGAGGTTTTTAATATATTTTTTTCCAAACTGAATTGTTTGCGCGAGAGACACTTGGGGTAAAATGTCTACCCCCGGAACCCTCGGTGCGCGAGTCCAACTCGCACTTGGCCGGTTTTTATGTTTGATGGTTGTATGAAGTTTTGTTACTAGTATCGATGCTTTTAGTGTACAAGAATAGAGAGAGACAGAGAAATAAGAAATCCGTAACTCAAACCAAAAAAATACAAACTTCTTTTCAAAAAAAAAAAAAAAACAACCAGTTTCAAAAAGATGCACTGAAGAGTTCAAAATAATTACTTATTATCAAAAATCTGATGTGAATTACAGTTTCAGGTTGGTGTCTATGTACAAAACTGTTTATAACACACTCAAACACATGCATGAAACCAACGTCAAACTGTAATTCAGATCAGATTTTTGGAAACAAGTAATTATTTTTACCTTTTAGCGCATCTTTTTGAAGCCGGTTGTTTTTTGTTAAATAGTTTTTTTGTATCTTGTACAATTTGTACTTGTTATTTTCCTGGGTGAAAAACGGATGGACATTGCGAAATAAATTAACCCTAAGATAATGTTGTATTTTTCTGTAAATGTAGATACATATGGATAAGAAAATCCTTTATCTCAGTCGCATGATGCAAGTATGTGATTGCATTTGTAAATACAAACAAACACTCACATATATGCGCCCACGACACTTATGAACTTAGCAAACATTGTCAATATAATTGTAAATATCAGTTTGTGTGTTGGTTTATGTATTACTCGCTTTTGCCAGCGTCTCTGGTCGCGTTCAATTCGTATTCATTCCGAACCGGTGGTAATTAATTTGGTTTTTTTTTATTTTAATTAATAATTAAACTTACATTTCAAAAATGCTGTTTAAAAGTCTTTTTGAACAAAAAAGTTTGAGTATACCTATTGCCGTCGGATTCCTACGGTCCATTTCTACTTCTTGATTTTAGTAAGCAAGTTTGATGCAGATTTAATGATTTTCAATTATAAGGCTCCGCCTGCCTTAGATTCGGCTATCGGCGTGGGATATCTACGGCAACTCCTTGATTATAGTAAACAACCGATTCATACTTGACTTTTTTAGGTTTTTTCCAAATTTCGTTTAAGTCGCTTCAGCCGTAAAAGCGTAACAAGCAACTAAAGAAACTCACTTACGCATTTATGATATTAGTTAGGAGTACCTGGAGGACCGAGCGTTGCTCGTTTTTTTTGAACAACGCCATCTATTGTCAAGTAGCTTAAGCGTTGCTTAATAACGCCATCTATTGTCAAATAGCTTTAATGTTGCTTATTACTATCACTGCTTAAAAACACGGATAAAACGACGTTTTCTAAAAATGAAACCTAGCTAGATCGATTAATCGTCCCCGAAACCCACTGCATACTAAATTTCATAAAAATCGTTGGAGCCGTTTCCGAGTTTCAGATTGTATATATATATATATATATATATACAAGAATTGCTCGTTTAAAGGTATTATTATTATAAATCTATATATATATATATATAGATTATTTAGGAATGTTAAAAAATTGTTGATGAAACGCTTCAATTATAAGAATATTACAGACTTGACATAAAATCATAAGAGATCTTGAAACTATACTAAATACTAGAAGGGCATAGATGCTGGTTTTCTAATAAATAAAAAAAACACAAATTTGAGGACAGATATAGGGTGACAGTAATTTGATATGCGATTTTCTTTGCATGGTCTGTTATAAAGTACGCACTCAGACACAAATAGTACATACCTACAAGATTTTTTCATTTTGAACCGACTTCAAACAAGGAGGAGGTTTTATGTTCGACGGATATTTTTTTTATGTATGTCCACCGATTTCTCCGACTTTTGTTTTGAACCGATATCCAAAATTCTTTTTTTATTTGAAAGAGTATACTAATGAGGTGGTCCCATATTAATGAAGTGGATTAAAAACTTAAACTTTTAGAGAAAAAAATTATTTCTATTAATTGGACGTACATAAATTATGCATACCAGATTTAACTGACACAATACCAGTTTTGAGAAAATTGTAGTTTTGTTATAATAGTGTGCTGAAAAAAAAAAACTGTAGGTATGTGTTTCTTATAAAGTTTTTTTACAATAATAAAGAAATTTTTTGTTAGTTTATGAAATATATAAAGCTTGTTTTAATAAAAAAACGTCTGGATCTTTATTGCATTATACTCAAAATGTCAATGAATTTTGCCAGCGGCTCCACCAGCCCTAAATTTGGTAATCGGCGTGGAACTCCTTAATTATACTGATGAAGTTTGCTATAGCGAGCTTTAGCTCGTTTAAACAAGTGTCGTTGAAAGATCACATCATTTCAACATGGCGACTGTATTGTTGATTTTTGACCACCGGGTCAGAAAAATTAGTTGCGCTATTATTGCTAGCTTGGCGTATAGTACATGTCTTAAACTAGAGATGGCACTCAAACTCAAATTGTCAGTTTAATAATTAATTTAAAAAAAATAACCGAAAAATAACTTCCAGTTCGAAGTGATTTACCACCGAGAAGAACCGGCAAGAAACTCAGCAGTTAATATTTTATATTTTTTCAACTTCATATTGAAATACAATATAGCCTTACAATAGGTTATAACATAACATACAATGTTTTTATTTAAAAAATATTACAAATGCCAAAATACAAATCAATGAAGTCCTAATTTTTCTTAGCATTTTTATCATTTATTTATTCATCAACTTTGTAATATCTTTTTTTCATTAAACTATCTTTGACATATATTTGAAATTTATTTGAGGGTAAATTAACACATGTTCTGGAAATTTTACTGTAGAAAAATAAACTTTGTGTTGCGAAAGAGCTATGTACCTTCTGAAGACGACATTTTGGAAATACCAATTTATCCTTATACCTTGATTTAAATTGTGTAGGTCACTATTTTAAGCAAATAAGTGTCAATTTTTGCGTACAAACATTATACAAGCGAATATATATTGGCAAGGAACAGTTAAAATGTCAATTTCCCTAAATAGTTCCCTAAGAGAAATTCGAGGTCCTAATTAATAGATTGACCCTACTGCTCTCTTATATTTTTGTATAGTCTCCGAAAATTACGATCAAGGTGTCATTCGATTCGGAATATTATGTAGAAAGTTTAAGAAAAAGTTTCAAAAGGGGCCGATGAAAATTGCAAAAGTTATAAACAATTAAAAAAAAAAAAAGTAGGGGTTTGGTTTTTTTTGAATATCTCAAAAACTATCAAAGATATTCAAAATTTGAAAAAAGATCTGAAAAGAGGAGGAAATTTCCTAAAAAAAAGTTCTACCTCCCGGAACTGTATCTTTAATATTTATAATTTTTACGAAGCCCTGAAAATAGCGCTAAAAGCGGGTAGTCTGGCTTCCGCTCGCGATTTGTCATTCGGACACGGTAACAATAAAAATCATTTTAACATATTAAATATGAATATTAAGGAATAAAAAAATTTTAGTACTATTGGGATATATAAATGAACACTAATCCGTAGGCGAAAAATTTTTATCCCCATTTTTCCATTAGTTATGCATTAGTTAATTAACTACTTTTTCTGAATAGAATGTTAACAGAAAAAACCTGATTATTATTAAACTACAACCCTAGGATTTTTTTCACTTCTTGGAGTTATTCTTAAAAGGCATTAAAATAGATCCCCGTTGGAAAAAATTAAAAATGTTAATTTTCCACTTTTTTATTAACAATCGAAAACATTAAAAAATTAAAAACTGCATAAAAGTTATTAAAAAAATTTTGTTTTTCAAATATTTCAAATTTTATGATTTCTAACGGTTAAAAGTTACATGAAAATATTTTTTTTTAATTTTTTACCGCGATTGTTTAAATAATTGTTATAAACAAATGCATTGTTTATAAGATAATCAACAAATTTTTTTTCCTAATCTACTTGTCGATATAAATTATGATTTTTAAGAAAAAAATTATTCCTTAAAAAAAAATATTTATTGCTATAAAATGCATTTCTTAATTAACAATCGTTTTTTACCACTAAATATAAATATTAAGGAACCATTTTGTCTCTAAAAATCATAAATTCTATTGTTCTTAAATATTCTGGAAAAAAAAATTTTTTTTTTCATTTTTTATTTGTTTATTTAATAAACAATTTGTTATAAACAAATTGATTTTCTTACTTTATTTTTTTTTTTAATTCGTAATTTAATTATAAAAACAGCTATGTATTATTTTTTATGAAAAATTTTTTTTATCTATTTTTTATATAACTTTTAATATTTTTATGTCCTAAAATTTGCCTTTTTATCTCGCTCTTTTTCTTTTATAATTGGTATAACTTTTAAACTATTATATATGCGACAATTATACTTCAAGTCGTTTTTATTTATTATAAATTAATGAACAATTTAAGCTTTTAACTTCAGCTCTAGCTCTATTATTTATGTTAATTATTGACAATTGTTTATAAAAAATAAACCGAAAAAATTTTTTTTCATGTTTTTCATTCCTGCCATATGATAAGACCAAATTGATTTAATTTCTAACAAAAAGTTCATTTTAATTGCCAAAAAAGAAAATAATAAAAAGATCTTACAAAATTTTAGGATATTTATGAACATCTAACCACGTTTTGGAATAGAAAAACATGAAAAAAAAATTTGCGGTTTATTTTTTATAAACAATTGTCAATAATTAACATAAATAATAGAGCTAGAGCTGAAGTTAAAAGCTTAAATTGTTCATTAATTTATAGTAAATAAAAACGACTTGAAGTATAATTGTGGTATATATAATAGTTTAAAAGTAATACCAATTATAAAAGAAAAAGAGCGAGATAAAAAGGCAAATTTTAGGACATAAAAATATTAAAAGTTATATAAAAAATAGATAAAAAAAAATTTTCATAAAAAATAATACATAGCTGTTTTTATAATTAAATTACGAATTAAAAAAATAATTAAGTAAGAAAATCAATTTGTTTATAACATATTGTTTATTAAATAAACAAATAAAAAATGAAAAAAAAAATTTTTTTTCCAGAATATTTAAGAACAATAGAATTTATGATTTTTAGAGACGAAATGGTTCCTTAATATTTATATTTAGTGGTAAAAAACGATTGTTAATTAAGAAATGCATTTTATAGCAATAAATAATTTTTTTTAAGGAATAATTTTTTTCTTAAAAATCATAATTTATATCGACAAGTAGATTAGGAAAAAAAATTTGTTGATTATCTTATAAACAATGCATTTGTTTATAACAATTATTTAAACAATCGCGGTAAAAAATTAAAAAAAAATATTTTCATGTAACTTTTAACCGTTAGAAATCATAAAATTTGAAATATTTGAAAAACAAAATTTTTTTAATAACTTTTATGCAGTTTTTAATTTTTTAATGTTTTCGATTGTTAATAAAAAAGTGGAAAATTAACATTTTTAATTTTTTCCAACGGGGATCTATTTTAATGCCTTTTAAGAATAACTCCAAGAAGTGAAAAAAATCCTAGGGTTGTAGTTTAATAATAATCAGGTTTTTTCTGTTAACATTCTATTCAGAAAAAGTAGTTAATTAACTAATGCATAACTAATGGAAAAATGGGGATAAAAATTTTTCGCCTACGGATTAGTGTTCATTTATATATCCCAATAGTACTAAAATTTTTTTATTCCTTAATATTCATATTTAATATATTAAAATGATTTTTATTGTTACCGTGTCCGAATGACAAATCGCGAGCGGAAGCAAGACTACCCGCTTTTAGCGCTATTTTCAGGGCTCCGTAAAAATTATAAATATTAAAGATACAGTTCCGGGAGGCAGAACTTTTTTTTAGGAAATTTCCTCCTCTTTTCAGATCTTTTTTTAAATTTCGAATATCTTTGATAGTTTTTGAGATATTCAAAAAAAACCAAACCCCTACTTTTTTTTTTTTAATTGTTTCTAACTTTTGCAATTTTCATCGGCCCCTTTTGAAACTTTTTCTTAAACTTTCTACATAATATTCCAAATCGAATGACACCTTGATCGTAATTTTCGGAGACTATACAAAAATTTCACCCAAAAAGGTACATGTTGAGATTATATCAATATCAGCTACCATACCCCAAAGCAAAATTCCATAAGACATGACGGAATGGAAATAGCTAAAGTAGACCAAGCGAGCAGTATCAACATCTGTAAGATGCCTAACTTTTCTACTTTGGTACATACTTGATATAATAGTTAAAACAGTAAATAAAATTTATGAACTGTTTTATCATACAACATAGACCGCGCGCGGTGTGTTCAATTCAATGACATAATGAATCATATCGCCGCATAGTTTGTTTAATTTATTGTTTGTTGTTGATTTGTAAATTAATAAGCAAAAATTACGGTACCTAAAAATTTACAATTTGATTTTATTCATCTCATCTATCAGTCATTTATAAATAACATCGTATTTTATTTAAAATTTCTCGAGAAATCTTGTGCCTTCAAAATAAAAATTTAAGGACTCTATCTTTTAGACCGAAGTATTTAGAAGCCTAATTTTTTTACGGAGTTTGTGCTATATTCGCGGATTATCTTACAAATAATACATTAATAATTTAAGGAGGTCCTCTTTCAAGAAACAAGTTTTAGCTGCTTTTATTATATTGTAAAAACATTATTAAATTAAAGCTTTTAAACCTACTTGCCGTGATTATAGTGAGAGCTCAAAATTAAAATAACAAATAATAAAAACCCGTCAAATATGAGACGGGTCCGAGCCATTACCATATTAAATTCCTCTGTCAGCGCCATCTAGCGATTAATAATTCTACTACTACTGCCCTGCGCCCCTGATTCAAATAAAGAATTGAAGATTTATTAACTGTTGAGTTTCTTTCAGGACCCACAACCCCTTACACCGTGGTCTGGAGTAAGAAACGCCACTGCTTATCGTTCAGCATGTTTACAACTCGAATCAAGTTTGGACGTGATCCTTGGTAAAAGAATTTCGAAAATAAATTACCTAATTAAGATGATTACAATCTAAGACCAATCTTGCACTAGGCTCGTGATCTGGATTGAACGGCACTTGATCACGTGACCACGTCAGTGCAGTTTACGAAAATAGATATCGTTAATTCGATCGGGGATGCCCCCATAATTTCCGTTAACGTAACGTTCCCTAAAACATGGTTGAGCGAAGCGATGGCTGATTCATGTGTCATACTCGTGAACGGGTGCCGCCTGTGGAGGCTGGTCTGCTTTTGCAAACTTCTTTGTATTCATAGTATTTAGTCTTACTTTTTTGTTTTGTTAATAATACTGTAAGACATTGATTATTTCTTAGTGATGAATACATAAACTGTCTTTTGTTTATATTAGATACTTTTTTATGTTGTGCTTGTGCTTTATATTTCATGTTTTTTTATGTTTGTAATGGAAAGTGTCCTTTTATGATAGGGAGGGCATTTTCCAATATTTTAATTGGACGCTGTAAAAGAAAGGGAGAAAAGAAATGCCCTTGCTGAGTTTCTTGCCGGTTCTTCTCAGTACAAGGTCTCCCGCCCTGTAGACTTACGAACCGATGGCGTAGTGACATTCATAAGTGCTCAATTATTGTAGCCTAATCTGAATAAAATTATATTGAATTGAATATTGAATTGAATTGAGTTACACTTGAGCTCCTATTTTTTTTTTAAATAAAACCTATCTAACGATACACCGTAGGTTCAATGGAGCATGCGCTGAGGGTTACATGCCTCAGTTTAATGTACGGAGAGATAACCTAAAAATTTTATTACACTTAATTTCAACTCAAAATGTATGATGGTCCACATAAGACTCCTGTAAAATTTCATCAGAATAGATCCAAAGATGGTGGAATTATAAGACAACATTTGGACGGACGGACGGACATGACGAATCTAAGCCTAAGGCAGACCTATTACCTAATTCTGTTTACAACTTATAAAGTCGGTTTCGTTGCTTAATGAGTAATGTCCCGACTACTGAATCGAGGGTCGTGGGTTCGATTCCCGCACAAAAGAAACATTAATGTGATGAACATTTGTGTTTGTCTTGATAACTCTGTATAATGTTTATGTATTTACAAAAAAAGTATATTTATATATGTATTTCTATCCGTTGTCTGGTATCCAAAGTAGTAGGTTTGCTTAGTTTTGGACCAGTTAGTGCTGTGTTAGTCCAAAAATATTTATTTATTTACCAATGTAATATTGTTTTACATAACAGGGGATGAGGATTGTTTATTCATAAACATATTCTCTCCAAATATTGATCGCGCCGCACGTCTACCGGTGGTTGTATTCATCCATGGAGGCGACTTCATGTCCGGTTCCGGTGACCTCTACGATCCATCACCACTCATGAACTTTGACATGTTGGTTGTAACAGTGAATTATAGACTTGGGCCAATAGGTGAGTATGTATTTGTAATGTAAAAATTTGGTTGTTTGTTACTGAATCACGCTTCAACCACTGAACGGATCGGGATGAAACTTACCCAGCAAATATTGCTTTGCCCTTCGATGCACTCATCTTATAGCTTGTTACAATAAAGTGGACAGCGTAAACAGCTTCTCCATGAAAAAACACTTAGATGAGTCAACTTTTACTATTATAATTCAAACGATGACACAGTTTATCAATCATCAAAAAAAATCCAAAAGTAACTCTTACTGTCTGTTATCTTTTTACGTTTTAGCCGCTGAACCGATTTAGATGTAATTTGGTAAAAGATATTTGAGACCCAAGAAAGGACATGGGATAGTGTTTATCCCGAAAAGTTCAAAAGTCCCCCCGGAAATAATTATAACCGAGCTAAATTTGACCATAGCTAACATAGAGTATATGATAACCGAATTTAAGAATCATTAACTAACTTCCAATAATTCGTTATAAGAATGTATATTATTTTCATTGACCTTATGTATTAGAAAACCACCATTAACAATGTGTTATTTTGTTGCTAATATCAGACTGTAGAATTATAATGTAGTATCTATATGTTTTTTTATTATTTATTAACTTAGTTATTTTAATAGGTCTGATAATCAAAATCGCTAAATTTGCATTTTCCTTACATTTTGAGACCTGAAGAATCGTTTGCCACTATTTGTAAAGTGAAACTAAGCGCTTAGCGCTGTGCACTTTTTTTGTGATGGGTAAAAAATGTTAATCCCTATAGGACAAATAAAAAGTAAGAGGAAATTGGGTTGATGAAAAGATGAAAGTGCGGATTACAGATGTTAAAATGTTATATCCAGGTTGTATGTTTTCACTTCTGCCGGCACTCCCGGACTGCAAACCCTTTTTTTTGAGTTATGTCTGTGTGTGTGTGTGTAATTATGTATGTATGTAGGTTAGCCTTTTTTTTGCCCTTGTATTTCTCAAGAACCAATCGACCAAATTGTCTCGTGACCATATAAATCGATACACCAAAACCACAACCAAAAACTGATTTTTTAAAGACGCAGTAATCTTCATGTATAAATTCTCAAATATAAAAAAAATGTTCTCAAGAGAAGTTGCTCGTGCATTACTTGCTACCAAAATAATATTTTGAATTGGATTTACTAACTTTAAATACAATTCTACTAAGGGCTATTTTGCTTTATACTCCCTATTAATTCCTAATACGCTTTCATTGTTAGAAATTGACCAATCTTTATTTGTTTACATGTTTTTACTGGGAAGGGTTGTTGCTAGTAGTTGTTCTCAGTGTTGTCATTTAGCAGCAAAATGCTGCTTTAAGCCCAGTACTTGATCTAACCAACAATAGTCAACCCTAATGCACAGAGTGAGGGTTAGATACAGAGGTCCGACGAAAGGTGTCCTGATAAGGCAATCGTTCAGTAAGTGCGGAGCAGGGAGCGACCCCAACTAGCCTCAGTGTCATTGGGACCTACCTTTGTATCTAATCCCTACATTGTGTTTGATGCATGTTTACAATTTTCTTAAGGACAACTAGTGGTTCACCTGATAGACAGGATGAATTCTGGAAATTGACTTAATGACTAGAGAATTTTTAATGTCTAAGATAGGTCTTGAATCTAATTTTATATTATGTTCTCAGGTTTCTTGACCACTGGCGATGAAGTTGTACCCGGTAATGCTGGATTAAAGGATCAGGCAATGGCCTTGAGATGGATTAAAAGGAACATAATGTACTTCGGTGGTAACCCCGACAGCGTTACTCTGACTGGTCACTCCACAGGAGCTGCTTGCGTTTATTACCATTATCTGTCACCTTGGTCTAAAGGTGAGTTGGAACAAATAATTAAATATGGGAAATGTAACAAACTAGACAAGTAAGCTCTTGAGAGTCGTCCTGGTCAAGATAAGAGTTAGTTTCATAAATACCTATACTAATAAGATTATATGTTTGATTGTTATATTTTTTTTTTTATACCACTAAGGTGGCAAATAAGCCTACGGTCTGCCTGATGGTAAGCGGTCACCGTAGCCTATGGAAGTTTGCAACACCAAGGGCATCACTCGCGCGTTGTCGACCCTTCAGAAATCTACTAACTTCTTTTTTGAAGAACCCCATACTGTAGTCCTTAGAGAAAACCTTGGCAGGGAGCTCATACCATAACCTAAGCGTTCGCGGGAGGAAGTTTCTCTGAAACCGCACTGTACGCGACCATTTCGGTTCTAAAGTGTGAGAATGAATTTTTTGCCGATGGCGAGCGGTGCGATGGTAGAAAATAGCCGTGGGCATCATTTCGAACAATTCCTCAGAACACAACCAATTGTACAAGCGGTAGAACACACACAGGGAGGCAAAGTCTCTCCTCAGACTTAGGGGCTCGATACCGCAAGTGAGTTTGGGATCGTCGACAATTCTCACAGCCCATCGTTGAACCGAGTGAAAAGGGCCAAGCTGGTATCCGGGTGCACCCGCCCAGAGATAGCAGCAGTACTCCATATGGGGCCGGACTTGCAACTTGTAAAGCAGCAACCTTTGCCCCGACGTAAAGTACTGCTTCGCTCTGTTGTGTTAACTCAGTTTTTTGGACACCAGCTGTACTCGAAACTGAACATCGCTGGAGATGTGAACATCAAGGACCCCAATGCTCTTGGAGATGGAGAGGGTAGTGTTCTGGAATTATGGGACTACAAGGAATGGAGTTTTCTTAGCGGTGAATGCGCAGACTTGTGTCTTTGAAGGGTTGAATCGGACCAAGTTTTCCCGTCCCCAGTCAGAGACCTTGGACAGACCGATCTCGATTTGAGACACAAGTTCTTCACGTTTTTCGTCCACAACAGAACGAGGGATGCTTGCACGGCCCGTGTAATTAGCGTCTCCAGTACTGTCATCTGCATAGCAATGTATGTTGTTAATCTCCAACATATCATTGATGTGCAGTAGAAACAGCGTAGGAGACAGCACAGAGCCTTGCGGGACACCAGCATTAATGTCCATGCTATCAGAGCAACTACCGTCAACTACGGCTCGTATGCGTCTGCCGGACAAAAAGCTAGCCACCCATTTGCACAAACCCTCGGGCACTCCGTAAGATGGCAACTTCGATAGAAGACCCCGGTGCCAGACCCGATCGAACGCCTTCGCTATGTCTAGGCTACATGCCAATGCCTCCCCCTGACACTCAATGGCTAGTGCCCATCGGTGTGTGAGATACACTAGAAGGTGGAGCGACCGTGGCGAAAGCCATATTGACGGTCGCTGATCAGGTCGTGTTTTTCTAGGTATCTCAAAAGCTGTGTGTTGATCACACGCTCCATCACCTTGGAGAGGAGAGAGGTAATAGCGATAGGCCTGTATTCGATGGATCTGACCTACCGCCCTTTTTGGGCACCGGGTGCACATTCGCAGTCTTCCACGAAGACGGAAATTGCCTAGTATGTTAGGAAAGCGCGAAGAGGCGCGTGAGTACAGGACATAACTCAGGAGCACACTGCTTGAGCACCACTGCTGGTATACCGTCTGGCCCACTCGACTTATGAACGTCTAGGGAAAACAACGCCCGCCGGACCTCTCGCTGTGTTATAGAGATTTCCGGCATGGTCTTACCGCACCACGGTAAAGTAGGTAGGTGGTACAGCGCCTTCCTCGTTCATATTCGAGTTGGAGGCAAAGAGACTACCCAGTAGATCGGCTTTCTCTTTTGCACTATGGGCCAAGTCACCATCGGTCTTTCGCAGTGGTGGTAACGACGACTGGCAGAAGTTCCCCTCGGAGGATAGCTCGCAAGTCGCCCACCTATTTTGCCGATGAATTGGAATTTTGCTCTGGGAGTTGCTTTCTTACTGAACCTCGAGGCAGCATTTAATTTGCGTTTAAACTCAGAAATATTCGGATCCTTATTATTACGAGCCGTGGTCCAAGCTTCATACTCAGTGACTGCGGCTGCGCAGACGTCAGGATCGTCTGAGCTAAAGCAGAGCTGCCTCCACGGGTACGATGCATAAAATTCTCGCAATCCGTCCCAGTCTGCCAACTTATAGTGCCACACACGACGCCAATTAGTTGGCCCAGAAGGATCGAGTTGTGTGCATTACATTTGAGTCCAAACGAGACAGTGTTCCAAGGAGCCAAGAGGCGCATCCACTGAGACGGAGTATCCGTCCGGACGTGTAGTCAGCAGAAGGTCCAGTAAGGAGCTCGTATGGTCCTCTATATCTGGTATTCTCGTTGGAGAAAGTTTTTGATTGATAAGTTGATTAATTAAATTAAGCAGTATATTAGCAGATTTTATTTAAACATATTTTAAGCAGAGAAACATTTGAATACTTGCTTGATTTATGAAACTTTCCTCAAATTAAATTAATCTCTAGCTGAGCTGAAAGACGTGGTTCTGCTCTTTCCGTTCTTCGTGACTATTTTTCGTTCTGCTCGGCTCCTAAGAATTGTTGCGTGAAAAAAAATCGCCCAAGTGCGAGTGTGGCTTGCACACCGAGGGTTCCGTACAAACTTATGATACGTACATAGATTTTCCATCATGAGATCAAGTCTCCTAGGTCAACGGAAAGTACCTCATAGGTTTTGAATTATTTGTGTCACAATATGCGAATGACCGTATTTTGGGCATATTTTTTTCGCATAGACTTTTAGAAGCTTGACTATTTTAGAACACTTAGTGCCCGTAGACTTTACTTTTAGATTTTAATTTGAACTTGATACCTCCACGCGCTCTTGAGTAAAACAATGAAATAAAGTTAGCATTATGGTATATATACGATAATTTTGTTAATATTTTCGTCTACTGGGATGAATAATATTTTTTATCTCAAGCTTGGACGTGTATTACTGTCGCAGCTGCTCTTAGCAGAATAATACATTACACAGAAAAAATCAAAAAGATGGTTGCCGACATCCAATAGGATATGGCACTCGAAGAAGAAGATATTAAGAATAAATTTTCAAAAACAGTTTCACTATTGCCTTTAGATAGATCAAAGAACGGACGTGTACCTACGTATTTTATTTCATTTTCAGGTGCATTTCACAGGGGTATAGCTTTCAGTGGCTCAACTTTATCAGGCTGGGCTTTAGATACGCAGGGTGTCCAGAAAAGTAGGGAGCTATCTGCCGTAGTGGGCTGCCCTTACACAACCAGCCAGGCTATGGTACAGTGCCTAATGAGTAAATCAGCCGCAGACATCGCAAACGCACAAATGCAGACTATGGCAGTACGTTCACACTCATTACTTTTATTACGTTTTATTTTACTTTTCAATTAGCACAGAGATTCCTGCTATAACGCAGACTAGCACTAAGAAAGGATTTCAATAATTTATTCCGTGTTGAAATAGGGTTTGAAAGGTTATAATGTTATTCGTCATTATTAAAGCTACTAGCGACTTATAAAGTCCTAGTACATCAATCCTACAAATACAGAAACTGCAATTGTTTATGACGTTCGTAACCAGCGTATTTCCATGGCAATTATGTAATTGGGATTTTTTGTAGTTGGCTCAACTGGTAGAGCACTTACACGGAATGTAAGGATGTTGCAGGTTCAAGTCCTGGCTCGAAGTTAATCTTTTTATTGTATTTATGCTACGAAAATATTTATTTACGTTGATATTATTAAATATAAATTCATAAAAATAGATATTTAGCCTATAGGTCAAAAACTTAGATTGATGTGTTTCACCGTTTTTGAAAAATTATCCTTTACATGGCATAAATAGGGGATAAAAATTTGTATCAGAATTCCAATATCTTTGTAGGTCAACTCAGGCGAAGTTGCGTAGAAATACTAGTAGGTATCTTAATATAAACAAACACATAGTCCAGTCGGTAAAAATCAAACCACCTACATCAAAATCTTCGAAAAACTTGTAACAGCAGTTTTTCTTTAAAAGTATTAGTGGATTAGTGAACTATACAAATAAAATCAAAACAATCTGAATTGCAGTTTAATTGGTTTCATACAACTGAAGTGAGTTATTGCCTTTTATAGGTACATATACACCAACTTCAAACTGTAATTGGGATCAGATTTTTGAGAAACTGTTAGAACATAGACACCAACTTCAAACTGTGATTCAGATCAGAGCTTTGGAAATAATTATTGCTTTTTACCTTTTCAGTGCATCCATTAAAGCCGGTTGTTTTTTTTGTTCAAAAGTTATTAAGTGAGGAATTAAAAGCCGTACACTAAAAACATCCATACTCGTAACAAAATCGATTGAGAAGTTGGTTGAAAAGGCGTTTCACCAGTTCCAAATTAACACTATTTTTTTTTTACCAAAAGTTAAAGTTTTAAGTTCACTACATTAATATGGGACATATTTGGAAAATCTGTCTTTATATGAGAGTATATAGTAATATAAACATCCGAATTGATAACCTCCTTCTTTTTAAAGTAAGCTAAAAATACTATACATTACGAAATTTCAAGTGTTAAAAAAGTTTCTACATTTTGGGAGCTTTTGCTCATTAATTTACAGAAATTTTTTTATCTTACCTAATCAGAAATTGGTTTATTCAGTTTATTTAAGGTAATTTCTAATGAAAATGTCTTCCTCTATTATTATTAATTTTTTATAGGATAAGGAATTTCGTATCTACAGCATCTTTCAACCTGTTATCGAATCCCCGAAGGCGAAAAATCGATTAATTGAAGAGCATCCTTACTGCGGTGCTATCGCAGGCAAGATGCAGAAACTACCACTGATGATGACTACCACACGTGAAGAAGGACTCATACCTGCTGCTGGTGAGGAAGCTCTTACTTTATATTTAGACGACAATGTACCCTAATTTCCTTTAAGAGGGCGATATAGGCCAGAAAGCTAATTTCTGTAATTCTGATGTTGTGTATGTAAATTTACTACTATAAATCATTAGATAATGTCATATACATTACTATGAGATATATATGTTATATACTTCTTAAGTAATTTATACCGTAATAACGCCTTGAAACATTAAATTTTTTGTATGGAATTTAACGTTATTACCGTTTTGTAGTCACATTTTTTGACTTTTCGCTACAACTTAGAGTCTATGCACTAGATAACAAGCTATTTTTATTATTTAACCAACTTTCATTATAAGCAAATGCAAAACACGCTTTAAAAATTTGCACAAGTGTTGAAACAATGGTCACTTCCAGATTTTTTATTGCATTAAATACAATAAATGAAAATCATTCAGTAAGGTTATGCACTAGACAAAAGCAAGTTTTATAACATATATTTTTTTCAATGCTTTAGATACTATAGTTTAGCCACAAAATTTGAACAAAAACGGCGTATTTTCGCGGTCTAGCCTATACCCTAGCCTTAACGGTCTATTATACTCGTTCTAGATTGAAGATGTGGCTAAATTAAATAAAAATCGGTCAAGTGTGAGTCGGACTCGCGCACCGTGGACTCAGTAATTAACGAACACAAACAAAACAAAAGTCGCTAAGTGCTCATTCAACTATTCACTGACCACGCCCGACGGTGTTTAACTTTGAATATTGTTTCCAACAAATAAACTTTATTTTTTATCTTAATAATCCCTAGATGGCGCTGATACGGTAATTTAATATAGTAATGGCTTGGGACCGTCTTACACTTAGCCGGTATATATTATTTGTTGTTTTAATTTTTGAGCTCACTCTATAATCAATGCAAGTTTGAAGCTTGAATGCATTATTGTTTTCACGATACAGCAAAAACAACGAAAAAATTTTTGTATGTTGTCGATGAGTCTGAACTCTATTACAATGAGCCCATAATTGTGATAGAATTTACTCTTTAAGGCAACGATCTGTTTGTTATTTACTGATAAAACCTATTTCAGCTTTTGCGGATAAACCAGAACTTTTGGCCAGGCTGAACGAACGTTGGCCAGCAATCGGCAGCATGTTCCTCAGCTACAACAAGACTCTTCCGGAAAGCCGTAGTGCAGAAGTGTATCAGAAGATTAAGAATTTCTATTTTAATGGACAACCAATAAGTATGGACACATTCTCATCATTTGTGAGGGTAAGTATACCTAGCGGTATATGACAATGAATCCGATATATACAACAATTTGCAACCTGTTTGCAACAAATTGAAGAGAAATTAACCATATTTGGGAAATCCAACTTATATTTACTAAGCTAAAATGAAATTTTTGCTGTTTGTATTTGTTCTATAAATAAAAGTATTACGTATAAAATAGACCTGAACAGAGGCGGCTCTTGACAATTTTTAATAGGTGTTCAGTGTTCACTGTTCACTAAAAAACAAAAAAACGGGTTGCACTCCGGGAGTGCCGGCAGAAGTGAAAACTTGAATATAATTTTTGATATTTTGGAATGGTTAGGGAATAATTTTGCACGAATTGCTTTAATTATCAGTATAAAAGTACTATAATTTATGTGGTAAAATACAATATTCATTTATTGCCCTATCGTACACAAACATGACAATTAATATAACATTAAATATTTAACACTTCAGAACTTCGCCGCACGGTAGAAAGAGAGGGGGATACTCGCTCTCCTACTCCTCCTCCGTCTTACGAATTTTCGATCAGGTCACGTGATCCTGACGCAAGTTTAACATTTTTTACCCATCACAAAAAAAGTGCACAACGCCGCTAAAGAAGCTTTCACTTCAAAAACAAGAGAGTAACTTATTTCTTATACGCTAAACTTTTATTATTCTATTTAGGTATACTCGTAACTAAAATTAATTCGCCTATTTAGATTCACAAACGCGCGTCGAGCGTGTATGCTTTTGTGTTACATTTTTGTGACCATTTGTCTTTATTTCAAGCTGAATTACTAAAATCTTTTAGCACTGTTTAATCACTTCACAATAATCACATTTTATTTTGCTATAGTTACTTATTAGACAATAAACGAACTGTTTATGTACATGTAGATATGTACTTATTTAATAAGAACTTTACTTTGTTAATAAAAACTCGCGCGCACGAATGACATTTCTTGTGATAAGAGCGGCAACAGCACGCCGGCGCGGCGCAGGTCGGACCGAAGGCGGGAGTCAGGCAAAATCTCCTGTTTAACGTGCGACCTGTGTCGAACTTTTTCTTTCACACTTGTGCATTAGCTTTAAGTCTCTGTACTGAAATTCGTTTCATAGGAGCGCAATTGCTAGCGCTCCACTTAGTAACACAATCTCCTTAGTGCAATTCCATACCAACTTGAGTTAACTGTGTGTGTACAGAATATTTTAGGTAAAATGCTATTTTAACATAAAGAGTAATAGAAGCATAATAATTATTTATCTTAAATAAAATATAAAACATATTGTTTCTTAAGTAGATTATTATTTATGGGAGTGCGCTGCACCAGCGCTTTTTAGGACGAGCCGCCTCTGGAAGCGTATTCTACGATGCAACTGTGCTGGTGCTGATCTGCACTTTCAAGTCTTTATAATACCCAAAGTGTAGAGGTGACAACTTTCTCTTATTAATAGAATCCTATATTTTTTTTTGGAACAGAAAGCTGATTGAAGAGTTCGTTCAATTGCGTTGAAAAGTTTGCGAAGAGCTTCAGGCCCAAGTTAACGAAACTAACAAGCAAAAAACACAAAACAGGCGATAGACTTTCCCTTTCAGATAAATATCCTTAGATTTTATGTTGATTTTGTCCGGCGGGCGTCGCTTTCTCTGGAAGTTCATAAGTAGAGTGGACCAGACGGTATACCAGCAGTGGTGCTTCAACAGTGTGCTCGTGAGTTATGTCATGTACTCACGCACCTCTTCGCGCTTTCCTACAACACTAGGTAATTTCCGTCTTCATGGAAGTCTGCGAATGTGCATCCGGTGACCAAGAAGGGTGATAGACCAGGAAGCCTACAACTAATATCAGTTTCAATTGTAAAATCCTACGGCAGTCGGGAAATCTACTAAATTGGTACTCTTGAACGTCGTTGTAGTTGCTCAATGATTGATGCTCTTGAATGTCGCTCAATCGAGAATGGAATTTGGTGGCCAATTTCGGAACTAAAATCCTATACAAATATTAAGAATCGGTACTCTTGACGCCATCGGATCGAGAGTGCTATTAGGCACGATGATCTGTGAAAAGAAATGTCAAAATTCTAAATTAACAAAACAAAACTATTGCTACGAAGATTTTATTTTCACTCAAAGGGAATATAATATACAACGTCTTTCACTTTAATTGTTATTACTTTCAGTATTATTTTTTTATCTTGTAATTTGTGATTCTGAAATGTGTATAGTCCTCATTTCAATCCAATTGTAATTTGGTTTAGGAGTACAGATAGAGATCGAGTTTAAGCTTGCCGCGAAATTGGATTGAAACTGGATTGGGATTGAAACTGATATCAGTTGTAGGCCTGCTGATCTATTAAATTGCAGGTCAATCGATACTACACTCTTCTCTCCAAGGTGATGGAGCGTGTGATCATCACACGGCTTCTAAGATACCTAGAAAGACACGAACTGGTCAGCGACCGTCAATATGGTTTTTGCCACGATCGCTTGGCTAGTGACCTTCTAATGTATCTCAAACACCGATGGGCACTAGCCATTGAGAGTCAGGGTAGGCATTTGCATGTAGCTTAGACATAGCACAGGCGTTCATTTGGGTCTTGCACTTGGGTCTCCTTTCGAAGTTGCCATCTTATGGAATGCCCGAAGATTTGTGCAAATGGGTGGCTAGTGACAGGCTGCGAGAATTGTCGACGATCCAAAACTCACTTGCCGTATCGAACCTGTAAGTCTGAGGAGAGTCTTTGCCGCCCTGTGTGTGTTCTATCTCCGCTTATATAATGAGATGTGTAATTAGTTTTTTTTTCAAAATGATACCCACGGCTACTTTCTACAATCGCACCGCTCGCCATCGGCAGGGAATTCATCCTCACCCCTTAGAACCTAAATGGTCACGTACAGTGCGGTTTCAGAGAATCATCCACCCGCAAATGCTTAGGTTGTAAAATGAGCTCCCTGCCAAGGTTTTTACTAAAGACTACAGTATAGGGTTCTTTAAGACAGAAGTGATTAGATTTTTTTAAGGGTTCAGCGAGTGATGCCCCAGGTGTTGCAAGCGTCCATAGGCTGCGGCGACTGCTTACCATCAGGCGGATTGCAAGTTTCTTTGTTCACCTTAGTGGTATAAAAAACACAGCATTTTGTTATTGAAAACATTTTTAAGAAGGTTTATACCCGAAAACATCTTAAAAACCTAATTAAAAGCTTCTTAATGCAAACTTTATGGCGGTTGACCATTAACTTTCGCAAACGGCCAAGCCACATATTTTTACTAAGTGTAGAGTTTGTAAAATAAGGGCTTGTAGAGTTAGGGCGTGAAGCATTAGTAGCTTGGCTCTACATGAGATCGGATTACTTTTTGACAGTGCGAGCCTCGTCTTTTTACATGAAAATGTTTTTGTTGGGATTTCACTTCTTTTTGTGAGTTGCTTATGACAATTGTGATTTTTGTTCTTTATAAAGGGTTAGATTATAAAAAAACTATGTTCACATAAGTCGATTGGTTTATCATGTTATCAAAGTTTGAAGTTCGACCTCTGATACAACTTATTACGATTTTTTTATTACAACAACCGGCGCGTACACCATTGTAATTTCCAATCCCCATAGAAGTTTTCTTTTTTAAATACTTGTCACTACATTTAAATTTTATTGAAGTAGATTAGTATAATAAATATATTCTTATATATTAGTATAATAATGTGGTAATATTCTGGAACCTGACAAAAGCCCCATATACACTTTTATCCCCTGAATTATGTGGTTGAGAGATATTGTTTTTAAAAATGCTGATACAATTTTTTTTAATTTGTAATAAGTCTCTGTACTTGTATAATTTTCAGATCTTTATCATGAAATTAAGTTTGTATGGGAAAATTAATTTATATGGAAGATTTTCATATATACAAAGTTCCATAATTTAAAGGATGGGGGGGGGGGGGGGTGATTTACTAAAAATCCTACATTATGTATAACAACAAGTTTTGAAAGCCTCATAGAAACTTCCATGCCCTTGTTTAAGGGTTTGGGGGTGAACATTCCAAGTTTTAGATTTTTTTTTGTTATTTGTGTACTAGCTTACATACCAAATTTCAGCTTTCTAGGGCTTCAAGAAGTACCCTTGAAATTTTGATGATCATCAGTGAGTGAGTGAAAATCGGGATTAAATAAATCTAAAGTATAACAGCTATGCAATTAAAACTTTATATGCTTATAAAATCCACAATTGAAATTATATTCTAAGAATTTTGTTTATCTGGAATAATCCAAATCCATGTTATGAGGGTTTAAAAAAATGATGAAGCGCTTCGAGAAAAGGTAGGTAGTGCCCTTGCGCTTCGCTTGGCTCGTCTTGGTGGGGACACTACCGTGCTCCAAGATGTGCTTGATAAATTAAGAAAAAGACTCATTGGTACACGCCAGTCTCAACCCTCCGCCAGTAAAAACGTTATATAACAAGACTGAAATTACGAAATATTAATTTTTCAATAATGATTTAATTCAATTACTGATTATACGAATAACTTATTCGAAAGTACACTAAAAATTGTGAATGAAATATTTAAATTTTATTTAAACTTTTAGATGGAAACCGATCGTGTTTACCACGCAAGCATCGGGAAACTGGCATTGATTCACGCAAAATACGCTGTTGTACCGGTGCACATGTACGAATACTCCTTTACTGGCACTTATAGTCTTTCGAATTTGTTATCCAACAGCACAGTAATATATGGTAAGTTACCTGTTTTATAGAAACCACGCCATTCATAATTATATGACATTTTTTCCCTCTTGTAGCAGTAGCCCGGTTGACCGAATTACTTAAACTTTTAAGTTGCAATAGTTCGGTTGTGACAAAGAACTGAACTATTGATACCTTTTTAGTAGCAACAGTCCGGTTAGTTAATAATTTAAACAAAATATATTTACAAACTATTTTATATTACAAAAAAGATCCAGTGATAATATAACATTTGTTAGCAAAATTAACGTTATCTTAAAAAACAAATAAATGTCAATTTTTTTTGTCATAAAAACCCTTTTTTGGAAACTTTTTTTTTTTTTTTATTATCGTCAATTTTTATTAATCATCAATCATAAATAAAAAATCTATATGTCATCCGAAATAAAGGTCTTGTTAAGGTCTATTACTTTTGTAAGGAAACAACTAGTCTTCGAACCAATGGTTCTGTAAAGAAACAACTTAAAAGTTTCAGTAGTTCGGTCAACCGGACTACTGCTACAAAAGGATTTTTTCCGTTCGAAAATTCTACTTGCTATCATTTTTTACTTGGCTTAATTTATAAATAATATTTTAACCTTCGGTGCGCGAGTCCAATTCTTTTTACCATAATATTGTTTTTGTTTTTAAACCAATGTACTTTCCTGAAATTCTTGAGTATTTAACAAATTTTTGGGTGAGACTTTGATGAAAAAATTTTGGACTTGAGACTTATAACAAAAATTAATATATATCCGTAGCTCGTCAGCTCCGGGGCTTAGTGGATAATGAATCAACTGCTGAATCAAGGGGCGTGGGTTCGATTCCCGCACACGACAAACATTAATTATTTGTGTTTGTCGTGAGACGGGTTGTTTTCTATGTATAATATGATGTATATACAAATAAAAGTATTTGTATATATATGTATTCGGTGTCTGGTAGCCATAGCACAAGCTTTGCTTCGTTAAGTTTAGGTAGAGCACAGCGAGTACTCGCCCAAATGAGCAGCACTTGTGGATTTCCTGTGTGGACGAGGCGTGCTGGTACGGCTGTAAGGGAGACCTGGTATAACGGTTGGCCGCCCGCAGAATGATCGGGTTCCCGAACCCAGGGATTACTTAATCTCAGCCCTAGGAGGCTGAACCGCCAACCTGTGTAAAGTTTCTGAAGTAGTAATCGGAGAAAGAGGCCGGAGTGGACCCGATTACTACAACAGAGGGAGATCAGGGGTCCTTCCGTCTGCCATGCTAGAATCCGTATTATCTGCGCCGGGCTTCGGCAGTTTTAGTACCGCCCCTTTTATCCTCTAAGCTATCCGTGCACTGAATCCTCATATTTAGTCTTAGTAATTTTTTAGAAAAAAAAATTGCAAGAAGTAAAGGAAAAAAGGGTTTTCTCAACGGCTACTTTAGGCATAAAAAATGTGGATTTCTGCAACATTATACACGCCGATCTTGACGCAGTTCACCACCATCTTGAGACTGCGCAGCCAACGAATAGGATAAACGGGCGGTGCAATCATCTCTCCTACCATTATGGAGGAAAAGCTTGGAGAAGTTGTATCTCAAATCGAGACTACTGTATTTAAGGGCTCTGACTAGGACCGGGAAAACTTAGTCTGATTCAACCCTACAAAGACACAAGTCTGCGAGTTCACCGCTAAGCAAAACCTCATTCAGTGTGAACTCACAATTCCAGAGCACTCCTCTCTCTGTCTCCAAGAGCATTGGGATCCTTGGTGTGGACATTTCTAGCGATGTTCAGTTCCGAGATCATTTGCAAGACATGCTGAAGCAGCACTTCACGTCGGGGCAAAGGTTGCTGCTTTGCAACTCGCAAGTTCGGCCCAATACTGCTGCCATCTCTAAACGGGTGTACCCTGATACCGGCTTGGCCCATCTGACTCGGATTAACGACGGGCTGTGACAATTGTTGACGATCTCAAACTCACTTGCCGTATCGAGCCCTTAAGTCAGACGAGAGACTTTGCCTCCCTGTTTGTTCTACCGCTTGCACAATGAGATGAGTTTTGAGAAATTATTTGAAATGATGCCCATGGCTACTTTCTACCATCGCACCACTTCCTATTGACAGGAAATTTATTCTCACACTTTAGAACCGAAAAAGTTGCATACAGTGCTATTTCAGAGAAACTTTTTCCTGCGAAGTCTTGGGTTGTTAAAAGAGCTCCCTGCCAAGGTTTTACGGTACGGTTTTTAAGGACTACAGTATGGGGTCCTTTAAGAAAAAGATTATTAGATTTTTTTAAGGGACGGCAACACGCGAGTGATACCCCTGGTGTTGCAAGCGTAAGCTTGTTTGCCACCGTAATAGTATTATGTTACTGTGTGGTTTTTTATTTACAGGTGCTGCTCATACTGATGATATTCTTCACATGTGGAATGCATTTGGATTCCGCTCTACTTCCCCTCAAGACTTGGCGATGAACAAGGTTTTGGGTGAAATTGTGTATAATTTCGCTTTAACAAGGTAAGATAAAAAGGCAAAATTTGATATTTTTGATAGAGTTCCTTTTAGTTTTATTTCTGTCTAAAGTCTGAATATCATACAAAAAAAAATCATGTAATAAATATTATAAATGCGAAATTAACTCTGTCTGTCTATCTACCTGTCTGACTGTCTGTCTGTCTACCTTCCTGCCTGTCTGTGACCTCTTTACTTTTAAACTGCTGTATCGATTAATATGTAATTTGGCATCGAGATAGGTTGAGTCTCGGGCAAGGTTTAACGCCACACCTTTAATAATTTTGAAGTGAAATCGTCTTTAGCGGCGTTGTGCATTTTTTTTGTGATGAGTAAAAATTTTAAACTCTATAGGACGAATAGTAAGTAAGAGAAAATTGGGATGATGAAAAGATGAAAGTGCGGATTACACATGTTAAAATGTTATATCCAGGTTGTATGTTTTTGAAGTGAAAACTACAAAAAACTGGTTGCCTGTAAAGTCGGTATACGGGCGAAAGTTTTACGTGACAATGATTTTATGTCTGTCTCTCTCGCTCTTAGGCGGGCGCGTGCCTCTCACTCGCTCTCATTGTGAGCGCATAACGTGAGCGGAGCGTAACGCAGTTTCTTGAAGTGTCACCCGGCAAACCAATTTATAAGACGTTGTCACGTCAAAAGGAGAATTCATAGAAAATTCGTAAGGCGGAACTTGCGTCAGATATATTTACATTAGGTTACTTTTTTATTTAAAGTATATGGTACGATTATGAGTAGCACAGGGAGGTTGGATATTGGATTTTAATTCTACGGCAGATTGAGATGTCAAATTTAAAAAAAAGTAAATAAACAAACATTATTATTTATAAAATTACACATTTTAAATAGAAAACATTTCAAGAGAACTTTCCAGGTTCTAGGTCTCTTATATTAATGATGATGTGTCCTCTTATGGGTTTTATAAAACCTCAATGCCTTGATAAAGTAGCAAAAGAAAAATTACCAACTTAAATTATTGCGCATATTTCTATGCTTGATGCTACAATAGTCGATTGTATTATAAGGTAGCAAATTAGTATTTTTATTCTAGGATTTTAGTAGGGATTCAAGAGTAGAACCCTGAGCGTAGTGGGATTCAATATACGTTGCCCAAGATGAAAATATTTTGTGACCGAGTAATACACTCTAATTTTCAATCCCCTCTGTAAAAAAAATCAAAAGTCGCTTTTGCACACAACTCAAATTATATAAAGTACCTGGCTGACCTGGTTTTTTCCTGGTAATTCGTGTTTTTTGGAAATTATATTAAGATACGAATTACGTACTGATGAAATATGAATAGTATTTTTCGATTTTACCGACATAATAATAAGAAAATATGAACAGGTTTTTAAAATAAAAAAATCACGAGTGTAATAAGAAACATGTACAAAACTTTTACAGTTTATCAATCAGTTACGTAAGTATATTTTTATCATCACAGTTTTAATTATGAAATTGGGTCTTAACTTAATACTTCCATCTACAGCATATTGCGTGCATATCGAGGATTTTCATTTGGAAGATGGACTTTTAACGTAGTTGGTCGCTTAACTCTAGGAAATGCTATGCTAAATATAACATGCCTTGCATACGGACTTTTAAAACTTTTAAAGCGGAACAAAAAAAAACAAACTTTAACCGTTTACGCAGCGGAAAAAACCCCAATCACACTTGACGTTTTCAAATAACCTTTCTAATCTAACATCCTTTCTCGGGACTCTAACTATTTCCATGCCAAATTTCATCTTAATCGGTGCAGCGGTTTAAACGTGAAGAATGTATGGATATTATGTTGATAACATTTAAGTAAGTACTGACTGTTTTTTGCAGCGTTCCAAAAGTTTCAAAGAACATAAAATGGGAGCCAATAACGCCTGGTTGTGAAAAAGTACGTTACATGGAAATTTTATCGCCCACCAAGTTTGAAATGAGATCAAGTTCTAATTTCGGAAACAGGAACTTCTGGGACAGCCTCGGGTTTTGTGAGAATGAAAATTTCCGAGACGGTCTTTGTCAATAGACTTGTTTTTCTTAATACATGATTTTTGAAGACATTATTGTTTCTTTTTCTGTCTAAAGACCCTTGAAATATCTCAGCAGCTTAATAAATAGTTATGTGTTCAACAAGTGGGCTAAGTTGTTTTTTATGAAGAGTGCCAGCTTTAAATCCCGAGCTAGCGAAGCAGTCTAGATTCTAATATAGACTACTAACTACAGCGAGGGATTTAAAGACACGAGACCTAAAATTATTTGCTCTCATGTGAAACATACAACTTTTCACCTCACCAGCGGGAAAAAATAGGTCTCAGGCAAGGAACACATTGAAGGCCATATTAAGCAATAAGCTTATTAATATACTTACTTTAGTCTAATTTACAAATACTTCCTACTATACTCTGCTCCTATTGAAAAATTAACAATAGGTAAAGGTAGCTAACTATTCTTTTGAACTTTAGCACCTTTTGAAAGTCGCCTATTATTGAAACATTCGTATGCTTAAAGATATTTTTGATTGACTGTAACTTCTCTGGTAAAAAACTTTGTTCAGCATTAGATACCTGTTAAAAAATCTTAGTTCAGCATTAGATACCTGTTGTCTTAGCTCTTTTGGTGTTAAAGAAATATCTTCGTAACTCAAGTTACGCATTTAAAAAAAAATACAATATATACCTAAATAAAAAAAGACTAAAACTACAAATTAGTTTCGCGGTATTTCACTTTCTTTTTTTAGGGTTCCGTACCTCAAAAGGAAAAAACGGAACCCTTATAGGATCACTTTGTTGTCCGTCCGTCCGCCTGCTTGTTTGTCTGTCAAGACCCTTTTTTTCAGTAAACGCGTGGAGGTATCAAGCTAAAATTTATATCCAATACTCAAGTCTACTGTCCCTTGTATCTGTGAAAAGAAAGGATACAGCCGTTTATGCCGCAAATTTACGAAACTCGCAAGGGAATCAAAACCTACAGGGTACTTCAGATGAACTCAGAATCTTGAAATTTGGTACGAACAACATAAAATAAGTTTGCACGGAACCCTCATATTAACCCCGCACTAACAACTAAATTCCTACGGTTATGGCTAGAAGAAAAGGCTTATTTAGGAAATTAAAAAAAATCGGTATTATAATAACTGAGATATGTACAAAGCTGCTATGTACATACATGTACAAAGGAAAAGTGCAACCAGATGGTAAAAACAGCAAAACGCAGATATTTTCACGAATATATTTCCAACTCATTACCGGCAGAAATCTGCAACATCCTTAAATCTAGCGGCTTTTCACACACCGATGAGCACTAGCCATTGAGAGTCAGGGGGAGGCATTAGCATGTAGCCTAGACATAGCGAAGGCGTTCGATCGGGTCTGGCACCGGGGTCTTCTATCGAAGTTGCCATCTTACGGAGTGCCCGAGGGTTTGTGCAAATGGGTGGCTAGCTTTTTGTCCGGTAGACGCATACGAGCCGTAGTTGACAGTAGTTGCTCTGATAGCATGGACATTAATGCTGGTGTCCCGCAAGGCTCTGTGCTGTCTCCTACGCTGTTTCTAATGCACATCAATGATATGTTGGAGATCAACAACATACATTGCTATGCAGGTGACAGAACTGGAGACGCTTATTACACGGGCCGTGCAAGCATCCCTCGTTCGGTTGTGGAGGAAAAACGTGAAGAACTTGTGTCTCAAATCGGGATCGGTCTGTCCAAGGTCTCTGACTGGGGATGGGAAACTTTTGTTACTTGGTCCGATTCAACCCTTCAAAGACACAAGTCTGCGCGTTCACCGATAAGAAAACCCCATTCACTGTAGTCCCACAATTCCAGAACACTCCCCTCTCCATCTCCAAGAGCATTGGGATCCTTGGTGTTCACATCTCCAGCGATGTACAGTTCCGAGATCACTTGCTAGACAAGGTAAAGCTGGCGTCCAAAAAACTTGGTGTACTCAACAGAGCGAAGCAGTACTTCACGTCGGGGCAAAGGTTGCTGCTTTACAAGTCGCAAGTCCGGCCCCATATGGAGTACTGCTGCCATCTCTGGGCGGGTGCACCCGGATACTAGCTTGGCCCTTTTGACTCGGTTCAACGAAGGACTGTGAGAAATGTCGACGATCCCAAACTCACTTGCGGTATCGAGCACCTAAGTCTGAGGAGAGACTTTGCCTCCCTGTGTGTGTTCTACCGCTTGTACAATGGGTTGTGGTCTGAGGAATTGTTCGAAATGATGCCCACGGCTACTTTCTACCATCGCACCGCTCGCCATCGGCAGGGAATTCATTCTCACACTTTAGAATCGAAATGGTCGCGTACAGTGCGGTTTCAGAGAAACTTTCTCCCGCGAACGCTTAGGTTGTGGAATGAGCTCCCTGCCAAGGTTTTCTCTAAGGACTAGAGTATGGGGTTCTTCAAAAAAGAAGTTATTAGATTTCTGAAGGGTCGGCAACGCGCGAGTTATGCCCTTGGTGTTGCAAGCGTCCATAGGCTACGGTGACCGCTTACCATCAGGCGGACTGTAGGCTTGTTTGCCACCTTAGTGGTATAAAAAAAACCTAAATATGATTTGACTAACTGTAGCTCTTCTCTCAATGATTTCAACCTTCACTTTTCCACCTCATCTATAGTAGACAACAATAACAAACTCATCTATTTCATTTCTTAATTCCATGACATCACGTTGTGCCGACTCTTTGTCCTTCTTACTAGTTACTGTGGACGAAGTTCAAAAGATAATATTATCAATTAAATCCTAAGCAGTGGGCTGTGATGTTGTAAATAGAAACATGATCCTACATATTTTAGATTCTGGCCTACCAATCATAACACATATTATTAATTTCTCCTTGTTCTCTGGTGATTTTGCGACCCTGTGGCGTAAAGCATTTGTAATTCCCTTGGCCAAAATCCCTAATCCTATTACACTTTATAACTTTAGGCCTATTTCTATATTACCATTTTTGTCTAAAATTCTGGAAGCGGCAGTGCGCAACTTTCTAATTATGTTTACAAAAATCAACTATGTCTGGTTTTCGTACTGGTAACAGTACTTTTATGGCCCTTTTAAAAGTAACAGGATATATAAGAGATGGCATGGATGATGGATTAGTCACAGTTCTCGTTCTAATTGATTTTTCTAACGCCTTCAACACAGTTAACCAATTGATCAATTTATCACCTACAGCTCTAAATTGGTTTTCTTGTTCAGGGCGCTAACTCATACTCGTCAGTACAGCTTGTATACTCACTATATCAGTCATATTACATTTATTATGATGTCACATAGCCTATATCACTCGGAGCTTAATGAAAAATCAATTGACACATCACTAATGACAATCATACGTAAATACAAACATACATACATACAATGCTCAATTCAAACATTTTCTTTTCGGTAACGCTAGAGAGATAGATAGAAAATTCTTTATTGCACAGATAAATCGTAGTGGTTTAATGTGGATAAATAAGAAACTGTTTCAAAATAGTGAATTTTAATAGAGTATCGCTGCCGGTAAACGGTGTTAAAAGGAACTTGTCACAGCGGTGTGATGAACAAACGAGCCGGGCACGGAATTGAATTATGAATTATCATTGTCGTAGTCGGATAAAAAAAGAATTACTGTGCAACTTCGTATGAGCATCTTATTAATGTGTAATAAGTAACATTGTTACACAAAATTAATAACATCGAAAAAGCAATTTTTTACGCTTTGTAATTTATATTACAGATTACAGCTGTACAAAGTCTACTACGTAAGTTCCTGCGTGAAACACAAAAGATATTGCAGTAAAAGAGGATAAATTAAGAAAGTAGGTAATATTTCATTTAAATGAAACAAGCGTTTCAAGGTTCCGTAAGATCATTTGCACACCTAGTGTTACAAAAGATTAAGGAGATACACTCAGTCATGTAGTGTTATTAATTACCGAGTCGCAGAATAAAAGCCACTGTTTTTTCTATCCCCAAACGGGTGGTCAGATATATTAACGTATGCTCGTATTAATATGTAACCAATGCTAATTCTGTCCCTCAAACCTGATAGGTGGTGAACCTATCATCAAACCGAATGAAAACCTTTTATTTTATTTTTTTGGATATCATTTTTTCTTGTTTCCCTCATTATCGTTAAGGCAAAGGTATTATAACATACAGCCAAGACTTATTTACTTTTATCTTATGTTCGTATCATGTTGTGATGTAAATTATTATATTAAATTATTATTTCTGCTGATTTGTTTGCGGTCACTCTGATTTAGTGACAACCAAAAAGGCTCTTACAGAATATCAGTGCTGAGGCTTCGGCTACAGCTAAAACTGAGTAAGAGACCTTGTCGGCACCTAATTATCAATGTATTCTTTTATATATATGTTACATAATTGTTTGAGTGCCAAATTAATGTTTTTCTTTATTTCTCTCTTTCTGTTTTATAACTCAACTTGATACATTTGTGATATTTTTTTTTATTTGTCTGACTATAAAGCGATATATCTGCCATGTTGAATTTTATATGACGGAACCCTAAAAAGAATACAAATACACATCTGTTCAAATTTCTCTTTTGCACAAGAATACTTTATAATTTTGGTATATGTACCAAAAGTTCTACTCAAAATTCGAAAAATTTTGGTTGGTGAAGATGACAGCAAATAGAGAATTTGTGAACATGTTCCTTGAAACAATTTCTTTGTTAATTTTCTCTTTGGGTTTGGTACAGTGTTCCAATCCCGAGGTAGTAATATCAGATGGTACTGTAGAGGGTGTTTGGAATGAAAATGATTCGGGCCTAACCTATGCAAGTTTCTTAGGGATCCCATATGGAAAACCTCCGATTGGTGACCTTAGATTTCAGGTAAAAGTTTTAATTAATTATTATCTTACTTGTTAATTTTCTAGTGCTATTTCATGACACTTCCATGTCCGTTTGTTTGTATGTTTATACATAATGTGTTTTTAAAAGATGTTGTAAGCAAAATTTCAACTCAATCGAACACCGGGAATTGAATCAAATTTAACTTGCAAGATTTGACTATACACAATGAGAGAGGTGAAACTAAATCAAAGCTCGTAAAAAGAGAGAGCCAAGAATATTTGTTTAAAGCAATGTTTTTCAAATAAGAGTACAGTAAATTTTAATAAGTAGCGGAAAACTGTATAGTTACGTAGGGTGTCTGCAAGTTTAAAACTGTACAGTTGCGTTGGGCGCCTGCAGGCTTAAAACTGTACAGTTACGTAAGGCACCTGCAGTTTTACATAAAACTGTACAATTGCATGAGGCGCCAAGTATTAAACTACAGTTACGTTGGGCGCCTGCAGGTATAAAACACGATTTTCCATAAACATGTAGTTCGAAGGGGGCTAATTCTAAACGACAATTACAATTACAATGGAGATCAACGCGTAGTGTAGCATTGTAGTATTAAAGACCATAAAAAATCCAAAATATTGGTGTAATTATTTTTGTCACACGACTAAAAATGAGTCAGGAGCAATCAAATGAATGCGCCGGTCGTCGATTTGTCGTGGCGTAGAGTGCGTGACGTCAGTGTGACCGTCATCGTCGAAGTAATGTTTATGTCGTAGCCATCTGGTTCAATTAGCCAGTTACTAAGGCACCTTAGTAACTGGCTAACTGGCTTAGTTACTAATTGAACCAGCAGATCGGCAGATCGTTAAGTATAGAAAAAAAATTATCATATAACTGAACGGTTAATTCTATGAAACTTAACTGCAACGCTCCGTTCGCTTCGCTTGCTCCGAATCTACGTTGAGACAAGAGACACTAAACCTAACCCAACATATATGACTTATACAGTTAGATTTCTATTCCTTTCTTTTCCATACTTGACTATCTGTCTAGGCGTCCAATTAACTGGTTAATTAAACCAGATGGCTGCGACATATAGATATATGCACGTACTGATCACAAATTAATTGAATCAATAATTGTTATCAAAATGATATCGCGGCAGGTGGAACCGCGGTAAAAACTAGTAATAAACGAATTAAAATAAACTAATACATAGAAATGAAGTTGTTACTTTGGTTAATTGGGGATTCATAGAAATGAATCCCCAATTAACCAAAGTAATAACTTGAGTAGTATTTTAGCTTAAACCGAAAACTGGTAATTTTTATAAACAAAAATATCTTATTCTGACTATACTTTATATTCATTCTGATACCTACCACATAACAGCTAAGAGTACGCGCCACCAGCCAGCTCACCATTTCAGCCTTGCGCCGAAAACTGGAACTATTGCAATAAAATTTAATTAATTAGGTCTGCTAGGTCTGCTTACAGTTCAATATTTGGTATGGTTTAATTTTTATTTAGTTCTTAATTTTTTTGCAGTCCGTTTTTTTTTTTTTTTAAATAAATGTGGACGTGGCCAATCAGCATATAAACGCCCAATTTTAGAGAGATCGGTCTAGTAGTTTAGGAAGAGGAGCCTTACAAAGAAGTGCCCATCCTGGCTATAACAGCTTCGTGCAGTAAAATACCAGCAAATACACTACCTATGTTTTATATCATGGAGAAGCAGAGAAATATCAAGTTTTAATTTGATAGGATGTAGGGAAAATTTACCATTCTTATTGGGTAAGATTAACGATAAAGGGTAGATGGCGCCGCCGTGGCTATCGGGCTTGAGTGGTGACGCGAACTGAAGTTCACCTTAAGATAACAATATATAGTTATATAAATTAGGAATAGTCAGCCATCCTTACCTTTGTAGTTTCCAACCACGGATTTCAGCACTGGTAAACTGAGAATGATTACCTAGGTAATTAAATACCATAAAAGAAATTTTCTTTTGGAAGGTTATCTGATTGAACTTGTACAAAACCAGTTTCTACATTATTAGTACTCGTAATGAACCAGTTTAAACGTAATTATCACAAAATTACACTCTTTGACTATCAATTTTGACAGAATGTATCAAAATTTCATTTGCATAAATTACCAAACACATGCGACCGACCGCATCGCCGCTCCGTCGAGTCCGCTAAGTACGAGCACGAGGGTATTCAGTCACAGTGACGTCACACGTAGCCGCGGCTCACTGGATTTTAGCGGCAGGGATGTCCTAATTTTTAGCTAACGACTTAAAAAAAGGAGGAGGTTTTCAATTAACTCCATCATATATAGACGGATTTGCAAAATTCTTTTAAGGGTTCCGTACCCTAAAGGTAAAAAACGTCTGTCACTAGGCTGTATCTCATGAACCGTGATATTAAGACAGTTGAAATTTTCACAAAATATGTATTTCTTTTTCCGCTATAACAACAAATACTAAAAAACAGAATAAATATTTAAGACGGCTCCCATACAATAAGCATGATTATTTTGCTCGTTTTTACTCGATACCTATTGATAACAGCAACAAAAGCTTGAAATATTTAGTTATATATTCACTTTAAAAATAAATAATTAAATTAAAGTAAAACAAATATTTAAAGGGGGCTCCGTGTGCGGGTCCGACTCGCACTTGGCCGATTTTTTTATTTAAAAGGCTATACTTCCAAGGTGGACCCATATTAATGTAGTTAATTTTAAACTTAAACTTTTCCTCTTGTAGCAGTAGTTCGGTTGTTAATCCGGTTGACCGAACTACTAAAACTTTGAAGTTGCAATAGTTCGGTTGAGACAAAGAACCGAACTATTGAAACCTTTTTAGTAGCAACAGTCCGGTTAGTTAATAATTTAAACAAAATATATTTACAAACTATTTTATATAAAAAAAAAAGATCCAGTGATATTGGTGAAAAAAAATTAGGCAGAAGTGAAAACTTTAATATTAACTATTTGTTTTTTTTTCTATACTAGCTATTTACTTCCCATCACTTCGAATACATATTTATTTATTATAAATAATATTGTTTGTTTATTAACTTTTTTGACGTAATATATTTGACATCTCAATCTCTTATATCCAACCTCCCTGTACTACTTATAATCGCCATATGCTGAAAATAAAAACTAACCTAATGAAAATAAAGGTCACATGTCCTGACGCGAGTTCCGTCTTACAAATTTTCGATTAGGTCACGTGTTCAGACGCAAGTTTAACATTTTTTACCCATCACAAAAAAATGCATAACGCCGCTAAAGAAGGTTTCACTTCAAAAAAGGTTTTTTCAAAACCTCAATTTCATTTTTGAATCCCTATTCAACAGGTAGTTTTCCCGCCCCCAGTCAGAGACCTTGGACAGACCGATCTCGATTTGACACAAGTTCTTCACGCTTTTCCTCCACAACGGAACGTGGGATGCTTGCACGGCCCGTGTAATAAGCGTCTCCAGTACTGTCATATGCATAGCAATGTATGTTGTTGATGTCCAACATAATATTGATGTGCAGTAGAAACAGCGTAGGAGGCAGCACAGAGCCTTGCGGGACACCAGCATTAATGTCCATGCTATCAGAGCAACTACCGTCAACTACGGCTCGTATGCGTCTGCCGGACAAAAAGCTAGCCACCCATTTGCACAAACCCTCGGGCACTCCGTAAGATGGCAACTTCGATAGAAGACCCCGGTACCAGACCCGATCGAACGCCTTCGCTATGTCTAGGCTACATGCCAATGCCTCCCCCTGACTCTCAATGGCTAGTGCCCATCGGTATGTGAGATACACTAGAAGGTCACCAGTGGAGCGACCGTGGCGAAAGCCATATTGACGGTCGCTGATCAGGTCATGTTTTTCTAGGTATCTCAAAAGCTGTGTGTTGATCACACGCTCCATCACCTTGGAGAGGAGAGAGGTAATAGCGATAGGCCTGTAATTCGATGGATCTGATCTATCGCCCTTTTTGGGCACCGGGTGCACATTCGCAGTTTTCCATGAAGACGTAAATTGCCTAGCATGGTAGGAAAGCGCGAAGAGACGCGTGAGTACAGGACATAACTCAGGAGCACACTGCTTAAGCACCACTGCTGGTATACCGTCTAGCCCACTCTACTTATGAACGTCTAGGGAAAACAACGCCCGCAGGACCTCTCGCTGTGTTATAGAGATTTCCGGCATGGTCTTACCGCACCACGGTAAAGTAGGTGATACAGCGACTTCGTCGTTCGATATTCGAGTTGGAGGCAAAGAGACTGCCCAATAGATCGGCTTTCTCTTTTGCACTATGGGCCAAGTCACTATCGGTCATTCGCAGTGGTGGTAACGACGACTGGCAGAAGTTCCCCTGGGCAGCTTTAGCAAGCGACCAGAAAGCACGACTCCCAGAAGGATAGCTCGCAAGTCGCCCACCTATTTTGCCGATGAATTGGAATTTTGCTCTAGAAGTTGCTTTCTTACTGAACCTCAAGGCAGCATTTAATTTGCGTTTTAACTCAGAAACATTCGGATCCTTATTATAATGAGCCTCATACGCAGTTTGCTTAAGAATTTTAGCTTCTCTGCAAGACCTATTAAACCACGGTCGTTTTTTGACGCCGGCAGCTACTCGCAGGCTAGGAATGAAACATTCCATACCAGCGAGGATTGTCCCAGTGACTGCGTCTGCGCAGACGTCAGGATCATTTGAGCTAAAGCAGAGCTGCCTCCACGGGTACGATGCATAAAATTCTCGCAATCCGTCCCAGTCTGCCGACTAATAGTGCCACACACGACGCCAATTAGTTGGTGTGCATGACATTTGAGTCCGAATGAGACAGTGGTCCGAGGAGCCAAGAGGCGCATCCACTGATACGGAGTATCGTGCCGGTGTAGTCAGCAGAAGGTCCAGTAAGGAGCTCGTATGGTCCTCTATATCTGGTATTCTCGTTGGAGAAAGTACCAGCTGAGAGAATCCATAGGACAGAGCAAATTCATGAGCAGATATCCCTGCATAGTTATTGGTTCGAGAACTGAGCCACTCACGATGGTGAGCGTTAAAGTCTCCCAAAATAACTAGTTCTGCTGTGGGATATTGCTCTAGAACTTTGTCAGTCGTCAAACTCAGGTGCGTGAAGAGTCGAGTTACGTCCGTGTCACCGCTATGAGACCTGTATAGTCACGCATAGATACGAGTGTGGCCGCCGTGATCTACGCGCACCCACAATATCGACAGGTCCCTGTCTTCAAGGCTATGAAGTCGGCGACAGCAGATATTCTTCCGGACGAACATACATACACCGGCACGACTCAAAAAATTGTGCTCGAGTTTGTAGCCGGGATAATGAAGGTATGATGTGTCGGCCGGGCAGGATATCTGCGTCTCCGTTAGAAAGAGGATGGTCGGCCAGTCTCGAGATGATGGTGGACTACATTAAGATTTGCGTGAATACCCCTGATATTGCAAAAATCCACAATGTATGTGGATGGAGTAGCCGCTGTAAAAACTCTTTTCCTTTTTCTATTTCTGGCCATTGTATATAAAGTTACTTAGACCCGGGATGAGGATTCACTGCACAGACAGCTTAGAAGACAAAAAGGTGCGGTACTAAGACTGCCGAAGCTCAACACAGATGATACGGTTGCTGGCACGGCGGGCGGAAGGGCCCCTGATCCCCTTCTGTTGTAGTAGCCGGGTCCACTCCGGTCTCCTTCTCCGGCACGACTACCACTTCAGATACTTTACACAGGCTGGCGGATCAGCCTCCCAGTTCGGGAACCCGTTCAACCTGCGGGCGGCCAGCGGTCAGCCGTTTCATTAGGTCTCCCTGACCGCCGAACCAGCACGCCGCGTCTACGCCGAGCAATGACAGCGATAGGCACGCCGGTCCTCCTCTGTCCGCACAGCGAATCCTCAAAGAGAGCTCTGGCAACCTTACTCATCGCCAGGAACACAGCACTACTCAATGTTAGTGTTATTGTGGCCGTGGTTTTCTGTAAGGTAGTGGTACTTCCCCAGTTCGGGCCGCTCATTCGAGCAAGTACTCGCTATGCCCCTCTTTATTTGTTGGGGCAGCTTATTCGAGCGAGTACTTGCAGTACTGAAACGCAGTATGAACAATCAAATCTAATGCGTAAAGACTTGTCCGACATTAAATAACTGATTTCAAACATCACTACTTTTAACGAAAGCCTAGAAACAGAGGTGTCAGAGCTCAAAAGCAAAACCGAAGAATCGGCAATCAGCATTTTAAAATCCACCTGTAACAATAACCAAATTTCACCTAACAATGCACTAAACGTTGATGACGTATACGAGCAAATGGTTCAGGGATGCAGGACCGTTCCTTGCGCGCAAACAATATAATTATAGTGAGCATTTCAGAATCTCAAAGCTTTACTAGCCAAGAGCGGCACAACTACAACATGGAAGAAGTTATGAAAATATTCAAGTCAATCAGTACTGACTTCTGTTCCTCCTACTAAAATTCACCGCCTTGGTAAATATAACCCTAACAAATCTCACCCACTTAAGGTGTGTTTAGAGTCAACTAAGTACCCTACAAATATTTCAAAAAACTAATCTAAAAATCCAGACTACGCCAAAGTATACCCTGATAACACTCCGGACAACAATTCCTACTAAACCTACAAAAAGAACTAAAACAAAGATTGGAAAGTGGTGAAAGCGATATCACAATTAAATACGTGAAGGGCATCCCAAAAATTATAAAAACAAGTAAAAAAAACTGAAACTGCATACGCCTATCCCTGATGACCTTGATAACGCAAGAAATATAACTTATCAGCTACTCTAGACCCCTGATCAGCTACTTGCTATACCATCTTCTCTAAAGTTTTTTACGCTAACTGTCGTAGCATCGTGAAGCCAGGGAAACTCGGCGAACATTAAAAGCCATACCTTATGAAATCTTAATAATAGTCTTAAAGGAAACATGGATCAAATCCACAGCTGAAGCTGATTAACTAAGAATAGTAAACTACATCCTCTATTACAACTTAAAAGATGAATACGGAGGCGAGGGCGTATAAATTTTCGTCCATAATTGTCTAAAACATGAACTAAAGTATCAGGCATATATAGAGGGCAACAATTTCCTATGCGTACACATACAAAAGTATAGTCTTGACGTGGGGTTAGTTTACAAACCTGGTAACACAAATAAAACAAATTTCATTGAACACTATTCTAACTTTTTAGAAGCCAGGACAAGAGCAATCATGTTTTGCGATTTTAATATAGATCTTCTAGAAAGCATTGTAACTGATTAGAAAGAAGCAATACAGCAATCAGGCTATACAATCCTTAATAAACAATCAAAAAAATATTGCACTCAAGAAGGTTCAACATCAAAAACTATCCTGTACCATGTTTGTACCAATATCAAGCATAACGATTATAATATGGCCATAATTGATACAGCATTATTGGATCATAAGTTCCTGTATCTCGAACTCAAAAAGTACAAACGACCACCTAAGAAACTAATTCAGTAATACGTCACAAATTACTATGAGCTTTGCAATAATTTTTAGACAGTTAATGTAGATCATATTCGTTCCATTAAAGAATTACAGGACAAAATTCCAGAACAAGTCAAGAAGAATACGGCAAGTAAATCAAAGTTATCTCAATATGACTGGATTAACGAAACTATTAATAAAAGTATTTACAAGAGAAACTTAATTTGGAAAAAGTTTAAATCTAATCCTAAAGATGAGCAATTGAAAAATATTTTTTGGAAGAAAGAAACAAAACTCGAAAATTATTTAAAAATACTAAAAAAAAAATATTTTATTGATATATCTGAATAAAGTTACAACAGTCCAAAAAAAATGTGGTCAGTCATTAATGCTCCTAACACTAACAAAGCTAGACCAAGTTGTGCTCCCTCAAAACTTGTATATAATTCCAAAATAATTACAAACGAATATAAAATCGCTGAATGTCTAAATGAATACTTTTCGTCTATCCGTTATGTCTAAGCAAATTAAAATACCATAACCCCACTTCCAGTCCAAATATCACAATTAACTATTTCTTATCTGTCTTCTCCCCGTTTACTGCCGGGGAAATTTCAAATATTAAAGATGATCTGGATTCTTTAAGTAGTTCCTTCATTGACAGTTTATCTATAAAGACTATCGAAAACCTCAAATGGCAGATAATTGAAAGTCTAACACTCTGCATTAATAACAGCCCGCAAGACGGAAACTTCCCTGATTTTTTTAAAATTGCCCAAGTAATTCCTATTCCCAAGTCCGGAGATACGACTGATCCAGGTGAATATCGGCCCATTTCCGTTTTGCCAACATTATCTAGAATATACGAACGATTTTTATATAATCGAATAGAAAAGAACCTTAATGAAATCAATTTTCTCACAGAGCGTTAATTCGGATTTAAGTCAAAATCTAATACGTCAACGGCAACCTTGGACTTAGTAACTAAAATCAAAATTAATCTTGTCAGAAAAAACGTTGCTATAGGTTTTTTCATTGACTTGAAAAAGGCGTTCGACACAGTGGGTCACCCACGCTTCTTATAAAGCTCGTGAATATTGACATTACAGGATCAGCATACCAAATGCTCAAATCATTCCCGGCTAACAGGCCCCAAATAGTTAGGATAGATTATAGGAGGAGTTCTCAACCACTCAAATACGGAATTCCACAAGGATCCATATAAGAACCGCTTTTCTTCTTAATTTACGTAAATAGTATTGACAATATAGGCTTGCATGGTCATTTAACGTTATATGCTGACGACACTTGTCTTTTCAATTTTGGTAAATCTTTTACTAAAATGACAAACATAGCTCAACAAGATTTGAACACTCTCTATCTATGGCTCCAACGAAACTTATTAACTATAAAAAAATTAAAAAATTGACTCTTACTCGGATTTAACAATTAATAGCATTCCAATGAAGAAAAGAAACAAAAAAAAATATTTCGGTTTTATACTAGATAGTAAGTTAGCGTTCAAGGACCATGCTGACTATTTGCGATCTAAAATAGTAGCGCTAACCGGTGTTCTGCGTAAAATTTCTAACTGTCTTTCGATGAAAGTTCGCCTCATGATTTACAACTCAACTCAACTCACAAGGCAAGGCGGCAAAATCCAACCTTAAAGATCTTCAAATTATTCAAAACAAATTAATCAAAGTGCTTTTCCATTTCGATCACTTTAACCCGACCTTAAATCTGTACAAACAACCAAAACTAATGAATATTTCGCAGATATACGCCTATAACACTTGTCTACGTCTACATGTGCGAAAAATTCTCGACTCCGGCATTAAAACGGAAATTGCTTTAGAGGAAAAAGTATCGCGATACGAGTTAAGAAACCCTAACAAAATCAAATCCCACGAGCCTAGAATCTAACACGGAAAACGGAACTTACATGAAGGAGTACAACTATATAAAACTTCCAATCAAAATAAGTAAATTGAACAGTTTTAACGTATTTAGAGTAAAATTGAAAGAAAGAAGTAATCAGTACGTCAGCAGTTTTAAATACGCCTAAAATGTAGTGTAGTAGGTACATTTAAACGTGTTTTTAAGAACATACCAAAGTCCTACCTTATGTAGGTATCGTTTTATCGGTGATGCCTTAGGTTAAACTACCTACTTACGTACCTAAACAACATTCTTGACGGTCCTAAGCGCGTTAAAGTATGAAGGGGAAATTGGAATCGAAAACACTAGTAGGTATTCTTTGATGCTTAAATACCTACATACTTATTTCTTACCATTGAACTAATACAATTTGAAAATTTTAAAAATAATTAGATTTTTTTTTAAAACAAGTTCGTAGGTTTTGTAAACTGATGAAGATACTTTGTTTATCCTGTATTCTGTCCTGTGCCGATGTAGGTTCTTATCGCCGTGCGAAAGGTCAACTGTGGTTACCATCTGTTTGAGCTGCTATACCTACATGCCGGAGTTATGTGTATGCGAATTATTATTAGACCAATTTTAGGGTAGGGTAGTGTTTGCATAAGTTAGGTTTTATTTAGTAGGATTTTTTAATTTGTTACCTAAAGAATGTTAATGGTATTGGCAAAATTATATCCTAGACCTTCTGATTACGCATTTATTTTATCCCGACAATTAAAAAATCCAGTCGGTATATAGATATATAATCTGAATCTCGGAAACGGCTCAAACGATTTTCATGGAAATTCAGCATGCAGGAGTATGCAGGGGCGATCAATCGATCTATCTAGGTTTCATTTTTAGAAATCGTCGTTATATCCGTGTTTTCAGGCAATGATAAACTCTTCCTGATATCTTTTGGCGAGTAGAAATGATAGTATTTATACCAACACAGCAACACTAAAGCTTCTTGCCAATAGATGACGTTGTTAATCAATGCTAAAGCTACTTGACAATAGGTATGTAGTTAAAAAAACGAGGTCCCCAGGTACTAAAACTTATAAAATAACAGTTTCATCGCAACATTATTCATAAGTTAAATCTAGTTCGCCTATTTTATCTACTGCAGTTTTGATAGTAAGTAGGGAAAAGTACCACAGATGTTACTTAAGGGGGCTCAAGGGGATACAAAACCTATTCGACTTCAGTACAAAGACCTATTAGGTAATTACTTCTGGGCCTTCGAAATAGGAAGAGCACTGGAATAAGACTTTGGAATAATAAACTGTTTTAAGGTTATTGCGTTTCTGTTTCTTTTACATTCGTCTGTATAATTATAAACTCCGTGGAATGTTTTATAATTGTTTTACCGTAGTACATAGTCCTTATAAAAAACTTTGGCAGGGAGCTCATTCCATAACCTAAGCTTTCAGGTGTGGCAGTTCCTCTATAACTGCACTGTACGAGACCATTTAAGTTCTAAGGTTTGAGGATGAATTCCCTGCCTGAGGATGAAAGTAGTCGTAGTCATCATTTTGAACAATTCCTCAGAACAAATCCCATTATTAAAGCGGTGGAACACACACAGGGAGGCAAAATCTCTCATCAAACTTATTGGTTCGATGCGGTTTGTGAGTTTGGGATCATTGACGATTCTCACAGTCCGTCGTTTAACTGAATCAAAAGGGCTAAGCTGGTATCCGGGTGTACCCACCCAGAGATACCCGCACTCTTGCAACTTGTAAACCAGCATCCTTTGCCCCGAGCTGAAGTACTGCTTCGCTCTGTTGAGCACTCCCGGTTCTTTGGACGCCAGCTTTACCTTGTCTTGAAAATGATCGCGGAACTGACCATCGCTGGAAATGTCAACAACAAGGATCCCAATGCTCTTGGAAATGGTAAGGTATATATATGTTCTAGAATTGTGGAACCTCAGTGAATAAAAACCTTCTTAGTAGTGAGTGCGCAGACTTGTGTCTTCGAAAGTCTCAATGGAACAAAGTTTCCCCTTAGACAGATTTATCTTAATTTTAGACTCTCTAGTCTAAGTTATCCGCGTTTATCCTCCACAACACAGCGAGGAATGTTAGTACGGTCCGGATCTTCAGTTGTTCTGTTATCTGCATAGCAATGTATGTTGTTGTTGGACAACATATCATTGATATGTAGTAGAAACAGCGTAAGAGACAGCACAGAGCCTTGTGGGTCTATAATTCCCTATTTTAATGACTTTTAGGACTCCCCTAAAACAAGAGCGGTATAGGAACCCCTATTGTGCCCATCTTTTTATTGAAAAGGGGTTTCCCTGTAACTTCCCATTTTGATGATCGATAGAGTCCATCGCCACCGGCAATGTTTGTAACGAATATTTTTTTCTAAAGAAAAAAGGGGGATCGACGAAATCACTAACCTAAAATCAAAACTAATTAGCCGTCAACTAATATTACTAATTCTGACTCCTTTCCATGTCACATTCCGTGTGACATCCCATCTCTACTGCTACCGACCACTCAATGCATGTCGATCGCTAGCGTACGACATATGCCTATAGAGAGATTCTAAGAATACGAAACACTATTTGAAAACGATATTCCCTGTTTTTTCGACTACTACTAGATCGACTACTAGTCGATCTAGTGACTAAAACACTTACCACGTTTAACAGGCCATAAGTAAATTAATTAAAGATATTTCGAATTCAAGATTATCTCTATCAGCACGAGAATCAGGCCCCTGGTTCTGAGTAACATTGACGTTGAGCTAATAATAATGAACGATGATATTGAGCCGTTAGTCTCACCTGATGCCTACCGTCCGCCGCTTGAGGTACGTGTACATTTTCCGCACCCTGGCCCGCGTGATAATATTTCGCCGCCACTTATTTAATGGGCTTGTTGTCGATTGGAACTTCAGAAAGGCGGATTTCAGCTTTTTATATAATTTTATAACTGCTTTAACGTGGGACGGGCTTTCTGTAGCTAGAGATGTTGACACCGCTGTAGATATATATTATAAAAAAAATTACAAATGTATTGATGATTGCGTTCCCAGAAAAAAGCAATTGTGTATGAACTCAAAGTATTTTTTTCCTTCATGGTTTACGCCTGATATTATACGCAACACTAAGTTGCAATATTGCCATCTTAAACGTTACCATGCCTCATGCAAGGCTTTCCTCCTTGGGTCTCTCGTTTTAGCAATTTGAAAGAACTGAGTTTAAGGTGATATGTCTCACCTTGCTTTTTATTTTATTAGTTTTCGAAATCTAAGGTGCCAAACGTACATAATTAGCATGTCGTAGCTTTTTCTAAAACACTTAAAGACGTTTTATCAAATTCACGTCAAAATGTTTCTAGTAAAAAACAAACGTATTGAGTGTACCTTTAGTAAGTACCTGTTAAGGACGCACATAGAATATTTTTGCAGTTAAATACAACAATCTTTTAACAGATTTAGTCTCTTGAAGATTTTTAGGCCACAGAGCTAAATAATAAGCTAAATAAAAGTGATTGGTTGGCAGTACATAATTATAATAATGTTGCATAAAAATGTATTTATTCCTCGTTACCGAGTAAAAAGTTTGGTCAACATATTTATTCCATATGGAAAAAAAGCAATAGTGCACCTGTTCAAATTACCCTTTTTACATATGAATACTTCATTATCTTCCAATGTACTATAAATATAAACCGGAAGACATTATTTTCTTGTATTTGATCTGTATACAGTTGTAAAACACGAGAGCAAATTTTCAAAATGTTCGTGGTAATCATTTCTGTATTATTTACTGCTTTAGCTTCAGTACAGTGTTCTAATCTCACGGTAGAGATATCAGATGGTACTATAGAGGGAATTTGGAATGAAAATGATTCAGGGGTCACATATGCAAGTTTCTTAGGGATCCCATATGCAAAGCCTCCGATTGACGATCTTAGATTTCAGGTAAAGGTTTTGATTATCTTACTGTGTGATTTTCCAGAGTTATTATTAGCATGAGACTTCCATGTCAGTTTGTTTTTATTAGCATCTATAAAGCCATAAAAAACGGTAGAATTGATGACAGGTACAGTCAGTCAATGAAAATGTTGAGCACCTTGAGAACCTAGTGAATTTCTTATACCGTGCAGTGAGTAATTACAGTGCCGTGTCAGTCAACATATGAGGTTGATCCACAAAAAGAAAGTGCTATGGTTTCATTCTCGTCTCGCAATTACAACAACAGAAGTTATCAGATAGGCGTTCGGGTAGAACTAAAAAAAAACATATTTTCCATGTGCCACAATGGTTCAAATCTATTTTTTTCACCACTCTTTACCTGTTTAAAGTCGTTTAAAAATAACGAACGCACGGTGCGCGTAAAGGATTCAAATGAAATTTTAATCTGACAAAAGTCCTAAAGTACTCACCATTTTAATTGGTCGACTCTACCTAAAATGTATAAAAAAGCTTCACATTGTTCTGTGTCTGGAACACTGAATAAGAATGCGTTGAGAGAAAACAGTTGTATTTTATATTTTACGAAGATGGAAAATTTTCCTACAGGCTACTTACGAAGTTCGTACTAAGGAACTTCGAAAGTTGACAAGATTTATAATAGTAGGGTTTGTTTCAGGATCCGCAAGCAGTGGACAGTTGGTCAGGTGTCTGGAATGCAACCAGTCCTGGTAGCTCATGTTTGCAGTACGATGCATTCAACCAAGTCATTGCTGGTAGGCTTACTTATAATATTTGCTCAGAAAATTTTCAGTTTTAACGAACCATATTTTAATTTGAAAAAGATTGAGTCTCTAGGTTCCTCTAAGGGCTAAGCCAGAAACGAACTACTTACTTCTACACCACTGCAATAAATTATAATATTCGGTAATTACCACAAATAACCGAATTTCTGAGTTTTTTGTTGTCGGTACCAAAATATAGCTTTTGTGGCCAAAATGCAACCTCCTTTATTTTACAATATCAATGGTGCAATAAACGTGATAATGACGAAATTCACTATTTCTGTGTACACTGTTTATCCAACAAATATAAGAAATATTATTTCATAACGAAGATGAACTTGAGCTGTGTCCAAATCCTTCAACTTAGATGTAAGACGTGACGCTCATTAATCGCCCACTATTGTAGCATCCGTAAAATAATTGTTATTATTTGCTTCCCTTGCAAATCTTATTAATAGTATACTATCCTGTCGGTGATATAAGGGAAAATTAAAAGCTTGACACGAGCTTTGGTCAATTGAGTTTATCCTAAATAAAAAGTAAGTTGGTACCTGGTTGCAGACTTAGAAGATCAGTCTACCAACTATTAATAATAATAAGTAAGTCACACAGATATCTCTGTTCCAACTTGGTCTTCCGTCTTCTATCAATTTCGGATTACCATTTTATTACTTTCAAAATACAATAAAGTCACGTTTTTTCATGATCCTCATTCTCAAAAACTCCTCTTGACATATTTTTCATTTTCTCTATTCTTTTCCTCTAATTCCCTTATTTTTAATCAAAGTCAAACCTCCTTTTTTTTGTAACGGTATAGAAATTTCAAAAATTTGGAAGTAACTAAAAACTTAATAACGCAAATGGAAGACTAAAGCTATTTACAGATTAAAAATATATATCTAAACAAATCACTTGCTACACTTTGTCCCTCTAGTTATTTTTATTAAAAAAACTGGGACTACCAGTTGCTCTTTTGATTGGACCCATGCTTTTAGCCACGGAAACGTGTATTTCCGCGGAAATTCTTGATTGAGGTATCGCTGTGCTAATTATTAAGTCAATCTATTACTTGCTGTTTCGTGTAGAAATATAATGCTCTGCAGTCACCTACACCTGTGAAAATAGTACATTGTGTGTTAAGGGTAGTAGGGAGTCAATTGCTAACGGCTACTACTAGACTATTTATGACTCGGGTTTTGTAATTTCCGTATCGCCGTAACACACAATGTTTTTCGTCACATTCATTTCGTAGCAAACGCTTTACCTGCACATAATGACAATATTTACTAGTAAGTGTGATGAAAAGTCTGTAATACTTGGGAAGTCTAAATTAATATTTTCATGCTATCTTTTTGTCCAAAGGCAGTGTCACCCACGGTAAAAATCTATTTCCGTAGGATGTCCTGATTGATGTAAAAAGTATTCAATGTTTCAGTTTTTTGAAGTATCTAAATTTGTGCCAAAAAAATCACGTCTTGGTGTTGTGAAGAAATAATGTCCCACGGGAAAATTCTTCATTGAAATCAAAAGTTCTATACTTATGTCCTACTAGCTTTTTTGTGGTTTCAACCACCCTAAAAAGGTGTAGGAATTAACGGCAACCCCTCAATTATAGAAAAAAAAGTGATACACACTTGAGGTTTTCATGTAGCTTATCTCCTTTGCCAGGACACAAACTATCTTCATGCCAAATTTCATCTTAATCGGTACAGCAGTTTAAGCATAAAGAGGGAACAGACAGACAGACGTTACTTTTGCATTTATAATATTAATATGGATTACGTTCTTCGAGCAAACTTTTTCCAACAACTACGTTACTTCCTTGCTCTGTTGCAACGTGGAAAGCTAGCGCAACAGTATCTCGGGTTCTGTACCACCTATCGAGATTGTCTATAATTTATGTTCATATTTTCAGGAAACGAATCTTGTTTGTTTTTGAACGTTTTCACTCCAACGACGACTTCAAATGCATCTTTACCTGTAGCCGTATTCATTCATGGTGGTGGATTCTTGTACGGATCTGCAGCTCAATACGACTTTAACCGTTTGATGACAGGAGAGGTAGTGGTGGTCGCAATGAATTACAGACTGGGTCCATTAGGTAAGTATTATTTACAAAATTGGATTTTTGCTTGCGGTTATGATTGGCCAAAAAATTACTGCGTACTAGAGGTTTTTCGAAGTAATAGAATCCGAAATGAGTTGTAACCACTTCTTTAACTTGTTAACAAAAAAATTAAGATCATGAAAGTGAAGTGTGTTATAAACTTTAGGTAAATAGACACCAACTTCAAACTGTACTTCAGATCAGATTTTTTGAAATGAGTAATTAATTTTACTTCTTTAGTGCATCTTTTTGAAGTCTGTTGTTTTTTTTAACCGACTTCAAAATAGGACGGTTCGACGGGTATTTTGTTTATGTTCACCAATTTTTCCGTCAATTGTGAACCGATTTCAATTTCTTCAGTCGAAGAATTCAATAAATATGTAAATTGAATTGAACCCTGAGTTGGTCCCATATAAATAAGTAAGTGGATTTAAAACATTAACTCTAGGAGAAAAAATATTGATGTTCATTTGGAACTGGTGAAAAGCACCCGTTTATGTTGATGATTGTATACAATTTTGTTATAAGTATGGATATTTTGGGTTTACAAGAAAAAAAAAGGAATTCGTCACTTAAAAGCAAAAATAAATAAGTATAGGTAATAAATAATCAAAGGCAATAAGTAATTATTTTTCCCTTTTTGATTATTGGGATTTGTAGTGGTTTATCCAGATATATATGAGGAGTTATGCCCAAATATACATAAAAAAAATCCAATTATTCGAATTGAGAACCTCCTTCTTCTTTGAAGTCTGTTAAATAATAAAATTTAAACGAACAAAATCCGACTTCAAAACTGAACTTAAAAGTAGAAAATATACTTCTCAAGCAGACGAACTCACAAAACATTAAGCTAGGCTTGAAAGTAATGCCTATAAAATTTGTACCGATCTTTTCTGTAAAGTTAGTAAGGGTTTTTTAAACCACTAAGGTGGCAAACAGGTTTGCGGTCCGCCTGATAGTAAGCGGTCACCGTAGCCTATGGATGCTTGCAACACCAGGGGTATCACTCGCGCGTTGCCTACCCTTCAAAAATCTAATAACTCCTATACTGTAGTCCTTAAAGAAAACCTTGGCTCATTCCACAACCCAAGCGTTCGCGGGAGGGACTTCACTTTGAAGCGGTATGCAAAAAATGTGCTCTTAGTATGATAGTATATTGTGTGACGACCCTACCTATACCCCTATCCTATACCTTAGTAAAAGGCATGTAGTATGATGTGATGCTTTTCTAATAGTCCTATTAGTTACTAGAAACTATTACTAAACACAGCAGTTGAAATTGTACACGCTGTCGATCTCGTGCGAGTACGTCAATATCTTCTTTTGGGGTCTCGCTCAGCTGTTGCGTCCGTGTCGTCTGCCTTAGTCTCTTGGTTCGCTTGTCCGTGCTTTACATAGACCTGAAATTGATAAGATAAAGTGTATAAATTTGGAACATAAAGAAGTTAAATGCTGTAAATGAAGATGGATTAATATTTGTCGGACTATATTTTGTAAATATAATAGCACTACCTTGTCACCAAAGTATCGGTTCTTATTCCCTTCAGTTATTAGGTACCTCGGAGACCAAGAAACAAAACTTGCCATTGACGGAAAAGATGGTAGTTTCAGTCATTCCCTCAAATCTTGGATATTATCTCCGGAAATAATATCCAGGATTCTACACCGTGCTATTATGGAAATTTACTCTAAAGTCTGTAAAGTGTGGTACTTAGACGAAAATATAAGATTCTATTCAAACAACAATAGGTACCAATCGGATTACGTTAGCTAATAACGGGCTAGGATGGGCTCTCTGAGCCTGGAGCGAGATAGCTGTGGGGAATAAAAAAACACAAAACACAAATTACACAACTGCAATTTTAAGTCAAGGAAAGATTTAATAAAGTCGCCCGCCACGAACCGTTACGTTTTACTTAGAAAATTTTCTGTTTTAAACAGGCGGTCACTTTACCACTCCCAGCTTACACCGTTACTCTAGATTGACTGTGTCGCGTGTTACTCCTGTTCTCGTAAAATCTTGACTAGCTCTCTACATCTCCGGTGCCCGCGCAGCCTTTGGTGTCAAGCAAAACCTGTCCCAAAATCAAAATTAATAATGTTCGTAAGCTCGAGTCTCCATTTTCCATTATTTTATCCCCTAAAACTTTGCAGCCTTAACTAGCCGCGTACTTCCAAACGTGTAAACCATTACCATTTTCCGTAACCTCCGCTTTGCCAGAATGATTGAAAGATAACAAAAAAACATTGTACCTGACTCTTGAATTCCTCGCTAAATGTACAAATTTTAAGAATTTTAAATCTTGCAACATTAATTATATTTATATATTCGTATGACTACCTGAAGGATTAAGGAGAAACTAATAATTTTCAGGTTTTCTTAGCACTGGGGACAGTGTAATTCCAGGGAACGCTGGACTTAAAGATCAAGCTCTCGCATTACAGTGGGTGCAGAAGAACATTGAAGTGTTTGGGGGCGACCCTGACGACGTCACTCTATTTGGACATTCAGCAGGAGCTGCAAGCACTAGCTATCATTTACTATCACCTTGGTCAAATGGTAAGTTGCTTCTAAATACAACTGTGTCTAAAAAAGAGGTAAATTGCTGTTTTTTGTAGATTAAGCCAAGCATTTCTGAATTGATTTTGATAACACATTTATGTTGTTCATTTTTCGTCCAGAATAGTACCGAAAAAACCATCACAATTTAAGTCTGGCAATCACCTTACTTAGTAGAAAATGGCAAGCTTATGTTACTCAGCGGTGGCTATACAAATCCTCGGTTTTTTGGACACTTTTTACCCTCAACAGATACTCCGCACGCTGACGACTTTCTGATTGGCTAAGAGACGTATTAACCAATTAGCGAACGTTTAACGCCTCCGCTAGGAAGGAAACCATTGGAATGTCGCACACGAGTGTCACTAGTGTGGCGTTAGTTTACAGCATACAGCAGTTGGTGGGGTTGCTTCGTTTCGTTATAAAGTTCCTCTAGCCACCTTTTGGCTCCACCATCAGATACCAAATTTTAGCTCAATCGGACACCGGGAAGTGGGTCAAATCTTACACGAAGTCAAATAAAAGCGTGTAAAAATAAACGAACCTTGTTAAAAGAATTTATTCAGATATCACAGACAGACAATTTGATTTCATTTATTTTTACCCGACTGAACCAGAAGGAGGGAATTGTTTTTGCGAGTATTAACTATGTTTGTGGGTATGTTCATTCCATTGTATCCTCCTGTAGCCTAAATGGCTGATAGAGGGTACATAACTAAAAATCTATAAATATAAATAAGTAATTGAATGAACAAAAACACCCGACTGCAAAAATGTTAAGATCTTAAAAACCGGCCAAGTGCGTGTCAGTTTACGTGCAGTGTAGTTTTATACGTAATTTACAAACTCAAAAAAAAGGTGGGCCGCTAAGCGGTCACCCATCTAAGTACTGACCAAGCCCGACGTTGCTTAACTTTGAATATCGCTTCCAACAAACAAATGTATTACTGTTTCTCTTAATGATAAGCTATATGGCGCTGTACCGGTAATTTAAAATAGTAATTGATTAGGCCTGTCTTACACTTGGCTTGTTTTTATTATTTGTTGTTATACTTCAAGCTTCACACTATTTTGTCACTGCAAGTTTGATATTTGTATGTCTATCTGTTTTTACGATAGAGCAAAAACAACGAAAATTTGACAGACAAACGTACATAGCGAAACTATAAGGGTTCCTTGTTGCTTGTTGGAACCCTAAAAACCGTAAACAAGTGCACCTAAAACATACTACAGCTGGCTGGCCTCATTTTAATGCAAGTTCAAATGATAGTACAGTTTGCTCAAATTATAATAGTGACGTAAAATGAGCTGCTTGCTTAATAGTAAAATAAATATTTAATATGATTTAGGTGAACTTTTTTATAGCTTTTAAGTTCTAAATGTTTTTGCAGTCATTTTTATTTCTTAATTTAATTATTTATTTTTATTATCATTAGGGAATGTTAAAAAAACAATAAATTTACCATGTGTGATTCAAGCTGTAACCGATTTTTTTATTTTTCCAGGAACATTCCACAAAGCTGCTGCTTATAGTGGCTCCCTATTTAATCCATGGGCCTTCCAAAAAAATCCAGCCGAAAAAGCCAAAGCCCTGGCTGCTATTGTTGGTTGCCCCACCTCTTCTTCTGAAGAAATGGCCAGTTGTTTAAAAAATATTTCCGGTGAAGACCTCGCCAATGCGCAGCTTCAAATGATTGTATGATTTTTTTTGTTTCAGATTTACCACGCAATGTTTCTGCGCTGTGCTTATTTTGTTTATTTAGCTTTCATGATTAGGGCACGGGCCAATGGATTTTAACCTTGGGTCCCTATTACTAAGCCTACGCATTTAGCAGAACAGAAAAGAAGCGTTTGGAAAGTAATACAAAGCTGGATCATTTGTAGGATTCCGTTACCAACAAAAAAAGTAATAATGCCATATGCGACACACACAAGGTGACTTTGCAGGCCAAGATAAGGAATCCGCAATATCCACATCAGAAGCTTTAATATATTTAAGTTACCTAAGCGAGTAGTAACCGACATAGCATTATTATGCATCACAATACTTTTTCTTTAGTTTATTTATACAATCCATTTTAAGAGGATACGATTCCCGGCGCCTCGCAGCGGGCTTCATACAGTTGAATTTCTCATTTTTTTAGACATTTACTGATCAATCTTTGTGAAATTTCGTAGTCATAATCCCAAGCCGAATACCTATGTCTGTGTTTTTCCAAAATCTTGTAAAATGTTTTTTTTTACTTAGAAATATTTTTTGAAACCATTGGTATGAAAAACTAGAATCCTGTTTAACATATAAACTATTAAATTTATTTGAAAACTATCTCACTGCAGACCAAGATGTGGTGTTCGATCAGCAAGCGTCAAAAATAAGTGAGAAATTCGTTTGTATGAAGCAGCCTCTCAGGGCTCTCCGAATCGTATTCTCTTAAGTAGTAAGTATACAAATTTTTGCCTTCCGCGAAAGCCTCGAGATTGGTTCGCTCTAAAAGATTTTTTTTATTTTTTCCATTATATTACAAAGTCATTTCTTACTTTGCAGTGTTTAAATACGACTTAATCATGATTTTTAAGGTTCCATACCTCAAGAGGAAAAAAGGAATCCTTATAGGATCACTTTGTTGTCCGTATGTCTGCCTGTTTGTTTGTTTAGGCACTTTTTAACCGACTGCAAATAAGGCGGAGGTTCTATGTTCGACAGGTATTTTTTATTTTATCGGGCAAGTGATTACAAAATTGTATTGTAATCTAGTAACGTTGTTGTTGTGATGGTATATACAACCGGTTGGCATATCTGTCGGCTCAGAAGGGCCAGCACCTTCATTATATAATATATAATTATAATAAACAATTTCACTAAATAACCTAAACTGACTTTACTATAAATTAACAATCACTAATTTCAGAAACAAGATATGTAACACACTCTAAAATAACCAAACTAAAGATAACAGTTCTAATTGCGAGGTTAAGACACGTGATCGCACCGATCCTTAGCGATTCGTCGTGCGTAAGCGTCGTGCTCGGGCGACCGTTCCAAATAGACTGACTTGTGACTTCTGCCAAAATGCAGTGTTGCCAGTAACCAATCCAAAGATGACCGCCCCGCTACCATAGACACGACAACGCTTCGCTAGAGTGATTCATTGCACTCTAGAATCGGCTCTTCCATAGTTGCGCCGTCATATCTACCACTTCTGCCAGTCATTTCCGTATTTGTTTTGAAAAACTTTGGTTCTAAAAAACAAAAATTTCATAGTTCATAGGTGTATAAACAAGAAAAAGGCAGTAAATTTAACGATATATTTAAGGGTTTGCAACTGTCTAAGCAAGGCCGCATAGGGAAAGGATTTTGAAAAATGTATCCCTTAAGGGGGTAAAATTGGGGTTGGAATTTTGTTTGAAAATCCATCACTTATGAAGGTACGGTAAAATACATCAATTTAGATTTTTAACCTCAAGATCGAATACCAATTTAAATAAATTTGCCTAGTGGCAAAATGAGGATGAAAACTTGGATAAGAATTCCGATATTTTTGTAGGTCAGACAATGAACAGTTATAATCTTTCTTTTTTTTTAAGGTCCATGCGGACGAAGTCGTGAGAAAATACTATTTTGTGCAACGTCCTAGAGGATGCACCGCACTTGCCACCGCTGTCTTAAAAGTTGCAGTGTATGAGCTGCAGTTCTCTCGCAGCCTAGTTGGTAGTGTGTGTGGCTGCTGTGCAGGGGGTGTGGGTTCGATTCCCGTTGTATCCGTTGTCTGGTAGCCAACACAAGCTTTGGTTACCAGACAGAGCTGTGCATAATTTATATATCATTAATCCCGATCGTTCAAGACTACCCGCGTATACAGCGTTACGTAGTAAACCAGACATTAATAACCCTGCGTCACTGCGTCACTCGTTTTTACCTCACACAATGTTTGTGAGCCCATGAACTCATTTATAACATAGAATTAAATCGCATTTCTTGCAGGGATGGAAAGTTGCATTGATTTCACCGTTTGCGCCTTGTGTTGAGTCATCTAGCTATAGCAACCCTTTCATATCAGACACCCCCGAAAACATTTTCAAGTCGAATGCTATCAAAGTACCTTTTATGGTGTCTACCAATGCTGACGAGGGACTTTATCCCACTGCAGGTAAGTGTTTTTATAAAAGAACGAGATACCTTTTTAAATAAGAAATATACCTTATGCTAATAAACCTCAAATCGTTCAAAAAGGAAAACATAAGCAGTAATAGACCGGGAGACAGTGACAGAAAATACTGGGTGATTTGTACCGGTATAGCGGTTCTTCAGGGGTCTAACTACGTAATAACGAAAAGAAAAATGATGGACATAGCGCTGTTACCGGCGGCCCAATAAATAAATATGGATAAGAAGTGATGGGAACTAAATAGCGAGTATGTTTTCACTTCTGCCGGCACTCCCGGAGTGCAACCCGTTTTTTTTTTTTTAAGTGCAAACTTCTTTAGCGGCGTTGTGCACTTTTTTGTGATGGGTAAAAAATGATAAACTCGCGCAGGCTGATCGAAATTTCGTAGGAAACCATAATGCCACGACAAAAATTCGTGAGACTAAAACCATTATGCCACGCCTTTTATAATTTTGAAGTGTAAACTTTTTTAGTGGCATTGCGCACTTTTTTGTGATGGGTAAAAAATTTGAAACTCTATAGGACGAATAAAAAGCAAAAGGGTTGATAAAAAGATGAAAGTGCGAATTACACATATTAAAATGTTATATCCAGGTTGTATGTTTTCACTTCTGCCGGTTCCCGTTTTTTTTTCTGTATGGCTAGTACAGTGTGACTGATGCAGCCATTAAAGACCGCGAGACAGTGACAGAAAATACTGGATGATTTGTACCAGTATGGCGGTTCTTCAGGGGTCTAACTACGTTATTGACGAAAAGAAAAATTATGGTACCGGCGGCCCAATCGCGTGGGCGTGAGTCGAAAGTGTTGGATAAATTACGAGTGTCGAACGATTTGTTCCACAAAAATCCTTGTATTTTCCGATAGTAAAAAAAGTAGCGGTATGGTGGCCATTTGGAACCATCCGAAAAGTATGGCATAGTGACGTTCGTGAATGGCTACCTACTCGACGATGATTAGCTATGCAAAAATTAGCTTGGTACAAATGGTTGAATCGTTTTTTTTAAAATTAATGTGTTCGCATCGGTATGGCGGGCTGTAAGTCGCACCAAAGAAGTATGGCATTACGCTACCGCCTACTTTTTTTTATGGACTATCGGAAAAATACAAGGATTTTGTGGAACAAATCGTTGGACACTCGTATTTTTCCGACACGTTCGACTAACGCCCACGCGATTGGGCCGCCGGTACCATAATTTTTCTTTTCGTCAATAACGTAGTTAGACCCCTGAAGAACCGCCATACTGGTACAAATCATCCAGTATTTTCTGTCACTGTCTCGCGGTCTTTAATGGCTGCATCAGTCACACTGTACTAGCCATACAGAAAAAAAAACGGGAACCGGCAGAAGTGAAAACATACAACCTGGATATAACATTTTAATATGTGTAATTCGCACTTTCATCTTTTTATTAACCCTTTTGCTTTTTATTCGTCCTATAGAGTTTCAAATTTTTTACCCATCACAAAAAAGTGCGCAATGCCACTAAAAAAGTTTTCACTTCAAAATTATAAAAGGCGTGGCATAATGGTTTTAGTCTCACGAATTTTTGTCGTGGCATTATGGTTTCCTACGAAATTTCGATCAGCCTGCGCGAGTTTATCATTTTTTACCCATCACAAAAAAGTGCACAACGCCGCTAAAGAAGTTTGCACTTAAAAAAAAAAAAACGGGTTGCACTCCGGGAGTGCCGGCAGAAGTGAAAACATACTCGCTATTTAGTTCCCATCACTTCTTATCCATATTTATTTATTAAAAATAATAACTTTTGTTTATTTACTTTTTCGACGTTGTATATTTGACAGCTCAATCTGTCATAGAATTAAAATCCCATATCCAACCTCCGTGTACATACTACTCATAATCGCCATATACTAAAAATAAAAACTAACCTAATGTAAATAAAGGTCACTTGTCCTAACGCGAGTGACATCTTACGAATTTTCGATCAGGACACGTGACCTGACGCGAGTTTAACAGTTTTTACCCTTCACAAAAAAAGTGCACAGCGCCGCTAAAGAAGTTTTCACTTCAACAAACCGCAAAAGCATCTAATGAACAGACGGAGAAATATGACGAAACTGTATGATGGCTATCGTTATCTCCCCTTAAGTTGACAAACGGAGTTTATTGCCGTTTGACTGCGGAACTCCTAATATTTACAAATGCATAGACTATAATAGACATAAGATACTTTTTTGCATTGGAAATTCTCATGGATACCTATGGGCTGTTGTCGTTTGCCTTCTCGCGCCTTCATGGCGGGGCCGCGGAATCTCGTGAATGCATCCACGCTTAACCTATATATATTATTATAGCTATACTGTTACTACATAATGTTTGGATTTGATAACAGAACCCTGAAGATTAAAACGTCAAAATCTGTCTTTCTTCCGCTTTAGACCGTAAAAGTGTCAAATGCATAAAAATGTTTAAAAAGTCATCGGCTTTTTAAGGAATTTGCAGCTGTACAGTGCAGGTATACTTTGATAAAGTTCCATCCGCTTTTTCTCAATAGTTGTAAGGTGTGGACGACGCAACAAAAGTGCGGACACTGCGTGAAAATATCGCACGCGGATTTCTGCGGTTTCCTACAGATTTTTTTTGTTGTGCTCCGTACGGAATTTTTGCACTTTATGGACTAAGTTACATGAAAACCCTACACAAAAAACTACGCAGTACGCCGCAATAGTGAGTTGAGAAATGTTTTCATCACGCGTTTTACAGATAAAGGGCTTTTTTCTGATAGTCTCAAACTCGTTTTCAACATATTTCAAGGCCAATGATTCGTTTCAAATTGTTTTAAATTAAATTTAAGGTACGTACTTAATCTGATGCGATTTTTTAAAATAATAACAATATTCGTCTTTTAAGACAGGTATCTATAAATATAACATTTTTTTTTAACCGACTTCAAAAAAGGGGGAGGTTCTCAATGCAGATGTTCATATTTTTTGTTATTTATGTATGTTCGGGAATAACTCCATCATATATAGATGGAATAGATTTTTTTTTTATTTAAAAGGGCATACTTCCGAGGTGGTCCTATATTAATGTACTGCATTTAAAACTTGAATTTTTGGTAAAAAAAAAATATTGGTGTTAAGTTGGAACTGATTAATGTTGATGATTGTACAACATTTTGTTACTAGTATAGATGATTGTAGTGTACGAAAAAGTAAAAAATAAAATCTTTTTAACAAAAAAAAACAACCGGCTTCAAAAAAATGCACTACAAGGGTTTATAACACACTTCACTTGCATGAAACTCTTCAAACACTTCAAACTATAATTCAGATCAGATTTTTGGAAATAAGTAATTATTTTTACCTTAAGATTGAAACCATAATGCCACGCCTATTATAATTTTGAAGTGAAAACTTCTTTAGCGGCTTTGTGCACTTTTTTTTTGATTGGTAAAAAATTTTAAACTCTATAAGACGAATAAAAGTAAGAGGAAATTGGGTTGATGAAAAGATGAAAGTGCGGATTACACATGTTAAAATGTTATATCCAGGTTGTATGTTTTCACTTCTGCCGGCACTCCCGGAGTGCTACCAATTTTTTTTGTGACACAATAGTACATTATTGATTTAAGTTTATAGTAATAGTACATATAAACGACTGCAAGTATTTTTTACCGTAATTTTCTCCATTTCGGGGCTACATTGACCATTTGGTCACGAACGCATTCTCTCAGCGGCCGCACTGTGCATGCCAATAATTGTACGTTATGTGCCTAGATCGCTAAAAATATTTGTTGTAGTTACGGTTCTGACCCTTAACTGTTATCTGGGGTCAAAAGTTATTCGATAGCCTTTTCATTAAGACTTTGTGCTTTATAAACCTAAACTCCTGCGTGTCTTTTCATTATGTCACTTGCTGTAGCGTATGTCGGGCTAGAAGCGGAGATACGACCCATTTTGACGTTAAAAAATCATAATTAAGCTAGTTAATTTTTTATTAATATTAATTTTAAAAGACTCTCCTATTAAGTTAACTTCAGAGCATAATTAGGCGTAAAAACATATTTGTTTATGTTTATTGCTATACTTTCATATTTTTTCAGATGTCTAAAGTAAATACTGCAAAAAGCTACCTCAAGTCAAAGAGTATATAGTATTAAATGATATTCCTTATCAGCCTCATACGTCCCCACAGTTGGGGCACGGCCTACCCACACCGGAGGCGATTTGGGTCATAGTCCACACGCCAAATTAAGTGATTTAAGTTGAAAGATTTATTATAAAGGTTGATTTTTATATTTTGCATATATATGCATTTTTGAAACATAAAATCTGCAACCTTCAATGATGTATTTTATTTATGTATTATTATATATATACGATTTATTTATATGTTTTCCTATAGGGGTCACTTTGTACCCCGATACCAATTGTATTCCCTATTTAGCGATTCGAGCTGAGGGTTAAACTGAATTGTAAATAACTATAAGAATCTAAGGCGCTTAAGGCCCCAAATACTGCATACTAGCACCGCCACTAGATATTATTTATTTTTATGCGTACAAAGAGTAATTTACAAAGGGGAAAAAATAAAAAATACTTATTAGTCATCACCTATTTTTACAACGTGTTGTATTGTTTGTGGAATTTGTCTACGAGTTTTAATTCAGGTATTGGTTGAAAAATCAGAAATTTGTTAATCTGCACTTATAACACATTAAAAAATTGTCTGTCTGTCTTGCATGCAAGATCCTTTTACTCAAGAATGCGTAAAGGTATCAACTTGAAATTTATATTAAATACTAAAGTCTACGGCCACTGAAAGTTTAAAAAAAATCAAGCTTCTAAGTTAATGCAATAAAAAATATGCCCAAAATAAAGTCATTTTTGTCGCATACTGTGACACGAATAAATCAATACCTATAGGTGCTTCCGGTCAAACTAGAATTATAAAATTTGGCAAGTAGCAACATGATACATTACAAATATAGGAAAATCCAAAAACTAAATAAATAAGGCATAAACCTGTAAGACTTGATGATGGAAGAACTATCTGTCCGTCCGTCTGTCTATCCGTGGCTTAGTTCAAAAACTACTTATATAAGAAAGCTGGAATTTGGCAGGGATATACACATTGATCAAGTAGACAAAGTGGTATAATAAAATCTTTGAATATTAATTTTTAAGGTACCTCCCTACACGTTTTGTGGGGACGTAATTTTTTTCTCGTCTACCCCATCGTGTGGGATATCGTTGGATAGGAATTCCAAAATCATTGGCGGCATGCAAACATCATTTTTTGATTTAGGCATCCATTTGCGAAACATTTAGCTTTAAAGTACTAATTTATGTTAGAGTCCAGTACGATTTGTACGAAGAAAAATAATATCTAGTGGCGGCGTTAGTCTGTAGTATATAGGGCTTTCAGTGGCCAATGCTTGTATAGATTACCCTTTATAACAATACAATATATGTATATTGCAATACATGGTTGTTTTTATTTGTACAGCGTATAAAGGTTTTAACCTTCTGAGTGATCTGAGTGCCAACTGGACTGACCTCGCTCCCATAACCCTTTTCTTCAACGACTCCGTATCTTCTGATCTGCTGTCTGGTGTTGTCAGCGATATCACTACAGAGTATCTTGGAGGGGAAGAGATCAGTGAAGAAACTTTCTCCTCATTGACTGAGGTACCTTTATTTTTTATATATTTGCTGAACACGTCATCTCGTATCTATCAGCTATTGCACAATATTCGTATAAGTTAGTCTATTTGGTTTGGGTGGGTGTATAGGTATGTATGTATATGCTATTCTGAAAGCCGAAGGCTTCAACGACTCGAGTTTGTAATTTCTATACCGCCCGTATTACACACAATGTTTTTCATCACATTTACGAGTAAATAAATAAAAATTTAAGGTGAATTAAGTACTAAAAAACCGACTTCTAACAGCTCAGGAACAAAAGTATTAAAGTGTACAATTATTTTTTGCTTTTTAGTTCATGTGCTGTTTGAAGTTGGATTTTGTTTACTTAAAAATAATTTTATTTCTTACTGTTTTGTGTAGACTCTATAAATGATAAAACAAAAATAGGTACGTAGGATAGAATAGCTGGTTCAAGATGGGGAGACCTTCCTTACGAGAATCTCGTATGTGAAAGAGTCGACCTCAGGAGTCTGAAATTGACAAAAATGAACGTCTAAAGCGTAATAGAGAAAGAAATGCAGCCCGACGTCTTCAATAGTCATCCGAAGAACGTGAAGAAGGACTTTCTCAAATGCGCATTTATATGAAAAGAAAATTGTCTAAAGAGACTTTAGAACAAAGCGAACATCGGTTGACTTTTATTCGTGAAAGGCTATCGAACGAGTCGATTGAGGAACGCGAACATCGGTTGTCTCTTATTCATGAACGGTTGTCAAACGAAACAGCAGAAGAACGTCACCGCCGCTTTTCACAAATAAGTCAACGGCTCTTAAACGAGTCAGCTGAAGAACGCGAACATCGATTGCCTTTAGCTAGACAGCAATATGCTCAAGTACTCCTTAATGAAACAGCAGAAGAAAGAGCGATTTATCTCAATAATATGCGTGGCCTTTATAGGAGAGGATTGGAAAATGCTGAACAATTTAAATCAGCAATAAATGTGTTTGCTGATCTGGCATGCAGTGTTTGCAATAAAATGCTAACTCTCAGCAACGTTTAAATTTATTTACTGCCAATTTTGACAATTTGCTTCCTGATGATTTGATTGCCTGGTACTATCGTGACCTGTATGTACTCTTTGGTCAAACAATATAAAAAAAAGAAAAATTCCTGCTCAGGCGTACTGGAAAAACTTAACCGTGTCAGATATTCCTGAAGAAATAGCGAATTTGACAGAAATTCAAAAGATATTTTTATTGAGAATCATGCCGTTTTTAAAATTATCCGAACAAAATAGGTTCAGTCAGGATTGGTACAAGGGGCAAGTTATTCTTTTCGACAAGGATATTATTGAATTAGCTGAGCAAGTTGCTGTTGAACTATTGAACCGGCAACCACAACAAGCTGGGCTAGTTATAGTTACCGAAAATTAAGAAAATTTACAACGATCAAGGGAATTTCAGGCTGATATGTCAAAATTGGTTATTGGTTAATAATGCGCTGTACAGATATGTTCGTCCTACATTTTATAATATAATTGATCTCTCCGCAATAACACAAACTGTCGAAGCACCCGCAAATATTCAGCCAGAGTAAATAGTAGACCAAAGACAATTAAATACGTTTACAAAGATTGATGAAAATGTAGCCATGTTACAAGGAACTTTTCATCAAGATAATAAAAGATTCAGCTCAGAAACACGCGGTTAACAATGTACAGCCATTGCAACAGTCGCTTACGCTGCTTTTAACTTACTGAATCCCAATACGTTGTGTAGAAAGGACATTGATTATATTCTTATATTGGGAGATAAATATTACCGTCAATGTTTTATTGCTCGAGTTAACTCAGATGATTGCAAAGTAAATCGTGAGTACTAAGCTGTGACAGAGGTGCTACCACGAATTATTTTTGATAGGCGAGATATAAATTTTTGCGTTGATTATGAAGCAGCATTTAATGGACATGAAAATGACAATAGAATTGAAGGTTTTCGTTTTTTAAAAATGCTTAAGTGTAATTTTTTGACGTAAATGCTAACAGAAATTGAATACTAACTTGCAACGATATTTCAGTTGCAGTGCATTGCAAAAAATAATCAGTAACATCTACCTATTGGTTATTTGATTCTTATGCCCGCGGTGCTAGAGGGTGTAAAACTCCACCTAAGGGTACTGCTTGTTGCTTGCGATTTAACAGTGTAGAAAAATGTAGTCTATTTTGAGACGAAATTTATATATTCCTCATAACAGATCTACAAATTCCATACGGTTAAACGTGTTTTCATTAACACCTATAATAATATCACTTGCAATAGAACAATTGCCAGATTGACACCATATTATTAAGGCTTCAGCCCAAATTATCCAAGATCATACGCCACAGTCTGATCAGCAAACCCAATCCTACGTTCTTATCCCAATCTCGCCCAAGGGTCACAGCGAAACTATTAACACAGACACCCGGTATGTATATACAACCAGCATGCTTCATACTATTGACAAAGGGGTTCCTGATTTCAGTTATGTTTATTTCTGTAAATGCATGTATTAAGAATGAAGTGAGTTGGCAGAAATTACCCGTAAAACTGCTCCTTTTTTAAATTTTGAGCGAGAGCGAAGAATGGAGGAATTGGGTTGGTATTTTTTGTTTCACTTTTGTTGTTTGTTTCATTTTTGTTGACTTCTCTACTATGGAAGGAGTAGCAGCTCTCGAAAAAGATGTATCGTGCTCATTAAGCCCTGACGCTCCATTGTCGCGCAGGTTAGCCAAGAATGTAAAAATTCACGAACACACAATCATCTGTTACAAAAACGCAACGATAATTGCTGTCGATTTGGATTTCCAAAGGCACCTGCAGATATCACAACATGCTTTGGCCCTGATGAAGCTCTGTCTAATAACGGGCGATTTTGCATTTTCAAAAGAACGTCATCTGAGTCATGGTTAGTAATTAAAACCCCGAACTACTTTCTCTATGGGAAGGAAACACAGTAATGTTACGGCTGTCGCGTATTATGTAGCAAAATATGCCAGCAAATATGAGCCACATGATACGGGAGACGCTGTTCGGGAAGCAATCACCAAAGCAAAAAGAAACGGTGGCGCTGTGTGGAATCAGTTGTTTGCCGTCTCAATGGCTATACTCTCACAAAGGTTGGTTAGCGCTCCCGAGAGTGCATACTACCTTTACCACCTGCCTCTCAAAGTATTCGATAATAGTTGTAAGCCCGATGAACGATTCCGGCTTCTGCGTTTTTATGGAGACGAAACACCTATAAATCATAATATTTTAGATCGATACGTATTAGACCTGACAAGCTCGAAAACATTACCCTTGCTGAATTCGCTGTCCGCTCTGAGACTCTATGTTCTTCAACATGGTTTGATGAAGACGGCGATATGGAGATGAGACATGTATAAAAGCAACCGTTAAGATACATTAGATTGAGAGTCAATCCGTTAGAAATTCCGTTTAGAAATGAAAATGAGATTTTATTGGAAGGAGGATCTGCGGAAGATTGCTTTTTAATACGACAAGGTGAATTAAGAGCTGAACAACGTTAGCTCTGAAGAATTTGCTTATGCAGAGCAAGCAATACAGCAAGCTCAAGCAGCCGCAATGAATGCCGTTTATGACACGCATACCGATGGTACCAAAAACGAACCGCTTATATGTGCTGACGAACATAAAATACATGACCATGACGACTACTGTGACAACCTCGATCAACATGCAGCAATGACCGATAAAGCCTTTTTTGGTAAAATACGCAGGCTGAACGTGCAGCAAAACAATTTATTCCACAAAGTTACCCAAGCTATTCAGAACGATCTAAACGGTGACAATGAAAAATTATTACTATTTGTAACCGGTGGGACAGGAAGTGGTAGTCCTTTGTTCTAAAATTGCTTGTAGGGCATATCAAGAGATGTTACGGTCCTGCAGTAAACTTAATTCTTAGACCATCTTTCGTGAAAGTCGCTTCATTGACTAGACTTGCTGCCCGTCAAATATTTGGTAAAACCCTACAGGCTGTTTTCTATTTGCCTATTGAAAAGGGAAATTCTAGATCATATACTCGTATGACTGGTCACAAATCGGAACAAGAAAGAAGAAAGTGGCGACATATTCATTGGTTAATAATTGAAGAAATCTCCATGGTATCGTATGAGAACCTTCGCATAATACATTTAAGACTGCAAGAGTTTAAGAACAACGATCTCTTATTCGGAGGGTTAAATATACTGCTCTTTGGTGACATAACCAGCATGGTGTTCGACTAAAATTAAATTATGACACTAATTTGGTTTTTGTGAATTGACTATAAACATGCGACAAAGAAATGATAGGGAATTTATAGATCTTCTAAATCATTTACTATTTGGAGAGCTGACAACTGAAGAATTAGAGCTGTTATGTGAAAGACGAAGGATTCTACAGTTAAACAAGTTGACGAATACAATAAAATGACCGTTTCCAATGCAGCGATAAACCGATGTACAAGATACATGCGATTGACAAATCACGTGAAGCAATTAACGGCAGAAAACCTCCAGGTAATGTTATTCCCAGTGACGTTAATAACTGCGGAGGTCTTTTACCGATGATACTTTTAGCTGTCGACTCACGCGTAATGTTGAAACGAAATATTGCCGTTTCGGATGGGCTCGTAAATGGTAAATGCGTTGTAAAAGGTTTCAAATGGCCAGCGTTACGCAGAGATCAGTTAGAAGAAGGTGAAATTCCAGACGATGTTTTAGTTAAATTTGATGACGAAACAATAGGAAGCAACGTTATCCCTTATTTTATGCTGGGCTGTAACCGTGCATAAATTACAGGGTACAAATCTCGATAAGGCTGTCATTAATTTAGTGAAAAAGAACTTTGCAATGGGAAATGATTACGTAACACTCAGTAGAGGCAGAACTTTAAAAGGTCAAGTTCAATCAAATAGCTCTATTTGATTTGGAACGCTCAAAGCTCTTAACTAAACCCCACAATGAACGAGCACTAGCCGAAATGCAGCGATTAAGAAATCTCAATTCTGTCTTGAGATCTACTCCAACACAGAATTGAGATATCGATAGGCTCATCCCTACCTTTATCTATGTGGAATCAGTATTGTTCTCTTTTATATTAATAAGTATATTAAATATACTTCTAAAATTTTAATTTACCTCAATTTTAGAGGATCCGTTTATAAGAACCTGACTTGGTGACCATGGGACCATCACAATAACAATTTTAAATATCTAGATATTTTTGTATTAAAAAGTTTTGGCTGAAGTTAAAACTTGTAATTGCTCGCTTTTAGTGTGCAATGTTGCGTCTTTTGAACAGACACCTTTAAAACATATATACACACATAACATTACGCCTGTTTCCCAATGGGGGAAGGCAGAGACCAAAGACTGCCACTTGCTACGATCCTGGCATACCTCTCTTAACTCATCTAATCGCATCAATGCTTTCATAGATTTTCTACGGTTCCGGGTACTTACTCCTACTTTAATACATTCTACTAATATTATAAATGTGAAAATTTGTATATCTGGATGTATGTTTGTTACTTAATCACGCTTATACCACTGGGTGGATCGGGATAAAACTTGGCATACATATAAGTTAGGTCCTGAAATAGCGTATAGGCTTTTTATCCCTAAAAATTTTAAAGTTTCTGCGAGTTAAACGAACTATTGCTGCATCTATAGCATGCTATAGCAATTCAGTAGTATAAATAATTGATTAATTAATTGGAGTTAAATAAGGAGTTCCACGCCGATAACCGAATTTAGGGCGGGTGAAGCCGCTGGCAAAGTCTAGTACTTGATATAATAGGAGCGTATGTGGGTTTTATAAACGTTTGTTGGCTAAGTAATTCACGTTTATAACAATACGTACGTTACACAATAGTAAAGCCATTCTAATCTCTATATATACTCTCTATATATATACCTTTATCTTTCTATGTATAATTCTTCCGTACGTGTGTATGTCACTCTACTCCTCCTTAACGGCTTGACCGATTTAAATGATTTTTTTAATTGCGTTTGGGTGGCGCCCTGGATGGTTTAGATTCACAAATCAGCACGGCTGATGGCACTGCAGTTGTATGCAGGACAACGTCTGCCCGGTCAGCCAGTACTAGATAAAATCCAAACTTATTAAATTCAGCACCATTACTCTAGTTAGTGGTATGGTTTCTGATATAACTTTATGACTCTGTAATGGGTTTATATCTAATTTTTTTTTTTTTCTTCAGCCATTACAAGAATAATATTAGCCATGGTAACAATATACCGGTATATCCGGTAGTAAAACTGAAATAAAAATAGATAGTATATGACTATGTCAACGCTTTACCACAATTTTCTTGATTTGCTTTCAGATCTACAGCGATCGTCTTTTCCGGTCAGGTGTTGTCAAATTGGCTCAGCTCTACGCTCAATATTCAGGACACTCTGTGTGGTTTAGAGATTATTCATACATTTCAGACTATAGTCTTTCAAATCTTTTGGCTAAAGACACTGTAAAGTATGGTAAGTTTAAAAATATCTTACTAGCTTTTTCTCGCGGTTCCACCCGGCCTAAATTCGCTTATCGGTGAAGAATTTCAACGGCAACTCTTCAATTATAGCAAAAAAAACGGCTCATACTTGATGCTTTCAAGTAGCCTATATCCTTTCCCGGGACTCAAACTATCTGCATACCAAATTTTTTCCGAATCGGTTCAGCGGCTTAAGCGAAAATAGGTTGCAGACACACAGAGTTACTTTCGCATCAATAATATTAGTATCCATATCGTCCTCGTAATTCTACACCTATAATAGATAATTTTTAACGACATGATTTTAACGCCGTTTTAGTAAAATCATCCCCTATTACATAAAATTGTGTGTTTTTATAAATTCGATTATTTGAAAAATACAATCCTCTTATTTATGTGTACGATTATTTATACACTCACAAGCAAAAATAACTTAGCTACTTACATAGATGACAAAGGGTTTTACCGCAACAATTCATGATATTATTTGAAATTCCGTGATTACCTAGGTTTATTAGGTTTTCTGAAAGCACTACAGTATGGACAACGCGCAAGTGATGCCCTTGGTGTTGCAAGCGTCCATAGGCAACGGTGACCGCTTACCATCAGGCGGACGTAAGCTTGTTAGCCACCTTAGTGGTATAAAAAAAAACCTAGTCATAAGTCAGATAATTTTAATCTATTACCACTCAGTCAGTGAAGAATGAGTGATAATAATTAGCTGATTAATTATATATATTTAGGGTTTCACTTCCAGGTTTTACTGTAGTAAACATTGAAGAGTTTTCGGTAAATTGTTTGTAGAAATTATAACGGCTCCTGTATTGTTCTTTGAGGATCACAATATAGCTCACCACAACACTCCAGGTGCTTTAAGCTAGCCGTAATGCCCGTCTCTCTTGCTTGCGCCATGACACACACTAACTGACAGTTTCCTTTTACTTGTACTGTTGCGTTAGACAGTGTTTATATATATTTATCTAATAAAGAGATACAAACACTTAATCATTCATATCTCTTGAACACGTATTAACTTTTTACAGGCGCGTGCCACGGAGATGATATTCTTCACATGATCGAAGCATTCAATTTAGACTCTACATCCTCGGGCGACCTAGCTATGAACAAAGTTATGGTGAACACGTTTCTAACGTTCGCTACCCTAGGGTAAGTTGTTAAGATCAATTTTAAATCAACCGTAACACTCAAAAGACAGTATTAGCAAAGAGCGTATAGCGCGTGCGTCGCTGCATCTGTCAGTTTTTAACCGAAACTCGAAACTGCTGGTATAGTGCTTTCTTTACTTTTTGAGACACAAGGAATCATTTACATCTATTTTAAGAGACCATTGGGTTCGCAAAACTTGAAAAATAATAGACCAATTTGCTTCTTCGACATCTTATACGATTTTTCTACAGCCGGAAACTAACTGATTAGTTTAAAAGGTTCCGTACCCAGAGGGTGTCAACGGAGTCCCATTACTAAGCCTACGCTCTCTGTCTGTCTGACCATTAAAAGGCTCTATTTTTTAAACCGAAATAGGTAGAAGCCTGAATTTTTCACGTAATATGTGTTATAATGGGGGACTATCTACCGAATATAAAAAAAATAAAAAAAATATGAATAAAATCCAACAAAAAAATGTATAACTGTTCATTAACTCTTTATAACATAGTTGCTTTATCGTGAAAACAGTAACGCATACTAGCTTCAATCTTGCAGCTATAGTGTGTATGAGCTCTATAGTATAACAACAAATAATAACGTTACAGCGCCATTGAACAGAACAGCGAAAAGTTGTGTACCCGTCTAACTTATAAACCACGTGTTTCAAAAATTTGAATGGAATAGCGAGTATAGGGCTTTATTATAAGTACTTCTAATGCAAATTGTTATGAATAACATTAGTTTAAATTACTTGGCCGGTTTTTTGACTGTGACTGTTTTTGATGTAACAAAGTTCTATAAGTTTTTCGAGGGTATTCAATTCAAATCTTACATTGGTTTTATATAATTCAAGATGGCGGATCTAATATGTGATATGGCGTCTATTTTTTCGAAAAAAAATTTGATATCAAGAAAATGAAAGATGAGCAACTCCTGCGGTATTAGCTTTGAGACAGTTTAGTTTGTTTGCATTTACCTTTTTGAATAGAAGTACTAATCCGCTGTTCTAAGTATGCGCCAGCGTTTCTTTACCCCGATATCTCAATACGACGGGTTGAAATTATTTAATTCATATTGGACTTTGCCAGCGGCTGCGCCCGCCCTTATTTCGGTTATTGGCGTGTAACTTCTGAATTAATTTCTTAATTATTCTAATAAAGTTTGCTATAGCAAGCTATAGCTGCAGCTATAGTTCGATTAGGATTGGTTATAGATATTTCTATGGAATTTTTTTAATTTTATTCGGGATAAAAAGTAACCTATGTCCTATTCCAGGACCTAACCCATATGTGTGCCAAGTGTGTTTTATCCCGATTCGTCCAGTGGTTAAAGAGTGATTGAGTAACAAACATCCATCCAGACATACCTTCATATTTTGAGTAACAAACATCCATCCAGACATACCTTCATATTTATAATATTAGTAGGACTAGTAGGATAGGATAGTTAGATTCACTATAGTCGGATTGTTTAATTTAACGGTGATTCCCGATTCACACTAATTATATGTGTTTTTTCAACAGTACTCCGGAGCTGACCGATGGTACTACTTGGTCCCCAATAACTCCTGGATCCTCGGACATAGACTTTCTTGACATTAAGTCCCCCTATGACATCAGCATGAACTCTACATCTGACTTTGCTCGAACATCCTTTTGGGACGGTCTTGGTTTGGACGAAATCTAATATACAAGAAAATTAGTTTAAAAATAATAAATGATTGAACATCTACCGTTTTTCAACAGAAATGTTTAAAAAAAACAATGTTACTCGTATCTGAAAAAAAATGTAATAAATATTTTTAGCCATGATTTGTTGTTTTTTACTTTAATTAAAATATATGTTGAATTTCTTGTGATTTTGTAGAATTTAACCACTTTGACTTGTTAACTTCTCTTGAGAGAAGCTATTACAATAGGTTTGAAAATCGAATAAATTTGCTCTTTCTTTACGTTTTGAGACCTGAAGAATCGATTACCATAATTTTTAGTGATCCTAAATAGCAACATAAGCTTGTTTCTGACATGTAAGTTTGATATAATAAAGGTGATTGTTGCCATCATGTTTGCCATGGCGAGTACACACACTTTCAGCAAGCTTAAATCAAACTTTCTAGTTACCATGCGACAGACTTGCTGAAAGTTTGCATAAGGTTTATTTGACAAAGTAGCTTTAGTTTTGTCATGACACACTTGCAGATTTTTTGTTAGATTTGTAATAAACCTTAAAATTTAATGATTATATAACAAAAATAACAAAACCGTGATTATCATGGACTCAATGGAGTATCATTAAACATTTTTTTTATTAATTTAAATTTTTTAATATTATTATTTAAATCACATCCATACTAATAATATAAATGGGAAAGTGTATGTGTGTGTGTCTGTTTGTCGGAGCGACGATGTGACAGACCCTTCGAAATCTGTGGCACAAGGTTTGCCCGTGGCAAGGAGTTTCTTCTGAGGCGCTTGAGATATGAGGAAAACGCGTATATGCACACAACAGACCGCTTTTATTTTACTTATGCTGTTGAGAAGCTCACAAAAATCTGGAAAGACCGTAGGATAACCAAAGCCACTAAGACCCGGCTTATAAAAAGTCTCGTCTTCCCGATCTTTCTATACGGAGCTGAGACGTGGACGTTGAAGCTGAAGGAGCGGAGGAAAATTGATGCACTAGAAATGTGGTGCTGGAGGCGGCTGTTGAGGACAGCTCACCGCACCAACGTATCGATTTTAGAAGAACTTAAGATAAAGGAAAAACAATCGTCGACTGTCCAGATGCGAATCCTTAAATTCTTCGGACATGTTACCCGCAAAGAGGACTCAATGGAGCGTCTGGTAGTACAAGGTAGAATGGCAAGAGGCCACGTGGTCGGTCTCCGACTAGGTGGTCAGACCTCATAAAGTCCACCACACAATCCACCATGACTGAATGCTATCGCAATGCTTGCAATAGAAACAAATGGAGATGCATTGCTAGAGCCGCCACTCAAGAGTTAAGATCTATCGTAACCACGACCACTCTGCCAAGAGTTTCCGACTAAGAAGAAGAAAAAAATATATAGCTTAATATTAACGCATTACATTGTGAAACATTATGAAACATTGAAATGCATTTATAGATGCAATTTGTGTTGTTTGTTATTAGTAATAGTAGTAAAATAAATAAATTTGGTTCTTTACTAGCTTTATGTTTAACTAGCTTCTGCCAGCGGCTTCGCCCGCCCTAAATTTCGTTATCAGCGTAGGTTCTTACGGCAACTGCAATAAAAAAAAAAAACAAAAAAATCAAATCTTTCCTCTGTAATGGCATAATACATTCGTGTCTGTGAAACCATGGAAATACACATACAAAATTTCAACCCAATCGGTTAAGCCGTTAAATTGTTGACATACAGACAGCAGCGCCACCTACCGAGTCCAATTGTATTTTTAAATCATCCAGAAAACCATCGAAATACCCATATAAAATTTCCCAATCGGTTAATTCGTTTAGAAGTTATGTGAAAAGGGAAGTAATTAAGTAATTAGGAATGTACGGCAGGATATCTCTTACTACCCGTTGTCCTATTGCCCGTTTTCCCGTAGGAATGAAGCATTTTCCGCGGTATAAAGTAGCCTATGTTTATCAGGGATAATGTCGGCTTCTATTGGTAAAAGAATTTTTCATATCGGTCCAGTAGTTTCGCAGTTAATTCAATACAAACAAACAATTAAATCTTTCCTCTTTATAATATTAAATAGTAATTATAGTAAAGAGTAAAGATAATTCAAATCTTAACAGCATTATTTTTAACTATATATTATACTGCTAATTTTGAATTAGCATTTTATAGTGTTAATTATATTAGCCGAAATATTTATTTTATTTGGTTGGTTATTATTTGCCATTTAGCACCATTGATAATATGGTTAAATATTAAAATGTCGCTTGAACCAATCGCAAAGAGACTCCTCTTTCCGTCACACTCACCCCAAATATAAACCATACCATTCCTTTTAGCTTTTATAGACAGTTAAATTATAGTAGGCGTATTTTTTTGCTGTAGTATAACAGCATGCTTTCGCCGTGAGGTGTGTTAAGGCCTTTTTAAAATCGTGGATCTTTATGAAATAAATATCTCTTCCATGTAGTCTGTTTATTTTTATCGTGTGTGATTTTTTCTTTACAGTTCTTTGTTTGTCCGTCGCTATCATTTATGCCGAGCGCACACGAATCGTCTCTGCTTCAGCTTGGCCGAAAATATTTTCGTATGTCTGCCCGGATGTGTTTCTTTGCAGGACGCATTTTTCAACCGATTGTCTTGAAATTTTGTCAGTAGCCAATAGGCTGCGGTAATCGCTTACCATTAGGTGGGCCACAACCTTGTTTGCCACCTTGGTGGTATAAAAAAAACTTCCGAACGACTACACCAAATTTATTCAGTCTATTTTGTTGTGTTTGTTTTTGTTAGGGCAAGGTTTATAGCAAGGAAAAAAGGGTCAAGTGTGAGTCGGAATCGCGTACTAAGGGTAAACCGATTGCAATCAAATTTTGATAAATTGTTGTACAAATGCTGGAGAACGTTTCCGAGTACTTCCCTTTCACAATAGGTAGCACTAGCGGTTTCAAAAAAAGAGAAATAACTTTCGCAGGGTCAGCTATTATCATAATAAAAACACAGAGTACTCGCCTCTAGATAATATTGGATCGGCAAGTTCCATAAGCAACTGTATTGATCGCATTTGCTAGAGTTAGAAAGCAAGCTAGATATTTATGATAGAGCAGATTATGCCGTTTTTGAATACTTCATTTAGGTAACCTTCGTGTTATTTCGTACTGAATATTAAAATAATATTATTACTAAATAATTAAGCGAAACGTATGACAAACAATCAAACAAACTCACCAATAGTAAAGTTATTGATTCGCTTTATTCAAGATCAACTATGTCCTTTTGCCTACTATTTCTAATATAAAGTTCTACTGTAATCTTTAGAGGAATAAGTTATAAGGTGGCGCATGGCGTCGGCAAGGCGAATATACAAAAAAGGGGTTTGTCATAAACAAATGTCTAAATAACGTGCGATGTTGTCTAGTGAGTAAGAAGGACTACATAGTTAATATTATATCTCCGAGTGAAACAAATCGTATATACAGGGTGCAAGTTCGGCCCCATATGGAGTACTGCTGCCATCTTTGGACGGCTGTACCCAGATACCAGCTTGGCCCTTTTGTCTCTGTTCAACGACGGGCTATAAGAATTGTCGACGACTTGCCATATCGAACCCTTAAGTCCGAGAGAGATTTTGTCTCCCTGTCTGTGTTCTACCGCTTGTACAATGGGATGTGTTTTGAGGAATGGTCGACATGATGCCCACGGCTACTCATCATCGGCAATTCATTCTCACACGTTAGAACCGAAATGGTTGCGTACTGTTTGGTGTCAGAGAAACTTCTGAGAGAGAGAGTGATACCCCTGGTGTTGCAGCCGCTTAGCATCAGGCGGTCTGTTAGCTCTTTTGCCACCTTAGTGGTAAAAAAAAAATCATAATCGAACTTTACTTGGTAATTTCGTTTGATTATATTATATATTATACCTAGTTTTAGTGGATAAAGAGGACGGGATATAGTGCCCAGTGAAAAGAAGCACTTGTGTGCTTGTAGACATTTAATTTTTCACCTGACACACTGAGTAAATATTGATGAGGTATCACGTGTGTCCCAGTGGGGATCATAACCAAAGGAAAAAGAAAAAGGGGAAATAAATCATATATATTTGGCAATAGTCATCGTCCAAACAAACACTGTCACCTTGCGATCATTGCTTGCATCTAAATAAAGGAAATTCAAATTCTTAAAATAATCTGACAGTAGTGACAGTATATGGTAAATCCGTTAAATTGTAATTTGTAACAATCGAATATCAATTATATCAGCTGTATATTTTCTTGAAATTATTACCAAGCTGAATAAACAAGTTCTTTCATGGAACACAAAAGATGTTATAATGATAATGATATAATACGTAATGTTTTACTAACTTGACGGATATTTTCATAAATTCAAGGTCCCATGAGATCACTCGCACATAGTTTTTACAACAGAATACATACAACAAAATATTGAACGAAAAAGAAAACCTTTTACCCATGACTGAATGCGGAGATGGTATTGTGGCGCCTTACATGCATGCAGTTAAGATGAAAGTGGTTTGACTTTGCATGTATGAAATGTCACAGAGAAAAAAAATATATATATGTCATTCTTGATTTGTAATACAAATAAATACAAATGTTGCTGTAAAAATACAATTAATTACAAAATACAAATAAACTATAACTTGTAACTTAAATGTAAAAATAAATTTCTATAGTGCATATAAGTTTTACTTTATTGAATTAAGAAGCCCGGACCGGTGCACCGCTTCATTGATGACTTCCCGACTACATCCCAATTCGAACATAAAATACATGGAGACTACAGGTAAAGAAGTTAAAGATTTACCTAGCGATAATGCAGAGCCTGGTGTGTTCCGTGTGGGCGTACAAGTACCACCGTTTTGGCTAGAAGAACCGGCCGTTTGGTCTGCTCAAATTGAAGGCCAATTTGTTTTGTCAAATATAACATCAGACTCTACTAAGTTTTATTACGTAATAGGGCAATCAGACCAACAGAGGTAAAATATATAATTACTTCACCTCCTGACTCTGGCAAATATGATAAATTAAAATTGGAACTTATTAAAAAACTTTCTGCATCACAAGAACGTAAGACTAAGCAACTGTTGGCACATGAAGAGCTTGGCGAAAGCCTTCTCACTTCTTAAGGCATTTACAAAATCTAGCCGGTCCGTTAGTTCCAAAAGAATTTCTTCGTATAACCATATGGTTAAACCGTTTACCACCAAGTCTACAAGCCATACTTGCTTCGCAGAGTGACACCGAACTGGAAGCTGTAGCTGACTTGGCTGATAGGATAGGTCGTCCCTTCAACATTTCATATTGCTAGTACGTCTCATGATCTGCCTGGTACTGCTTTAGATCTTTTAGGTCAGAGAGTAGCATAACTGACGCGGCGAGTAGAGGAACTGAGCGTACAGAAGTTCAAACCCTATCGTTACACTAGAGGTAATGAACGCCGACACTTTCGGTCGCGTTCACGTTCTCGTTCAAGATCACATTCAACAACTAACACAAATTGCTGGTACCACTTTAATTATGGCTCTAAAGCTAAAAAATGTACTCCACCATGCAGTTATGACAAGGAAAACTCGCAGGGCAGCCAATAATGGCGGCAACCGACTGCCCTACTCAACCAGGCCACCTGTTTATCACTGATCGCAAGACGAAAATACAATATTTAGTTGACACCGGCTCAGACGTATATGTGTTTCCACGATCAGCCATGCGGGTGCCACGTGCCAAAACGAATTACGAACTTTTCGCTGTCAATGCCACAATCATACAAACTTATGGTGATTTACAGCTTGAATTAGATTTAGGCCTAAGTTGTGCTTTCGTCTGACGTTTTATTGTTGCTGACGTATCAAAACCGATAACTGGAGTTGATTTCTTAAGTTTTAACAACTTACTTGTTGACTGCCGCAATCATCGTATTATTGATAGCATAACATAATTATCTGTATCGGTGCCACACCTGAATTCTTCAGAGATATTTTCTGTAAAAACAATTTCAGAAAGCACACAATATCAAAACTTACTACGCGAATTTCCAGAAATAACTCGACCAGCTGGAAAGCCTACTAACCCTAAACATGAAATAGTGCATCATATAAAAACCACGCCAGGACCACCAGTATTTAGCCGTCCTCGTCGGCTTGACCCTGAAAGACTAAAAATTGCTAAGTAACGAAATTGCTAGAAGATTTGATAGTCCATGGTATTCACCACTTCACCTAGCTCGAAATAAAAATGATGGTTGGCGTCCATGTGGAGATTATAGGGCGCTTAATGCACGTACCGTACCAAACCGATACCCTGTGCGACATATTCATGATTTTGCATATCATTGACAGGTGAAACAGTGTTCTCGACCATAGATCTTGTAAAAGCCTAAAACCAAATTCCAGTAAATTCTAGCGATATTCCAAAAACTGCAATAACAACCCCTTTTGGTATGTTTGATTTCCCTTATATTTAGTCTCCGAAATGCAGCCCAAACCTTTAAACGTTTTATAGATGAAATACTTCGCGATTTAGAATTTTGTTACTGCTATATAGATGATATTTTGGTATTTTCAACCTCTAAATCTCAACACCATCAACATCTCCGAACAATTTTTGGAAATCAATACTAGTAAATGTGTTTTTGAGCAAGACGAAGTAGTTTTTTTGGGTTATAATGTATCTGCTAAGGGCATTAAGCCATTAGAGTCAAAGGTACACCCAATTCAGGAAATCCCTATCCCAAAAACTATAAAAGAATTACGTCGTTTCTTAGGGATGATTAATTTCTATCGACGGTTCATTCCTGGTGCAGTCAAAGTACATGCACCCCTTAACGTCCTATTATGCGGATCTGACGCCAAAGGTTCTAAAAAAGTCTGCTTGTCACCGGAACAGTTAGAAGTTTTAACTAATGCAAATATTCTTTATCAAAGGCAACCCTGTTAGCACATCCCGATCCACAAGCAGAACTAGAGATCATGACAGATGCTTTCGACACGGCAATAGGCGCTGTGTTGCAGCAACAAAAAAATGATAATTGGCAACATCTAGCCTTTTTCTCGACGAAACTTAGTCCTTCCCAAAAAAAATACAGCCCATATGATCGCGAACTACAATATATGAGGCGATCAAATATTTTAGATACATGGTAGAGGCCAGAACATTTGCTGTTTTTACAGATCACAAACCCATAACATTTGTTTTTACAACCCGTAGCGATAAATGTTCACCTCGACAGTTTAGATACCTGGACTTAATATCTCAATACACAACTGATATAAGATTTATCTCAGGCTGTATACTGTAGCTGACACTTTATCTAGAATCGAGGAAGTTGTGACAATCATAGATTATCAATTCCTTGCACAGTCTCAAGACAACGACACGGAGTTACAAGACTTGCTCAAAAACGGATGCAGTCTGCAACTCCAAAAGTTAGCTACGCCTGAAACGAATGTACAGATATACTGTGACGTTTCAACACTTAGTCCTCGTCCATTTCTAACTTCATCTTTCAGGCGACATGTGTTTCAAACCCTTCACAACTTATCTCATCCGGGTGATAAAGCATCCGTTAGGTTAACTGCTGATAGATTTGTGTGGCCAGGTATTTGAAAATATTGTATTCAGTGGGTTAAGGAATGTCAACATTGCCAACGCAGCATATTTCAAGACATATTTCAGCACCACTTGTAGAGTTTAAACTACCTTCTGCTCGATTTCAACATGTTCATATGGTCATAATAGGTCCCTTACCTCTATCCCATGGTAAAATGTACTGCCTCACATTAGTCGATCGCTTTACTCGATGGCCAGAGGCATATCCCTTAAAAGATATAACTGCAGAAACATGTGTATTTACCTTCATATCAGGATGAGTCTCACGATTTGGTTGCCCGGAACGCATTACGACTGACCGTGGCCGCCAATTCGAATCTCAACTTTTAAGAAGCATCGCTACAGTATTAGGGACAAACCACTCCACCACAACAGCTTATCACCCACCTGCAAATGGTCTTGTTGAGAGATTATACCGCCAACTAAAAGCTGCGATTACTTGCCATACCAATTCCCAATAGACTGAAACTCTTCCCATTGTACTCCTTGGCATTCGCAGCTGGAAAGATGATATATAAAAGCATCTGCAGCAGAATTGGTTAATGGTGTACCACTTCGATTGCCAGGACAATTCTTATCCCCAAACAAAAACCTAGTGGTGGATTTCACCGATTATGCTAGTCGTCTTCGTAACTACATGGGCAACCTTAGACCGCAGCTTACATGTTGACACGGCAAACGCCCCTTCTACGTTACTAACGACTTAAATACTGCTACTCATATGTTTTTAAGGCAAGGACCAATTCAAAAGTCACTTTAAGCACTTTACTGTGGTCCCTACACAATACTGCGTAGAGGATCTAAATCCATTAGGATTATTGATACTATTGGATAAAGCTATTAAAGCACTTTTAGGACAATAATCAATATTTCGATATCGTGTATGGTTAAGAAATAATTGAGTGAGATCACTTAGGGCTTCCAACCTGTATTAAAAAAAACGAGTAATTTTAGCTAAAATCAGGCCTATCTTTTACCCGATAAAATCTATTCTTTAAAATCTACTGTGCCTAATTATATAAGCCTTAAACATTATGAAAAATGATAAGACAATTATGTTTTTATATTTATCGACGGCGATACATCATGAGTAAAGAAGCTACACAGAGAATAAGTGCGTCACGTGGACAACGATACTAGCGACATCTACTAATCGATGGTGGTGCCATACTCAGTGGCGCGCTTAACAGGGTCTTGGTGTTGTGTTCTAGGACATCGTGTGCCATTCTTGCCACGACTGCGCTCCGTGAAAAAGTACCACGAACGCTTTGTCAGCTTGTAATTGTGAAATAATGATAAAATGTAATTTTAGTGCGATACGCGTGTTAGTGCCGATTGTTATAATTACCACCTCATGCTCTGGTTGCCCGACACCCAATAAACTCTCAAGTTAATCTCCTAGGGCTTTACCTCGATTGCGCCGTCATATTCTTATTATATGTTGTGGAATTTTATATGAATTGCTGTTGTTGCCATGAACTCTAGCTTAAACAGAAGTACGTAATAGTAACAAAGACTCCTACAAAATTTTGAACGGCACAAGTCATATAACATTGTCCAACAGACAGACAGACAGACAACATTTTGAACGGCACAAGTCATATAAAATCGTCAAATAGACAGACAGACAACCAGCTCTCTGCAGATGCAGATCATGGGTGTTCAGTCGCAAATGACCCATGTGCATTTTGCGACCATTTTCTTTGAAACCTGTCTTGGATTTTTTTTTTCTTTCCTGTAATTAATTAAATTATGTCGTATTTTGTTGTATACTACCACGTGCAGCACTTTCTCTATCGTTTTGATTTGGTTTGGAGTGTATCTAACCCGTATTTTCAGAGTAATAAACGGTTTTAATGAAATAAGAAATCTCAATGGACCAACCTTAGACACCTCTTGCAAGGCTTTCCTCCTTCTAAGGTCTGCGTCCGACTCTTGGTTATCACGTTTCGGCAATTTTAAAGAACTCAGTTTAAGGTGATATGCCTCACCTTGCTTTTTCTTTTTTAGTTTTTGAAATATACGGTGTCAAAAGTACATAATTAGCGTATCGCAGCTTTTTGTAAAACACTAAAAGACGTTTTATCAAATTCACGTCAAAATGATTTAAGTAAAAAAAAAAGTATTGAGTGTACCTATAGTATAATTAGAATATAGCTAAATTTGGTTATCGGAGTAGGATTCCTACGGCAACTTCTCAATTATAGAAAAAAAAACTTAGAAGGTAAAAATATTTTTAAATAATAGGTACCGCCCTTCCCCCTCATGACTGCCCGCCGGCCTTGCACATCATAAATGCGCGCGCAGTACTTGATCATTATTTTGCTGACATGTTTTTGTAAAACTGCGATATCTCCTAAGATTTTGATAGATTGAAATCGAATGATGTAAAGGGAAATTTTGTTTTAAATTAACTTGACTTGTGATGAATAACGTATTTATTTGGATAAGGATTAATATCATGTTATTAGAAACACCTTCGCAAATAATGCATTATTTTAGAACAAATCTGGTTAGCAAAAAAGGAGCCAATCGTAAAAGATAGACATATGCTGTCGCAGAATTTTTCAAAGAACTTTTAAAGAGGAACAATTCTGTCATACAGGATTTTTGAGAAACTTTAACCGTTTACGCAGCGCACGGAGCGGAAGCTCTCAAAAAAACTCCCGATTTTGAAACATTCTTCATTGGTGCTCCGCTCCTATTGGTCTTAGAGTAATGAATACACCCTATAGCCTTCCTAGATAAATGGGCTATCTAACACTGATATTTTTTTTAATCGGACCAATAGTTTCTATGTTTAGCGCGTTCAAATAAACAAACTCTTCAGCTTTATATATTAGTATAGATTCTAATATTTACGCATTATATGTGCTCTATGCTCTTTATGCGCGCATTCGATCTATATGTTGATCAAAAATTAATGCGCTCTATATAAACCGGAAGACATTATTTTCTTGTACTTGATCGGTATACAGTTGGATATCACGAGAGCAAATTTTCAAAATGTCCGTGGTAACCATTTCTGTATTAATTACTGCTTTAGCTTCAGTACAGTGTTCTAATCCCACGGTAGAGAAATCAGATGGTGCTATAGAGGGACTTTGGAATGAAAATGATTCAGGGGTAACCTATGCAAGTTTCTTGGGGATCCCATATGCAAAGCCTCCAATTGACGACCTTAGATTTGAGGTAAAGATTTTGATTATTTTAATGTGTGATATTCTAGAGTTATTATTTGCATGAGACTTCCATGACAGTTTGTTTTTCTTAGCAACTACAAAGCCATAAAAAATGGCATAATTGATGACAGGGACAGTTAGCCAATGAAAATGTTGAGCAGCTTTAGAACCTTGTGATTTTTTTATATGGTGCAGTGAGTGATTTACAGTGCCGTGTCAGTCAACATATGAGACTGATCCACAAAAAGAAAGCGCTATGGTTTCGTTCTCGTCTCGCAATTAAAACAACAGAAGTTATAAGACAGGCGTTCAAGTAGAACAAATTTTCTATGTGCCTCAATGGTTCAAAAGTTTTCCGTCGACATGGAATCAATGACGTCATATGTAAAATAACGCATGCATAGTGCGCGAAATGGAATTAAACGAAATTTTGATTACAATGGTTACAGCATGTGTAACGAAAATTCGAAAAAAAATCGTTGATAACGAATCAATTAAGTGACATGTAAAAACTTTTTAACGGTTAAAAAACGGTCAGGTGCGAGTCGGACTCGCGAAACGAGGGTTCCGTGCCTACCGACATTTATGTAATCTACAAACAAAAACAAAAATATTTTTATATTTGAGTTGATTGAATGAAAGGTAAATTGCGGTTTACGATTTATGACGTATTAAAAAAAAACTACTTACTAGATCTCGTTCAAACCAATTTTCGGTGGAAGTTTGCATGGTAATGTACATCATATATTTTTTTTTGGTTATACCATTCACTTACTTTAGAAGTTACAGGGGAGACACACACATTTACCACTTTGGAAATGTCACTCGCGAAAAAATGATATGATATTATAATTTTTGAAGACCTATCCATAAGTACTTCACACGTATGAATTTTATGAAAAAAAAATGTTTGAGTTTCAGTTCTAAGTATGGGGAACACAAAAATTTATTGTTTTTTTTTTCTATTTTTGTGTTAAAATCTTAATGCGGTTCACAGAATACATCTACTTACCAAGTTTTAACATTATAGTTCTTATAGTTTCGGAAAAAAGTGGTTGTGACATACGGACGGACAGACAGACAGACAGATATGACGAATCTATAAGGGTTCCGTTTTTTGCCAGTTGGCTACGGAACCCTAAAAAGAAATAAGAAAAAAAAAGATCGAGCGGCGTGGATCCGCCTCGAACAGCTGATTTGGTTTATGGCACGTACTAGCGAAAACAGTTTTATAAGACCGGTGATGCGCGTGTAGAAAGGTGGCTTGATGTTGTATGTTCGTATGTGTGCGTGAAACGATGCGGTGCTCGGATCACGTTTGGTATCATATATGGTAATGAAGAGGTGCAATCATTGGTTTTGAGGATCATAGTACTAAAGTAACGAAAGATAATGACTATTTGTCATCGAAAACGAAGTTTCCGACACTAAAAATACCCTACTAATATTATTCAGCCACTGGACGGATCAGGATGAAACTTGGCACACCTATAGATTAAGTCCTGGAAAAAGTACATAGGCTACTTTTTATCCCGAAAAATTCAAAAGTTCCCGCGGGAACAACTATAACCGAGCTTAAACGAACTATATAGCTATAGCTACAGCTTGCTATAGCAAACTTCATTAGTATTATTAAGGAGCTCCAGGCCGATAACCGAGTTCAGGGCGAGCAGACCGGCTGGCAAAATCTAGTTATCAATAAAATATTAAAATATAACTAAATATTCTTTTACTTTGCGGATCCGACCTTAAAGGAAAGGATACGTGACAAGGGGTTCCGTAAAAGATAAACTGCAGTACGGACAAACTAAAATTTGCCGTGGGATACCTGTTGTTCCAATAAATCGACATGAGTCGCGGTTAGTTCACCAATTGCAAATAAGTTTATAATCGTAGAAAAATTAATTCTTTTGTAACACGAATTTTATAGTTCTCAGATATTTTCTTTATGTGTGCTACAAGGCGTTGCTTCTTGCCAAATTTCATGATTCTGTATCAACGTGAAGTGCCCAATAGGTTTCGATTTATTAGTGTCACAATATGCGAGAAAAACAATCGTATTTTAGGCATATTCTTTTATTGCATTGTTTAAGTTTGATTTTTTAAAAATTTTAAGTGACCGTAGATTTTAGTATTTGGCATTAATTTCAATTGCACGCCTCACATAAGCGGAGCGGTGAGGTAGTGCTCTACTCTCGACATGTCAAAAAACCCAGTCTTTCGAAACTTAAATGACTTTTTTTTTAATATAACACTTACAGGATAATATGAGTGCACTAATATGAAGTTAAATAATCTGTCTAGCACATATGGTACATTATATAAACAATTAATTTGTTTAATATAATAAATAATAACATTAAAACTAATCATTCTTGGACGTCCGTGAGTCTGTGTTTATGTGACCATGTATGTGGCAGAGAAATTGGTCGAAAAATTCTACTTACCGGAATACTTTTGTTTTTAATATATAAAGTATTACACTGTGCTGATTCTTAGTTAATATTAGCGTTCTAAGTACTGTCGTTTAATTATAATTTATAAAAAACTAATATACCACTGTATACTGTATATCTATATATATTTTTTATTTTTATTTTATAGTTTATTTTTTCCTCCCCTTATTTGTTATTTTATTTTAAAAAACTTGAGTTTTTGTTCTAGAATTTTTTTTTAAATGTGAATGACCGCTATGAGGCGTGCACTTTTGGATTTTCCAAATTTTTTGATATCTTCACGCGTTCCTGAGAAAAAGGGTCTAAACAGACACAGACGGACAACAAAATTATCCTATAAGGGTTCCTTTTTCCTTTTGACGTACGTAACCCTAAAAACAAAAATATGCACTAAAAAGGTAATTTTACCTCTTTGGTGCATTATTTTAAAGCTGGTTGTTTTTTTTTGTTAAAAAGTTTTTATTTTTTTCTCGTACACTAAACACATCGTTACTTGTAACAAAATACAATCATCAACATAAAAGGCGCGTTTCAGCAGTTCAAAATTAATATTAATTATTTTTTTCTTCAAAAGTTTTAAATCCACCTTGTTATTATGGGACCACCTCAGGAACGTATTCTGTCGAATAAAAATCGAATTTTTAAAATCAGTTCACAATTGACGGAGCAATCGGTGGATATAATTAAAAAAATATACCCTTCGAACATAGAACCTCCTTGAATTCGGTCAAAAATGACGCATGCGCAGTGCGCGGTAAGGATTCAAATGAAATTTTAATCTAACAAGTCCGAAAGTGCTGAATATTTTCATTGGCCGACTGTACTGTATCTAAGCTGTATGAAAAAGCCTCAATAGTTGGGAGAAAACAGTTGTATTTTATATTTTACGACGATGGACAATTTACCTGCAGGCTACTTACGAAGGTCGTATTAAGGAAACTGCGAAAATTGACAAGATTTATAATAGTACGGTTTGTTTCAGGACCCGCAAGCAGTGGACAGTTGGTCAGGTGTTTTGAATGCATCCAGTGCTAGAAGTTCATGTTTGCAGTACAATGCATACAGCCAAGTCGTTGCTGGTAGGCTTACTTATAATATTTGCTCAGAAAATTGACATTTTTAACAAACCATATTGAATTTCATAAGACGAACTACTTACTTATGTACGATGTCGAAGCACACAAAGAGTTTTATTTTTTTTACCTATATTTCTCAATAATGAAATAAGCTATATTAAACCAATTAAACGTAATATATTACTATGCCACTACTACTATGGAACTGGCTCTCTATCCTATCACACGTCTCTAACTCCTCTAACTTTCGACTATTTTCTTTGACACAACCGAACATAATAAATAAAGGTTGTTTATTTATTTTCTCCGTAATCCGAACTTTCATTATAATAAATAATAATGTTTGTTTATTTACTTTTTGACGTAGTATATTTGACATCTCAATCTGTCATAGTATTAAAATCCCATATCCAACCTCCCTGTACTACTCATAATCGCCATATACTAAAAATATTGCGTGGCTTTATGGTTTCCGTCTTGCGAATTTTTATGGTGTGGCATTATGGTTTCCGTCTGACAATCAGTCTGACGCGAGTTTATCATTTTTTACCGAGTTCCGTCTTACGAATTTTCTATGGATTTTCGATCAGGACACGTGACCTGACGCGAGTTTAAAATTTTTTACCCATACCAGAAAAAGTGTACAACGCCGCTAAAGAAGTTTTCACTTCAAAAATGGCAAGGCGTAGTCACTCACACACTTAAAGAAATAAAGTAATATGTCTTATAGAACCTGAGTAATATTAGTTTCATTTAATATTGTATATAATAATTTCACTAAGAAAATTATCGTATCCGTAGCCTAATGGATAGACGAATCAGATCTAAATAAGTGCAATGCAGGTTGTGGATTATGTTCAGTTAAACAGCTTAGACCAATTTTCTAATAGCTATTAAGTTGGTAGCGGTCACTACATAGGTAGCCATTTTATTTTTATCGTTGTGGATGTTACTGCTTGTGTTGATAAGGTTGTTTGGTGTTTTATTAATTTTTTTTGCTTAAAATAATATGCAGGCCAATATTAATATTCAAGATAGGATGCGTATTATAGAACTATACAATTATTTTATTTGATGTTAATGTTATATCATAATTCTTATATCAAAATATTATAATCTAAAAATTTTTTAAATATAATTCAGTAGTTTGAAAAATGTATATTTTGATCTGGCTATTTGGTTTTTAGTGGATTACCGTAAAGCGTTGGATCGCACGCAACAAAGGGGAGGGGAATTTATCAGCTCGACCTCGAAGTGGACGTCCGCGGCACATTGATGCGACTCAAAGAAGATTTATGGTGAAACAATGGTTTCATACCGACTGCTGTGTTTAAGAACATGTTTAATACAGACTGTTTGTCGAGCTCTGCATATTGAAGGATTGCATATAAAAAGACAGCTAAAAAACCCTTTTTTACTAATACCCATAAACAAAATAGATTGTTGTCTACAAGGGAGTATTTAGATTTTGACTAGGAGCACACCTCATAAACCGATGAGAAGTCGTTTGCATCATCTGAAAACGGAAGGCTTTATTTGTGGCGCAGAAATGGAACCCGTTATGCAGAACAAAATGTTGTCCCAAATATGGAATCTGGACGGATATCACTTAATATGTGGGGGTATGACTGCGGCAGTTCAATAGAAAACCTATGGGGTTTGATGGTGCAAAGATAACACATGCGAAATGAAAGAACTACAGAGTCATTAGAGCTCACTGTGTAGAAATTTGGGACAATATTAGAGGAACAGATCTGTTCTAATATAGTCGGATCTATGCGGCGGCGCTTTCTTGCTGTAATTGAAAATAATGGAGGTTATATTAAATAGGCAAGTTGGACTCGCGCACGAAGGGTTCCGTACCATTATCTATATATAAACGGCAAAAAAATCATTTTTTGTATCGGAGCCCCCCTTAAATTTTTGTTTTATTTTAATTTAATTATTTGTTAAGTAACTATATAACTAAATATTCTGTAAATATTTTAAGCGTCTAACAGTTGCCGTTATCAATATCTAGCAAAAAAATCACGTTTGTTGTATGGAAGCCCCCTTAAATATTTATTTTATTCTGTTTTTTTTTAGTAATTGTTGTTATAGCGGCAACAGAAATATATCTTCTGTGAAAATTTCAACTGTCTGTCTAACTGTCGCGGTTTATGAGGTATGAACCCTAAAAATAAAGTACTATTTTTCTTACTATTTATATATAGCAGCGTTACCCAATGAATGGTGACTTGTATTTTTTTAATTCATATGGTTAAGTTTCAATTTGCTTTTCATTACGAAAACGAATACTTAAGCTTACTTTACCATACCAACTTAACCAAAGGAAATACATATATAAATAGATATATATATATATAGACATTTATACGGAACCCTAAAAATAATAAATATCTAAGACATAACATATTTTTTATACTCTGTTGTTTTTCAAAATATAGCAGCGTTACCGAATGAATGGTGACTTGTATTTTTTTTTATTCTTATGGTTAAGTTTCCATTTTCTTTTCATTACAAAAACGAATACTTAAATAACTTAAGGAAAAACCATAGGAAAATTATATATAGAAAAAAAAACTGGTTGCCTGTAAAGTCGGTATACGGGCGAAAGTTTTACGTGACAATGATTTTATGTCTGTCTCTCTCGCTCTTAGGCGGGCGCGTGCCTCTCACTCGCTCTCATTGTGAGCGCATAACGTGAGCGGAGCGTAACGCAGTTTCTTGAAGTGTCACCCGGCAAACCAATTTATAAGACGTTGTCACGTCAAAAAGAGACATTTATCAAAAACATTATTTATGATTTAATAAATTATAATAAAAACCATTTTTATTTGATTGCATGTGTTTTAATTCTTGCAAACAAAACAAGAAGTTCTCATACCAACTGTATACTGTTGTTGTTATAGCGGCAACAGAAATATATCTTTAGTGAAAATTTCAACTAACTATCGCGGTTCAAAAGATACAGCCGGATTCTTAAGTAATAGGGTTCCGCTAATTACCCTTTGGGTACGGACCCCTAAAAATAAATTACTATTTTGCTTACTATTTATACATAGCAGCGTTACCGAATGAATGGTGACTTGTATTTTTTAGGGTTCCGTACCCGAAGGGTAATTAGGAACCCTATTACTTAAGCTCCACTGTCCGTGCATCCGTCCGTCCGTCTCTCACGAGGCTGTATCTCATGAACCGTGATAGTTAGACAGTTGAAATTTTCACAGATGTATTTCTGTTGCCGCTATAACAACAAATAATAAAAAATAGAATTAAATAAATATTTAAGGGGGCTCCCATACAACATATTATTATAATAATTTTTTTGCTCGATTTTGCTCGATATTGTAATCGGCAACAGGTAGACGCTTTCGTCCGGTTATTTAGTTAATGAGGTGCTTCATACGCCTAAACCCCGTAACGGGACCTTGCGCGTGCGAGGGGTTAAAATATGCACAGAATATTTAGTTATATAGTCACTTTAAAAATAAAACAAATATTTAAGGGGGGCTCCCATAAAACAAACGTTTTTTTTCACCATTTTTATAGATAATGGTACGGAACCCTTCGTGCGCGAGTCCAACTCGCACTTGGCCGATTTTTTTATTTTTTTCTATTATGGTTAAGTTTCAATTTTATTTTTATTACAAAAACGAATACTTAAGCTATAACCATAGGAAATTTATTTATAGAAAAAAGAGACATTTATCAAAAACATTATTTATGATTTATAAAATTATATTAAAAACCATTTTTATTTGATTGCATGTGTGTTAATTCTTATTTCAAACTTGATGAGACCTAATTTTTTCGATTGACTATTGATTTTCCTTGACATTCTACATAGTTTTGTTTGGCAGATTAGGTCTGACATACTAGCTGCCAGCTTCATATAAACTGCTATTTTCGCAAAATTATTTTTTGAATTTATTTTATTTCTGAAAAAATTACACGATATCTTATTGATTTTTATGCGTTTTATAATGTTATTTATTGACTACGAATACTTATTTTACTTAAATCCCAAAAACTGAATCGTTGATTTTTGTTTTCCTAGTTAATTATGCTATTCTAATATATCAAACTTGATGAGACCTAATTTATTAGACTATTGAGTTACCTTCACATCTTACATAGTTTTGTTTTGGCAGATTAGGTCTGACATACTAGCTGCCAGCTTCATAAAAACTGCTATTTTCGCAAAATTATATTTTGAATTTATTTTATTTCTGAAAAAATATCTCATTGATTTTTATGCATATTAAAACGTTAATTTATTGATTACGAATTAAAATAAACCATAAAACGCTATATTATTATAATATTTAATCTTATTTATCGGAGTATTCGTAATTTGGTCGGGTTACAATTTGCAGCTAACTTCACACCGGTACAAATAAGCTACTAAAGCAGATATAGTGACAGAACATTAAGGTAAATGTTTTTTTTAGATTTTTTTTTGACATACCGCTCTGAAAATGATTCTTGAAATACTCGTACCTATTTGTTGTCCGTCTGTCTGTCAAGGGCCTTATTCTCAGGATTGCATCAACTTAAAATAATACATACTAGGAATATCTTAAAATGCCTTACGAAAATGAAAAAACGGGACGAATTGATTGATGCTGATAAAAAGAACGAGGAGAAAATCCTAATAAAAACACTAAAATATAGTTCTAGAGACCACCTACTAATAACAATTTTATGAGCAACAGTGGATGATTGTTGATTTTCACATTTTTAGTATAGCAATTTTGTGGTTAATTTTTTAAGTGATGTGATAACATTACCTCGTTGAATCAATAAATTAATCTCAACTTTGTTTGTTGTACTGTATAGTTTAAAGATGCGTAGTTTTTTTACCTGTTGCGACAAATACATTAAATTATTACTTTGTTCACATGCAGCTTAAGCCATAAACTAAATATTGCAACATTGAATATTTTTATTACAATATATTATTGTTACTTGACTACTCACACATGCGACAGGCATGTTAAAAACGTGGGGTCAAACGACATCTATCTTTGAAACTATTGATCTCAGACCTATTTTAGTGCAAAATTATTGAAGAATATTGTTTTATGGTTAACTTTGTCAAGAATGTGTTGTGATTAAATAAAGAAATAAAGAGATATAATTTTTAAAAACTTCGTTTTTGTTCTCCTGCAAAAATTATTTGCGGCGGTTGACACCAATCGCCTTTTCACCGTCGATACAAATAAATCCCTATTTACCTTGTTAACATCACTTAGGTAATTAACGCTTAAAGCTTAGGTAGTGTAATGAGCTCCCTGCCAAGGTTATCTTTAAAGATTGCAGTATGGGTTTCTTCAAAAAAGGAGTTACTGAATATTTGAAGGTTTGGCAACGCGCGAGTAATGCCGCCGGTGTTGCAAGCGTCTTTAGGCCGCGGGAACCGCTTACCATTAGGTGGAACGCAACCTTGTTTGTCACTTTAGTGGTATAAAAAAATCGGTTGCACTCCGGGAGTGCCGGCAAAAGTGAAAACATACAACCTAGATATAACATTTTAACATGTGTAATCCGCACTTTCATCTTTTCTTCAACCCAATTTCCTCTTACTTTTTATTCGTCCTATAGAGTTTAAAATTTTTTACCAATCAAAAAAAAGTGCACAAAGCCGCTAAAGACATTTTCACTTCAAAATTATAATAGGCGTGGCATTATGGTTTCCGTCTTACGAATTATTATAGCGTGGCATTATGGTTTCCATCTTACGAGTTTATCATTTTTACCCATACTAAAAAAGAACACAACGCTTTTTTTTATGGCGGGTGGCATTATGGTTTTCGAAATTCTTACGAATTTTCGATCAGCCTGCGCAAGTTTATCATTCTTTACCCATACCAAAAAAGTGCACAACGCCGCTAAAGAAGTTTTCACGTCAAAAAAACTTCCTAACGAGCAAATTTTTTAATTCTTTTTTGTTGTATTTGTCATTGTTAAGGCAAGGTTTAGGGTAATATAAAACAAGATCAGTTGCGAGTCGGACGCACGTACTAAGGGTAAAACGATTGTAATGAAATTTTGGTAAAATGTCCTGCACACGCCTGAGCAGATTTTTCAATTAGTACAACCCTTTCGAATAGGTAGCGCTGGTGGTTTAAAAAAAAAGCAACTTTACTTAAGTAAACTAGTACCATAATAAAAACACAGAGTACTCGCCTCTAGATAAAATTTGGAACAGCAAGTTCAATCAGCACTTGTATTGCACGCCTCATAAGCGGAGCGGTGAGGTAGTGCTCTACTCTCGACATGTCAAAAATCCCAGTCTTTCGAAACTTAAATGACGTTTTTTTTTTAATATAACACTTACAGGATAATATGAGTGCACTAATATGAAGTTAAATAATCTGTCTAGCACATATGGTACATTTTATAAACAATTAATTTGTTTAATATAATAAATAATAACATTAAAACTAATCATTCTTGGACGTCCGTGAGTCTGTGTTTATGTGACCATGTACGTGGCAGAGAAATTGGTCGAAAAATTCATCTTACCGGAATACTTTTGTTTTTAATATATAAATTATTACACTGTGCTGATTCCTAGTTAATATTAGCGTTCTAAGTACTGTCGTTTAATTATAATTTATAAAAAACTAATATACCACTGTATACTGTATATCTATATTTTTTATTTTTATTTTATAGTATATTTTTTCCTCACCTTATTTGTTATTTTATTTTAAAAAACTTGAGTTTTTGTTTTAGAATTATTTTTTAAAATGTGAATGACCGCTATGAGTCGTGCACTTTTGGATTTTCCAAATTTATTTTATACTTTTGTTAGAAGTAGAAAGCAAGCTACATATTTATGATAGAACAGATTATGACGTTTTTGAATACGTCATTTAGGTAACCTTCGTATTATTTGTATGTATATATGTATATTAGGTAACTTTCGTAATATGAAAATAATATTATATCTAAATAATCAAGCGAAAAACATATAATCAAACAAACTTACCAATAGTGAAGTTATTGATTCGCTTCATTGAAGGATGTAATCAAACATTACCTTTTGCCCACCATTTCTAATATAAAGTTCTGCTGTACTGTAGTATCCTCAAAGGAATAACTTATGTATAAGATGGCGCATGGCGTTGGCAAGGCGAATATACGAAAAAAGGGGTTTGTCACAAACAAATCTATAAATAACGTGCGATGTTGTTTAGTGAGTAAGAAGGACTACGAAGTTAATATTATATCTTCGAGTGAAGCGAATTGTATATACAAGGTGCAAGTTCGGCCCCTTAAAAGTACTGCAGCCATCTCTGGACGGATGCATCCAAATACCAGTTTGGCCCTTTTGATTCGGTTCAAGGATGAGCTGTGAGAATTGTCGACAACTTGCCGTATCTAGCCCTTAAGTCTAAGGAGAGACTTTGTCTCCCTGTCTGTGTTCTACCGCTTGTACAATGGGATGTGTTCTGAAGAATTGATCGAAATGATTCCCATGGCTACTTTCTACATTGCAACGCTCACCATCGGCAGGAAATTCATTCTCACATGTTAGAAACGAAATGATCGCGTACTGTGTGGTTTCAGAGAAACTTCCTCCCGCGAACGCTTGGTTTGTGGAATGAGCTTCCTGCTAAGGTCTTCTCTAAGGACTACAGTATGGCTTTCTTCAAGAAAGAAGTTACTAGATTTTTGAAGGGTCATAGGCTACGGTGACCGCTTACCATGCTGTCTGCCGGCTCTTTTGCCACCTTAGTGGTATAAAAAAAATCATAATCGAACTTTACTTGGTAATTTCGTTTGATTATATATTATACCTGGTTTTAGTGGACAAAGACGACGGGATATAGTGCCAAGCGAACAGAAGAACTTCAGTGCTTATAGACGTTCGATTTTTTACCTTGAAGTATCTGTCAAGTGAGTTCCAGTGGGTATCATAACCAAAGGAAAAAAAAGGGTAGATAAATTAAATATATTTGGCAATAGTCACCGTCCAAACTTTCTTCAAACCCAGTCATCTCGCGCTCATAATGTTTGTTTCGAAATATAGGAAATTCAAATTCTTAAAATAATCAGACATTAGTCACAGTATATAGTAACTTCGTTAAATTGTAATTGTTATTTGTAACAACCGAATAGCAGTTATATCAGCTGTGGATTTTTTTTGAAATTATTACCAAGCTGAATAAACAAGTTCTTTCATGGAACACAAAATAATGATATAAAAGAATATCAATGAAGGTAGTACTTTATGTTTTATTAACTCCATTTATATTTTCATAAATTCAAGGTTCCATGAGATCATTCGCACAGAATTTTCACAACAGACAAAATAATGACCGAAAGAGAAAACCTGGGTAAAGCCCGTGTGGAATATGGAAAAGGTATATATGCGTTTGGGATTTGAAATTGTTTTTGTGTTTATCGTCCCCGTATAGTGAAAACTAACCAACTAACAAATAGTGACTTTTGAGATATTTTAACTATTAGACTATAAGATAATTTAAAAAAAGAAAAAGAAAAATCGTACCTTTTAAATTTGGTGTTTTATTAATAACTTTTTAATGGTTTTAAATCGATGAAATCAAATTTTAGAAAAACCTTGTTAATTTGGATTAATTTATTCAAATACAAGTTACCTAGTTAGTTTTCGAATTTATGAAATGTTCTAATTTAGAATTTGTAGCTAACGTAAGTTCCTTTAATGAAATATTCCTTAAAATTTGTGCAAATGTTATGGTGATTAAGGCATTTTAATGTCATTTTGCTTGTATTTTTCTGTTTAAATCTAATTTTCGAACCTTAAGTTGTCAACTTTTTTAATAAGTCAAATTTGAACTTTGAAGTTCGCCTGTTTAGATTGATAGTAATGCAAAGAAAATAAAATCAAACATCATAGGCGAGGAGCCAGCAATCCTGAAAGACCCGTCATCGCGGATTCTAAACTTTTTAATGAAAATTTATAGATTATACTCACACGTATAAAATGCGCTTGGTCGGCTTGGATTTTATTAGCCGGTAATGATTTAAATAAATTATATATGGTTAAATTCATTAAATGTTTTACCATCATCATGGATTTTAATTTTCCTATGGGCGATTTTGTGCAAAATGTTGTACTTAATTAGAAAAAAATCGGCCGACTAACATTTTTTAGCCGAAAAGGGTTCGCAACCCTATTTAAATGATATTAGAGGAGGTAAAATTTCTTCGTTATCACGGATTTCTGTTTTTTTTTTTATTTTAGGCGTTTTAATATCAGTTTTAAAAATATCTTGGTATGCCTGCTTACAAAATGAAGAATACCAAAATGTGTTTGAGCATTTGATGAATCCAGAAGACATAAATAATAAACAAATTACAAATTCAAGTACAAAGGTTTACAAATGAGATGTATAAAATAACCAATAATGACGTGAATGCTGCAAGATTTGAATTATTTTTAAAATTTTTTGCAAGTACATGTAACAAAGAAGAATTTTATAAAGGTATAATAAATTTCAATTCAAGTAATATTCCTCCATGTTGGAAAACATAAATGCAAAAAATTTTACGCACTATGTTTGTAAACTCTATGTGGCAAAATGCTACTGAAGCTATTTTTGTACAACATTTTGTACAAAATCACCCATAGGAAAATTAAAATCCACGATGATGGTAAAACATTTAATGAATTTAACCATATATAATTTATTTAAATCATTACCGGCTAATAAAATCCAAGCCGACCAAGCGCATTTTATACGTGTGAGTATAAACTATAAATTTTCATTAAAAATTTTAGAATCCGCGATGACGGGTCTTTCAGGATTGCTGGCTCCCGGACTATCATCTTTATTAAAAACGGTTACAAAATCATACCTAATACCTTTAAACGAGCAATTCTTGTATATATGTATATATATATAAATATACTAGCTTTTGCCCGCGGCTTCGCTCGCGTTAAATTTGGGGTGACACGGTTCACCTTTCTTGATTTAGAACACAGAAGAGAACTCGGAACTGAATATTATTTTAATACGCTACTGTAGACGATTTTATATGTCTTTCCATTTGGGGATAGAATGTAAAGATTCATGACTAACACTTATTTATGTTTCGAATGTTCATTTTTTTCTCAAAAGCTGATTGATTTATGGTTAGATTTAATGTTTTAGGCAGGTACACTTACACTTTCACACACACACACATACACTTTCCCATTTATAATATTATATAGATATAGATATCGATATAGATATATAATCAGAATCTCAGAAACAGCTCAAACGATTTTCATGAAATTTAGCATTCAGGAGTATTCGGGGGTGATAAATCGATCTAGCTAGGTTTAATTTTTAGAAAACGTCGTTTTATCCGTGTTTTCAGGCATAACCTGAAATAATGCAGGTAGGCAAAATGCAGGATAAACTGATAAATATGACTCTTCCTGACATCTTTTGACGAGTAGTAATTATATTATTATTTTTACCGACACAGCAACACTGAAGCGTCTTGCCAATAGATGGCATTGATAGGCAACACTAAAGCTATTTGATAATAGATATGTTGTTAAAAAAACGAGCAAAGCCTGGTCCTCAGGTACTAAAAATTATAAAAGAACAGTTTTATCGAAACATTATTCATTAGTTACATCTAGTTCGCCTATTTTATCTACTGCAGTTTTGCTAGTAAGTAGGGAATGGTACCACAGGTGTAACTTAAGGGGTTCAAGGGGGTAATACAATAATCTATAAGGTTTGAGTACAAATACCTATTAGGTATTACTTCTTGGCCTTCGAAATCGGAAGAGCACTGGAATAAGCCTTCGGAATAATACACTGTTTTAAGTTAATTGCGTTTATGTTTCTTTTACGTTCGTCTGTATAATTATCAACTCCTTGGAATGTTTATAATTTTTTTTGGTTTTTTTACTGTAGTACATAGTCCTTTGAGAAAACTTTGGCAGGGAGCTCAGTCCATAAACTAAACGTTAGCTTGCGGCAGTTCCTCTGTAACTGCACTGTACGAAACCATTTAGGTCCTAAGGTTTGAGGATGAATTCCGTGGCGATGACGAGTGGTCACATTGTAGAAAGTAGTCGTAGGCATCATTTTCAACAATTTCTCAGAACACATCCCATTATAAAAGCGGTGGAACACACACAGGGAGGCAAAGTCTCTCATCAAACTTATTGTTTCCCGTTTCCAGTCAGAGACCTTAAACAGATTTATCTTGATTTTAGACTCTCTAGTCTTAGTTATCCGAGCTTAACCTCCACAATACAGCGAGGAATGTTAGTACGGCCCGGATCTTCAATTGTTCTGTAATCTGCATAGCAATGTATGTTGTTGTTGGACAACATATCATTGATATGTAGAAAAAATAGCATAAGAGACAGCACAGAGCCTTGTGGGTCTATAATTCTCTATTTTAATGAAGGAAATGAAAATTGAAAATTTGATTGAAAAATATTTTTTTTAAAAAAGGGGTGTTTCCCTATAGCCTTCCATTTTGATGATCGATAGAGTTCATCGCCACCGGCAATGTTTGTATCGAATATTTTTTTTTTTTAAAGAAAAAATGGGGATTGAAATCACTCACCTAAAATCAAAACTAATTAGCCGTCAACTAATATTACTAATTCTGACTCCTTTTCATGCCACATTCCGTGAGACATCCCATCTCTACTGCTACCGACCACTCAATGCATGTCGACCGCTAGCGTACGACAAATGCCTATAGAGAGATTCTAAGAATATGAAAAACTATTTGCAAACGATATTCGCCATGTTTTTTCGACATTAAACTAGTCGATCTATTGACTAAAACACTTACCACGATTAGCGACAAGCCATGAGTAAATTTATTAAAGATATTTCGAATTCAAGATTATCTATATCAGCACGAGAATCAGGCCCCTGGTACTGAGTAACATTGACGTTGAGCTAATAATGATGAACGATGGTATCGAGCCGCTAGTCTCACGGGATGCCTACCATCCGCCGCTTGAGGTACGTGTACAATTTCCGCGGCCTGACCCGCGTGACATAATCCCACCTTCGCCATCGTCGCCACTTATTAATGGGCTCGATGTCGATTGGAACTCCAAAAATGCAGATTTCAGCTTTTTATATACTTTTCTAACTGCTTTGGTTTTAGTGAAATAAGAAATCTCCAAAGACCGATTTTAGACACTCATGCAAGGCTTTCCTCCTTCGAAGGTCTCAGTACGACTCTTGGGTATCACGTTTTGGCAATTTGAAAGAACTGAGTTTAAGGTGATATGCGTCATCTTCCTTTTTCTTTTTTAGTTTTCGACATCTAAGGTGCGAAATGTACATAATTAGCGTGTCGTAGCATTTTGTAAAACACTTAAAGACGATTCATCAAATTCACGTCAAAGTGTTTCGAGTAAAAAACAAACGTATTGAGTGTGCCTATAGTAAGTACCTGTAGAAGCAGTACATAAAATATTTTTGCAGTTAGAAAATACAACAATCTAAAGTTAAATTTAAAACCAACCCTTGTGAAAGCAACCTTGCTAATTATAAACTCCTGAGAAATCGCTGCAATAGAATGTGTAGAGATGCACAACGACGCTATATCCATAAATCCGTTGAAAACGGTGATCCAGCAAAAATCTGGAAATTTCTTAAGTCATTAGGAGTTGGTAAGACTAATCGTATTCCCCTTTCACATGATATTGATGTCAATCTTCTTAATCAACATTTTTCTTCCAATGTTGCTATTGAAGGCAACAAAAAAATAAATACGCTGAACTCACTTTCCTTAAAACCAACTCCTGACTTTCCTCCGTTTTTTCTAAGTCGATTTTCTGATTGTGATATTAAGAAGAGCATTATCGCTATATCTTCTAACGCTGTGGGGAGTGACTGCATTAGCCGTAACATGATCCTTCCTATCCTTGACATTATTATTCCTATCATCACAAATATCCTTAATCACTCTATTGCCGCTGGCGAATTTCCAGGTTCCTGGAAAGATTCATTAATTATTCCCTTGCCGAAAAAAGCAAATCCTGTCTGTTATTCCGATTATCGTCCCATATCCATCTTACCATTCCTTTCTAAAGTTCTTGAACGTCTTGGTCATGAACAGCTGTGTCATTTCCTCACTAAAAATAACTTACTAAATCCCCTTCAATCTGGTTTTCGTCCTGGACATAGTACGGTTACTGCACTTGTCAAAATCTCCGATGACATTCGTCTCGGTATAGAAAACAGAAAAGTCAAAGTGCTAACACTATTAGATTTTAGCAACGCCTTTAACACTGTTGACTTTGATATACTACTTTCACTTTTAAGTTCTCTTAACATATCTTCAACAGCAATCGACTGGTTTCAAAGTTACTTGCGTGGGCGCCGGCAGCGGATCAAGGCAGGTGATTCCTTCTCTACTTGGTGCTACATCAATGCTGGTGTCCCGCAAGGTGGCATGTTGTCTCCACTTCTCTTTGCTATTTTCATTAATAATATAACATCTAATTTATCTTCTCTCTACCATCTATATGCAGACGATCTTCAAATATATACTCAGGTTCCAGTTATTGAACTAAGAAGTGCAGTTGCGATTATAAATAACGATCTTGCTCGCATTATGGATTGGAGTACCTCTTACGGTTTAAACGTAAATCCAAATATAACGCAACTTATCATTGTGGGTACTTCAAGAATGATATCTAAGATTAATTTACAAAATCTTCCTAAAGTGAGTATTAATGGAACAGTCATTCCATATAGCGAGACTGTAAAAAACTTGGGCATCATCATAGACCAGACATTTTCGTGGGAACCACAATTAAAAGTAGTTAGCAGAAAAATATTTGCTACAGCTAAATCTATTAGCAGATTGCGTAACTTCTTGCCCATTGCCACTAAAATTGCACTGGCTAAATCACTACTGCTCCCTGTCCTAGATTATGCGGATGCTAGCTATCTTGACCTTACTGAGGAGCAATTAAATAAGCTTGAGCGACTCCAGAACCTATGTATTAGATACTTATTTTGTTTACGTAAATATGATCATATATCCGAATTTCGATTAAAACTCAAGTGGCTCCCAATTCGCCTTCGCCGGAATACTCATTTTCTGTTTCCTCTCTACAACGTACTGTTCAATCCGTCTACTCCGTTATACTTGAAAGAGCGTTTAAATTTTATAGGGTCTACAGCTCATCGCGCCACTACAAACATGATGCTGAAAACCCCAACACATTATTCGCAAGCATATAATGACTCATTCACTGTCACAGCCATAAGGCTATGGAATAGTTTACCCTTTGATGTCAAAAAAGCACAAACTTTAAGAATGTTTAAAAATCTCGTAATCACACATTACTTAAAAATTTAAGCTGTCTTATCAACACTGTTTATTCATCTATAATATTTAAGATGTATGTAGTTTATGTATTTATTTTTTTATTTTTATTTTTGTAATGTATTTGATATATATATATATATATTTATTTTTTGTACGTATTAGTATTATTTATTATTTATATGTATATAAATTTAGCTATTGCTATAAATGTATATATTAGTTTACTGTTGCCTTTTTTTTTTCTTATATTGTTAAGTTTCAGTAAGCACATTCTACTCAATAATTTTATAAAGTCTCCTCTACCCAAAGTTGTCTGGAAGAGATCGCTCATTAGCGATAAGACCGCCAATTTTTTATTACTTTTATTTGTTTAATTGTCTTGTATTCTATATGCGCAATAAAGTATATTATTATTATTATAAACAGATTTTGTCTGTTACAGATTTTTAGGCCACAAAGCTAAAGAATGAAAGTGATTGGTTGGCAGTACATATTATAATGTTGCATAAAAATGTATTTATTCCTCGTTACCGAGTAAAAAGTTTGGTCAACATATTTATTCCATATGGAAAAAAAAGCAGTAGTGCACCTGTTACAATAAACCTTTTACATATGAATACTTCATTATCTTCCAAGAGTACTATAAATATAAACCGGAAGACATTATTTTCTTGTATTTGATCCGTATACAGTTGTGAAACACGAGAGCAAATTTTCAAAATGTTCTTGGTAACCATTTCTGTATTATTTACTGCTTTAGCTTCAGTACAGTGTTCTAATCCCACGGTAGAGATATCAGATGGTACTATAGAGGGACTTTGGAATGAAAATGATTCAGGGGTAACCTATGCAAGTTTCTTAGGGATCCCATATGCAAAGCCTCCGATTGACGACCTTAGATTTCAGGTAAAGGTTTTGATTATCTGTGTGATTTTTTAGAGTTATTATTTGCATGAGACTTCCATATCAATTTGTTTTTCTTAGCAACTATAAAGCCATAAAAAATGGCAGAATTGATGACAGGTATAGTCAGCTAATGAAAATATTGAGCACCTTCAGAACCTTGTGAATTTGATATACCGTGCAGCGAGTTATGTACAGTGCTGTATCAGTCAACATATGAGGCTAATCCTCAAAAAGAAAGCGCTATGGTTTCGTTCTCGTTTCGCAATTAAAACAACAGAAGTTATGAGACAGGCGTTCAAGTAGAACAAATTTGAAATGACGTCATATGTAAAATAACGCATGTATAGTCCGCAAAAAAGATATGAATAAAATTTCGATTACCATGGTTACAGCATGTGTAACAATAATAATTAAAAAAAACCGTTGACAACGAATCAATTAAGTGACATGTAAAAACTTTTTAACAAATAAAAAAAGGTCAGATGCGAGTCGGAGGGTGTCACATATCCGAGCCTTAATTCTAGTATTAAGACCCTTAATGAAGAGATGCAATTACTATGTTTTAGTGGTTTTCCTATATATATGATATAAGACCTTGCTTCATGTGAAATTTCGTGATTCTAGAACAACGGCAAGTACCCCATAGGTTTTTATTTATATGTGAATGCCAAAATATGTGACAAATCGGCTGTATTTTATCATTGCGTTGACATAGAAGCTGGATTTGTACACAACTGCAAGAGACCGTAGACTTTAGTATTTCGTATTAATTTCAACTGGATAACCTCACGGGTTCCTGAGAAATAGGGTCTGGACAGACAGACAAACAGACGGACGGAGACATAGAGAAAAAAAATATTGTTCGAATTAAAAAACTGTATATTAAAATGCGTTAATACTAAATTTTATAAATTTCAAAAAAAAAATTCTGGAAATTACAAAACAATATAAATTTGAGAACATTTTATTAATTCCATAAAATAATAAAAACAAAATAGTTTTATTCATTTCCGTAATTAATAATCTGTACTTAGGATTACAGAATTTTACAAATCCTATAAAACTTTCCTCGTATCTATGAGTAGAGTAATTAATATCAACATATAAAGCTTACTAAAGATTACAAAAAGTTTTATTAAAGTGGGCAGATAAAACACTACTTGTCATTACAATGAAGGCTCATTAACGTTTACAAACACTTTTTTAAGAATTAGTGAAGTTTACTAATAATAAACATCATATCGTACTGCTACGAATCGGCAGTGCCCCCACTCAATCTCAATCGCAACCGCACCCGCGTAACGGTGAACTCCCCTCCTGGCGGTGACTCACCTTCGGGTTCGAGACTCACGCCGGTCGAAGGGACGCCCCCGAGAGCGACAACCCAAGCCGAGGCTTCCCCCGCGGGGAGCCCTGAGCGTTGGACGCTATATGGGCTGAGGCTCCTTCAGAGCCCGGTGAAGCAGTAATGGCTGCAACAGCCAACTGCATAGTAGTTCAGAAAAAAAAAAAAAAAAAAAGCCTCGTTACAGTCGTTTACGACATTCCTCTACTGCGCTTGATAACGTTTGCTAGGGATTAGGAGAGATTATTGGCATTTCGTTGATTTCGCTTGTTATTTCATGAGGTTTGCTTAGGTTAATTAGCAGGTTGTTATTGTAACAATTCAGATTTGAATAGGTTAGGAATTTTTTGATTAGTGACGGATTACTGATTATTATTTAATTATTAGATTCAAAATAAGTTTTAATTGAATGCTTTATTTAATTGTTAGTTATTTAGTATTCTTAGTTTTCTAGGTTTATATTTACAGTTAGGCAGTACTTCGAATCACGGTCGTGTTTATAAGTAAGTACTTTTCTAGTATTCTAGGTTTAGTTTATTTAGTTAGATATTACTTCGTTTCGTTTAAAATATCATTAATTTAGCCGTATTTCAGTACTAGGTAGGTAATACCTTTGGTAGAAAGTTCATTGATAATTAATTATATTGAAACGTCTAATAATTAAGAGTTAACGTTTTGTTTATAGTTTGTATAGATTGGGAGGCTGAGTAATATTTTCTTTGAGTTTTTTTTTTATTGAGACAAAAGAAGTCTTAAAGATATAAGTTATTATTATAAGTTATTAAATTTACGCGTCCCATTACTAATTTAAAAATAATAAAACGTATTTGAAAAAGGTATTTTGCCAAATGACGCGTTTAATCCCGTTTTATTATTTTTAAATTAGGTTATTATTGTTTTAGTCTAAATATTATCGATATTTCTGAGTTGTTGTCCATATACTAAAGGTCATTGAGTTTATTTGTGTTTGATTTCGCAAGATAATATACTAAAAATGTCGATAATATTAAAACACGACGATGAACTTAGTGGCTACCAAGTAGTTGGTATGCCCAGAGACGAGTCTTGTCTCTTCCATTTAATATCTTTCTTGGTGTATGGTAGAACTGACTCAACTTGCAGTATCAGATCTGCTGTATTTGTAGACGTTGCTGAATGTGTCAAATAAGAAAATCTAATAAAATAAATCAATATGTCCACGTTTCTACAAAAAGGAGTGAAATCCCACCAAAAACATTCTGTAAAAAACTAGCCAAGTCTCGATGGAGCTGCTTGTTTATCTCTAAAAAGTAATGAAATCTAAACAAAGTCGTGCCAAGTCTAAGGTTCCTTACTGCGATTTCCTTATTATTATACTTAATGTTGTGTGACTTGGCCGTTGAAGGTTACACAAGGGTACAAAACCAGGTGCTCCATGACACCATTGCATCAATCTGTCGCCAGAAACGCTACACATTGACGATGGAAAATTGGCACTTGGAAAACGTTGATTCAATAACCAGTCAATTGTAGGCTTGATAAAGCTGCGTGTTTCAATAATACTTATGTATAGGCGAGCCAGAAACAAACACTATAAACAATTATTTCCAGTACAGACGGACTTGTAATCATTGATTAGTTTTTAAGAGAATGTTTTTGGTGGGTAAAGGTTGACGTCACTCGTCTTACATCGCGCTATCGAAGTTTTTTCGATAGTTCGCATATATACCGACATACCGAAATGCACGTATAAAAGCGTTCTCCAGGTATAACTCCTCACCTGACGGGGGATTCCCTATACCACCACTCCATAGTTAGTATGCCTGAGCTAACAGATTAGACGTAGGTACTATCCACCAAAGCCCTTCCTTCATCTACCAGGTACACTGACCAGTTATTTATCAACCGTACGCTTCGCATCACAGCGCTTCATCAGGACCAACTCGTATCGGTGTAATTAAACGCTGATTGTAAGCGTGTTTATACGTTATTAGCAATCTATTAAATTTTACTTGGTTTTAGTAAACAACACTGTTATTCTAACAAGACTAGTTTTATTCCTGTTAGTAAATACAATAAGTAAAACTCATTGGTAACCGTCACTGTAATTTAATTGTCCTCGGAATTACCTAATTTTAGTGGGTATTAGTATTATTTACTTGTAGCTACTAAAGTTTTTTCTCCGTGCAACAAAGTGATCCCATAAGGGTTCCTTTTTCCTTTTGAGATATGGAACCCTAAAAATAATCGGCTTCAAAAAGATGCACAAAAAAGGTAAAAAACCTTACCTTTTTAGAACATCATTTTAAAGCTAGTTTTTGGGTTTTTTTGCTAAAAAGTTTTTGTTTTTTGCTCTTGAGTGACGAATTCTTTTTTTCTCGCACACTAAAACAACCATACTTGTAACAAAATTGTATACAATCATCAACATAAAAGGCACCTTTCATTAGTATAAAATTAACATCAATTATTTTTTATCTAAAATTTTAAGTTTTAAAGGAGACGTTTCAGGAATGTATAGAGGCCCGGTCTGGACATTGTACACTACTAATTTAGATACCTCAGTATATTATAAGTGACTTTTAATTATCAATTTGTCGTATTTCGGTGTAGTTTTCTTGTACAATAGCATTAATATAAACATATTTCAACACCTAACTTTAAAAAAAAAATGACGTCAGTCAGTTACATAGTACCACAGACTAAGTACGTACGTAGTAATACTATATCTATGCATATTACATAATTGACGTTTTACCTAGCAATGTCATTCATTTGATGACAACCGGTTTGACCGAGAGGTTAGTGCCCCTGACTACGGGGCCGAGGGTCGCAGGTTCAAATCCCGCTAGGGGCAGATATTTTTGTGACGAAACATTTGTTACCGAGTTACGTTATTTGTATCGTTGTTGTTCCTGGTCACCATATAACATTTTTATTACTTTGCCTGTGGCCAGAACTATCTCAGATCTGTTCTGTTAAAGTATGAAATTAGTAAATAGGATAGGAAGGAATATCGGGCTTGTGAAATAAAAAAACAGCTTACATACATTTTTGAATGTGTAATTAATGTTTAAGGCATCAATATAATCACAGAATCGCTGAATCGAAGACTTCAGCAGAGTTTCCCAACAGGTGGGTCTTATAATGCAAAAAATTTTGTTTAGTGTCCTTGTCGCATTTAAGATGTAGGACTACAATAACATATTTTATTGATCACCTCAAATCCGAGATTGAGTTCTAGTGCAGAAGTTATTTCTGGGGCAATATTATCAGTCATGTAATATTGAGCATCTTCAATAATTACAGAGGAACATAGCAAACAATGCGCCATATTTGCTAGTCTGAAAATGATAAATACAACTATTTAGACCAATAATGGTGGGTAGCGTACCAATTACTCAGATGACAGATATCTATTTGCAAGCATGGGCATACAAATCTTAGAATGTGCTCATACAATATTATTAAGGTAAGCAAGCACAGCTGTTTAAAATAAGACCATGTGGCCGTGTGGTTTCTAGAGTAGCAGAAAGAATTTGCCCCTACTTGGAGTGACCTACTCTCATCGTGGATGTCAAATAAGGCGACTAAGGAAATACCTATATTTAATTCTCCTCAACCCGTTTGGCCTGCGTTGGGAGTGTAGGCCAAATCCTCCGTCTGTCTCCGGCAAATTATAAAGGGTTGTGCTCCTGCAATGCAGACTTAAAATGACATGATTATGAAGTACAAGAGACATTTGTAAGTACGTCTACAGCTATATGGTACCATTACATTTATTTATTCATAAAAGAAACGGTGTCTCATACATACCTGATCCCACAGAAAATAAAGATGTGTTTTAAACGACGAAATCCCAATCGTAATAGAGAAATCAGGTCCAATTAACACAGCCAAATCCAATATAATACGCGAAGCAAAAAGGTCCAAATAACTAAGCAGAGGTCTTTCGTAAGTCACTGATAAATCCAAAAATCACTTCGTTTACGGTAAACCAAGAACCTTATGGTAAACACAGAATGACAATTATAATATGTAAATAGTTTGACGTTTAATAGTACCTACGTTTAGAAATCACACGTCGGGATGGTCGATGATCAGGAGCCACAAAATGTATCTTCGATTAATCTGAAAAATTTAAACAAAAAGCTCTTTTTATTAATAATTACGTACAGGTATCTTTTTTGCATAAAAATTAGACTATATTTTTTTGACGTGACAACGTCTTATAAATTGGTTTGCCGGGTGACACTTCAAGAAACTGCGTTACGCTCCGCTCACGTTATGCGCTCACAATGAGAGCGAGTGAGAGGCACGCGCCCGCCTAAGAGCGAGAGAGACAGACATAAAATCATTGTCACGTAAAACTTTCGCCCGTATACCGACTTTACAGGCAACCAGTTTTTTTTTATAATTATTACGAACATTTTGAAATATAGTGATATATTTTTAGAATACTTCGTATTAGGTTTCAGAATAAACTCATAATGGCGTACCTTATTGTTGCCTGTTTAGCAATGTGGTAAAATAAAATATTGTTTTGTATAAAAAAAATACTGCATTTATCGTAATTTTAGTATTTTTTTAATAACCTCTAGATTTTTCCGCGATTTTCTAAAATGTGTACAAGGTGCAGACCGGGTATGAAACGTCTCCTTTAGTTTTTTCCTCTTCATTATAATGGGACCACCTCAGGAACGTACTCTGTCGAATGATAAACTAATTTTTTAAAGGTAATCGAAGAGACGGAGAAATCGGTGGACATACAAAAAAAATATATCCGTCGACATAGAACCTCCTCCTTAAAATTTTAAAATTATTTAATAATAATCAAAAATAATGCATGCGCTTAAAGGATTCAAATGAAATTTTAATCGGTAATTTTTTACTTCTCTGCAACACAACATTTTTACATGAAAAAAATTGTAATGGACAGGGAAAAATCCCTTTATACACAGATGATATTTAGAAATTGGTGCAAAACGCTAATTTTACCTTAAAAAAATATTTAACATTATATTTTACACCATACAAATACACCATTACAGAACGTAAACAAAAGATTTAGACCAATTCAGACAAATGAATAACAGGAAACAACAATTTTTTTTTATGAAAATATTACCAGCCTAAAAAAGGGACTCCCAAAAACAGACGCTAGATTGAGTTCCTAATATTTTTGTGGTTACCTATTTCAATGCACGACCGCACAATTTTACGGATGTGAAATGAGAAGGAGAGAGCATTGATATTTTTCCCTTCCTGAAGTAATAAATAGTTAATATAAAATACTAATTTAAAATTTGGATTTACAACTTCAGCATTTTTGTAGATGTACATAAAACTATAAGGCATAAATAGGTCCATAACCTGTCAAAGTTAATAACCGTTTGTAAAAAAATCATATAAAACACTAATTTTAATGTGCTCCGCTTCGTTTTACGCGCCAGTTTTCCAGTTTACAAGTGGGACGCCCTAACTACATTAAATAAGTACAAGAAATCAGAACTGCTATAATGCCGAGCAAGTGAATTTTATATTTTATTTCGACCATTTGGTGGGAAAAAAAATCTGGTAGTAAATATTTTTTTTATCGAAAACTATTATTTGGCACCGACTTTCATATATCATTTCTGTAGCAGGGAGTGCTACTCTATCGAATAAGATTTTTTTCAGGTTAAAATGTCGTGTTGCAGAGAAGTAAATATTTACCTTTTAATCTTACAAAAGTTCTAAAGTGCTGAACATTTTCATTGGCCGACTGTTTGTTGTACCTATCTAAAATGTATGAAAAGGCCTGATATTTTTTTAAAATCTCGTTACGCTTATTCGTCTGTGTTCTGTTCCTGGGGCACTGGATAAGAAATAGTTGGGCGAAAACAGTTGTATTTTATGTTTTACTACATTGGACAATTTACCTTCAGGCTACCTACGAAGGTTGTTTTAAGGAAACTTCGAAAGTTGACAAGATTTATAACAGTAGGATTTGTTTCAGGACCCGCAAGCAGTGGACAGTTGGTCAGGTGTCTGGAATGCAACCAATCCTGGTAGTTCATGTTTGCAGTACGATCCATTCAACGAAGTCATTGCTGGTATGCTTACTTATAATGTTTGCTCAGAAAACTGTTATTTATTAGAGCTCTCTGAAGTCCGAAGACAGGGTGGATCGTAAAAACTGGGCCAACGTAGGCCTAAAGAAAATTGTGGACTTACCCAAATTTTGGTGTCAGATTTTTTATGTGTACTATGTGATGTATTGTCTGTGTATGTTGTGTGTGTGTAGATGTTTTCACGCCAACCGAACTTAATTATTATATATAAAATTATTATAATCAAAACAATTACATACGCCGCGACCTTGCGCACAGATTATATGACGACGACTGTGGCGCGCGTACGCCCACAGAGCATGTAAAGAACGAATGCATAGATCGAACGATCCGAACACCAACCAGACGATTCATTCTTTACTAAACAAACCCCCGCCCCAGCCAGACCGTGTCTAGATGAGGATAAACCGAGCCAGAGCCTCAATCTACTGGCAATCGAGAGAGCGTCGCGACGGCACGCTTCAGCACTGAATCCCCTACCATGACCTCTGCGACCCGCGGGATACCGTCCGAACCGGGGAATAATTGCACGATGCGAACTAAACGCCATTGCAAAGGCGGTAAATTTGAGAAAAAAAATTGTCCTTTAAGAGGACAAGGTCTCCGACGCGCAGGGGGTTGGGTTTATCCGTCCACCGAACCCTTTGCTGTAACAAATGTAAATATTCCGAAGAACACCGACGGTGGAACAATTGCGTAATTTGTTGAAGCAACTGAAAGCGCGATAACCTATTAACTGACACATCGATGGAGGGGTATTCAGGCAAAGAGGTTAAAGGACCACCGATCAAGAAATGGCCTGGAGTTAGCGCTTCCAAGTCATTAGGATCCGACGAGATCGGACAAAGCGGTCGTGAGTTCAATACCGCTTCAACGTTGCAAAATACCGTTTGTTATTCCTCAAACGTAAGGACCGCTTCACCAATCACACGGCGGAGGTGAGTTTTGGCGACCTTGACAGCTGTTTCGAAAATACCGCCCCATGAAGGATAGCCGGGAGGATCAAAAATCCAAGTCACGCCCCGTTTAGACAACTCCGAATCAAAATACGTGTGATTTTCCGACAAAAACTGAAGGACTTCCTTCAGATAGCGATCTGCACCCTTGAAATTTGTGCCACAGTCCGATCGAATTAAATGAGGGAGACCACGCCGACTGACAAACCGCGACAGGCATGCGACAAAGGCCTCCGTAGACAAGGCTGAAACGAGCTTCAGATGCACAGCCTTGGAAGACAAACAGATGAAAACGCATAAATAGGCCTTAACCTGTCTGGCATTGCGAACACTTGACGTCTTCACCAAAAACGGACCCGCGAAATCCAACCCAACGGCAAGTCACCCATTTTTGACTGAGTCAAGGTTCCCTTCAACCTATAACAAGGGATACATTTAAAAATGACACTCCGAGCTGGCGGACAAAATCCAAAATTCTCGCTGCAGACAAGCCAGCAATGCGTTGAGACCGGCATGACAGTTCCTAACATGGCGGTCCCTGATCAGCAAATCAACAAAATGACCGCTCTTGGGCAACAAAAGAAGATGCCGAGCCCCATAGGGCAATTCTGAGTTACGAAGCCTACCACCCACTCGCAAAAACTTTGACTCGTCTAGGAACAAATTAAGACGAGCAAGACTTCCCCGCAATTTCCCGTTCTCTGAACGGAGAAGACCAATCTCCTTCCCAAACGACTGGGCCTGTACCAGTCGAACACAGGTGAGGAGAGCAACCTGACGCTCTTCAGGAGACAAGACTGAAGACGTCCTTGGTTTTGACCTGTTCCTTAAGTTGTGGAGAAACCTCTTAATCAAACCGGTGACACCAACAAGCTTGTTGAGAGAACTGAACCGATTAAGCAAGAAGTTCGGTGAAGTGTCCACAATCTGCTCAACAGCAAAGACCTTTAACCCTGGCAGAGGGTCAACAAACTCCACAACTGTATGAGGCCAAGTGTCTTTAGGAGAGGCCAGCCAGTCAGGACCCCACCAAAGCGGGTCATTAATGACTTGCGAGGCAATCAGGCCCCGTGAAGCACAATCTGAGGGATTCAAGGACCCTGGCACGTGACGCCAACCCAGAGACACCGCAGAAGACTAGATTTGATAGATACGATTGGCCACAAAGGTCTCTAGGGCATGAAGGGACGCCTTAAGCCAAGACAACACGATTTGGCTATCTGTCCATGCCGTGACGGAGTCAAATTGGACCCATTGACCCAAGGTGGAGAAGACATGGTTGAGAAGTCGAGTCAACAATGTAGCTCCAGACAACTCCAGCTTGGGGATTGTCAATTTGGTCCGCAAAGGTGCAACCTTGCTCTTTGCGACCACTAGACTGACGCGTACATGACCATTGCTGTCAACGGTGCGGAGATAAATGCGGCCGCATAACCGGATTCCGACGCATCAGAGAAGCCGTGAAGACTGGCCCGATAACGACCTGGGGGTAAGATCGACCGAGGGACGGAGATATGTTGAAGGTCCGAAAGTGTCTCATAAAATCGTAGCCAATAAGACAACAAGTCTCCGGTCAACGGGGTATCCCAGTCGAGACCAGAAATCCAGAGCTCCTGTAGGAAACATTTGGCCCAAAAGACTACAGGTGCCACCCAACCATTAGGATCAAAGACACGCGCTACTGTGGACAGAACCAGCCTTTTAGTCCATCTCTTCATTGTATCTGACGGTTCAACTGAGTAGGTGAAGATATCCTGAACTGGCCGATATTGAACTCCGAGGACCGCGATGGAGTCAGGATTCTCAGGATTCTGGAAGAGATGGGGCTCCTGCTGATGTTCTGATAGCAAGTCTTCCAAGACGACAGGTGAATTGGAAATCCATTTCCTCAATTCATAACCACCTGCACGAAACAAGCCGATTAGCTCATCCCTCAGGAGTAACGCCTCCTCTACAGACGAAGCACCAGTACAAATATCGTCTACGTAAGCGTCAGAAGGGAAGACGCTCACGATCAGCCAAATGTAGCAACGAGCGAATTGCTATAAACGGGCTCGACTTTAGCCCATAGTTATTGGTGTTAAGCTCATAAAGACCAATGGAGAGGCCGGATCCTCTCTCCACAAAATGAGCTGAAACCGCCTATCTTCAGGGTGTATCATGACCTGACGGAACATCATCTTAATGTCAGCCACAAACACAACCTGGTGGCGACGAAAACCAGTCAAGATGTCCGAGATGTTTACCTGAAGCTTAGGTCCCGACATCAGGCAGTCGTTCAAGGATACACCCGAAGATGAAGGCGCCGACCCAGCGCCATAGCAATCTGTCATAAAATTAAATTCCATATCCAACCTCCCTGTACTACTCATAATCGCGAATACTAAAAATAAAAATTATAATAGGCGTGGCATTACGGTTTCCGTATTTTACAAAGACAAAGATGCACTTTGTTCAATTTCCATATTTTAAACACTTTATATACACGAATTTTACGAATACACAGCAGTATGGCCACTACACAGACGGTCGAGCCATCAGCTGTCACCATCCATGGATACGCGTAGCACGCTGTAACATAAACACACACGACCATTCGCGCAAGCGCCCTGCGCCGCCTAAATGAAACAGCAGGCGCAGGCATACATTTTCGCCGCGCCGTAGAAAGAGAGGGGGATACTCCCCCTCCTACGCCGCGCCAGCTGTCTACTCTTCATCCGTCTTACGAATTTTCACGATCAGGACACGTGACCTGACGCGAGTTTAACATTTTTTACACATACCAAAAAAGTGCACAACGCCGCTAAAGAAGTTTTCGCTTCAAAAATTAAAAAGAGTACTCACATCCTAATTATTAATTTTTAAGTTTTGTATCTGGTTTTTGTGTAAAAAAAATAATTTTAAATGTTTATATATTCAATGCTGACATCACTGTCACCATAATGCGCACTGCATCTTATCTATCATGATCTCAAAGCAGCCTTTAAAAGCCGCCTTAGTTGGATGGAGTTTTAACTCAAACCGTTACTGAGTGATCGTTCACACTGAACAGATTTGCAACCTAGTGCCGGTTATAAACGTATAAGGTTTTATTTTTAGTGTTGTTGTGGTTTATTTAATTTCATGTGGATGTTGTACTATAAGAGAGTGATTTCAGTTTGTACCTAATAACCTTAGATAAATATTCAAGATTAAACGTACATTGACTTTGGTTTGGTCAGAAATTGAGTCACGTATAGCTGCGTTGTGTCTTGAAGGAAAAGTTCCACATAAAAATAACTATTTCTGTGGAATTTCTTGATTGGTACGAAAAGAAAACAGTAGGCTACAACATAAAACTGATACACATTTACTCGACTTGCAAATAAAAGATTTACATACATCCTTGCAGATGATGACCTGCAAGTATGAAGAGTCTCTGAGAGAGATGGAGGAGCACACACTGGCTATGAATGAGCTTATTGAATTGAGTAATTATAATGCAGAGCGTTTTGAATCATTACAACTCAATCACAGTATGTGTGATTGTAAACGCCTCAGCGATTCACAGCCGGATTGTGCAGCCTCGTTACTACTTTTACCAACACCCCAGTCATCAATGTGTGTCAGTTTGGAATCCGAGCAACAATCATATGCTCACAACAGTTCTCACTCAACTAGTGTTTCACAAAAATGTAATGTTGATGACAATATAGTAATGTTTTGCGATGAAATGGGAAAAGGTTTTGGACACTTTCTCAGCTCAAGTGTAGGACAACCGGTTTTAAATAATTGTATGCCAAATGCCAATTATGTTAATATAATGAGAAGTTTAATTAAGTCTGACAAAATCACTCCATCCTCTACATTAGTAATATTTATCGGTAACAGGGGTAATGTAAATAAAAGTGAATTAAGACAATATTATAATAGTATAAGCGCACTTAAAGTAAAAAAAATTGTAATGTTTACATTTCCCTATTGTAAGGGTTTGCCACAGGAGGAAAACAACCTTAGATGTGAGTTAAATTTAGCTTTGCATACTATGTCTAGCAATAACAATAACTTTCATGTGATAGATACTAACAGTATTTTTAGACATAATTATATAAGGACAAGACATAAATATTATCTCACACACCATTGTACCAGAGTGTTAGCCTTGTCGCTATCATTTTATATTAATACCACAGCCAATAATTTGGCTAAACAATCTGCTTTTATTGAGCAGTGTAATTATAGTAGTGTAATTGACATTTCAGCCAAGTATTTGGCTAAACAACCTGCTTCCATTGAGCAGTGCAATTATAATAGTGTAATTGACATTTCAGCTAGTCATTTAGCTAAACAACCTGCTTCTATTGAGCAGTATAATAATTTGACATGTAATAATTTAAATTAAATTTTCAGACAACAAAGGACCACTTTGGCATATTATATAATTCCAACATTAATAATGATTATATTAAACAATCTATGTCTACTCAAGTTTTATGCAAACAGAAACAAAACAATAAACTTTGTCATACTAAAAATAATATTCCATTGAACCTGGTGCATCAGAATATACAAGGAATGTCTCAGAAAGAACTAGAAATTGAATTGTTCATAAACTGCCAAAAGATTGACATTTTATGTATCACTGAACACTGGCTACGCAGCCATCAGTTGATGTTCAATTTCACTAATCACCAGGTGGGAAGTTCGTTCAGCCGAGTAAATGCTATCCATGGTGGCTCTTTAATTTTAGTTAATAAACAGCTAAAGTTTAAGGAACGTAAAGACATTGTGAGCCTCTCAGTTGAGCGAACTGCCGAGCTGTCCTGTATAGAAGTTGAGCATCTCATTGTTGTGAGTGTATACAAGCCGCCTTGTGCAATTTATGATAATTTTGAATTAGTTATGGAAGAAGTGCTGAATAAAATCAGCAATTCTAATAAACAAATCATTGTTTGTGGAGACTTCAATATAAACATTTTGGAAAATAGCTCATTAAGCACCAGATTGCTTGCCTTATTTCAGTCTTTTAATTTAAATAATTTGTTTTGTGAACCAACTAGAATTGCTGTATCCAGTGCCACTTGCATCGACAATATATTTACTGACATAAAACCAATTCAAAAATCAATTATAAGCAATCTAGAGTCAGATCATTGTGGACAGTTAGTGGTTTTAGAAAGAAAGAATAGTATTAGTAAAAAGGAAATTAAATTTATACCAATAACAACTAAACGGGTTGAATCATTTAAATCTAACTTAATGCATAAACTTCCAGATTTGCTTTATAATGGCAACCCAAATGATATGTACAATACTGTTCTTGACACTATTACTACAGAGTATAATAAAATATTTACTGCAAAAAAGAAACTTATTTCCAGTCGCTTTAGTTTTAGTGAATGGGCTACCCCAGGTATTCATAAAAGTAGGCGTAAACTGTATGAATTATATAAAGAAAAAACATATAATAATAGCCAAATATTTAGGGAATATTTAAAAAAATACTCAAAAACCTTTAAAAAGGTCTGTCTTGTTGCAAAAGCAATTCACCTCAGACATAAAGTAAAAAATTCAACAAATAAAATAAAAACTACATGGAACATAATAAATAATGAAACTGGTAAAGCTAGGAATTCTTGTCAGGACTTTGAGTTGATTGTAGATGATGCTAGTTTTAAAACAAATTCTGAGGTAGCAGTTGCCTTTGAACAGTTTTTTAGGAATATCCCATTCAAAACAACTGAACATCTAAACTCAAGTCCAATCTTAGCAGAAAAATTATTAAAAGCTAGTGTTCCTGAATGTAACGTTCACTTTGTATTTAAAAACATTAGTCCTACAGATATCATTAATACATTTAAAACATTAGAAATTAAAAACACCACAGACCTTTGGGGACTTTCTGTAAAAACTATAAATTCAATTATTCATGTTATAGCACAACCCTTAGCCATTATATTTAATAGTTGTGTTGATAGTGGTGTGTTTCCTGATGAGATGAAACTTAGCAAAGTTATACCTCTTTTTAAATCAGGTAGTTCAACAGATCCTAATAATTTTCGGCCTATTTCAATACTACCTATACTCAGTAAAGTTTTTGAAAAAATCATACTTTGTCAAATGTTAAGCCATTTCTGTATTAATGAGCTACTTAGTAGTAAACAGTTTGGCTTTATGAAAGGCCGTTCCACAACCGATGCAGGAGTGGCACTATTAAAAAATATATATAACGCCTGGGAGGATTCGCATGACGCCCTTGGAGTGTTTTGTGATTTATCTAAGGCATTTGACTGTGTTCAACATGAAAATCTCATCAGGAAGCTACATCACTATGGTATTAGAGGCAAAGCTCTCGACCTTTTGACATCCTATATGAGTAGGAGAGTACAGAAAATAGATGTCAACGGTGAAAGATCTCCGGGATCAGCAGTCACTATAGGAGTCCCTCAGGGCTCAATTTTAGGTCCTTTTCTATTTCTTATTTACATTAACGATCTCCCATATAATGTAAAAAACCATGACATTGTCTTATTTGCTGATGACACCTCTTTGCTTTTTAAAGTTAAGAGACGACAGACATGTTATAATGAATTAAATGATGCCCTTTCTAAAATTGTAAATTGGTTTAACGCTAATAATTTGTTACTTAATGAAAAAAAAACCAAATGTGTTAAATTTACATTACCAAATGTTAGTCAGAGACAGACATGTATTAATATTAATGGCGAGCAATTAGAACTTGTTTATTCAACAGTCTTTCTTGGCATAACGCTGGACTCCAAACTTCAATGGGGTCCTCATATTCATAACCTAGCCAAAAAACTTAGCTCTGCTGTGTATGCGATCAAGAAAATAAGACAATTGACCGATGTCGACACTGCAAAAATAGTATATTTTAGCTATTTCCATAGTTTAATGACATATGGTATCCTATTGTGGGGTAGCGCTGCTGATGTAAATACAATATTTTTGTTACAAAAAAGGGCAATTCGTGCTATTTATAAATTAGGATCTAGGATATCTCTGAGGGATAGGTTTAGGGAAGTAAAAATTTTAACTTTAGTGTCGCAGTACATATATGAAAATCTTTTATATGTACATAAAAATATCAATAGTTTCAGCAAGAAAAGTGACGTTCACAAAGTAAATACTAGAAGTAAAAATAAGCTATTGGTGCATGATACACGTCTACACAAAATAAGTAACTCTTTTATGGGGCAATGTATACACTTTACAACAAAGTTCCCAATAAAATTCAAAATCTATCAATAAGTAAATTTAAATCTTTTATCAAGCAGGTACTTTGTAAAAAGGCATATTACAATATTTCAGACTATGTTAATGATAAAAATCCTTGGGACTGATGATGCTCAATTACAGGATGCATAGGTATCATAAAATTGTACGACTAAAAATCTTTTATTTAAAACATTAATTGTATTTTAGTTTATTTAAGTGTTTTTAAAAGAGTAACTATCGAGTTTCTTGCCGGATTCTTCTCGGTAGAAATCAACAACATTGTGAACCGGCGGGAAGGTGGGAGGGTTCAAAAAATAATATTTTATAACTTTGACGATTCAAAAGTGATTGTAAAATCCTTATTTGAATAAACCATTTTGACTTTTGACTTTGACTTTGAAGAACATATATCCTATTTCCCAGGCTCGCTCTGTTACAACATTAAGCAACAACAAACTCAGTTTTTCAAGGATATAGGCCTTGATAACATACATTGCCTCATTTTAACGGGCGCGCCAAAATTGACAGATAAGAGTCTATTAATAAGTATAAGTATATTATTTTGTTACTCTATATATTACGATTGTTACGACTGTGTTTCCACTGTTCAATGTTGCTTACTTCAATACATACAATTGATTTGTACATAAAATTATGACATAGATATGAAAAATTGATGGCTACAATCACAATGTCATGGCCCAGGCTCTATACAAATATAAAAACATCTCTTATGCCCGCGGTCCCACCCACTCTAAATTTGGTAATCGGCGTAGGATTTAATTTTAACGGCAACTTCACAATTACAGTAATAAACCGACTCACACTTGAGGTTTTCAAGTAGCCTATCTCCTTTATCAAGAATCAAACCATCTCCATGCCAAATTTCATCTTAATCGGCTAAAGCGTGAAGAGATAACAGACAGACAGACAGACAAACAGACGTTACTTTCGAATTTATAATATTAGTATGGATTACGTTCTTCCAGCAAGCTTTTTTTCCAAAAACTACGTCACTTTCTTGCTCTGCTGCAACGTGAAAAACTAGCGCAACAATTTCTCGGGTTCTGTGCCACATATCGAAACTGTCTATAATTTATTTTCATATTTTCAGGAAACGAATCTTGTTTGTTTTTGAACGTTTTCACCCCAACGACGACTTCAAACGCATCTTTACCTGTAGCCGTATTCATTCATGGTGGAGGATTCTTGTACGGATCTGCAGCTCAATATGACTTACACCGTTTGATGACCGGAGAGCTAGTGGTGGTCGCAATGAACTACAGACTAGGTCCTTTAGGTAAGTAGTATTTACAAATTGGGATTTATGGTTTCTCGATGTGATAAAATCCAAAATGAGTTGTGGAATGAGAGCATAAGTTAAGGAAACCCGATGTGTTTCGTCTTATTGACGGGTTAAGCGAAACCCAACTATGATTAAATACCCTAAGAGGATGACGATTACTCACATCAAATTTAATGGTTCTGTTGTTGCACTTACATGGACCACGACTGTCTGTCCTAATGTCCTCTAAAGGGACTTAAGGTAGCCCTAAATTAGAGCTAATAAGTATAAGAGGAACAAAAATTATGGACAGGATCTAAAACTTTAAATGAATATAAAGAAAACGGTACAACCTAAGTATTTTAAGACCCTTCTATTGTGGTCTAACACTCTCCATAAAACAAACAAAACAAGACAAGTTTAATCCACTTTTAATTTTTTCACGCAATACTGTGTAAGTATAAAAATTATGCTTTTAAATTAGAATTAAAGCACAAACTTTATGTGCCTTAATCTACTAGTGTTGCCCCTACAAAACGCTACGTACGTGAGGCGCTTTCCAGATAGCAACGGCCGGTACAAAATACGATGATTGAAAAAGAGCAGGTTTAAAATTCAAAACCACGATATATGACAATCGTAGTGTAGGTTTTTAACAAAAAAAAAAACAACCGGTTTCAAAAAGATGCACTAAAAGGTAAAAAAATTGGCCAAGTGGAGTCGGACTCGCACACGAAGGGTTCCGTACCATTATCTATAAAAACGGCAAAAAAATCACTTTTGTTGTATGGAAGCCCCCCTTAAATATTTGTTTTATTTTTAGAATGTTATTTTTTTATCCTCTATAATTATAAATCGTAAAAATAATTATATTTTATACCTGTTTTACAAATGTACCTACTACATATAAGTAACTTTTAACGGAATTTGTACGAAATTTCGCTTTTCCAAGTACATTTTATAACTTAGTCGACTATTACTCGTTAGCCTGTAAAGTGTTATTGATTATATGCACTACCACCATATATTTTTTTACATTTCCAAATACTATACTTTCCCTGGTAGAGGGAGGGACACATGACTCTAAAAAAATTTAGTACTTTAAAGCTAAATGCTTCGCAAACGGAGTTCTAAATCAAAAAATAATCTGTGTGTACCGTCAATGTTTTTAAAATTCCTATCCAACGATACCCCACGCGATGGGTTATTCTACCACTTTGTCGGCTTGATCAATGTGTGAAACTGAAAAATTTCAGTTTTCTCGTATAAGTAAGTACACTTTACAGGCTAACGAGTAAGCCAAGGTATAAAATGTACTTGGAAAAGTGAAATTTTCGTACAAATTCCATTAAATGTTACTTATATGAAGTAGGCACATCTGTAAAACAGGTATTAAATATAAGTAAATGAACGATGTATAATTATATTAAAATAAAATAATAACATTCGAAAGACTATATCTTCTTAAATTGATAACAATAGTTACGTTCAAATGACGCATTGGACTAGCCGACGCGCTTGGCGCAACTTCGAATCGAGCGTATGACAGGTAGCTGCGCTCATAAGCGCGTGATAGATTATTGGGCATTGTGTGATTAATTTTAATAAAAATAAATTAATAAAAAGTTGATCAATTGATAAAATACATGAATAATGATTGATTATTTTTATTTGTTAATTGAGTGATGTGTAAAATCATATTGTATGTAGTTTTACACAATGTATTAGATAGGTACATGTAGTCTAAATGTGTATTTCAAAGATCAAAAACAGTTCTGTTATAATGTAAATATAAATGGCGTGATTCTGGTTTGCTACTTGACTGCCACACCCGATCGTGTTATTTCTCACTACAAATAAAAACCGGCCAAGAGCGAGTTGGACTCGCATACCGAGGATTCCGTACCTACCACCATTTATGTAATCTACAAACACAAACAAAAATATTTTTATATTTGAGTTGATTGAATGAAAGGTAAATTGCGGTTTACGATTTATGACGTATTAAAAAAAAAAACGAGTTGCACTCCGGGAGTGCCGGCAGAAGTGAAAACCTTTACTCACGATTCGCGCTGAACACTCAAATATGTCACAAGTCATGTCTTTGACATTGTCAAGAAATAATAATGTTTGTTTATTTACTTTTTTGACGTAGTGTATTTGACATCGCAATCTGTCATAGAATTAAAATTCCATATCCAACCTCCCTGTACTACTCATAATCGCGAATACTAAAAATAAAAATTATAATAGGCGTGGCATTACGGTTTCCGTCTTACGAATTTCCACGATTAGGACACGTGACCTGACGCGAGTTTATAATTTTTTACCCATACCAAAAAAAGTGCACAACGCCGCTAAAGAAGTTTTCACTTCAAAAACTACTTACTAGATCTCGTTAAAACCAATTTTCGGTGAATTTCTGCATGGTAATGTACATCAAATATTTTTTTTAGTTTTATCATTCTCTTATTTTAGAAGTTACAGGCGGGGGGGACACACATTTTACCACTTTGGAAGTGTCTCTCGCGCAAACTATTCAGTTTAGAAAAATATGATATTAGAAATCTCAATATCATTTTTGAAGACCAATCCATAAATACCCCACATGTATGGGTTTTAAGAAAAAAAAATTTTTGAGTTTCAGTTCTAAGTATGGGGAACCCCAAAATTTATTGTTTTTTTTCTATTTTTGTGTGAAAATCTTAATGCGGTTCATAGAATACATCTACTTACAAAGTTTCAACAGTATAGTTCTTATAGTTTCGGAAAAAAGTGGCTGTGACATACGGACGGACAGACAGACAGACATGACGAATCTATAAGGGTTCCGTTTTTTGCCATTTGGCTACGGAACCCTAAAAAGGGTTGGCGCGAGAGAGCCGGCTCAGTTGTGAATTAGAAATAAAGCCTACTGGTAGTATTAACTGTGTTGCGTAATAAAATCAATGAAAATAAAATAAGCGTAATAAAATCCCGAAATGAATGAGAATCCAGTATTTAAAAACACTTCAGTTAAATACAATTGATTATGTCACTTGTTTGTAGAAGATGATATTTCAGTGTGTATTTTTAATTATGTATATTTTGTTATAGTATAAATGTTAAATCTAATACCTTTAAACGAGCAATTCTTGTATATATGTCATATAATATGAATCTCGAAAACGGCTCCAACAAATAATTGATCTAGCTAGGTTTCATTTTTAGAAAACGTCGTTTTATCCGTGTTTATAAGGCAGTGATAAACTGAAAAGTATGACTCTTCCTGACATCTATTAGCGAGTAGTAATAAGCAACACTAAAGCTATTTGACAATAGGTGGCGTTATTAAGCAACGCTTAAGCTACTCAACAATAGATGGCGCTGTTTAAAAAACCGAGCATTTGCTCGGTCGTCCAGGTACTTAATATTACATAAGTAGTACCCAGCTGAGAGTTTCATCTCTTTGTGGCATTTGGCTGGACCAGTCATTAAGGTTCTTAAGTACATAATTGTTCTTCAGGCAGTTTGTGAATAGCTTACGAATCTTAGAAATACTCAAAGGCGTATTTATGCTTGTTATAATAAGCAAATACTTTATATCTCGTAAAAGTTATGATATTTCTCTTAAAAATTCAGAAGAGCGTATGCTAGAGAGTTTCTCTCACCATTTATTCTCACTAGAACCTCACTTTGATTCCGAAACGGTAGTAGTTTATAGACATATACATTGAAACTAAAAAAACTAAAACTATTAAAACTTACTTCAGTCTTTTATTTATATATCCTAATACTACAACAATTTGGCCCTTATTAATAAATTTCAGTTAATTTTTCTTTATAAGGTTGATCGTATACTTTGCAATTTTAAAGTCGAATTTATTTATTTAAACATTTTAAACGTTCCCTACCGATTCGCTTACTACAAGTAGGTTCAAAGCGTCGGTCTTATATCAGAACAAGCACACGGTCCGCCTGATGGTAAGCGGTCACCGTGGCCTATGGACGCTTGTAACACCAGGGGCATCATTCGCGCGTTACCGACCCTTCAAAAATCCAATAACTTCTAGAAAACCTTGGCAGGGAGCTCATTCCACAACCCAAGCGTTCGCGGAAGGAAGTTTCTCTGAAACCGCACTGTACGCGACCATTTCGATTGAGAGTGAATTCCCTGCCGATGGCGAGCGGTGCGATGGTAGAAAGTAGCCGTGGGCATCATTTCGAACAATTCATCAGAACACATCTCATTATACAAGCGGTAGAACACACACAGGGAGGCAAAGCCTCTCCTCAGAGTTAAGGGTCCGATACGGCAAGTGAGTTTGGGATCGTCGACAATTCTCACAGCCTGTCGTTGAACCGAGTCAAAAGGGCAAAGCTGGTATCCGGGTGCACCCGCCCAGAGATGGCAGCAGTACTCCATATGGGGCCGAACTTGCGACTTGTAAAGCAGCAACCTCTGCCCCTACGTGAAGTACTGCCTCGCTCTGTTGAGTAGGTACACTTAGTTTTTTTGACGCCAACTTTACCTAAACATTGTAGGTACTTAGGCTTGATTTAGGTTTTGTAATTAATTTTTGTTTTGTTTTTGTAGAAATAGCAATGAATTATAATAATCTTTAACTAAGTGTTTTTAAAAGTTAAGTCCAAATAGATTTAACTTTTGTCTTTCTTTGTAATTTAAAGTGGATTTTTTTCATTTAACACCCCTAACTCTCTACTTAGCTCACTTTTGAACCTTTTGTTTTTATATTGTGAACTTGGCTTTTGTTTCCATCAGAGATCCATTTGCAAAATATTTAGCTTCAAAGTGATCATTTTTGTAAGGCAAGTGTCCCCCCCCCCCTCTCCGCGAAACCGTTGTATTTGGCAATATTTAAACAACCTCTAAAATGTTGGTTTATGAGGCTACTACGGATAATATAGGGTATATTGCGCGTGGCCGATTATTGCTCATACACTAAAAACACTAATACTTAAAACAAAATTTTATACAATCATCAACATAAACGGCGTTTCACCAGTTCCACACCAACACCAATTATTTTTTGTACCAAAAATTTGAGTTTTAAATTTAATTCATTCATATGGGACCACCTCGGAAGTATACCCTTTTAAAAAAAAGAAGAATTTTGAAAATCCGTCTATATTTGAGGAGTTATGACCGAACATACAAAAACAAAATACAAACATCCGAATTAAGAACCTCCTCCTTTTTTGGGAGACGGTTTCAAATAAAACCAAATTAGGAACCTCTTATTTTTTTGAAGTCGATTTAATTGAAACTTAACCATAAGAATAAAAAAAAATACAAGTCACCATTCATTGGGTAACGCTGCTATATATAAATAGTAAGAAAAATAGTACTTTATTTTTAGGGTTCCGTACCTCATGAACCGCGATAGTTAGACAGACAGTTGAAATTTTCACAGAAGATATATTTCTGTTGCCGCTATAACAACAATTACTAATAAAAACAGAATAAAATAAATATTTAAGGGGGCTTCCATACAACAAACGTGATTTTTTTTCTAGATATTGATAACGGCAACTGTTAGACGCTAAAAATATTTACAGAATATTTAGTTATATAGTTACTTAACAAATAATTAAATTAAAATAAAACAAAAATTTAAGGGGGGCTCCGATACAAAAAATGATTTTTTTACCGTTTTTATAGATAATGGTACGGAACCCTTCGTGCGCGAGTCCAACTTGCCTATTTAATATAACCTCCATTATTTTCAATTAGAGCAAGCAAGCGCCGCAGCATAGATCCGACTATATTAGAACAGATCTGTTCCACTAATATTGTCCCAAATTTCTACACAGTGAGCCCTAATGACTCTGTAGTTCTTTCATTTCGCATGTCTTATCTTTGCACCATCAAACCCCATAGGTTTTCTATTGGACTGCCGCAGTCATACCCCTACATATTAAGTGATATCCGTCCAGATTCCATATTTGGGACAACATTTTGTTCTGTATAACGGGTTCCATTTCTGCGCCACAAATAAAGCCTTCCGTTTTCAGATGATGCAAACGACTTCTCATCGGTGAATGAGGTGTGCTCCTAGTCAAAATCTAAATACTCCCTTGTAAACAACAATCTATTTTGTTTATGTTTATTAGTTAAAAAGGGTTTTTTTAGCTGTCTATCTATGATGCAATCCTTCATTATGCAGAGCTCGACGAACAGTCTGTATTAAACATGTTCCCAAACACAGCAGTCGGTATGAAACCATTGTTTCACAGTAAATCTTCTTTTAGTCGCATCAATGTGCCGCGGACGTCCACTTCGAGGTCGAGCTGATAAATTCCCCTCCTCTTGGTTGCGTGAGATCCAACGCTTTACGGTAATCCACTAAAAACCAAATAGCCAGATCAAAATAAACATTTTTCAAACTACTGAATTATATTTTAATTTTTCTTAGATTATAATATTTTGATATAAGAATTATGATATAACATTAACATCAAATAAAATTTCAAATTTGAGATATATTGTAACCCCTATTATATAGTTCTATAATACGCATCCTCTCTTGAATATTAATATTGGCCTGCATATTATTTTCAGCAAAAAAATTTAATAAAAACACCAAACAACCTTATCAACACAAGCAGTAACATCCACAACGACAAAAATAAAATGGCTACCTATGTGGTGACCGCATCTAACTTAATAGCTGAAGCTGTTCGTCGTTCATATTCGAGTTTGAGTCAAAGAGACTTTCAAGTATATCAGCTTTCTCTTTAGCACTATGGGCCAAGTCACCATCAGCCGATTGTCGTTCGTTACGCGGTTGCAAAAGGACGTGTTTTGTTCCTAAGCAAAAATATTAAATATTAGATAACTATATATTGTTTTACTCTTCATTGTAAAATAAACCTTGTTCAAACAAACTACGATACTTATTGCATAACCGGGGGTGGTAGCACTACATTCGTAAACAAGAACTGGTGTCGCACAGTTTATGTAAAATAGTCAGACATGTTTCGTTCTCCTCAAGACAAGGGCAAGTCATCGTCCCTCTCGGATTTAACTAATACAGAACGATATACAGAACAAAATCCTATCCTTGGACGTAAAAAAAAGCAGTCATGGGATAGAGAAGAAGGGTCATCCTTTAGATCAGAGATACTGGAAGTAATCTGAGAACTTAAACAATGTCAAGAAAGTAAATTTGATAAACTAACAGAAATCGTTGTAGAACTAAAAAAACAAAATGAAGAAATTTTGGCATTAAATAACAAATTAGAGAAAAAAATGGAAAATATTACAAAAGAATACGATGAAATGAAAGTTACAGTTTCAAAAATATCAAAGGAATATCAGACAGCAATAATTAAAATAAAAAGCTTAGAGGAAGAAGTTGAAGAGCTGTTAAGAAATCAGGTGGCAACCACAATTGAAGTAAAAAATGTTCCCATGAACAATAACGAAGATGTTACAGAGATTGTAGGTGCACTACACTCATTACTGGACCTCAAAATTAATTCAAATGATATTCGTCAAGCATTCAGGATGAAAAACAAAAACAATTCAATAATAATAGAGTATCAAACACAAACTTTGAGAAAAAATGTAATGATAGCAGCAAAAAAAGCCAACAAATCGAATAGATTAAATACTACAACTATGGGCTTTAAAGAACAAATGAATCCTATTTATATTAACGAAAAACTTACATCTAAAATGCGAAAGCTGCACTATTTAGCTAGAGATCTCGTTAAAAAATACGGCTATACATTCTGTTGGATATCAAACGGAAGAGTTCTAGTCAGAAAAACCGAAGACAGTCCTGCAATAATTATTAAATCTAAAGAACAAATTGAGGAATTACACACGGAAAACCCTGTAGAAAAGCTATGACTATGCTTAAGAAATACTTTTCCTCAATCAGAAATAAAAATCCTATTAGGTAATGTAATTATTATATCTATTCTTAACTGTTCTGCTAACTTCCTATTTATGATAATATTTTTTGTTTACTTAATACTCTTAATTCTAAGTTATAATGGTAAATACTCAAACAATAACACACATACTTACATACACATATCCTCACATACTTACATACACATAACCTCACTAGCTATACACTCAATAACAATAAAACAATTATGGACATATTGCATCGAGCTTGTACAAAAATTCACCTTAACTGATGTGAAAAAAACTTTATATAATATAACACAGGTGGTATAATGGCAGACTTAGATAATGTATACTCTGACATTGACAAAACTGTCAATGCCGGCACAGCAGTTGTGGAGGACGTACCCGAACGATGCAAAAATCATATTTACAAAACTGAAAATACATTTAATATCATAGTTCAAAATATTCGCAGCATAAACCACAATTTTGATGACTTTAATATACTGTTAGACAGACTAGGTATCAATGAAGACTTGATTATTCTCACAGAATGTTGGCTCTCTACAACGAACAATATACCCAATATGCAAGGTTTCAATACGCATGCAACAACAAGACGTATTAATCAAAATGACGGGATTGTAATTTACATTAAAAAACAATATCAATTCGAAGTATTTGAACCTGCTTATGCTAATGAAATGAACTGTCTAATACTTACATATAAAAAAGATATTGCGGTTGTATGTTTATACAGACCGCGATCCTTTCCAAACATCGATGTTTTTTTAAATTCACTGAACTTTATTCTTATTCAATTAAAAGACTATAAAAAAATAATTTTGACTGGAGATATAAACATAAACACAATAAATGAAATGAATGACAACCGATCAACAAACTACCTTAATCTGCTTGCTTCATTTGGGCTACTACCATCACATAACTTACCAACAAGAGGAGATAGTTGCTTAGACCACTGCTTTGTAAAAACAAAAAATCTGACAAAAACTGTTGTTTGTACCACTACAATCACCGACCATTACTCTTTAATCTTATCGATTCATAACGGACCACCAAAAAACATAAAAAAAATACCCCAAATAAAAAAAGTGGATTACAGAGCTGTTATAAATGAGCTGTCAACAATCGACTGGGAAGATTGTCTTCAAAAGCCACATCCTAATGAAGCCACAGATGAGTTTATCTCCATGATCTTGAGATGTATCCAAAAGTTTACTACGTACGTTACCATACCTAGAATTAAACGAAATCTAAAACCATGGATAACAGAAGGATTAATTAGATGCATACGAAATCGCGACAGACTAAACAAAAAAAGCAAGAAAGATCCGGAAAACACAATACTGAACATAACCTACTTAAGATATAGAAACACCTGTAATAAAATGTTAAGAAATCTTAAGAATGACTATTTTAAAACTGAATTACAAAAAAATAAAAACAACTTAAAGAAACAGTGGGAAAGTATTAAACAAATCTGTTATTTAAAAAGTGATAAAATACCAAATACTGAACTACTAAACCTACAGCCTAGCTCAGTGGAATCCCTAAATAAAATAAATTTATATTTTACAAATGTAGGAACTAAATTAGCCAATGACATACTGTTGAATAGCAAGGAAAATGAAAGAAACACGTATAGGAAAAGATTATTTAATAACCGTTGCATGAATTCTTTTGTATTACTACCGACCGATAAAGATGAAATCAAGCTTATAATAAGATCGCTTAAAAATAAAGAGTCAAGTGGATGGGACGGCATTCCAACAAAATTATTTAAGCTTGGTATAGATATTTTATCTGCACCTATAGCTACTCTCTGCAACAGATGTTTTGAGCTTGGAATCTTTCCTAACTCGTTAAAAAGGTCTATTATTATCCCAGTATACAAAGCAGGAAGCAGAGACAGTGTCGAAAACTACAGGCCAATATCACTTCTACCCACCCTCTCAAAAATCTTTGAAAAAATAATAAAAAACCAACTAGTACATTATCTAGAAGCGAATAATCTGCTATCGACTAATCAATATGGATTCAGAAAATTTATATCAACAAATGATGCACTAGAAAATCTTTGTACAATAATCACCAATACTTTAGATAACAATAAAAAAAGTCTTGGCATATTTCTGGACCTAGCTAAAGCATTCGACACTGTCTCTATACCACTGCTTTTAGACAAACTTGATGTCTACGGTATACGTGGAACTCAACACAAACTCTTAAGAGACTATCTAACAAATAGAAAACAAGTAGTTAGAATAGGAGATTATTTAAGCGAAGAAAAATCTATTGAATTTGGTGTGCCACAGGGAAGTATTCTAGGGCCGACACTGTTTTTAATGTATATAAATGATTTGTGTCAAATATCTCTTCAAGGCGGACATGTAATAACATTTGCAGATGACACGGTTCTTTTGTTAAACCTACTATACCGTGGGGCGGAAAGACCATGCTGAAAATCTCCATAACACAGCGGGAGGTCCGGCGGGCGTTGCTTGCTTTAGACGTTCATAAGTTGAGTGGGCCAGACGGTATACCAGCAGTGGTGCTTAAGCAGTGTGCTTCTGAGTCATGTTTGTACTCACGGGCCTCTTCGCACTTTCCTACCTCACTAGGCCATTTCCGTTTCATGGAGGACCAAATGTGCAACCGGTACCCAAAACGGGCAATAGATCAGATCCATCGAATTACAGGCCAATAGCTATTACCTCTCGAATCTCTTAGGTGATGGAGTGTATGATTAACACTCGCCTTCTAAGATACCTAGAAGAACACGACCTAGTCAGTGACCGTCAATATGGCTTTTGCCACGGTCGCTCGACTGGCAACCTTCTAGTGTATCACACACCGATGGGCACTAGCCATTGAGAGTCAGGGGGAGGCACTGGCATGTAGCCTGGACATAGCGAAGGCGTTCGATCGGGTGGCACCGGGGTCTTCTCTCGAAGTTGCCATCTTACGGAGTGCCCGAGGGTTTGTGCAAATGGATAGCTAGCTTTTTGTTCAGCAGACGCATACGAATTGTGGTCGACGGTAGTTGCTCTGATATTATGGACATTAATGCTGGTGTCCCGCAAGGCTCTGTGCTGTGTCCTACGCTGTTTATACTGCATATCAATGACATGTTTAACATCAAAAACATGCATTGCTATGCAGGTGATAGTACTGATGACGCTTAATACACGGGTCGTGCAAAAAACCCGCGTTCCGTTGTGGAGGAAAACCGCGGTGAACTTGTGTCTCAAATAGACACCACACTGTCCAAGGTCTCGGACTGGGGACGGGCAAAGTCTGCGCGTTTACCGCTAAAAAAAACCCATACACTGTAGTCCCGCAATTCCAGAACACTCCCCTCTCCATCTCCAGAGCATTTGGATTCTTGGCGTTGACATCTCCAGCGATGTTCAGTTCCGAGATCATTTGCAAGATAAGGTGAGGCAAGAAACTAGGTGTACTCAACAGAGCGAGGCAGTACTTCACGCCGGGGCAGAGTTTGCTGCAAGTTTGGCCTTATATGGATTACTGCTGTCAAAGTCAAAAAGTCAAAGTCAAAATGGTTTATTCAAATAAGGATTTTACAATCACTTTTAAATCGTCAAAGTTATAAAATATTATTTTTTGAACCTTCCCACCGGTTCACAATGTTGTTGATTTCAACCGAGAAGAATCCGGCAAGAAACTCGTTAGTTACTCTTTTAAGAACACTATCAATTATACAAAAAAACTAAAAATACAATTAATGTTTTAAATAATAAAAATATTAGCCGTACAATTTTATGTTATTTCCATTTTAATTTGGTTTACCTATGCATCCTGTAATTGAGCATTATCAGTCCCAAGGATTTTTATCATTTACATAGTCTGAAATATTGTACTATGCCTTTTTACAAAGTACCTGCTTGATAAAAGATTTAAATTTACTTATTGATAGATTTTGAATTTTATTGGGAACTTTGTTGTAAAAGGGTGGGTGCACTTTGTCTCTGGGTGGGTGCACCCGGATACCAGCTTGGCCCTTTTGACTCGGTTCAACGACGGACTGTGAGAATTGTCGACGATCCTAAACTCATTTACCGTATCAAACCCTTAAGTCTGAGGATAGACTTTGCCTCTCTGTGTGTGTTATACCGCTTGTACAATTGAATATGTTCTGAGATATTGTTCGAAATGATGCCCACGGCTACTTTCTACTATCGCACCGCTCGCCATCTGCAGGGAATTCATTCTCATACTTTGGAACCGAAATGGTCGCTTACAGTGCGGTTTCTCTCTAAGTACTGCAGTATAGAAGAAAAAAGATTTCAGATTCTTGAAGGGTCGGCAACGCGCGAGTGTTGCCCTGGTGTCGCAAGTATTCATAGCCTACGGTGACTTATTACTATCAGGCAGACCCCAAGCTTGTTTGCCACCTTGGTGGTATAAAAAACAACCAGTTACCTTACAGTAAGGATCGGTACAAAATTTATAGGCATATCTTCAAAATATCCTGTGAGATCGTCTGCTTTAGGGGTTTATTTTTTACGTTTTAGTAGAGTTTTGAAGTCAGATTTTGTTTGTTAAAATTTTATTTTTCAACAAACTTTTAAAAAGGAGTAAGTAGGTTCTCAATTTGGATGTTTATAATTTTATTTTATGTATGTTCGGTCATAACTCCTCATACATATAGACGGATTTTCAAAATGCCTTTTTTATTTAAAAGCGTATACTTCCAAGGTGGTTTGATATAAATGTTTTTAATTTAGAAGTTAAAAAAAAAGCAATTCGTCACTCAAAAGTAAAAAACTTCTTAACAAAAACAACAACTGGCTTCAAAAAGATGCACTAAAAAGGTAAAAATAATTACCTACTGACAAAAACTGATCTCAATTGCCGTTTTAAGTTAGTTTCGTTCAACTGAAGTGAGTAATAAGCTGTTAGGAAAAATAAAAATTTTTGGCAAAAAAAAAAAAACAACCAGTTTAAAAAATTTAAAAATTATTACTTATTGCCAAAAATTTATCTAAATTACAGTTTGAAGTTAGTGTCATAAAACTGAAGTAAGTTATAGGCTATAAGGTACATAAACACCAACTTCAGACTGTAATTTGGATCAGATTTTTGGCAATAAGTAATTATTTTTACCTTTATAGTGCAGCTTTTAGGAGTCGGTTATTTTTTTTTGTTAAAAAGATTTTATGTTTTACTTTTGAGTGACGAATTGCTTTTTTTCTCATACACTGAAAACATCGGTACTTGTTACAAAATTTTATACATCATTTCATATATCATCAACATAACAGGCGTGTTTCACCAGTTTCAAATTAACATGAATAATTTTTCTTCCCCAAAAGTTTAAGTTTTTAATCCACTTCATTAATATGGAACCACCTCAGGGGCATACTCTTTCGAACAAAAACGATTTTTTGAAATCGGTTCACAATTGACGGAGAAATCGGTGACTATACATAAAAAAAATATACCCAAGAAAGTCTAACCGACTTCAAAAAGATGCACTAAAAAGTTTAAATTAAATATATCAGAATCAGGAATGCAATGGTCAGGTACAGCGTTTTTTTTGTTATCTTTCAACCGTTCTGGCAAAGCGGAGGATTTGGCAAAATGGTAATGGTTTGCACGTGTGTAAGTAAGCGTCGCGTTGAGGCTGCAAAGTTCAAGGGGATGAGAGAATGGAGAATCGAGACTCGAGCTTATGAGCGTTATTAATTTTGATTTTAAGACAGATTTTGCTTGACACCACAGAGCAAGGAATACCGGGCGCTGGCGCTACTCGGCTGCGCGCGCCCCGATAGATAGAAGAGTAGCTGATTTTAAGAAAGTCGTCAAATGACGATTCCCGTCGGACTCAAGAGTCCTCTACCGACAACTGGTATCGTTGTGTTCAGCATAATCTTCTGAACAAGAATAAACCGGTTGTCGCGTTCTAAAGTGGTGGAGGGGGGAGGTAGGGGGAGAAAATACGCGGGAACTGGATTTCAGGGTTTGGTTAATTTCTCAATAACCACTTATCTGATTTCAACAAATAAGGTGTCATATCACAGGTGATAAAATGCTAAACATATCATTTCTTACAATAATTTTTGTAAATACCATAGTTTATTGAATTTTTAGAAAAAAATGGAATTAACAACCAAGGTATTCTTCGTTTTTTTGAATTGAAGCATTAAATGATACAGACCGGTATAAAACCAAGTACCTACTACATAAAATTATCACATTTATTAGCTTGCGGTTTCTTCTTAAATTTTGAAATTCGGTCCGAAAGTAACACAGTTATCACCGATATCCCGGGCGAGCTCGCGACGACGGAGACGGAGATTGGTCGAATGGCCAGCTCAACGACGACGTCTCACGCACGCCATTCGCTCAGTCTCTCGCTCTGTTTATGCACCATATGAGCTGTGTATACCTAATTAGTTTTATTTGGTTGTGTGAGAAATTTAATAAAAAATACATACCTATCTTACACTTCAAGTTACATAGGTATGTATATAGCAGTTAGCAAGTAAACATGGAGTTAGGTGTGGTCGGGTCGGTTAATTAACTAAAGCAAAAAGAAAAGGCCGAAGTAAACTGGATTCTTTGCCTTATTTGCCAGTCTGAAGATAGCGCAAATGTCAGAAAAGCAAAAGAAAATGGTATCCAGCGATTCAAGGAGGCGTTTGCCTTGTGTAACCTTTACATTAATTTATTTTAATACAAGCTATTGGGATCAAAAAAGTACAAAGACTTTTGGTGATTTCAGTGACGTATTTTTAGGATTCTAATAAAATGGAATGTCGAAGTATTATTGTCCTATTTGATCAGTACATTCGAAAGATTCCATTGAGCACAACATTTCAGGTCAAAAGACACTCCCTTCTAGGAAGTGGGATCGTTTCATTCACTCAGTTTCAAATAAAGCAAGCCTTACAGTATTTATGTCCATAAGATTTACTAAACAAGCCTTGAAGCTTGACGCCAATTGCGAACTACTGACTTCTGGAGGTTATCCAGAATCTCCAATCTCCATCGAAATATTGACCAATTGTAATCTTACCATGAGGAAGCTGACACACGAGATGTTCTTCATGGTATAGATTACAAAAATTTGGGATTTAAAAAGTTGATAGTGCACAGCCTTGACACCGATGTCCTATTATTAATGATCCATTTTTGTGACCATCTTCCACTGCGAAAGGCCGGTGGTAACTTGGCCAATAGTGCTAAAGAGAAAGCCGATCTACTTGGTAGTCTCTATGCCTTCAACTCGAATATAAACGACGAAAGTGCTGTACAAACTACTGTACCGTGGTGCGGGAAGACCATGCCGGAAATCTCCAGAACACAACGGGAGGTCGGGCAGTCATTGCTTTCTCTAAATGTTCATGAGTCGAGTGGACCAAACGGTATACCAGCATTGATGCTTAAACAGTTTGCTCCTGAGTTGTGTCCTGTACTCACCACACCCCCTCTTCTACCACACTAGGCTATTTCCGTCTTTATGGAAGACTGCGAATGTGCACCCGATGCCCAAACAGGGCAATAGATCACAGATCCACCGAATGACAGGCCAATCGCTATTTCCTCTCTCCACCAAGGTGATGGAGCGTATGATCAATACGCAGCTGCTGAGAAACCTAGAAAAACAGGACCTGGTCAGCGATCAATATGGCTTTCGCCACGGTCGCTCGACTGATGGCCTTTTAATATATCTCAAACACCGATGAGCATTAGCCATTGAGAGTCAGATGAAGGCATTGGCATGTAGCCTGGACACAGTAAAGGCGTTCGATCGGGCCTGGCACAGGGGTCTTCTATTGAAGTTGCCATCTTAAGGAGTTGAGGGTTCGTGCAAATGGGGGGGCAGGGCTTTTTGTCCGGCAGACTCAAACGTAGTAGTTGTAGTAGTTAACGGTAGTTGTTCTGATAGCATGGACAATAATGCTGATGTCCCGCAAGGCTCTGTGCTGTCTCCTACGCTGTTTCTACTGCATATCAATAAAATTTAAGACATCAACTACTATGGTCCCACAATTCCAGAACACTTCCCTCTCCATCTTCAAGAGCATTGGGATCCTTGGTGTCGACATCTCCAGCGATGTTCAGTTCCGAGATCATTTACAAAATAAGGTGAACCTGGCGTCCAAAAAACTAGGTGCGCTCAACAGGTTCGGGGCTAAGGTTGTTGCTTTACAAGTCGCAAATTCGGCCCCTTATGGAGTTCTGCTGCGATCTCTGGGCGGGTGCACCCGGATGCCAGCTTGGCCCTTTTGACTCGGTTCAATGACGGGCTGTAAGAATCGTCGATAATCCCAAACTCATAAGCCGTATCGAACCCTTAAGTCTGAGGAAAGACTTCGCCTCCCTGTGTGTGTTCTAAGGCTTGTATAATGGGTTGTGTTTTGAGAAATTGTTCGAAATTTCAAACGTGTACGGGCTAATCCGTACATATGGCAACACTGTGCCAATATCTCTTAAAGATTTGCAGCTGATATCATGTTTCCCATATGGGTTTCGATTTTTCTTTACCAGTATAATAACGAATCTCAAGATGACTTAAATGTCACATCTAATACACCCAGTAGATATTTTGAATTTAGACAGATATGTTGTACATATTTCTGGTTAACTATATCAGTTGTACTTTAGAAGTAGGCGAGCACCTACTGTCAATTTATAAATTGAGACATTCTCTTAGGGAACTATTTAGGGGAATTGATATTTTAACTGTTCGTTGCCAATACGTCAACACTTGTATAATGTGTATACGCAAAAATTGGCATTTATTTGCTTAAAATAGTGACCTACACATATAGGAATAAGAAAAGTTGGTATTCTAAAATATCGTCTTCAGAAAGTACATACCTCTTTTGCAATACAAAGTTTTTAGTTTTAAATAAAATTCTCAAAAGGGTGATTAATTTAGCTCGAAATAAATTAAGTTAAATTAAAATATATGACAAAGATAGTTTAATGAAAAAAAAAACTATTTAAAAGTTGATGAATACATTGATGATAAAAATGTTATATGAGAACTTAAATAATTGTGAGGTATTTATTTTTTTAAACTAAAACATTGTTTATTATGTTATTATAGGCGTTGTTTGTGAAGGCGTCCCTAGTAGCGGCGAGCGAAATATGGTTCCGAGCTCTGTGCTTGACACCAAAGGGGTCTGCGGGCGCCGAAGATGTGGAGAGTTAGTGAAGATTTATTAGAACAGAAGTAAGACAGTCAATCTAGAGTGACGGTGTAAGCTGGGAGTGGTACAGTGCATGGGCGCCGGCAGGGGGATGCCAGGTGGTGCACTTACACCCCTTTGGAATCTCGGGATCAACAGGAATTATTGAAATCAAAAGCCGTCTGTGGGAAATCATTTTTTTATTCACAATAATTAGTAGGCAGTAATTACACAAATCTCATTTAAAAAGCAACTGCAGCCGGCGGGGTTGTTAACCGAACTTATTAATGACGTTTTCTATAAAGTTATTTTTATTGTCTTTGGTTATCTTGTCTCGGTGGACACTTAACAAGCATAATCCAGACAGTCGCTGGTCACCTGTTGTGGACCTATTCCAAGTTTTAACTCTTCTCAGTATGCTAAATGATCTTTCCATTGTGCACGTTGTGATGGGTAGACTAAGGCCAATCTTGATCGCTTCTGCTACCGAAGGAAAGAAATCTTTTGCCTCGTCGATGCAGTCTATAAGATGTTTTTCATATCGATCAACTCCACTGATACAATTTGCCGTTGGCTGTGGATATTTCCACATTTCAAACCAAGTCGTGATTCCTGAAATAAAATTAGGTAAAAGATCGCCATAAAAATTTTCAATGTCTTTTGCAGCTCTAAGAAATTCTTCTTTACTGAGGCCTTTTATTATTTTTGAGTGTAGTTGTAACAGAGAAAATGATTTTTTATGTGTTTCAGAAAATGATCGAACCAAGGTAAGGGATGTATAAAGCTCTTCTGTAAAATTCTTCAACGTTTTCGAATGGGTGGTTGGAGCCTGTCGTTTCGTAACTCGTTGGCATTTAATCTCAATATTAAGGTCTTCGCAACTTTGTTTAGCTTCTCCAAATATAGCAGTAAATTCCTGCGATGCGTTTTGTCTGTGACCCTCTATTATTTCAGTGATTTTGCAAATGTGGTAATTCACTGAATTAATGTCAAAATCCACTTGTTGAAGGTGGTTGCACACAGGCTCAAGCTTTGCCGAGTAAGTAGCAATAATATGCAATGCCACAAAATTGGTGGTGGTCAAAGCAGTGTGCAGTTGGTAAGCTCTAACCTTTGTCTTAGAATTAGTGGCTTGATCTTCTGAGAGGTCTTGTAATGCTTCTACAAATTTGGTGAAATATTGAGCGAAAATTCGACCACAATGTCAAACCACATGATGTCAAGAAAGTATTATAACTTCAGAAATTGATGCAGCATCTAATTTTTGAAGTGATCTGTACCCCAAAAATTCTTTAACTGTGTTTCGTTTGGTCAAACTTGACGTATCTTATGCCCATTGAAAGCTGTTCAGTCCCGCTTATATCCGCTGTCTCGTCAGCCAAGATTGAAAAGTATGCCGCTTCTTTTGCTTCATCAGTAATGGTTTCACGAAGAACATCAACACAGGTTTCAATAATTTCGTTTTGTACTTGATGGGATACATAGAGGGCATTTTTCGAACCAGTCGCAAAGTGGTCTTTTAAAACCGTATCTCCTGCCTCAACTCGGAAATGTAGTAAGTCTTTGAAAACTGACCCATTTTCTGTTTTTCCTCGAAGGGGTAAATCATTCGTAGCACAAAATAAGACCGAAGTATAATGGGTTGAAGTTTTTTCTGTTTTCTGCAATTTCCCTTTGATATTTAGTATCAATCTGTTCATAAACGTCATTTTTTTTTCTTTGCATGATTTCCAGAAAATTTTTAGAACGTATAACCAATTCACGATGCCATTTGCATGAGATTTCGCACACTCGTGAAATTTTTGATATTTTTTGCATGGCCAAACGATAAATGGCCTCTGAGTACTGCCTTGATGAATTTGTGCGGGAAATAATACACATGTACGGCAAAGTGGTCCTTTAGCTTGAGCAGAATAGGCTAACCAAGGATATGCTGTGAGCCACTCGTGGCGAAATGCACGTTGTTGTGTTTCGTTTTATGATCGATGTCCTGCTTGAAATCATAATCTTGCGGAGGTTTCCACGCTGTTTCGAGCACTTTAAACCGTATTTCATCACTGATAGGTACGTTAGAATCCAGATATAAATATTAACTAAAGTTTGTTGTGTTGTTAATTCAGTTTTATAAGTACTTTGCTGTGCCGAAGTACTTAGACAATCTTTAGCATTAAACTGCTCATTTTCAATCTTTTTTCTCTTGCAGAAAAATTGCCTTTTGTCATTCATATTTTATTACAAAATTATAATTATTTTTACTTTGAAAATAAAGAAAAGAAACACACGTCAGCTCACTTGTCACTGCTTGCTTGCACTGATTAATTAATTACGGCGCGCACTGACACTGACTAATTAGCTCGCTCTTGCATATGTAATCAATTCAAGCAATCATTCTTGACCTATTGGACTGTATGAACTATCTATCTATATATTTTCGAAATTAAAATACGGCAACACTATAACATGACTAAAAACACTAATCTATGGAAACGAATATGGCGGGAACTACTAATTTTTCAAACGAATGCACTGTGCACTGAAGATAACTATTAGTCACTACTCGCGATTTGTTCACTCGGAACGCGACCTAGCCCCCTTATATATCAAAATGTAAGGAAGGTTCCAGATTCCCAAGCGTTCTCGAACGTAGCTCTATCCCTGTCATCTATAATCTATGTCTCTTTCACATTTGTGAACTTTCTAGTTCATTCGCGATTAACTTTGACAAGAGTGGTCGCTTTCGCACTGCTTAGAAACTGTATTGCACTTTCTCTGTTAAGTTCATCCCATTTATGCTGGTGCTATCTCGTGTAGAGTAGCGGTACTTTAAAGGTTGCGTTCAGAGAAGTAATGAAAATCGATTAAAATCGATCCCGGTACTCCTGGCCCACCAACTTAGAATTTTTAAATTTCGATCGTCGCGAACAAATAGGTGTGAGCCGTGAGGACTGGGTACCTATAAAATAAATTTATGAATTTAAAATATTCAGAAATATTATAGTCTAATAATAGTCAGAAATTTGTAAATGTCTCGAACATAACATAAACCGGGCTTCGGATGTTTCCGACTAAAATTTCAATTTTTTATTAACAATCATAATGCGGCGAAAATTGTAAGAAAACTAAATTCTGTACCACCTGGAAATTATTTCTGCCGGCGTCAATGGTACAGTGATCGCGTGTGCATAACAGTAAATTTTCTGAGTAAAACGTAACGTAAAACGCAACGTAACGGTGTAAGACACAACAACAATTCGCAGCGTTTGACTTTTAAGTTAAGTATATTTAATATTTTCCTGACTTATAATTACAGTTGTGTAATTCGTGTTTTGTGTACCAACATTCTTTGTCACTACAGTCGCAAGTTCGGTTTTCACGTAATATATGTACTTCCCCGGAACTAAAACTATCTATATGAAGGCGCTAGCTAGCTGCAACGGAGCCCTTAACATGGTAGTATATAGTGTGACGACCCTACCTATACTACTACCCTATAGCTTAGTAAAAGGCATGTATGATGTGCTGCTTTATTTAATAGTCCTATTAGTTACAGGAAATTATTACCAAACACGTCAATATCGCCTTTTGGGGTATCGCTCTGCCAATGCGTTGCGTGTCGTCTGCCTTGGTCTCTCCGTTCGCTTGTACATGCGTTAAATAGACTTGGAATTGATAAGATAAAGTGTATATATTTGGAACATGAAAGAAGTTAAATGCTGTGAATGAAGATTATTAATGTTTATCGGAGCATATTTTGTAAATATAATAGTACTACCTTGGTACCAAAGTATCGGTTCTTGTTCCCTTCAGTACAGGTACTTCAAAAACCAAGAAACAAAACTTGCCCTTGACTGAAATGATGGTAGTTTCAGTCATTCCCTAAAATCTTGGAAATAATATCCAGGATTCTTCACCGTGCTATAATGGAAAGGTATTCTACAGTCTGTAAAATGTAGTATTTGAAAGCAAATATAAGATTGTATTCAAACAACAGTCGGTACCAATCGAATGACGTCAGCTAATAACGGGCTAGTATGGGCTCCCTGAGCCTGGAGCAGGGACAAAGAATGTAAGTACATAAAAAACGAATTAAACAACAGCAATTTTGCAGGTTTACTCAGAACATTTACTGTTTTGCACACGCGATCACTTTACCACTACCAGCTTACACGGTCGCTCTAGCTAGATTGGATGTCTCGCGTGTTGCTCCTGTTCTCGTAACATCTTGACGGACTCTCCACATCTTCGGCGCCCGCGCAACCTTTGGTGTCAAACAAAATCTGTCGCAAAATCACAATTAATAACGCTCATAAGGTCGAGTCTCAATTCTCCATTATCTTATCCCCTTAAACTTTGCAGCTTTAGCTAGTCGTGCACTTACAAACGTGCAAACCATTACCATTTCTCCGAAGCCTCCACTTTAGAGAGCTTTAAATAGGAGTGAATTATTCTTATTGTATATAATATAGGTAAGGGACTAATGAAGAACTAATTATTTTCAGGTTTTCTTAGCACCGGAGACAGTGTAATTCCCGGGAACGCTGGACTTAAAGATCAAGCTCTCGCATTACAATGGGTGCAGAAGAATATTGAAATGTTTAGGGGCAACCCCGACGATGTCACTCTATTTGGACATTCAGCAGGAGCTGCGAGCACTAGCTATCATTTACTTTCACCTTGGTCAAATGGTAAGCTGCTTCTACAAACATTTCGGTTCTAACGTGTGAGAATTAATTCCCTGCCAACGGCGAGCGGTGCGATGGTAGAAAGTAGCGGTGGGCATCATTTCGAACACATCCCATTGTACAAGAGGTAGAACACATACAGGTTGGCAAAGTCTCTCCTAAGGGTTCGATACGGCAAGTGAGTTTGGGATCGTCGACAACTCTCACAGCCCGTCGTTGAACCGAGTCAAAAGGTCCAAGCTGGTATCCGGTCGCACCCGCCCAGAGATGGCAGCAGTACTCTAATGGGGCCGAACTTGCGACTTGTAAAGCAGCAACCTCTGCCCCGACGTGAAGTACTGCCTCGCTCTGTTGAGTACACCTAGTTTTTTGGACGCCAGCTTTACCTTGTCTTGCAAATGATCTCGGAACTGAATATCGCTGAAGATTGACATCTTGACGCCAAGGATCCAATTGTGGGACCACAGTGAATGGGGTTTTCTTAGCGGTGAACGCGCAGACTTATGTCTTTGTAGGGTTGAATCGGACCAAGTTTACCCGTCCCCAGTCAGAGACCTTGGACAGTGTGGTCTCGATTTGAGACACAAGTTCTCCGCAGTTTTCCTCCACAACGGAATGTCAGATGTTTTTACGACCCGTGTAATAAGAAGTCTCCAGTACTGTCATCTGCAAAGCAATGCATGTTTTGATGTGAAACATATCATTGATATGCAGTAGAAACAGCGTAGGAGACAGCACAAGGCCTTGCGGGACGCCAGCATTAATGTCCATGCTATCAGAGCAACTACCGTCAAACACGGTTCGTATGCCGGACAAAATTCTGTAGCCTAAACGGCTGGACCATTTTTTTATAAATAAGGTATTCAGGTCCTAAGTATTAAAGGGTACATACAATAGTCAAACGCGAGTTCAAAAAAGGAAATAAGAACTAAAACTAAAAACCTACAAATAAATAATAAAATAAACAAAAACACCCGACTGCAAAACCATTAAGATTTAAAAAATAGCAAAGTGCGTGTCGGTTCACGTGAGTAGAGTTTTTTAAGTAATTTACAAATACAAAAAAAAGTGTGCCGCTAAGCAGTCACCCATCCAAATACTGACCAAGCCCTACGATGCTTAACTTTGATTATCGTTTCCAACAAACAAATGTGTTACTGTTTCTCTTAATGTTAAGTTAGATGGCCCTGTACCGGTAATTTAAAAATGTAATATTTATTTTTATTATTTGTTGTTATATTTTACACTTTACACTTAATTTTTGACTGCAAGTTTGTAGGTCTTTCTGTTTTCACGATAGAGTATTTAAAAAGAATTTCTTTATTATTTGTTGGATAGTCACCTATTATGCCACATATTCTAAGAAAAATTCAGGCTTGTACCTGTTTCGGACTAAAAGATAGAGCCTTTTAATGGTCGGACAGACCGACAGACAGACAGCGTAGTCTTAGTAATAGGGCTCTGTTGGCACTCTCTGGGTACGGAACCCTAGAAAACGGTCAGTACTTATATATTTAAAGTTTTTCCATCAATACTCGGCTCAAATCAATCGCAAATTAAACCTTTGAAGTGAAAATCACAAACTTATCTAGGTTGTTCAAATGATAGTACAGATTGCTCAAATTATAGTAGTATCCGTAAAATAAGTGCTGCCTTCTTGTAGTTTAATAAATATCTGATATTGTTCTCGGTGCACCTATTTAGTTCTTAATGATTTTGCAGTCGTTTTTATAAATTCATTTAATTATTGATTTTCATTATCATTAGGAATTGTTAAAAAAGCAATAAATTTACCATGTCTGATATAAGCTGTAACAGATTTTCTTATTTTTCCAGGTACATTCCACAGAGCTGCTGCTTATAGTGGCTCTCTATTTAACCCATGGGCCTTCCAAAAAAATCCAGCCGAAAAAGCCAAAGCCCTGGCCGCTATCGTTGGTTGCTCCACCTCTTCTTCTTCTGAAATGGCCAGTTGTTTAAAAAATATTTCCGGTGAAGACCTCGCCAATGCGCAGCTGCAAATGATTGTATGATTTTTGTTGTTTTAGTTTCACCACGAGGCGCGATGTTTCTGTGATGTGCTTATTTTGTTTTTTTTAGCTTAAATTCTCAGGGTATGGGCCCAAAGGATGCTAACAGGACCCTATTACTAACCCTATTTTCTGCAGAACAGAAAATAATCTTTTAGAAAGTAATACAAAGCTGGATCACTTGTAGGATTCCGTACCAAACAAAAAAAGTAATAATGCCATTTTCTATTGGGCTCACAGAACTTCGCAGGCCAAGATATGGAATCCGTAATATCCAAATCAGAAGTTTAAAAACTCAAAAAAAAAAAAAAAAACCGGCTTCAAAAATATTCACTAAAAAGGTAAAAATAATTACTTAGTTCCAAAAATCTGATTTGAATTACAGTTTGAAGTTGGTGTCTCTGTACCATACAGTTTGTAACACACTTTACTTGCATAAAATGGCTTTAAACTGTAATTCAGATCAGATTTTTGGAACTACGTACCTACTAATTTTTACCTTTTTAGTGCATCTTTTTGAACCCGGTTGTTTTTTTCATTAAAAAGTTTATCATAAAAAAGCGACAAGGCTTAAAGTTGAAATTAATATAAAATACTAAGGTCTATAGTCCCTTGAAGTTGTTAAAAAAACCCAAGCCTCTAAATTGCTTTGAGGATCGCTTTTGAATAAATTCTCCATTAAGACGTTATATATTCCATACTCCAAAATTGAACAGAAGGTGCGCATGCCAAAGGACGTAATCCCGTACCAAACACCAGGTGTTTACAAAATTGACTGTAGCTGCGGCAGTTCTTACATTGGCCAGACCAAACGCACAATTGTGGACAGGGTCAAAGAACATATTGCTGCTGCAAAGAATTGCCAGACGACAAAATCAGCTATAGCAGAACATTTAATTAACTCAAATTCGAACCACTGGATTGAGCTCCACCAGATTAAGGTTTTATCCACCGATCGCCAATATTACCGTAGATTGGTACGCGAAGCGATTGAAATAAAAAAGCATAAGAACTTCAATCGTGAGGATGGATACAAACTGTCGCCTGCATGGAATCCAGTCATAGGAAAATACAGCTCTCGAGTTTTACCAACGAACGCACCCGAGGACACCAGTAGTGTTGTGTGTAGTGATTTTGACAATTATAAAGGTTATAAAGACAAGGTGAGGGTAGTTCAACAGGACGCCTCCACTCGAAGCCGACGACGCCGCGCACCGCCAGTCTACCCGTGACCAAGGCTGGTGTAACCCAGCCGAAACGTCGGGAAAAAGGTATTTTGCCAAATGACGCGTTTAATCCCATTTTAATATTTTTAAATTAGTAATCGAACGCGTAAATTTAAAAACTTAAACTTTAGTTATTATTATCAATGTCCATGGTATCAGAACATCTACCATCAACTACGGCTTGTATACGTCTCCTGGACTTGAACCTAGCTGACCCATTTGCACAAATCCTAGGGCACTTTGTAAGATGGCAACTTTGATAGAAGACCCCGGTGCAAGACCCGATCGAACGCCTTAGCTATGTTCACACTACATTCCAATTCCTATATACCCTGTTAAGATTAGTTAGTTTTTATCAGTTCAGTTGGTCGATTGACTCGAGTGTGTTAATAAATTAATCAAGACAAAAAAAACGTCTATTTCTTGATTCACTTTGTCTCGATGAGCTCTATACACACGCTCTATACAAAACGGCCACTTTTAGCAAAAATGCCAACTACAACTCACAGATATTATTTAGAAACTATATTAAACCTTCTAAAAATAGCTTATGACTAGCTTTATATTTGCAACTGGATTTTAGAAATTCGTTTTCTACGAAGAGAAAATTGAAGATATCTAATGGCGGCGCTAGTGGTGTGTAAGAGGGCCCTTAAAGCAAGACGATGCAGACCATTTTGTTACGGTTCACATTTCGGTCCGGGTACCCGTTTATTTCGGTGCGATCTTATAGTTGTTTCATGTCAAAACAATAGGCTAATACAAGTATTATAAATTAAGATTTTATTTTTAAATCATATCAGTGTTTCACATCACAAAACTATTGTCTTCCGGCAAACTAGCCAGAATATTTTTAATAGGTAGCTACTTTTTGACACACTAGTGTATATATGACCGTGTACTAATGAAATGACGGGTTTGAAATAATGTTTTTTTACTACTTTTGTTAGTTGTAGTTATAAGTTGGTGATTTTCGTTTTAATTGCTCGATTAACTGCAATGTGTTGGTAAACAAATCCAGATGAAGAAAACGTAAGTTAAAGTATTAGAGACATATTTGTCAGTTTGTGATGAAAGTTTATTTTTAATGAAATGTAATGCCATATTTTTAGGGTTCTGTACCCAAAGGGTACAAACGGAACCGTCTGTACGTCTTTCACCAGGTTGTATCTTATGAGCCATAATATGATGTATGTCTGTTTCCGCTATAACAGCAAATACTAAAAAACAGGATAAAAAAATATTTAACGGGTTCCCATTCAACAAACGTGATTTTTTTGCTTAATATTGATAACGGCAACAGCTAGATGCTTGAAATATTCACAGAACATCTAGTTATATCATACTATTAATTAAATTAAAATTAAAGAAATATTTAAGGGGAGCTCCCATACAACAAACGTGATTTTTTGCCGTTTTTATAGATAATGGTACGGAAACCTTCGTGCGCGAACCCGACTACGACAGCGAAATACCGATCAGTTTGGCATTTTTAAAGAATGAGGTCATAGTTGCGCAACTAGATTTAGTGTAGTGAAAAATCCGATTTCAAATAGTTTTCTTACTCGCATATGACCATCTGCGTATGGCTTCTTCCCCCAATATGGGGGTCGTGTTGCTCTATGATCTGTATATATTAAAGTAAAAACTGCACTGACTGACTGATTAGAATAGAATAGGTCTTCATTTGCATCGAATATGGGCTACATAAAAATATTTGGTTTATTATTTGAGGTCCATACATATTCTACTATTTTAACACGTGTGCAAAATTAATTATTAAGGTACAATGTTTTATACTTATAAGAAAAGACTCATCGGTACATGCCGATTCGGGTTCGAACCTCCGCTACTTGGGACGTGAAGTGAAATTTAAGCCCCTCGGCTACCAACGATTATAATATTGTCATCTAGTAACGTTGTTTTTGTGATGGGACATACAACCGGTTGGCATTTCTACCATATCTGCCAGTCATTTCCATATTTGTTTTGAAAAAAAAAACTTTGGTTCTTATAAACAAAAATGCATAGTTCATAGATTTATAAACAAGGAAAAGGCAGTATATTAAACGACTTATATTAGGGTTTGCAACTGTATATGCAAGGCTGCATTAGGAAAGGATTTAAAAAAAATCATCCCTCAAGGGGGTAAAATTGGGGTTGGAATTTTATATGGAAATCCGTCACTTTTGAGGCTATGGTAAAATACATCAATTTGAGTTTTTAACTTCAAGACCGAATACCAATTTTAAAAAATCATTCCCTAAGGGGCAAAATGAGATATTTTTGTAGGAAAGACAATGAACAGTTAAATCCTTTCTTTTATATTAAAGTCCATGCTGACGAAGTCATAAGAAAATGCTAGTGTCTTATGTGCAATGTCTTAAAGAAGACACCGAACTTGCCACCGCTGTCACAAGAATTGCAGTGTATGAGCTGCAGTTCCCTCGCAGCCTAGTTGGTAATGTGGCTGGCTGCTGTGCAGAGGGTGTGGGTTCGATTCCCGTTATATCCATTGTCTGGTAGCCATAACACAAGCTTTGCAACCACACGGCTCTGTGTGTGACGGTAATTTTGTCCCTTATCCCGATCGATCTGGGCTTCCCGCGTATAGCGCGTGACGTAGTAACCCAGACATTAAGAACCCGGAATTTTCGACAAGACAAGACAATCTAACGGTCTACCACTGCGCCACTCGATTTTTACCTTACACATAATGTTTGTAACTCCATGAACTCATTTGTAACGTGGAATTAAATTGATGTCAATTTTTGCAGGGATGGAAAGTTGCATTGATTTCGCCGTTTGCGCCTTGCATTGAGTCATCTAGCTATAGCAACCCTTTTATTTGGGACACCTCCGAAAACATTTTCAAGTCAAATGCTATCAAAGTACCTTTTATGGTGTCTACTAATGCTGACGAGGGACTTTATCCCACTGCAGGTAAGAGTTTTTATAATAGAACGAGAGACCTTCTTAAATTAGAAAAATATATTATGCAAGTAAACCTTACATCCTTCAAAAAGTAAAACGTAAGCTCCTAATCCACGTTTCACACTTATTTATAGAGCATTAAGCTAAATATTTTATTCGCCTTAGCGTTTGGCAACTTAGATTTACCTTAACATATCCATGAGCTGAGACTCCTTTAGAGTCTCGCTACAAAAGTCCGGTGGAGCAGTAATGGCTGCATTAGCCACATTCTACTAGCCATACAGAAAAAAAAAAGAACAGTGGCACTCGGGGCCTGCCGCGGTAAAGCTATTACATAGATTTTTTTATCAACTTATGCAATTATAATTATTTATTTATTTTTTATTTATGCAGTATTTTTTTTTGTTTGATATTAATTTAAGTTTGCTTTGATAATAATTCAAGTTACACTTTTTGAGCGTGGTTATCGATAAGAAAACATTCTTTTTTCTTATATTGCGAATTTCAATAAGAAGTTCATATCGTTTAAAAAATTTTTGTTGGCGGCAGCGGGGTTGGCGCAACAAAGTTGTACGCAGGTGCCTTGGACGAGATGCTGCGGCCGACTGATGGAAGGCGAGAGCCGCGTAATGGCCGACCCACGCCACGTTATCTATGAAATGTATTTTTGTTACAAAATAACACTCTTTCGCAATAAAATAAAACCATATTCGTCTAAAGTATTTATTAGGGAACACGTAGACGAAATTTAATTGAAAAAAGTTAAATAACTAGCAAATAAAACTGTTTTCCCCGTAGACTTATCCCTCTAAAAATGAAGATTTAGAGGAAACTTTGCGATTTTATTGTATCGAGTCAAGTTTATTCAATCGTGTTTCAACTCTCATAACCTACTAATAAAAATCCTAAACTTATGATTGTCATCAAATATATAAAATTAAATTTTTTTTCGCCTTAAAATTGATTTTCCGTAGAGTCAAAACGTGGTTACACATACGCCTAGTCGCACGCACACAAACACCATGCCGTTGTTATTTTTTTTTCGTTACGGAATTTTTTGATTCGGTCGCCGCGCTCAGAGCCCGTGAAAAAAGCTATGCAATAGATGGACATAAAGTAATCCGTTTTTGCCGTTTGACTGCGGAACTCCTTATATTAACAAATGTATAGACTATAATAGACATAAACTATAGATACTTTATTGCGTTGGAAATCCTCATGGATACCTATGCGCTGTCGTCGTTCAGACTCTTAACGAAAAAAACCAACAGTATTCCTTCTCGCGCCTTTCTGGCGGGGCCGCGGGAAATTATGAATGTATCCGCGACTAAGCTAATTATAACTATTACTATAACTACATAAGGTTTTGATTTGGATTTCCCTAAATATTAAAACGTTAAAATCAGTTTTTCTTCTGCTTTTGACTGTAAAAGTGCCAAATGCACAAAAATTTTAAAGTCACGGATTTTTTAGGAATTTGCAGTTTTACAGTTTGGTAAAATTTCGTCCGATTTTTCTTATTACTTGTAACAAAACTGCGGACGCTGCGTGAAAATATCGCACGCGGATTTCTGTGGTTTCCTACAGATTTGTTTTAGTGCGTCTCCGTACGAAATTTTTGCACTTTATGAACTAAGTTACATAAAACCCCTACGCAAAAAAAAAAACCGCAGATCGCCGCAATAGTGCACAAAACGGGGTTGAGAAATGTTTTCACTACTCGTTTTACAGATAAAGGGCTATTCTGATAGTCTCAAACTCGTTTTCAACATATTTCAAGGCCAAGGATTCCTTTCAAATTGTTTTAAATTTAAATTTAAAACAATTTTATATTACACTTAGGCATACTAGGCATACTTCCGAAGTGGTCATATATTAATGTAGTGCATTTAACACTTGAACTTTTGGTAAAAAAAATAAATGGTGTTGATTTTGGAACTGGTGAAACGCCTTTAATGTTGATGATTGTATACCATTTTGTTACTATGGCACGGACGCGAAGCACAAAGAATTTCGTACATTGCCCTATTACTTTTTAGCCTGTGTCAGTTTTCAAAATAGTAGTAATTTCTGATGACAGTGGTCGGTCATCGCATCTGTGCGAGCGCGACGGCAAATAATTATGCGCGTGCAACAGAGACAAATAGTGACCGGTCATTGAACGAAATTCTTCCTGCTTCGCGTCCGTGCTTTAGTATGGATGTTTTTGGTGTAATAAAAAAGCAATTTTTTAGATGACATGTAAACATTCAACCTAAAAATCTGTGTATTTAAATGGAAGTACTATGATGTTTTTTCTCGATATTTACAATTTCACATGATGTGAAAAATACTAGGCCAAATGTACTAACGTAAATGATATAATTACCTATTATTTTGTACCACATATCTTGTAAAATTGATAGTCGACGTAACCTTGACACAGCGCAGCTCATGAATTAAAAAAATAAGTTAACGTGATATAAAAACTATATTTCTTATTTATGCAACATTTCACTGTACGATAAACTAATACAATTTTTTTTTGTGACACTGTAGTATTGTAATAACTTTAATTTATAGTAATAGTTCATATAAATGACTACAATAATTCTTTATCGTAAACTTTTTCCCATTTGAAGGCTACGTTGACCATTTGGTCACGAACTGTTATAAAGTCTTTTCTAAAAGAATAAATAATAAAGAGTTTAATTTAAATAGAATTGTAAAATAAAAGGAATAAGAATGGTATCTGGCAGGTGTCGACGGGGTAGAGACGCGTGATGAACTGACTGATGCGTCCATGGTGACATGGGACTGCAAGATATGCTGATGATGAGGTTTGCCAGAGGCAGCATATCTTGCAGTCCCATGTCACCATGGACGCATCAGTCAGTTCATCACGATATAACAGCCCCCCGGTTGAGACTGAACTTCCACTTTAAGGGTGAAGTTTATGTAACGGTGGTTCTAATTCTGGGTCCCGGAATATTAGGGTTAGTTTCTATAATTTCAGAGAGTTCCTAAGCAATTTCGATTTCTCTGCTGTGAGGAAATAAAAAACGAATAACACGAATACATATGCCAGACTTACAAATAATGTATACTATATATAATATAATAACTATAATAATAATTATTGTGCTAAATGAGTAATAATTACCGTAAGTTACAATATTAGGCTTTTCAATTATTTTATCTAAATTTCTAACAATATCGTTGCTAATTTCACCGTGGTTTAGTAAAACAGAGTCAAAATTAACATTTTTCAATTTTAAGTTTGGCAGGTTGAACTTTAGATTCTGAAACTTAGCTATATTACAGCATGAGTCATTTGCTATTTCAAAGTTTGGTTTTACAGGTTTTAATTCTAAATTTATGCTATGGTCCGGGGAAAGTTTAATTTCTCCACAATAAGCAACACATGCCGGCACCCACAATGTAGGTTTCAAATAGGTTAGACTTATGAGACAGATTTTTGAGACATGATATAGATCCATTTATTGTTTTGAATGCTTAGCCAGAGTTTAAGATGACCTTGAATAAATTTAATTTTACAAATTTCGGGAACTGAATTGAAGGTTTCACATATCGGAACTGCGGTACTAGAGTATACATCTGATATTTCACATATGAAAAATTGGTTATAAAGTATTTTACATTTCTTTATATCTTCTGTCTTACATTAATATGACTTATCTCTACTTATACCTATATATTTAACAGAAGGGACTATAGTGGAATATGACTCAGGATGTTCGGGGCTGATTATATATTAAAAAAGGAAAAGGTAGGCTATGGTAGATTATATATTCTCTCGGGGTAACAAGAGGTAACTTTAGTACAAAGACTATTCTGTCTTTCATGAGTTTCATGTTATAACTGGATATTTCGGATATATTGAATCATATGTTAATGTTGTCTATTTCTAATGAGACTGGCAACTCTTTTGAGCTGGGCAAAAATCTATAGTTTTCTACAAGGTCAAGGAACAGGTCTTTTGGGTTGATTATGGAGGGGTGTAGTATATTCGATTTGCTAAACATTACGGCATTCTACAGTTCAGTACATCTTCTAATTCAAATGATAAGGTTAATAAACTATTTTCTAAAATGCTTAGTAACTCGTACAGTTTAGATTTTACATACAAATTATCAGTTTAAATAGACACATTCTGTGATTTTGACGATAAGTTTTCAACAGCGCTATTCAGACGTTGTTCGTTGACGCTGATTTTGTTTATGGTCTCTTTAAATGAGTTAATTGTAGAAGAAGAGAATTTTTTTTTGCGACATTGACGCTCAACTACTCGAGGCACTTTAAGGAAAATATCGTGTAATAGTGAAGGGGCATCAAAACGGTTATGTATAACTTTATAAAGTAAAGTAAAATCTACGCAGTCACGACGAAGCTCTAGATTTACGCAACCTGATGTGGTTTCTAAGGTAGACGTAGTCACCAATTCTGTAATTAATAGGTCGTGTATGAGAGTCATAATAGACCTTAGAAGATTCTTTGGATCTTTGAATGTTTTCTCTAACTTTATCGCGAGAGCATTGAAGTCTATGTTGGAGCATCTTAACGTAGTCTAAATAGGTCGCATCTTCTAATGGAGTGTATATGGAGTTGGGGATAAAAGGCTTATGGCCGAAGAGTAACTCGTATGGAGTGAAATTGGTTATACTATGAACTGCTGTGTTTTAAGCTAACATAGCTGTGTACACGTATCTGGGCCAGTTATCTTGTGATTCACAGATGTATGATTTAAGATACTCCTTCAAAGTGGAATGACTCCTTTCAAGAGCTCCTTGGGTTTGGGGATGGTATGGAGAGGACCAAAGTTGTTTTATCTTGAGGAATGAGCAAGTTTGTTTAAATAATTCTGCTGTGAAATTTGTGCCTTGGTCAGTGAGAATATATTTGGGTATGCCAAATAAGGAAATGAAGTGTAAAAGGCACTCACAATGGTCTTGATTTCGGTTAGTGTCGGGTAGAATATTTTGTACTTCAACATCTGTATTATAAATAGGTAAGCAATAATACTGTAGAGTTTTGGATAAGAGTGTCTGTCAAAGGGAGTTTTAAAGTCAGTTATGCTGAGTTCGGTTGGAGTCTCTTCCCACAGTAGTAAAAGTTCATTTCTTACATTTTTCAGGGATTCAAAAAAAAATATCAGCGTATGAGCAGTCGTCGAAATGATGGACTTTGGTGGACAAGAAGAGGTAAGTTTTGTCTTTAATTTTGAGGGACTTGTAGGAATGTAACGTTTTTTCGGATTGCAGGAAGTTTTCTCTGGCTAACTCTGGGGAATTGCACAAGATTTCTTGTACATAGGGCATGGACTCGTCCAAATCTAGGGACGTAGGTACAACAAACAGTTTGTGATGGCTTTTTGTTAGGCTGTCATTGTGTTCGATAATTTTAGTAGTGTGATTAGTATGAGGGATTAATTTCAGGAATTTAGAATAGGAGTCGTCCAAAGCGTCTTCGGAAAGGAATGAGCTGAGTGTAGGGTTCGGAATCATAGAGTCTTGGTTACTAGTGGATGGTTGAATTTCAGGTATAGGAGGGCTTAGATTTTATGATGTATTTTCATTGGTAGTTAGTGGATAGGGATTTTTATCAGCGTTAGAAGGACCAGCGTCTACATTTACGGGATTAATAGAAACGGAGTTTTGGATAAGGAACCTAGAAAGCGCATCTGCAGCGAAATTTAACTTACCCTTGCGGTAAGTAATCTCATACTCATACTCCTCTAGCTGTAAGCGCCAACGTAGCAGTTTGCTGCTAGGATCAGTACGGTTAAAGAGCCATTTCAAAGGTCGGTGATCGGTTACAATTGTAAATTTCCTGCCGAACAGGTAGGGCCTAAAGGTTTTACAGCCAAAGACGATGGCCAGCAGTTGCTTCTCGGTGGTGCTGTAACTGATTTCATTTTTATTTAATGTACGAGATGCAAAGGCTATATGGTGATCTTTGCCAACTGTGCGCCTTCAGAAAGGATGGATGAAATTGCTTATTTTGAAGCGTCACAGGTAAGGATAAAGGGGTTTGAAAAGTCAGGATAGATGAGGACAGGCGCAAATACTAGTTTGTCTTTCAGTTGTTCAAAAGCAAGTTGTTGTTCGCTCTGCCATAGGAATGGAATATCTTTCTTGAGTATGAGCGTGAGTGGCTTAGATATTTAGGAAAAGTCAGGTATGAAACGGCGATAATATGACACTAAACCCAAAAAGGATTTGATGTCTTTCGGGCATCTGGGAATGGGGAAGTTTTGGACAGATGTTATTTTATTAGGGTCTGGTTTGACACCTTGTTCTGTAATTACGTGGCCAAGGTATCCGACTTCTTTTCTTAGGAACTGGCATTTGTCGGGTTGGTTTTCAATGTGAGATGATAGGTCAAACGAATAGGTTACGATATCATCTAAATATACGAAGCAGCGCTCTCCTTGGAGACCAGTGAGGACGTTATTCATGAGCCTCTGGAATGTAGACGGCGCATTTTACAAACAGAAGGGCACTCTGCAGAAATTTAAGTAACCTTGAGGCACACTAAACCCTCTCTTAGCTGAATCTCCTGGTTTCACGCTAAATCTAAAGTGGAGAAGTATTTCGACTTTCCCAACTGGTCCAAAATCTCTGTAATGTTAGGAATAGGATAGGATTCTCCAATGGTTATGTCATTCAAGCTCCTGTAATCAATTACAATGCGCCATTTCTTTTGACCAGATGCGTCTATCTTTTTAGGCACGATCCAAATCGGAGAAGACCAAGGGGAAATAAAAGGTTCAGTTATATTTTGATCAAGCATTTTTTGAATTTGAGTTTGCACTTTTTGTTTATGGACTTCGGGATATCTATAGGACAAGACATTAATAGTCTGGGAGGAGGACGTTCTTATCTCATGTTGAATGGCATCCGTAGAATTTAATTGATCATTTGGCAGGTGGAAGATATCTGAGTATCGTGAACACACATCATGGAGCGCTTAAAATTCTTCGCTATTCGAGACTTAGAACTTGTTGTGTTCTGTCAATGTTTTTTTGACTGGATTTGTGATCGAGAGGGTGAAGTGTGAGTTGAAGATCTGAAGACAGTGGGTTTTCGGACACATTGGCAACAGTTACGTTTACTCTGTTGTTGTCTTTGACTTTAACTATACAGTTTGCAATAAGTAATGAATTGGAGATATGTTGGTCGATTATAACACCTTCTTTTAGTTTCGGATTTTTGATGGAACATTCAATCATGAGTTATGTACGAGGAGGAATTTTGTAAGTAGGTTTGGAAAACAGGAGATTTTATTTGTTTTTGTCAATGTTAAGTATATTTCTATTGTAGTCTATGTTACATTGGTAGTGGGTGAGTAGGTTGTTTCCTATAATTCCTTCATAGGATAGGTTTAAGTCATCAACAACGTGGAATGTAAATTGAAGGGATTCTTTAGAAAAAAGTATTTTCATTTCGAAATTCCCTAGAGTGGATGTAGTTTCTTTATTGTTGTTTATGCCTTTTAGTTTTAGTTTACGGTTGGTTAGTGTTATTCCGTTGTAGGATTGAATGGAAGATTTTAGATAAGGCAGATCGAGGATCCTCTATCTACAAGGAAGGATAATGGTTTATCTGATACAGAGGTTTGAACATTTACGTAAGGTAAGGATAGTTTAGTCGGGTAGTTTAGACTTCGTAAATAGTTTAATTTATAGGTGTAGGATCGGAAACAGTATTTGTTACAGGTACTACAGGGTGATCTTCAGTTAAGTGTTTTTTTTTTATTTTGGCAGGTAATTTGAGAAAATTGAAAACCTTTGGAAACAGAGGATGGACGCTTATTTGGGGCTGGTTACCTGTGTCGTCCTTCAAAACAGTGGATTGGATGCTTGCTTGGGGCTGGTTACCCATGTGATCATTGGAAACAGAGTGGGTGTCCTTATTACCGTTTGGGATAGTTAAGTAAAGTGTTTTGAGCCCATTAGGCGTTTAAATGGTCTTGAGAGTGGGTTGTTTCATTGGTGTATGGGGGTTGATTGTTGTTGTCATATTCTGACGGGTAGTAAGCGTTATTGTCTTCTACAAAATGTACTCTAGCTTTTTGAGGTCTAGCAAAGTGCTGATTTGGAAAAGGTTGTGGATGAGGCCTTGGATGAAATTGTGTGGGTGGTTGTAGCATCCGATTTCTATTCTTGTATTCACGTTTTTTGCAAATGTCACTAGATTGACCTAGAGCTTTGCAATATCGGCAAAACAAGTTAGGGTCTGACTGAAGTGGTCTACTGGACACTTGAGGCCTAGAATTGACGCTGTGTACCGTAGGTCTAAAGGGTTCTGTCCTTCGGTATGGACGCGGCGAGACTGAATTTGCACCTGTTAGTGGAAAACTACGCGTTTGTTGCAGTAATAGAATCTTTTCTTCTGATGTGGCTAGGTTTATAGCCTCATTAAGGGTGGATGGACTTTTGACTCGTACAAGGTTTGAAATTCTAGGTAGCAGTCCTAATGAAAAGGTGTGAAGAGCGAGCTCTTCCATTGCAGCAGTCCGGCCAGCCGGTCAGTAATTTTGACGGATGTGTTTCTATTCGGAGTCCGAACTGACTAACTAGCTCGTTAAGTAACTGACGACATTCTTGTAAGTCGGAAAGAAGGTGAGCGTAGTTTTTTCTTTCGCCAAACTGCGCTATTAAGAAATCACCAAGCTGTTCCCATGAGTCAAATTCTTTTATAGCACAAGCTGTTTTGGCTTTCCCATTTAATTGGCTTAATATATATTTTAAAAGTAAGTCTTTTTGTGAATCTGTAGCTAGGGAAAGAGCATTGTTACAATTTGAGATAAATGAGTTTATTTTATCACGGGATCCGTCAAAAGGATTGATAAATTTAAGTAAAATGTTTATATCTGCTTTTTCGCTACTTTCGGTCATTCATCGCGTTTTAATTTTATCTTTTGAAGTCGTTGTCAAATTTTAAACGAACAGAAAATAAGATAAAATAAAAAGTTCAAATAAAATTCAAATTACGATACGGTGTAACAGGCAGCCAAGTGTTATTATGTGCGTGACGAGTTATAAGCGAGTTGAAATAGAATATGGTCGCGACGGTGCTACCTCATCTACTTAGTTGTAATAACAAAGTGATCTTAATGATAACACATTTATCGTCGGCTTATTTCTAGGAACTTTAGCTTGAATATTAATGATGAATTAATTAGTTATAGGAAATTCACTTACAGGAATACGGAGAAATAGTACAGGACCAATATTCTACTTCCGGTGATGTGAGTCGGATGTACTTCTGGATCTTGATATAATTGAAGTCAGTCTGGGGTCGGTGTTACGATTTCTTCTTTGTAGGGACGGCGGCTCTCAGCGGCGTGGCGACGACGGTGACGTGGCGACTACGGTGACGTCACAACAGTGTGCAGGAACAAGGTTAGTAATGTAGATTTTTTTTTTCAGGAACGAGAAGGCGATGACGTCGAATTTTATTTTATTTTTTCAGGAACGAGAAGATGATATACGACACTTGAAAGGGTGAGTTCAACATTTAAGCTTTTACGACACTTGCTTTACGTAAATATAGTTTTACTTGGTATACCACTTTTAGAGTTCTAAACACTAAAATTTCGGAGACGAACCGGGGATATTTTTTTGATTATCTCTTAACGCTGCCACCATTTGTTATAAAGTCTTTTCTTGACGAGTTTTTAAAAAACAAAAGTCAAAGAGTAAAATAATAAAGAGTTTAATTAAAATAGAATTGTAAAATAAAAGGAATAAAATTGGTATCTGGCAGGTGTCGACGGGGTAGAGACGCGTGATGAACTGACTGATGCGTCCATGGTGACATGGGACTGCAAGATATGCTGATGATGAGGTTTGCCAGAGGAGCAAGCCGCTTAGGCAATTATGTACGAGTATACTATAAATATATATAACAGAACGCATTTTCTAAACGGCCGCACTCTACATGTCAATAATTGTACTTTATGTGCCGAGATCGTTTAAAATATTTGTTATTGTTACGGTTTTGACCCCTATCTGGGGTCAAAAGTTATCCGATAGACCTAAACTGCGCGTTCGTCACGTGCTATCGCGTATATCAAACTAGAAGCGGAAATACGATTATATGCCTATTTTGGCATCAAATCATCATTAAGCTTGTTATTTTTCATAAAATCATCATTAAGTTTGTTATTTTTTTATTAATATTAATTTTATAAAACCTTCCTGTTTTGATTAACTTTAGAGCATAATTAGGCATGAAAACATATGTTTCTGTTTATTTTTTTATACTTTAATATTTTTTAGGTGTCTAAAGTAAAAACTGCAAAAACCTACCTCAAGTCAAAGAGTTAATAGTATGAAAGATATTTCTTATCAGCCTCATGCGTCTTTCCAATTAGGGCACGGCCTGCCCACACCGAAGGCGATTTGGGCCACACGCCATTTTAAATGATATAAGTTGTAAGATTCATTATAAAGGTTGATTTCGTATTTTGCATATATATGCATTTTTGAAATATAAAATCTGTAACCTTTATTGATGTAAAATACACGATTTATTTATATTTTATCCTATAGGGGTCACTTTTTACCCTCGATTCCAATTTTTTATTGCCCTGTTAGCGATACAAGCTAAGGTTTAAACCAAATTGTAAAAACTATAAGAATATACATATAATAAGTTTGTACGCAATCCTCGGTGCGCGAGCCAGATTTGCACTTGGCCGGTTTTTTTTTTATTTTTTTTTTATTTATTTATTATCAGAAACAAACGGTCGTACATATTATAATTACAAAATTACATTGACCAAAAATGGACCTATAGTTTCCTTAATTTTATCTTAGAAAACATTAATCCTAGATATTACATAAAATACATACAAATATACTTAACATGTTTTTTTTTCAAGAGAAGAACAAATCATAGTGCGTTGCTGGTGGTTTTATAGGTAACCACTTATAGTCTACAGTGTGTCCAATATACTTTATATTTTATCCAACAAATAATTTCTTTAGTTCAGATACTGTGCAACAAAATATGTCTATTTTTTCTAAATTTTCTTTTTCATTAAAAAGTTTACAGGCACGCTTTATGAACATGTTTTGGGAATAGCAAGTCCTGCTGTTAGGTATATGAAATAATTTTTTTTTGTGACATTGACGCTCAACTACTCGAGGCACTTTGAGGAAAATATCGTGTAATAGTGAAGGGGCATCAAAACGGTTATGTATAACTTTATAAAGTAAAGTAAAATCTACGCAGTCACGACGAAGCACTAGATTTACGCAACCTGATGTGGTTTCTAAGGTAGACGTAGTCACCAATTCTGTAATTAATAGGTCGTGTATGAGAGTCATAATAGACCTTAGAAGATTCTTTGGATCTTTGAATGTTGGGGATAAAAGGCTTATGGCCGAAGAGTAACACGTATGGAGTGAAATTGGTTGTACTATGAACTGCTGTGTTATAAGCTAACATAGCTATGTACACGTCTAGAGAAATCATATTTTAGTGAGTCCTCGTAATTAGAATAAAGGTGGCCAGTTCTATAATCGAGTGTTTTCATAAATCTTTTTGGACTTTTTCGATACGATCGATGTGTACTTTGTACTTGGGTTTCCAAACAGCACAGGCAAATTCCAGACGACTAAGAACAAAACTGTTATATAATATTTTATAGGTTAAGGGATTTTTAAAGGGCTTCCCTACATGAAGTATAAAACCTAATTGTTTGTATGATTTCTCCAGCATGTAGTCAATATGAGGAACAAATGTTAACTTAGAGTCTAATATAACGCCGAGGTCGCGAATTTGTGTTACTCTCTCCAGACATACACCACCTAATTTATAGTTATAATGAAGAATATTGCGTTTTTTAGAAAAGCTTATTGTATAGCATTTATTAAAGTTTAAGAATAAGTTATTATTCTTGCAATAATTTTCTAAATTGTGAAGGTCTTTCTGTAATAATTCACAATCTTGTTTCAAATCTTGAAACTTTCGTAATCAAGGCATTTCTGTAGCGTTTCCATGGTGAGTGATATTTACGTTTTTCGTTTAAAACTTTTCTTAAAGACTTGCTGTACCAAGCCGGTACCTTACTAGAGGAATATGACTTACGGTAGGGGACATGTAATTTAATTAATTCATTTAAAAATTCATAGAATTTATTTACACTATCTTCCGTATTCAAGTTAAAAAAGAAATCTTCCCAATTTACTTTGAACAATTCATTGTTGATTTTTTCAAAATTCGCTAAATGAAAATTATAAATGAGGCTCGGAGATGGTTTAAGAGTAGGTAAATGTTCTAGTTTTAAATCGACTATAAGAGATTTATGATGAGAATCTTCATTTACAAGCGGGTCATTACAAGCAGTAACTACACAAGAAAAATTGCATAAAATTAAGTCAAGTATACGACTGTTTACGTTATTTACAAAATTGTATTGTTTTAATTCACAAAATGATAGAAAATCGCTTATAAACTGTGTTCCGTAACTTCCACTCGAGTTAATCTATACGCTAGAACCATTGGCCTCTATCCACTCAGCATCAGAAATATTAAAGTCACCGGTTAATACGAATAAATCATTCGGATGTTCCGATATTAAATCACTAGCTATATCTATAAAGGAGCACAGCACCTCCCTATGGCCTGGTCCGTGAGGTAAATAAATACAACAAATATTTAAAAAACGCTGTTGCGATCTAAGACGTGGCGTGAGGTAAAAGTGTTTGTCACCGTTAGTGCCAAGGGGGAGCGATACCCAGACGCAGTCAGAGTAAGCGCGGGGGGGACGGGCCAGTCGCGTCGCTGCGGCCGATACTTCGCCTGAATCGCCACAGCTACCCCACCGCCCCTACTCGCATTGCTCTCGACAGCTGACCGATCACACCGGTAAACACTATATCTGTTGTCGAAGTACTCACGATCATAAAAATCTGATGTTAACCAGGTTTCAGTTATACATATAAAGTCAAAACTTGTTTGAACCATTTGAGCAAAAAAATCGTGTGACTTAGTGCGTAGGCCCCTAACATTTTGGTAATAGCCACTAAACATTAGCTTTCTTTTTTATAAAAATTAAATAAAAAATAGTAATAGAACAGTACACTGACTGATCTATTGGTATAAAGGTATATGAGTTTTCCCTCTTCGAAAAGAATGTAGTATAAATATATATATTGTACTAGAGCGTAAATAGATAAAATAGTATTGAATGGAAATAAGTTTTTCTTAAAAAGTACAAACAAAATGCAAAGAAAGTATAGTAAATAAAGCGTACCTGTGATTCTAAATGTGAATCCAAAATTAAATAAATTGCGTAGATTCATATTATTAGCACTTAAAACTAAATTTCTTTTTCGGTGGATGACATTTTGCTTATGATATTGGATAATTCCGTTTTTATTGTAGTTTGCTCCTTGATCAAGTTTTCGCTTAATAATCTGAGATTGGATATTTCTTCCTTAATGTCGGATGTTATTTCTTGGCGCATTTTAATTAGACTTGCGTTCTGTGTTTCGCCAAAAGTTGCCAAAGTAGTTATAATATCTTTACGGAAGTCTGACAATTGTTGTCCCATGTCAGTCAAGTCCTTGAATTTTTCGTTTTCGAAGGGTTACCTGCGAGTCTGCATCTATGAGTTTAGAAAAATCGGGTTGAGATCCACCTGATTTCAGAATTTGTGATAGATCGGGCTGGGATCCGCTCCCGGAAATAGGTGTATTTGGAGGAGAATGCATAATGCTCATTTTGAACTATCGTGGGTAAACTTGTTTATCGGGAACTTTCGATGGCACAATAAATCTCAACACCAGTCAGCACTACGGTCAAAATAAACGTTATTGCGAGATGATATCGTTCAATTTGATTTGTTTGGATATGAAAAGACAAGTAATAAATATTAAGTATATTAGCGCGTGAGCGATTGAGCCGGCGGCTCGGTAATTTTTATTACGCTTTGAACGAAAAAAAAATAACAAAATCTAGTGATTGCGCTAGTGTGTCGTATATGGGGCTTTCAGGGGCCAATGATTGTACAGATTACCCTACTTGCCAAATTATATATAGTGATTCATCTGCAATCCAACAGCAATATTTGCTATATGTTTTTTTTTTGTACAGCGTATAAAGGTAATGACCTTTTGTCTGATCTGAGTGCCAACTGGACTGACCTCGCTCCCATAACACTTTTCTTTAACGACTCCATATCTTCTGATCTCCTGTCTGGTGTTGTCGGCGACATCACTGAAGAGTATCTTGGTGGAGAAGAGATCAGTGAAGAAACGTTCTCCTTATTGACTGCGGTACCTTTTTTTTATATTTGCTGAACACATCATCATATGTCTATCAGCTATTGTACAATATTCGTATATGTTAATCTATGTGGGTTTCTTAATAGATGTGCCAAATTTTGTAAGTATGTATGCATATGTTATTCAGAAGCCTAAGGCTGAAAGCCAAAGGCCAAAGGCTTCAACGACTCGAGTTTGTAATTTCTATACAGCCCGTATTACACACAATGTTTTCATTAAATTTGAGAGTAAATACATAGAAATTTTAGGTAAAAAAATGAATAAACTTAACACAATTTAAATATCGGGAATAGAAGTAGAGAAAACAACAACAACGCCAGATATCTATAGAATTAATAAATTAAAAAGTTTGGCCGAAGTTAAAACTTGTAATTGCTCGCCTGTAGTGTGCAATGTTGCCTGTTTTGAACAGACACCTTTTATAAATACTTAATAGAATAGCAGCGTCATTACTGCCCGTGGGTTCTATAAACGAGTGCTTTGCTTAGTTAATCACGTAGAAGCCATGCTAAGCTCTATATATACTCGCTATATACATTTATAAATATACTAGATAAAATTCAAACTAATCAAATCCAGCACCATTACCCTACTCGGTGGTATGGATTGTGATATTACTTTATGACTGTGTAATGGGTTTATATCTAATCGTAAGGCTATTTTTTTTTCTATCTTCAGCAATGACAAGAACGACTATGTTAACGCTTTACCACAATTTTCTTGATTTGCTTTCAGATCTACAGCGATCGTCTGTTCCGGGCCGGTATTGTCAAATTGGCTCAGCTGTACGCTCAATATTCAGGACAGTCTGTGTTCTTTAGAGATTATTCATACATTTCAGACTATAGTGTTTCAAATATTTTGGCTAAAGACACTGTAAAATATGGTAAGTTTTAAAAATAATTTTACTAGCTTTTTCCCGCGGTCCCACCCAGCCTAAATTCGCTTATCGGTCTAGGATTTCAACGACAACTCTTCAATTATAGCAAAAGAAACCGACTCACACTTGACGTTTTCAAGTAGCTGATATCCTTTCCCGGGCCTCGAACTATCTTCTTACTAAATTTTATCTAAATTTGTTTAGCGGTTTAAGCGTAAAGACGTAACGGACAGACAGAGTTACTTTCGCATTAATAATATTAGTATGGATATCTTCTTCGTAATTCTACAACTATAATAAATAATTTTTAACGACATGATTTGCCGTTTTAGTAGATTTTTATTTAAAATTCCAGCATCTGAAAAATAAAATTCTCTTAATTATGTGTACGATTATAAATACACTGACGAGCAAAAATAACTTAGCTACTTACATAGATGACAAGTTTAAAGTAACAATTCTTGATATTATTTGGAATTTCGTGATAACCTAGTCAGAAGTCAGACAATTTCAATCCATTACCTGAATGGTAATAGATTAAAATTGTCTGACTTTTCTCACGAATGAGTGATAATAAACAGCTAATTTAATTATATAGATTTAGAATTTCGATGTAAAACATACAATTCACATACAGGTTTTACTGTAGTAAACATTAAAGAGTTTTCGGTAAAATATTTGTAGAGGTTAAAACGGCTACTGTATCGTTCTTCAGGAATCACAATTTGGCTTACCACAACAATCCAAGCGCTTTAAGCTAACCATAATGCCCGTCTCTCTTGCTAGCGCCATGACACACACTAACTCTGACAGTTTCCTTTTACTTATGTGCGTGAGACTATTTTGCTACGTATATCTAATAATAAGATACAAAGATTACATCACTATTATCTCTTGAACTTGTGTTTCCTTTTAACAGGTGCTTGCCATGGAGATGATATCCTTCACATGATCGAAGCAATTAATTTAGGCTCTAAATCCTCGGGCGACCTGGCTATGAACAAAGTTATGGTGAACACGTTTTTAACATTCGCTACCACAGGGTAAGTAGTTGATAAAATAAAATCAACCCTCTCACTAAAAAGACGTATATGATATCAGTTTTAAGGGTTTCGTACCCAGAGGGGTGCCAATGGAGCCCCATAACTAAGCCTACGCTTTCTGTCTGTCTGAGGCTCTATCTTTTAGAACGAAATAAAACGAAATAGGCCTGGAGCCTTTTTCACGGAATATGTATTATAATGGAGGACTATCTACCGAATAATATAAAGTTTAAAAAGTTAAAATTTAAGGAGGGTTCCTATACAAGAAACACATTTTAGTTGTTTTTGCTCTATTATAAAAACAATAATACATAAAAACTCCAAACTTGCAATGAAAAATAGAGTGAACTCTGAAGTATAACAACAAATAATAAAAATCGGCCAAGTGTGAGACGGGACGAAGCCATTGCCATTTTAAATTATCGGTACAAGAAGTGCAGGAGTACGAAAACAAAGTTTAAAAAAAAATTATATCACTTTATTGCTTTATTGAATCAAAACACATTCTTTGACAGAGTAAACCATGAAACAATGTCCTGTAATAATTTTTTATAATTTAACACTAAAATAGGTCTTAAATTAATAGTTTTAAATATAGATGTCGTTTGACTCCATGTTTGTCCCCCATGTCATTTGCATGTGTGAGGGGTCAAATAACAAATATTCAATGTTAAAATATTTAATGTTTGGCTCAAGCAACCTGTAAGTAAAGTAATAATTTGATATTATTTATATTTGAAACAACAGGTGGAAGAACTGCGCATATTTAAATTATAACAGTACAAGGAACAATGTTGAGATTAATCTATTGCTGGCTCAACAAAGTACTATAATCTTACTTGAGTAACAAATAATGCAAAACAAAACATGAGCTACCTAAATCTAAGTAGCGCACCATGTTTATCACATCGCTTGAGAAAATTAGGAATAGCTGGCAACGAAGAAATAAACTTTCTAGGGCATATTTAGTTGCTTGTGGGCTTTTTTTGTTAGCAGGAATATGCCTTTTACGCCCTTCCTGCTTAGCATACCCGTCTTCAGAATTGTTAACAAGTTATAAATTTCTTTGAAACCTACATGGTCTTTGTCTTTTTTCTTCTTTATTTCTGGATGTATACTTTTCATCTTTTTTCTATTAACAACTTACTCTTTTCTGTTTGTTTATTCATCCTAATTTTGATTTAATGACTTCTTTGTCGGAGCACTCACTTTCACTGGATCTTTAAAAGCTTCCCTTAGCAAGATCTCGTCTTTATTTTTTCTTCATCAAAAAAATAATCCAAGAATAATTTACTAAATTGTTTTCTCCTTTTTAAAGATATAGTTTTTCCTAAAGGTGACAAATATGTATCTAGAAATGGAAAAGATACCTAAATCCAAAGATAACTTTAAACCAATCCATGGACTTCATTAAAAAGTGGAAATGAATATAGAGTAATTTCTAAAAAAAAAGAAAATCTATATTTAATTACTTTCAAAGTCTCTTATTACAAGAGCGACTTAACTGGATTGCCAATAATGCCAATTCAAATGTGAAAAGAAGGGGATTTAACGACAAAAACCGAAGACGGTTAAATATTTTATTAATGAGGGAGACAGCAGGCGTCAAGAGTGCAGGCAATTTATAGTGACCACCTTGGTTGTAACGATACTGTTAAAAACTCTGAAGACGGGTTTGCTAAACAGGAAAGACGTGAAAAGCATATTCCTGCTAACAAAACAAGACCACAAGCAAATAAATATGCTAAAATAGTAGATTGTATCACAACGGATCAAAATTATATTTTAACGGCGAGGGCGCTATTTTGAATCCAGTGAGGAGATGATACACTCTACTTTTTATCACTCTCTTTTAGAAAAGAGGTAAAGGTATCTTATAAATACGATTAGTACATTTATTTATTTTAACTTTAACTTATCAAACGTAAATTATTTAAGTTTGAATAGAAAACCTAACATTAATTTCGTGTGATACTAGGCCATACAATTTTGTCATTCACATATTCATCTGCATTATAATATGCTGTCTTACATAGTAGATGTTTAATATAAAATTTAAACTGTTTGTCACCTAAGTTAAGAATATCGACAGATTACTTATTATTAAAATTTTGCACCGCTTCCCATAAATGATTTGTTGGCTTTGGCATTGCAAGTTTATTTTTATTTCTCGTATTTAAGTTGTGCTTATCACTGTCCTTCGGAAATAAGGATATATTTTTACGGACAAACATAATTTTTTCATAGATATATTGACATGGTACCGTTAGAATATTTATTACTTTTAAAACCATCCCTAAGAGAATCTCGGCTACCTATCATATAAATGCTTCATACTGCCGTTTTTTGTATAATAAAAATGGTTTCAATATTAGCAGCAGAACCCAAAAGCAAAATACCATAAGACATGACATCTGTGGGCGGGTGCACCCGGATACCAGCTTGGACCTTTTGACTCGGTTCAACGACGGGCTGTGAGAATTGTCGGCGATTCCAAACTCACTTGCGGTATCGAGCCCTTAAGTCTGAGGAGAGACTTTGCCTCCCTGTGTGTGTTCTACCGCTTATGCAATGGGTTGTGTTCTGAGAAATTGCTTGAAATGATGCCCACGGCTACTTCCTACCATTGCACCGCTCGCCATCGGCAGGGAATTCATTCTCACACTTTAGAACCTAAATGGTCGCGTACAGTGCGGTTTCAGAGAAACTTCCTCCCGCGAACGCTTAAGTTGTGGAATGAGCAGCAAGGCAGGGCCAAGGTTTTCTCCAAGGCCTACAGTATGGAGTTCTCCAAGAAAACCGGTGTGAAGTTAGCGGCCTAAGTTAGCGGCCTTTTATAATCCGACCAAATTGAAAAGTATGGGATTTTAATGAAATAATTTACTGAATTAAACGGATATAACAATAAATAGACCAAAATAATGAGAAACCGGTTAAAAATTAAACAAATATATATATAATTTAAATAATAAAAAATTAAAGTAAAAGAAAATTTCACAATGTGATACTTATCGGCCTAAAAGGTCATCATAAAAATGCGGTAACACTTAGTGACGTATGTCAAATTGAGCCTCGTTAAACCAGAAAGCATATGAAGTTTTCAAATCACACCTATCTCGGGGTTAACTGTGAGAAAAATGGTTAGCGGCGTAAAAAATATTTTCTTTCAAAATTTCAAACACACCGTAAATCTGTTGGTTAAGGAAAAAGTAACAATCAAAGGCTGTTGGAACAAGCATTTTGTATTGTTCTTATTAATAAATATTGCTACATGTGTAATACCTCTTCAATTTAAATAATAAAAAATTAAAAGTTGAAAATAATTTCACAATGTGATACTTATTGGCATAAAAAGTCATCATGAAAATGCGGTAACACTTAGTGACGCATATCAAATTGAGCCTCTTTAAACCAGAAAGCATATCAAGTTTTCAAATCACACCTATCTCGGGGTTAACTGTGAGAAAAATGGTTAGCGGCCTAAAAATTGTTTTCTTTCAAAATTTCAAACACACCGTAAATCTGTTGGTTAAGGAAAAAGTAACAATCAAAGGCTGTTGGAACAAGCATTTTGTATTGTTCTTATTAATAAATATTGCTACATGTGTAATACCTCTTCAATTTAAATAATAAAAAAATAAAAGTTGAAGAAGATTTCACAATGTGATACTTATTGGCATAAAAAGTCATCATGAAAATGCGGTAACACTTAGTGACGCATATCAAAATGAGCCTCTTTAAACCAGAAAGCATATCAAGTTTTCAAATCACACCTATCTCGGGGTTAACTGTGAGAAAAATGGTTAGCGGCCTAAAAATTATTTTCTTTCAAAATTTCAAACACACCGTAAATCTGTTAGTTGAGGAAAAAGTAACAATCAAATGCCGTTGAAACAAGCATTTTGTATTGTTCTTATTAATAAATATAGCTACATGTGTAATACCTCTTCTATTTAAATAATAAAAACAAAAGTTTAAGAAAATTTGAAAATGTGATATTTATCGGCCTAAACGGTCATCATAAAAATGCGGTAACACTTACTGACGTATGTCAAATTGAGCCTCGTTAAACCAGAAAGCATATGAAGTTTTCAAATCACACCTATCTCGGGGTTAACTGTGAGTAAAATGGTTAGCGGCCTAAAAATTATTTTCTTTCAAAATTTCAAACACACCGTAAATCTGTTGGTTAAGGAAATAGAAAAAATCAAAGGCTGTTGAAACAAGCATTTTGTATTGTTCTTATTAATAAATATTGCTACATGTGTAATACCTCTTCTATTTAAATAATAAAAAAATAAAAGTTGAAGAAAATTTCACAATGTGATACTTATCGGCCTAAAAGGTCATCATAAAAATGCGGTAACACTTAGTAACGTATGTCAAATTGAGCCTCGTTAAACCAGAAAGCATATGAAGTTTTCAAATCACACCTATCTCGGGGTTAACTGTGAGAAAAATGGTTAGCGGCCTAAAAATTATTTTCTTTCAAAATTTCAAACACACCGTAAATCTGTTGGTTAAGGAAAAAGAAAAAAATCAAAGGCTGTTAAAACAATCATTTTGTATTGTTCTTATTAATAAATATTGCTACATGTGTAATACGTCTTCTATTTAAATAATAAAAAAATAAAAGTTGAAGAAGATTTCACAATGTGATACTTATTGGCATAAAAAGTCATCATGAAAATGCGGTAACACTTAGTGACACATATCAAAATGAGCCTCTTTAAACCAGAAACCATATCAAGTTTGCAAATCACACCTATCTCGGGGTTAACTGTGAGAAAAATGGTTAGCGGCGTAAAAAATATTTTCTTTCAAAATTTCAAACACACCGTAAATCTGTTGGTTAAGGAAAAAGAAACAATCAAAGGCTGTTGGAACAAGCATTTTGTATTGTTCTTATTAATAAATATTGCTACATGTGTAATACCTCTTCAATTTAAATAATAAAAAAATAAAAGTTGAAGAAGATTTCACAATGTGATACTTATTGGCATAAAAAGTCATCATGAAAATGCGGTAACACTTAGTGACGCATATCAAAATGAGCCTCTTTAAACCAGAAAGCATATCAAGTTTTCAAATCACACCTATCTCGGGGTTAACTGTGAGAAAAATGGTTAGCGGCCTAAAAATTATTTTCTTTCAAAATTTCAAACACACCGTAAATCTGTTGGTTAAGGAAAAAGTAACAATCAAAGGCTGTTGGAACAAGCATTTTGTATTGTTCTTATTAATAAATATTGCCACATGTGAAATACCTCTTCAATTTAAATAATAAAAAATTAAAAGATGAAAATAATTTCACAATGTGATACTTATTGGCATAAAAAGTCGTCATGAAAATGCGGTAACACTTAGTGACGCATATCAAATTGAGCCTCTTTAAACCAGAAAGAATATCAAGTTTTCAAATCACACCTATCTCGGGGTTAACTGTGAGAAAAATGGTTAGCGGCCTAAAAAATATTTTCTTTCAAAATTTCAAACACACCGTAAATCTGTTAGTTGAGGAAAAAGTTACAATCAAATGCCATTGAAACAAGCATTTTGTATTGTTCTTATTAATAAATATTGCTACATGTGTAATACGTCTTCTATTTAAATAATAAAAAAATAAAAGTTGAAGAAGATTTCACAATGTGATACTTATCGGCCTAAACGGTCATCATAAAAATGCGGTAACACTTAGTAACGTATGTCAAATTGAGCCTCGTTAAACCAGAAAGCATATGAAGTTTTCAAATCACACCTATCTCGGGGTTAACTGTGAGAAAAATGGTTAGCGGCCTAAAAAATATATGCTTTCAAAATTTCAAACACACCGTAAATCTGTTAGTTGAGGAAAAAGTTATGTTGCTATTGAATCAAGCATTTGATGCTTCCTGGTTTAAAAAGGCTCAATTTGATATGCGTCACTAAGTGTTACCGCATTTTCATGATGACTTTGTATGCCAATAAGTATCACATTGTGAAATTTTATTCAACTTTTAATTTTTTATTATTTAAATTGAAGAGGTGTTACACATGTAGTAATATTTATTAATAAGTAAAATACAAACTGCTTGTTTCAACAGCCTTTTATTGTTACTTTTTCCTTAACCAACAGATTAACGGTGTGTTTTAAATTTTGAAAGAAAATAATTTTTAGGCCGCTAACCATTTTACTCATAGTTAACCCCGAGATAGGTGTGATTTGAAAACTTCATATGCTTTCTGGCTTAACGAGGCTCAATTTGACATACGTCAGTAAGTGTTACCGCATTTTTATGATGACCTTTTAGGCCGATAAATATCACATTTTTAAATTTTCTTAAACTTTTATTTTTCATTATTTAAATAGAAGAGGTATTACACATGTAGAAATATTTATTAATAAGAACAATACAAAATGCTTGTTCCAACAGCCTTTGATTGTTTCTTTTTCCTTAACCAACAGATTTACGGTGTGTTTGAAATTTTGAAAGAAAACAATTTTTAGGCCGCTAACCATTTTTCTCACAGTTAACCCCGAGATAGGTGTGATTTGCAAACTTGATATGGTTTCTGGTTTAAAGAGGCTCATTTTGATATGTGTCACTAAGTGTTACCGCATTTTCATGATGACTTTTTATGCCAATAAGTATCACATTGTGAAATCTTCTTCAACTTTTATTTTTTTATTATTTAAATAGAAGACGTATTACACATGTAGCAATATTTATTAATAAGAACAATACAAAATGCTTGTTTCAACAGCCTTTGATTTTTTTCTTTTTCCTTAACCAACAGATTTACGGTGTGTTTGAAATTTTGAAAGAAAATATTTTTTACGCCGCTAACCTTTTTTTTCAAAGTTAACCCCGAGATAGGTGTGATTTGAAAACTTGATATGCTCTCTGGTTTAAAGAGGCTCAATTTGATATGCGTCACTAAGTGTTACCGCATTTTCATGATGACTTTTTATGCTAATATGTATCACATTGTGAAATTTTCTTTAACTTTTAATTTTTTATTATTTAAATTGAAGAGGTGTTACACATGTAGTAATATTTATTAATAAGAACAATACAAAATGCTTGTTTCAACAGCATTTGATTGTAACTTTTTCCTCAACTAACAGATTTACGGTGTGTTTGAAATTTTGAAAGAAAATATTTTTTAGGCCGCTAACCATTTTTCTCACAGTTAACCCCGAGATAGGTGTGATTTGAAAACTTGATATGGTTTCTGGTTTAAAGAGGCTCAATTTGATATGCGTCACTAAGTGTTACCGCATTTTCATGATGACTTTTTATGCCAATAAGTATCACATTGTGAAATTTTATTCAACTTTTAATTTTTTATTATTTAAATTGAAGAGGTGTTACACATGTAGTAATATTTATTAATAAGAACAATACAAAATGCTTGTTTCAACAGCATTTGATTGTAACTTTTTCCTCAACTAACAGATTTACGGTGTGTTTGAAATTTTGAAAGAAAATATTTTTTACGCCGCTAACCTTTTTTTTCAAAGTTAACCCCGAGATAGGTGTGATTTGAAAACTTGATATGCTCTCTGGTTTAAAGAGGCTCAATTTGATATGCGTCACTAAGTGTTACCGCATTTTCATGATGACTTTTTATGCTAATATGTATCACATTGTGAAATTTTCTTTAACTTTTAATTTTTTATTATTTAAATTGAAGAGGTGTTACACATGTAGTAATATTTATTAATAAGAACAATACAAAATGCTTGTTTCAACAGCATTTGATTGTAACTTTTTCCTCAACTAACAGATTTACGGTGTGTTTGAAATTTTGAAAGAAAATATTTTTTAGGCCGCTAACCATTTTTCTCACAGTTAACCCCGAGATAGGTGTGATTTGAAAACTTGATATGGTTTCTGGTTTAAAGAGGCTCAATTTGATATGCGTCACTAAGTGTTACCGCATTTTTATGATGACCTTTTAGGCCGATAAGTATCACATTGTGAAATTTTATTTTACTTTAATTTTTTATTATTTAAATTATATATATATTTGTTTAATTTTTGACCGGTTTCTCATTATTTTGGTCTATTTATTGTTATATCCGTTTAATTCAGTAAATTATTTCATTAAAATCCCTTACTTTTTAATTTGGTCGGATTATAAAAGGCCGCTAACTTAGGCCGCTAACTTCACACCGGTTCCAAGAAAGAAGTTATTAGATTTCTGAAGGGTTGGCAACGCGCGAGTGATGCCCCTGGTGTTGCAAGCGTCCATAGGCTACGGTGACCGCTAACCATCAGGCGGACCGTAAGCTTGTTTGCCACCTTAGTGGTATGAAAAAAAAAAAAAAAAGCAAAATGTATTCCGCCTTTGTAATTGTTTACTCAAATTCGTATTTATGATATTACTTTTATGAAAAAAATGTGCGTTTTCCTCAAGTAGTGATGTTAGTTAGTTAGCTGGACTTATGTTTTCCGCACTTAGCCTCATAATAGGGCCATTGTACGTAAGTAACCAATTCCTGTCATTGGTTACTCATACCACCCCAGCTCCATCCAGAAGTTAAGGAGGCATCTGATGTTATTCAGCGCCTCTCTCATAGTTTGTTGTTGATTCTTAAGGAGCTTTGTCCGTTGGTTGCTCACGCTTTTGCAATGAAGAACCACGTGAGACGGTGTCTCCTCGGATTCCATACAGCCCCTGCATAGAGGACTGTCGGTAACACCGATATTGAAAAAGTGCATGTTTAGCGGGCAGTGACCTGTTATTATGCCAACTTTGTAGCGCATGTTTTTCCTACTAAGTTTTAACAGTTTTTGCGACAGAATTATGTCCAAGGATGTAAGAACATTCTTGGTTTGTTTGCAGTCCGTCTGTTCTGCTGTTTGTTGTTTAGTTGTGTAAGGTGTAGGTAGTGTAAGGTTCTGTCACGCAACCACGTTTTGAGTTGGATGAATGGTATCGGTACAATTGGTTCGGGTCCCATTATTTAAGTGCCCGATCCTCTCTTTTCCAACTCATCTGTCGCATCATTGCTTAGAGACCCACTATGTCCACGTATCCATTGAAGAGTAACCCGGTTCTTCAATGCAATTTTTTGCAGTTCACAGGGACTCTCCAGGATTAGTCCACTGTTGATGCGGTTGTTGTTGAGAGCTTATAACACAGCGGCACTGTCGCAGATGATGCGTATCGATGGATCGCTTATGCCTCTAAACAAGACCGCTGTTGCTGCTCGGGTAATCCTAACACATTCTGCTTGGAAGATAGTGTTGAGTGAACCCAAGCTCGTTGATATGTTGATGTTCAGGTCATGAGAGAATACCCCTGCGCCCGTCCTTGTTTCCGTTTTGGAGCTATCGGTGTAGATCCTAATCCTTTTCTTCCTCATGAAGCTGGATACGGTGTTTTTTGTCAAAGACAAAGGTTTTTGGGATGATGTCACATGTCGCCTTTATCATCGGAAGCTCGTTACTTACTGCCTCCTTGAGACTTGCATGAGTGATGCTGTCGTCCTATTTCCAGAGCCCTACTTTCTCAAGTCGTATGGCTGCAGCGGCAGCTTCTTGTTGTATAACAAGATGAAGGGGTCTGAGGTTGAGAATGACCTCTAATGCTGTCGTGGAAGTCGTTTTCATACTACCTGTGGTTTCAAGGCAGGCAAGGTGCTGCGGGCTTTGTAGTTTGTTTTTTACTGTGCTTAACTAACTTCGGTACCACCAAACTACTGCACCATATGTTAACATGGGTCGTATTATGGCTGAATAAATCCATAGGGTTTTGGATGGCTTAAGACCCCATTTCTTGCCTATTAGTCTTCTGCATTGCCAGAAGGTTGTACATGCCTTGGTTATTTTTGTGCTTAGATGCTCACTCCAATTTAATTTGTTGTCTAAAATTACTAAATTATTTAACTTCACTTGAAAGGGTAATCTCAATGTCAAATAGTTTTGGCATGGTAGTCATTTGAATTTTCCTTTTATAAGTGAAAAGGACTAATTCCGTAACTAATATTTTCTGAGTTGCCTTTGATCAGAATGGTGATGTCGTCCGCGTAACCTACTGTGTAGTAGCATCTATCGTTAAGACGTTTCAGCAGATCGCCCACCACAATGTTCCACAGTAATGGAGAGAGTACTCCTCCTTGTGGGTAGCCTTTGGCTACAATGCCTTTCGTAGTGGTGTTAACTGTAAATTTTACTGTTCTTAGCTTCAGAAGTTGATCAATCCACCCACTAATGGTTTGTTCGACTCCAAGTCTACTAAGAGAGCGGCTGATGCTGTTGAATTTCGTTTTGACTAACGCTCCTTCAATGTCAATGAAAGCGCCTAGTGTCATTAACTTATCAGAGAGGACTGCTTCTATAGTTCCTACCACAGCGTGTAGGGCTGATTCTGTTGATCTACCCTTTCTATAAGCATGTTGTTGGCGGTGCATTGGCAAGCGCGTTAGTGCACCTTCCCTTAGATATTTATCTGTTAGCTTCTCTAGAGTCTGAAATCATGAAGAAGGTCAGACTAATTGGCCCGTGGGATTTCACCTGCGTGTAGTCAGGGTTTACCCGGTTTTGAGCTATGGAAGCTCTAAATATATCAACTAGATGTGGCACAGGTGTTGTTTGTCCCCATTTCAAGAGTGCTGGGAATATGTTGTCCATGCCAGCAGATTTAAAGGGTTGGAAGCTTTCGATTGCCCACACAACTCGGTCTGCAGTGACCATGGATTTGGCTATATTTCAGTCTGTAGGGGTTGGTTCTCTGTGTTTCACATTTTCTCAGTTTGGGTTGTCAGTGACTACAAATCCTGGAAAGTGTATTTCGATAAGCAACTCGCTTATCTCGCTGGCAGAGGTCGCATATGTACCAACCTTTTTTTTATTGAGCCCAGAGTTCTGTTATTATCTTGTGATTTTTTTTTACTCTAGCTGCCTCATTGGTGGAATTGATGTTGTCGCAGAACCGCCGCCAGGATTCACCTTTGCGATATCTTATGCGCTTCTTGTGATGATACTGGGCTTGTTTATATCGTTCTCAGTCTATTTCAGTTCTTTTGTTTTTGACTCGATTAAAGTCTTTTCAAATTGAATTTAAGTCTCTCTAGTTCTGGCCCCCACCAGTGAAACTTTCCCCCTATGATTGGTTTTGTAGGGGTGCAGGCTTGCTGGTAGCTGTGTTGGATACACTTGGTTAGTGTATTTATATTGTGTTCTATGGTGTCAGTGCTGTTGGTCATGTCCTTAAAGATGATTATATCTATTTCATTAGGAGAAGGGTCATGTATCTCGCAATGTCCGTCTTACGTGGGTTACGTTTTGTTGCTGGTCCTTCTCATGCACTTGTATGGTATAGCAGATTCTCCTGTGGTCTGCAAAGGATGGCTCAGCGGAGACGTGCCAGTTTGACACAAGATCTGTTGCTTCATCGGATGCGAGAGTTACATCTACTATGGTCTGATATCTGGAATTAAAAAAAGTGGGCTCCAAGCCATTGTTAATTATAAAAAGGTTAGTTTTGAATATATACTGTGTTAGAGACTCACCTCGTTGGTTTGGAGTTGGGCTCTCCCATAGAGGGTGGTGAGCATTTGCATCGGCTGATATTATAATGTCCCAGCCATGGTCTTCGCAGTGTTGCACTAGTTCAGTCAGCTCCTTAGACGGTATTACCTCATCTCCGGACATGTAGACAGAGGCTAGCACTAGCGTTTCTTATTTCATTCCTGCGGCAAGCCTTACAGCTGTAAGGTCTCTGGAAAAAAAGGTTAGTAGCAAGGCTGGTATTGATTTGGGTATGAATATGCATGTTATCGGTTGACTAGCTGAGATTTTGTGCAGCAACTTACCCCCGATGTTGTTAAGACCGCATACATTGTTTCCTCTAATCCACGGCTCCTGGATTAGGGCTATGGTCTTCTTGTCAACCTCCAGCAGTCTGCGCAGGGTAGCCGCTGCAATTTCCTTGTGCTGGAGGTTTGATTGGATCACGCTTATCTGATAGGGACCCGAGATTTTGCTATCCAACGACTCCCCATCAGACGACGTGTGGTTGTCGGAACCTATGTTTGGTGTGGGAGCTGCATGTGTGTCCATAGGTGGGTATTCTGTGGAAGCTAGGGTTGAGGTAGTTAGGTTGGCAGGTAGTAGTGTGTGGCCAGTAGCCTTAGCTCCGTTTGTGTTGGGTTCGTCTGGGGATTCTTCGTCTGCCGAATCACCTCCACCTCCAACAGAGCTGAATCTGATGTACACACTGCCGGAAATAAAGGCGACTTGTCTTTCCCTTTGCAGAATCTTCGCCACCTCGGATTCTGGAATGCCCAGGGTCAGGAAGTTGCCCTTCTTCTGCATGGTGGCGCAATACAATTGCCATGATTTTACATTGTACCACGGATTCTGCGCGGTCAGCAGGCGATGGGTCCTCATTAGGTCGACATCATTGGATTTCGGTAGCCACAGAGAAGCGCGAACTCGCTTCGCTATGACTGACTGTCGGATGACGGTCAGTTAGCTGTCCGAGATTGGTGACTGTAGGGTGGCAACAGTGTTTTTGAGCCAAATTAGCGACTCATCATACTCCCACATTTTTATTACACCTTCTGCTATGATAGATTTCCCTCTAAATGCGGGTGCGGATGGTGGCTCGTTGTCTGTTGGTGTAGCAAGCGCTGCTTCAATAATCCTCTCTTCGATGGAGAGTTCGAGCTGCTGTGCTTGCTCCACCGTCAGGTCAGTGGCAGGTTTGGCAGCAATAGCTATGAGCACGTGCGTTTTACTCGCATCTGCATAGCTAGTTGTCTTCCTCGTTGTCGGATCCAGCTTGGTGCGTTTCGGCCCGTCCCTTGGCGACAAGGTTTCATCGGAGCGCTCCCTCTTCGCCTTTGTAGGTGGTGCGGGGTATCTCGATTTCTCAGGTCGATTCGCTGCATAGCGTGATCCGCGTTTGTTAGGTCCGCGTTTTCGGTTTTTTTTTATTGGTTGGTTGGGTTGACCTTATGGTGTCCCCAGTTCGCTCCAGGAGTCCGCTTTGAGGAGCCTCAGACGTCACCCCACCCAGTGCTCCGCGCTATCCAGTCGAGCTTGTGTTAGCCGTCATCATAGGCCCGCCCGCGGACTGTGTGGTTCCCGCACGCCCGTTGTGACTACGTTCCTCACTGAGCGCGTCGCAACTGGTCGAAGGATTCGGCAAAGTCAACCTCACCTCACCTCAGCGGCATCGGTCAGAGCTGGGTCCTCTTGTCGGGTCTCCCTATAGCCGCGTTGGTTTGCTGGGCACTCAGGCGTTGGACTTAGAAGGCTCGCTGTTTCTTGGTTGCACAGTGTTGTTTTTCGAGCGCCGTCCCCGGTGATGGTGACGCCCGTTGCGTTTTTTCACTCCAGGGCCTGCTGGCTTGGCGGAGTTGACGATGGCATTTCTGCGTACATCTGCTCGAGGCGGTGTAAGCCACCAGGAGGCTTTAGAGGTTATTTCTACGCTGGGCATAGCATTAGCTAGCTCGCGCAGGTTTATTGTCTAGGTTTGTGAAGTTTTGCTCCCCCCCAGAATACGTGGAGCAGCCTGAGCCCCCGAGCCTGACCTCAAAGGTTCAGGAAGGGATTCTCCAGCGTCGTGGACGCTGCTACCCTTCTGGGGCAGTTTTCTTTTAAATTTCACTTCCATTAAAAATTTTGCTGGTTTGGGTATGATGTGTATTGTGTGTATGGTGAGTGATGTTGGTGTAACATAGTGTGTTGAATGGTGTGTGGGTGTATGTGTGTGTGTGTGTGTGTGTGGGTTTTTGCGTTAGAGAAAGTGTGTGAGTGTATAAGTGTGTGTACTCAAGTAGTGGTAACAATATTACTATTTTGATTATTGGCGTGAAACTTTTAGTTAATTACTTAATTTTACTAATGAAGTTATACTGCAGCTATAGTTCGATCAGCCTTGGTTATAGTTATTCCCGCGGAAACTTTTGCATTTTTCGGAATAAAAAAATTCATAAGTTTTATCCCGAACCGTCCAGTGGTTAAAGCGTGATTGAGTAATAAACATCCATACATCCATTCATCCAGATAAACAAGCTTTCACATTTTTAATATTAGTAGTAATATCAGGATTCATTATAGTAGGATTGTTGAATTTCGTTGATTCTTGACTCATACTAATTATTTATTTTTTCAACAGCACTCCGGAGCTGCCCGATGGTACTACTTGGTCCCCCATAACTTCTGGATCCTCGGACATAGACTTTCTTGACATTAAGTCCCCCTATAACATCAGCATGAACTGTACATCTGACTTTGCTCGAAAATCCTTTTGGGACGGTCTTGGTTTGGATGAAATCTAAAATACAAGAAAATTAGTTAAAAAAATTAGTGTCGGACAACCGTCCGGAATCGTGACAACTTGTGCCTTTCACTTTTTATGTCTGTCTCTCTCGCTCTTAGGCGGGCTAACCATGCCGCGTGCCTCTCACTCGCTCTCATTGTGAGCGCATAACGTGAGCGGAGCGTAACGCAGTTTCTTGAAGTGTCACCCGGCAAACCAATTTATAAGACGTTGTCACGTCAAAAAACTGGTTGCCTGTAAAGTCGGTATACGGGCGAAAGTTTTACGTGACAATGATTTTATGTCTGTCTCTCTCGCTCTTAGGCGGGCGCGTGCCTCTCACTCGCTCTCATTGTGAGCGCATAACGTGAGCGGAGCGTAACGCAGTTTCTTGAAGTGTCACCCGGCAAACCAATTTATAAGACGTTGTCACGTCAAAATAATAAATGAATGAACACCTTCTGTTTTCAACACAAATGTTTAAAAAAACAATGTTACTCATGTCTACAAAAAGTAATTAATAGATATTTTGAGAAAAAAAATGTTATTATTTACTTTAATTAAAATGTATGTTGAATTTCTTGTGATTTTGTAAAATTTAATCACTTTCCCTTGTTAACTTCTCTTGAGAGAAGCTATTATAATAGGTTCGAAAATTTAAATAATCTAATAAATTTGCGTTTTCTTTACGTTTTGAGGCTGAAAAATCGTTTGCCATAATTTTTTGAAGTGATCCCAAATAGCAACATAGGCTTGATTCTGACTTGTAACAAGTTTGATCTATTAAAATGTGATAGTTGCCATCATGTTTGCCATGGCAAGTAAACACACTTGCAGCAAGTTTAAATCAATCTTTCTAGTTACCGTAGTAAATACCGTAGTGCTCGAAGTAAATCGAACCAACTTGCATAAGGGTTGTTTTGATAAAGTAGCTTCAGTGTTGTTATCACACACTTACAGATTTTATGTTACGTTTGTAATAAACCTTAAAATTTAATGATTTTCTGTGTAAAAACTTAGCCAGAGTTGGACTCGCACCCGAAGGGTTCCGTACCATTATCTATAACAACGGCAAAAAATCACGTTTTTTTATGGGAGCTCCCCTCAAATATTTGTTTTATTGTAATTCATTAATTTATTTTTAAAGTGACTAACAATATATTAATAATGGTAATAATGGTATTTCAAAACAAAAACTCATCGCATTCCAGTAGTCATGGACCACATTAGCTTAGTACTGTTAAGCTAGTTACTATCCTATCTAAGCTATAAAACGTAAAACGAGATTAGATAGTGTATGTAAGTTACACGAGTAGGTGCACGTGAGCAAAATGTTCACTGTCCTTTAAATGACTTATTGTGAAAAAAAAGGAATTATAATACACCTTTTGAAATTTTCATAAATAATAAGTCTTATTTTAGTTAAATAAAATGTTTTATTAGAATTATATAACAAGAATGCAAACTTATGAATAAACTAAAAATCTTATACTTCTTATCTTTGGCCATAACTTTTGGCTAATCTTAAGAAAAAAAAAAATTATCTTGACAAAAATCTATCTAATACTTTTAAACGAGCAATTCTTGTATATATATATATACATATATATATAATCTGAATCTCAGAAACGGCTCCATCGATTTTCATGAAATTTAGTAGTAATAAACAACACTTAAGCTATTTGACAATAGGTAGCGTTATTAAGCAACACTTAAGCTATTTTACAACAAGTGGCGTTATTAAGCAACGCTTAAGCTACTTGACAATAGATGGCGCTGATTAAAAAAACCGAGTATTTGCTCGGTCCTCTAGGTACTTGGAATTAAAACAATAAATTCACTAAGTAACATAATATTCATACACGAAAAATAAGAATAGAACCGTTTTCCATCCCGTAGGGAAGAAAACGATGTTTTCAGGTCTTGACGAGGCTTGACCTTTCGGAGATTACTTACTACCCTTAACGACATACATGTGCCTCTGACTTACCTATTTATGTCTGCAAGTGTGGTTGTTCGGTGCTAAAGCACGACGCGACGCGGGGTCAACGACCGGCTGGCGCCGACGAAGAGCAGATCGCCTGCACACTCCTTTGTACCTTCTTCCGAAAGAGCCGGCAAAAGAAGTGTTTACCTTCTACCAGCGTTGTTAAAGCGTACTGTGACTAGTTTTATTAAAATAATAAGATAATAATAATAAAGACGTTCAAATTAAGATCAGGTTTTAATGTCATATTATTTATTAGGTCACTAACTTTGTCATTTTGTGTCTTAAACAGTTTATACTAACTCAAAATTTATGACATAACAAACAATTGCAAAACACAAAACTCTGTTAAACAAAACATTTTAATATATACATACCAAGAGTCTGGCGAAAATCGAAGGTAATCGCGCTACTGAAGCCTGGGAAATGCCCCTCTGACACCCCCTATTTCCTTATTGTGCCAGACCTACAAGTTATTTGAGCGACTACTGCTCAACCGACTGACACCTGCAGTAGATCCCCAACTTATTCCAAATCAGGCTGGGTTCCGTCCCGGGAAGTCGTGTATGAGCCAAGTACTTAAGCTCACGCAGCACATTGAGGATGGCTTTGAACTTGGCATGGTCACCGGCGTGGTGTTTTTCGACTTATTTGCGGCCTACGACACAGTCAACATCAGGCTCCTTCTGTCTAAGATTGCAAACGTCACAAGGGATACTGGTTTTTTTTGGGATCCTGGGCAAGCTGCTCTACAACCGTCGTCTTCAAGTTCATCTCCACTGAAAAAGAAGCCGTTGGCGACGTCAGAGGAATAGCCTCCCTCAAGGTAGCGTGCTGGCCCCAACTCTCTTCAACATATACACCGACGACCAGCCTGTCCCACCTACGCAGCGCTTCCTTTACGCAGACGACCTTGCTCTGGCTGTGCAAGACACAAACCTGCGTGTTCCACTTGCGTAACCATCAAGCGAAGAGAACTCTGCACGTGACGAGGGATGGAGCGGCGATCGAACACTGCCCCCACCCCCGATACTTGGGTGTCACGCTGGACAGGGCTCTGACGTACAAGACACACTGCGCCAATACTCAAAAATGAAGGTCAGCTCCCGCAAAAACCTCCTACGCAAGCTAACGTCAACAGACTGGGGAGCTTCACCGCATACCTTGCGTACTACTGGACTGGCACTGTGCTTCGCTGCTGGCGAGTGCGCCTGTCCAGTGTGGCTAGACTAGTGACCGCCGCACTTAACAATGCCTGCCGCACCATCAACGGATGCCTGAAGCCGACCCCGCTCAATAAGCTCTACCCGCTCACGGGTGTCGCCGCCGAAAAGCGAAAGCAAGAGTACGACCCACGACACCCTCTGCACCATCATCATCTGCTGCTTGCTCGTCTTAAGAGCCGCAAGAGCTTTATGCGAGCTTTATGGTATTAGAGGTGGAGGAGGGAAGAGTCATGCTAAAGGCTTGTTGATCCCCTGCTATTATCGAACAATAACGAGGGACGACTTTGGATCTCTCTGTCTACTAGTCTACCTCGGGAACTCCCCACATCTTGAAGATCCGTATGGTCATTTCCTCGCTTAGGTGCCAATCTGGTAGCGGTTTTCCCCTTAGCAGGCAGTCCGCGATCGAGTTGTACCGACCCGGAAGGTAAAAAGACAAAAGGGTTATATCCAAATCTACTGCTATTAACAGTAATTTCTTTGTCGCTTCCATTCTTCTGGAAGGAAATGACCTTGTACCACCTTGATTTCTCAAGTAGGCTACTACAGTCTTCTCGGGTTGCTCCATAACTGATTTTCCTCGTACCATGTCCTGAAACTCTGTGCGAGCTTTGAACAATGAACACTGTGAAGAGTTCCTTTCGGTTTATGTGCCAACTCAGTTGATGTTTTGTCCACACTCCCGCCAAAAAGCAATCTTCTATCTGAATGCCCCGCCCGGTGTCGGAAGCATCTGTTGTTATAAGTAATGTCGGTTCTGGAGTGAAAATATTGCCGCATCTGTTGATGTTTTTGGACCACCAAAGGCAATCCGCTAAGGCCGATGGTGGTATTTTGGCTTTTCTGGATAGTGGATCTTGCGAAAGTTTTCGGACAGCTCTTTGGATATGTCTGGTGAGTAGTCAACCTAGTGGAACTACAAGGAATGCAAAGCCTAATCTGCCGATGAGAGAGGTCGCTATTTGACAGGACGAGTCACCCCGAGTTTGAAGAATTTCTAACTCCCTTTGTATTCTGTTTACCTTCTCGACTGGCAATTTTGTCTGATTCTTTACAGTATCCCATATTACTCCTAGAAACTCTATTTGTCTTGTTGCGTTTACAATTGATTTTTATAGGTTGACTGACCAACCTAGACTTTGAAGCAGATCGATCGCGTAGGACATCTTACTCTTTAATAACTCTGGATCTTGATTAGCAAATAGGAAGTCGTCTAGGTAAACTAGAACCCGAAGACCCCACTCCCTTAAGCTATCCAATTGGTGACTTGAGAGAAGGCTAACGATGCGCTGGACAGACCGAAGGGAAGGGACGTCATTTGGTACAAAATGCTTTTGTATATGAAGCAAAGGTATCTTCGATGACTCATTCTTATTGATTGAAAACGACAGTCGCCCTGCTGAAGAAACTTGGGCACAAGACTTTGATTTATCAGCCGAAAATTTCGAGGATTCAGAAATAGGTTGAGTCGTCAAAGATAGAATAATTGCTTCTGTTTCCCATTTGGTTTGGGGATTAAAAACAGTTACCGGTATATAAAATTTGTATTATTGTTAGCAAATCTTTTTTTTCAGTCGTCTTTAGCTTAGGGAGTTTCGAAAGGGATTGACCCTTTAAAAGCTGATAAACCCCTTCTGAAGGAACTTTATATTGTAGTCCTTTGGAATAACCTTGGCAGGAAGTAATTAAAAAAATGTTTTCACAACGCAGCTATTTTTGTTTTATTTCAAAATTAAAATTGTCCAAGTTCTCCCGATTTTGATTAGTCAAATACTCAAATTTTTCGGGTTCCGTAGTCAGCAAGGAAGCCTTATAGTTATCGCTATGTCCTGACCGTCTGTCTGTCTGTGGCTTAGTTAAGAGACACCTATAAATGAGGCCGACAAAGTGGTAAAATAAAATTAGAAAACAAAATATAAGTTTATGAACCATGTAACATTACATAAAATTAAAATTATAACATCTATATTTTTAAATAAGCTACCCAACGACACCGCATACTATGGGGTAGACGAGAAAAACAATATTCATCCTCACTTTACGTGTAGGGGAGGTACCCTAAAATTTTCTTATAAAAATTTTATTTTACCACTTTGTCGGCCTAATTTATATGTACTAATTTATACCCATGCTAAATAACAGGTTTCTAGTACTAATGTTCGCTAAGCCAAGCCGCAGACAGGTAGATAAACATGGCGAAACTACAAGGATTTGTTGTTGACTGCGGAACCCTACAAAACTAAATATAAGTGACACTGCACAAAACAATCTATATATATTGACGGTGAAAGGGCAAATGGAGTAAACCGCCACATTTTGTGATATTTGTTTTTTTCTTAAACCTAGCTCCATTTTTTTTTCTCTTCCAAATGGTCTTAGTTTCATTTCTCTTGAAATCTTAAAAAAAAGTTGGCTTAGAACAATGAATTATTTGTATTAGATTGAAAAAATCGGCCATGTGCGAGTCGGACTCGCGCATGAAGAGATCCGTACCATTATCTATAAAAACGGCAAAAAAATCACGTTTGGAAACCCCCTTAAATATTTCTTTTAATTTAATTATTTATTTTTAAAGTGACGTTATAACTTAATATTCTGTGAATTTTTCAGCGTCCACCTTGTGCCGTTATCAATATCGAGCAAAATCGAGCAAAAAATCACGTTTGATGTATATTAATAAGGGGAGCCCCCTTAAATATTTATTTTATTCTGTTTTTAGGGTTCGTCTTTTTCTCAGAAACGCGTGGAGGTATCGAGCTAAAATTTATATGAAATACTCAGGTCTTCTGTCTCTTAGAGCTGTGAAAAATTCAAAAGATACAGCCGTTTATGCTGCAAATTTCTGTAAATTTTCGAAACTCGCCAGGCAATTAAAACCTACAGGGTATTTCCCGTGAACTCAAAATCTTGAAATTTGGAGCGAAGCTACTTCTTATAGGACAGATAAAGGAAAAATTGCGAAAACCGTAAACCGTTACATCATGTAATAAAAATATTTTTAATAATATACAATAATATATAATAAGTTTGCACGGAACCCTCGGTACGCGAGCCAGACTCGCACTTTAGTTTTTTTGTTATAGCGGCAACAGAAATACATCTTCTGTGGAAAATTCTACTGTGACAGACGGACGGTCGGACGGACAGTGAAGTCTTAGTAATAGGGTTCCACTAATTACCCTTTGGGTACGGAACCCTAAAAATCAACACAGAAGTGTTTAAGTGACACGGACTTACCTTGTTGTACCAACTTGTCATATTTGGCATTACTAAAAAAATAAATGATTTACAAATTTGTCGTTTATGTCCATTTTATTTTATTTTGGTTATTATTTGCCACTTAGCACCATTGATAATATGATTGAATATTAAAATGTCGCTTGAATCAATTGTAATACATAAATGAACTTTATGTAAAAAAAACTGTTCCATGTGGCCTGTTTATATATGTATCGTGTGTGATACACGAAAAAAATATAATTTTCTCTTCAGTTCTTTGTTTTTCCGTCGCTATCATTTATAACGAGCGAACACGAAGCGTCTCTTGCAGCAGAAATGCTTTCGTATGTCTGCCCGGATGTTTTTCTTTACAGGTCGCATTTATCAACATTTTGTCATGAAATTTTGTCAGTAGGTTCGATAATTATAATTCAGTTTTTTGGAAATTTTTCGATATGGTGGAGAAAATATTGAACTGTCTTTTCTCTACTTGGTTTTTAATCGTTAACCGGCCTTCTTTTTTGTTGATTGTCTTATTTCTTCAGATTTTACTCCACATTCATTTCCATATTTTGAGGAAGTACATGGATTGGTTTCAAATTGTATTTGTCTTTTTTCTAAACTTATACCCTTAAAAAAACTGACCAAGTGCGAATTGGACTCGTGCACCGAGGGTTCCGCACCTAACACCATTTAAATAATCTACAAAGACAAACAAAAATATTTTTATATTTGAGTTGATTAAATAAAAGGTAAATTGCTGTTTACGATTTATGACGTATTAAAAAAAAACTACTAACTTGATCTCGTTCAAACAATTTTATGTAGAAGTTTGAATGGTAATGTACATTATATATTGTTTTTAGTTTTATCATTCTCTTATTTTAGAAGTACACACATTAGCAATGAAGGACACACATTTTACCACTTTGGAAATGTCTCTCGCGCAAACTATTCAGTTTAGAAAGAAAATGATATTAGAAACCTCAATATCATTTTTAAAGACCTATTCGAAGATACATCACACGTATGGCTTTGATGAAAAAAGTTTTTGAGTTTCAGTTATAAGTGATTTTTTAGTGATAAATAGGAAATAACAAAGTTGTTTTGTAACTAGTGATATCTTAGACTTGTAAATACGTTTTTACAACTTTTGAGTGTTAATTAAGATCCAATTAGGACGATTTTAGAGCAGTTGTTTATAGGGGGCTTCATAACGGTACCGTGGAAGCCTTATATACTACATAGTAACTCAATAACGCCCGATGTGAGTGCCTATTTACAACAATGCTATAAGCGTTATACAAAGTGGAAGAGTAAACGTTTATATGATAGATTAATATCACAATTTTGCTATAAAGCCTTATACAGCTAAAACGCTTTAAGACATAAATATATATGACAAGTAGTCACAAGTGTTCCTTCTATATGACTTTGATAACTCTCTTTTGTGTTAAAAGATTTTCTTTAATCGTATTTTTGCTAGTTGGAAAAGAACTGTCAAGGAAAAAAGTAAGAGGCCTTACAAATAAAAATACTTTGTACGCTTCAGTTGATCTTCCAAAAATCCTGAACACAAAACCCACGGCAAAAGCATGCTGTTATAATACAGCAGAAAATACGCCTTCTCTAGTTTAACTGTCTAAAAAAGCAGAAGAACGAATATGCAAAGGGTAGCAAATTCATTTAGTTATGTCTTTTGCACCATATAGATTCAGTTGATAAAAGGGAAATAAAGCCCTTGATACACTATGCAATAGTTGCCCTGATCAGAATAAAAATAAAACTACATTGGCAATTCTGAAATATGCTGCATACATATATTATGCTATTTGATTCGTATCACTCAGTCATTTAAAAAGAAGTTCGTATATGATTGTGTCAATTTTGATCGAATCTTCTGTAAAATATATCTGCAGCGGTTGACACCATTTGCATTTTCACTGTCGATATAAATAAATCCCTGTTTACCTTGTTCATGTCATAAATTAGGTAATTAACACTTAACGCTTACTTAGTGAAATGAGCTCCCTGCCAAGGTTTTTTTCAAGGATTGTAGTATGGGTTTTTTTAAGAAAGAAAGTTTTTTTGGCAACGCGCGAGTGATTCCGCAGGTGTTTCAGGCGGTCTGTTAGCTCTTTTGCCACCTTGGTGGTATAAAAAAATCATAATCGAACTTTATTTGGTACTTTCGTTTGATTTTTTTTTTTATACCTCTAAGGTGGCAAACAAGCCCACGGTCCGCGGTAGAACTCACATAGGGAGGCAAAGTCTCTCCTCAGACTTAACGGCTTAAATTCTCACAGCCCGTCGTTGAACCGAGTCACAAGGGCCAAGCTGGTATCCGGGAGCACCCGCCCAGAGATGGCAGCAGTACTCCATATGGGGCCGAACTTGCGACTTTTAAAGTTACAACCTTTGCCCCGACGTGAAGTACTGCTTCGCTCTGTTTAGTACACCAAGTTTTTTGGACACCAGCTTACCCTTATCTTGTAAATGATCTCGGAACTGAACATCGCTGGAGATGTCAACACCAAGGATCCCAATGCTCTTGGAGATGGAGAGGGGAGTGTTCGGAAATTGTGGGACTACAGTGAATGGGGTTTTCTTAGCGGTGAACGCGCACACATGTGTCTTTGTAGGGTTGAATCGGACCAAGTTTACCCGTCCCCAGTCAGAGACCTTGGACAGTGTGGTCTGAATTTGAGACACAAGTTCTCCGCGGTATTCCTCCACAACGGAACGAGGGATGTTTGCACGACCCGTGTAATAAGCGTGTCCAGTAATGTCACCTGCATAGCAATGTATATTGTTGATGTCTAACATGTCATTGATATGCAGTAGAAACAGCGTAGGAGATAGCATAGAGCCTTGCGGGACACCAGCATTAATGTCCATACCATCAGAGCAACTACCGTCAACTACGGTTCGTATGCGTCTGCTGGACAAAAAGCTAGCCACCCATTTGCACAAACCCTCGGGCACTCCGTAAGATTGCAACTTCAATAGAAGACCCCGGTGCCAGACCCGATCGAACGCCTTCGCTATGTCCAGGCTACATGCCAGTGCCTCCCCCTGACTCTCAATGGCTAGTGCCCATCGGTGTGTGAGATACACTAGAAGGTCACCAGTCGAGCGACCGTGGCGAAAGCCATATTGACGGTCACTGACCAGGTCGTCTACTTTTAGATTTCTTAGAAGCTGTGTGTTGATCACACGCTTCATCACTTTGGAGAGGAGAGAGGTAATAGCGATAGGCCTGTAAGTCGATGGATCTGATCTGTCGCTCTTTTTGGGCACCGGGTGCACATTCGCAGTCTTCCATGAAGACGGAAATTGACTAGTGTGGTAGGCAAGCGTGAAGAGCCGCGTGAGTACGGGACATTACTCAGGAGCACACTGCTTAAGCACCACTGCTGGTATACCGTCTGGCCTACTCGACTTATGAGCGTCTAGAGAAACGCCCGCCAAACCTCCCGCTGTGTTATGGAGATTTCCGGCATAATAGGTGGTACAGCGCCTTTATCGTTCATGTTCGAGTTCGAGGCAAAGAGACTGCCCAGTAGATCGGCTTTCTCTTTAGCACTATGTGCCAAGTCACCATCGGTCTTTCGCAGTGGTGGTAACGACGACTGGCAAAAGTTCCCTTCGGCAGCTTTGGGAGGCGACCAGAAAGCTCGACTTCCAGAAGGATAGCTCGCAAGTCGCCCACCTATTTTGCAGATGAATTGGAATTTTGCTCTGGCTGTGTTTTCTTACTGAACTTCGAGGCAGCAGTTAATTTGCATTTTACCTCAGAAATATTCGAATCCTTATTATTACGAGCCGTGGTCCAAGCCTCATATGCAGTTTGCTTAAGAATTTTAGCTTCTCTGCAAGACCTATTAAACCACGGTCCTTTTTTGACGCCGGCAGCTACTCGCGGGTTAGGAATATAGCATTCCATACCAGCGAGGATTGTCTCAGTGACTGCGGTTGCGCAGACGTCAGGATCTTCTGAGCTAAAGCAGATCTGCCTCCACGGGTACGATGCATTAAATTCTCGCAATCCATCCCAGTCTGCCAACTTATAATGCCACACACGACGCCAATTAGTTGGCCCAGAAGGATCGGGTTGTGTGGCACTTGAGTCCGAATATATTATACCTGGTTTTAGTGAACAAAGACGACGGGATATAGTGCCAAGTGTAAAGATGCACGTGAGTGCTTGTAGACGTTTATTTTTTCACCTGACACACTGAATAAATATTGATGAGACAGATACACTTGACAGATACTCAAGTGAGTCCTAGTGGGAACCATAACCAAAGTAAAAAGAAAAAGGGGAGATAAATTATATATATTTGGCAATAGTCATCGTCCAAACTTGTAACAAACCCTGTCATCTAGCGATCATAATGCTTGCATCGAAATAAAGGAAATTCAAATTCTATAAATAATCTGACTGTAGTGACAGTATATAGTAAGTCCGTTAAATTGTAATTAGTAACAATCGAATATCAATTAAATCAGCTGTATATTTTTTTTGAAATAATTACCAAACTGAATAAACAAGTTCTTACAACACAAAAGAATATCAATGAAAATAGTACGTAATATTTTATTAACTTGACGGATATTTTCATAAATCGAAGGTTCCATGAGATCACTCGCACAGAGTTTTTGCAACAGACAAAATAATGAACGAAAGAGAAAACCTTTTACCCATGACGGAATACGGAAATGGTATACATGCGTTTGGAATTTTAAATTGTTTGTGTGTATGGTTCCATTTTTTGAGGAAACTACTAGACCCATTTAAATGTGAATTGGTGCACTACATAGGTATTACTTTAAATCAGTTTCTAACAGACTTCAATAAAAAAGAGGTTATATATGTATGTTTGTCTGCGATTATCTCGCTATTGGCTTAACCGATTTTAATGCGGTTTTCAGAAAATATTTTCAACATTACGAAGAAGGTTTAGGTATAAACCAAATGAATACCCCGTGACGTTATTAATCAGCGATATATTAGTTCAACTCGACCGATTTTGTCGATGCGGTTATTTTGTCGACAATATTTTAGTAAACTTACGAGCATTAATAACTAGTCACTTACATAAACGACCATATTTAATAAACTAGTAAAGATATCTTCATGGAACAAAAAGTAGGTACTTATATCAAAAATAGTTTTATTTTACTCAAATAAATTAAAACCGCTTTAATGTTCCTTTGACTTTGCATAGCTATCATAAGTTGTTTAGGAAATATTGTCTTCTATTTAAGTGACTACTTACTAACCAACTGTCTCCGTTCAAAATTTCAGGTCAATGTGATGCTCAGTTGCGACAGGATTGAGTTACAAACTTTATAGTTATTCCCGCGGGAAATTTAAATTTTTCGTGATAAAAATTGACTTTGTCCTTCCACGGGACTTAAACTAACTCTATACCAATTTTTATCTAAATCGGTTCAGCGGTTTCTGATCCATCTAGTCGGTGAAGCGTGATTGAGTTAAGAACTTTCGCATTAATAATATTAATGGGATTAGCTGGTAATTAATGAATTTTGCTAGCGGCTCCGGTCGCCATACATTTGGTTTTACGCGTGAAGAGGTAACAGATACACTGACAGTCAGATAGACAGACAGAGTTACTTCCGTATTCATAACAATAGTAGGGATTATTGATACTATTGGATAGAGCTCGTAAAGCACTTTTAGGATCAATAATCAATATTTTGATATCATGTATGGTTTAGAAATAATTGAGTGAGATCACTTAGCGTTTCCAACCTTTATAAGAAAACGAGTAATTTTAGCTAAAATCAGGCCTATCTTTTACCCGATAAATCTATTCTTTAAAATCTACTGTGTCTAATTATATAAGCCTTAAACATTATGATAAATGATAAGACAATTAGGTTTTTATATATATCGGCGGTGATGCGTCATGAATAAATACAGAAGCTACACAGAGTATAAGTGCGTCACGTGGACAACGATACTAGCGACACCAACTAGTCGATAATGGTGCCATACACGGTGGCGCGCTTAACAGGGTCTTGGTGCTGTGTTCTAGGACATCGTGCGCCAGTCTTGCCATGACCGTCGCGCAGTGAACAAGAACCACGAAATTTTTGATAGGCTTTGTCAGCTTGTTATTGTGAAATAGTGATAAAATATGATTTTAGTGCGATAAGCGTGTTAGTGCCGAATGTTATAATTACTACCTCAATTGAGGCGGTGTTCCCAGGTTGCCCGACACCCAATAAACGCCCAAGTTAATCTCCTGACCCTGGCTTTACCTTGATTGCGCTGTCATATTCCTATTATATGTTGTAGAATTTTATGAATTGCTGTTGTTGCCACAAACTCTAGCTTAAACAGAAGAATGTAATAGTAACAAAGACTCCTACAACATTTTGAACGGCACAAGTCATATAAAATTGTCCAACAGACAGACAGACAACCAGCTCTCTGCAAATGTAGAGCATGGCTGTTCAGTCGCAAATGACCAATGTGCATTGTGCGATCTTTTTCTTTGAAATCTTTCTTGGTTTTTTTTTTTCTTTCCTGTAATTAATTAAATAATTTAGGGTAACTTTCTCTATGGTTTTGATTTGGTTTGGAGTCTATCTAACCCATATTTTCGCAGTTATAAACGGTTTTAGTGAAATAAGAAATCTCTCGAAGGTTTGCGTACGACTATTGGTTATCGTGTTTCGGCAATTTGAAAGAACTTAGTTTAAGGTGATATGCTTCACCTTGCTTTTTCTTTTTTAGTTTTCGAAATCTAAGGTACCAAAAGTACATAATTAGCGTGTCGCAGCTCTTTGTAAAACACTTACACGTCAAAATATTTCAAGTAAGAAACAAACGTAAGGAAGAAGTCATATTTTTGAATATTTAGAATATTTTTGAAGTTGGAAAATCCAACAATCTATTAACAGATTTTGTCTCTTACAGATTTTCAGGTAACAGAACTAAAGCATAAAGTGATTGGATGATTTTTGGCAGTACATATAATTATGTTGCATATAAATTTATTTCTTCCTCGTTACCAAGTTAAAAGTTTGGCAAACATATAAAGATGACTTATACGTCTAGATACCGTGTTCAGGTACACAAAACGAGCCGATCCGAGTACTTGAATTTTCAGGTACTTGCCGTCAACACTACATCATAAGTAATCTGTGCGTCGACGCGAACTGTGCTGCCGCGTAAAGTAATAAAAATAACGAATTGTGCAATAAAATCGAGTAGAAAGTATTGACAAAAAAAATATCACTTTTCACACAAATCTGCTTGCAATATTTGAGTTCAAGACTAAGTTTTCAAAATAATTATTCGCAAAACGAACAATAAATGTTTTACTGTCTGTGTTGCCAAGTCTGTAGGTACCTTAATTTCCTAAGTTTAGTGAGGCAAGCGAACACTGAAACGACAATACATATTTTACCTAACATCACTTACATACATTACATTATTTCAAGTTGATAAAGTATTTATGTATTGATGACCCCTGTGACACATCGTATCTATAGAACGTAAACATTTACCCCGGACTTCTGAAATGTTGAAAAAAAAGCATAACAATTAGATGTAAATATCAATAGAATAAATAGTATCATGTATTTATGCACTACGAAATTAATCAATTACCGTATCTCAAAATAGGTAAATAGTTTGAAAAAAATAACTTCTCTTTGCAACGAACTGTAACGTTACACTTTAATACTAGGTGCTTTATTAGCAAAACGGTGTACGCACACGCGCCATTAAGTTTATAGGGCTGTCTTTTTGTCATGTGCCAGCGCCCTTTACCTGGTCGGTCAAAAGCGCACGCACAGCTACACCGGTGCATTTAATCTTGATTTTATTATTTAAATTACTTTGTAAGAGCACTACAAGTTAAGCCGAGTGTAATTTGCATTGTTTGTATAATATCCTGAGACGTCAATGAGTTATATAAGTTACTAGACTTTGCCAGCGGCTCCGCCCGCCCTAAATTCGGTTATCGGCGTGGGACTCCTTTATTTAATCACAGTATTAATACTGTGATTTACTCCTTGATTACAATAATTAAGTTTGCTATATTAAGATGTAGCTATAGCTATAGTTCGTTTAAGCTCGGTTATAGTTACTCCCGCGGGAAAAAGTAGCCTTTGTCCATTTTCGTATCTTTAACTGTCTCTGTGTGCTAAATTTCAGCTCATTTAAATGCTCCCAGTGGAGCAGGATTAAGTAACAAACGTTATAGTTATTCCTGCGGGAACTTTTGAATTTTCCAGGATGAAAAATAGCCTGTGTCCTTCCCCAGGACTCAGACAAATTTCATCTAAATCAGTTGAGCGGTTCCCGATCCATCCAGTGGTTGAAGCGTGACTAACAACCAAACATCCATTTATAATATTATTGGGTTAGCTGGTAATTAATGAATTTTGCTAGCGGCCGCCCTGCAATAAATTTGGTTATCGGCGTGGGACTACTTTATTTAATCTGAGTATTGATATTGTGATTTACTCCTTAATTACCCCGCGCTAAATTCGGTTATCGGCGACTGTGATTTACTCCTTAATTACACTAATGAAGTTTGCTTTATCAAGCTTTGGCTATAGCTATAGTTCGTTAACGATCGGTTATAGTTATTCCCAAGGGAATTTCGGGATAAAAAGTAACCTGTATGCTATTCCAGGACCTACCCTATATGTATGCCAAGTTTCATCCCGATCCGTCAAGTGGTTGAAGCGTGAAGAAGTAACAAACATACACACTCACACACTCGCACAGTCACACGCTCACAAACTTTCGCCTTTATAATATTAATGGGATTCAATAAAAACGATAGACTTATTAGGTCTTAAGTAAAACAAATAATAATTTTATTAATTAATTCTTAAATATAATATTATATATTATCTTTATATTTTCTATGTAAATTGAGATTAAAATACTCTATAGTTTATTGATTAAAATCCCTAATCTTTTCCCTACCCGAAAGGGTCCTAACAGAGCCCTATTGCTAAGCCTACGCTGACCTTTAAAGAGCTTGAAGTAGGCAAAAGCCTCAAATTTTCTCAGAATATGTGTTACATAGGCAGGTTTCCGCCTATATAATAATAGAAATATAAAAGCAAAAACTAAAAATTTAAGAGGGCTTAAATTTTGGTTGTAACTAACATAAAACACGAGTATGAAATTCATAATAAACATTTATTGAGAAAATTTAAATAATAGCACTGTGATTCGCATCCTGTGGTTCCACGTGGCCGCGTGGAGTTGGATTCTTACGGCAACTTCTCAATTATAGAAAAAAACTTAGAAGGTAAAAATATTTTTAAATAATAGGTACCGCCCTTCCCCCTCATGACTGCCCGCCGGCCTTGCACATCATAAATGCGCGCGCAGTACTTGATCATTATTTTGCTGACATGTTTTTGTAAAACTGCGATATCTCCTAAGATTTTGATAGATTGAAATCGAATGATGTAAAGGGAAATTTTGTTTTAAATTAACTTGACTTGTGATGAATAACGTATTTATTTGGATAAGGATTAATATCATGTTATTAGAAACACCTTCGCAAATAATGCATTATTTTAGAACAAATCTGGTTAGCAAAAAAGGAGCCAATCGTAAAAGATAGACATATGCTGTCGCAGAATTTTTCAAAGAACTTTTAAAGAGGAACAATTCTGTCATACAGGATTTTTGAGAAACTTTAACCGTTTACGCAGCGCACGGAGCGGAAGCTCTCAAAAAAACTGCAAAAGCTCAAGAGGTAGATTAAACAAAGAAGTTATCAGATAGGCGTTCGGGTAGAACTAAAAAAACATATTTTCCATGTGCCATATGTACTTTACGCATGCGTAGTGCCCGAAATGAAATGAATTTCGTTCGACTGTACCTGTCATTAATTCTGCCATTTTTTATGGCTTTGTAGTTGCTAAGAAAAACAAACTGACGTGGAAGCACCGTGTGTTCTCGCAGGAACATTGGACTGGAACGCTAGCCGTACTAAGCCAAAACGGTGTAAGCCATTTTTTTAAGATTCGGAGAAAATTATATCAATCTGTATTTCTATGTTAAATCGACTTTCAACGATCCTTAAAAAAAAAACTTAGTATTAATAGGATAGGTTTTACTTTTTGGCTAAGGAATCTGATAAATATTCTTATAACTACAAAAATCCGAAGAAAATCTGAAAATTTTAAATTTTTGACATATACCCCTTTTTGCTTTTTTGGCAAATTTTTTTGAAGTTCAGGTACAACTACCACGCTGTCGCTAGTATCGCAAAATGTACGTGATCTAAGCCCTACCGTAAGAGCATAAATTATGGCTCAACCTTGGTGCGTTAGGCGCCTAAGAAATGTTGAGTCACGGAACGCCACTTATCTGTCAATATGCTAATCTAGGCCAGCTGACCTGGTTTTTACCTTTCTAAGATGAATAAAACAATGTTTATTTTTTAAGTAGTTTTTGTTAGTTGTAATTACTTTTTATCTTAAAACAAGCTGACCCGCGCACGTCTGCGCCTTATTTATGAAATTAATAAAACTAAAACTAGAGAAAATAGTACGCAGTTTTCCGAACGGACTGACATAGTGGCGTTATCGTACAAGCATTTTAGCACCTCGATATACCGATGATCAATACGGCATCTCTTTAGAGCCTGTAGCACTGCCCATTAATGGAAATTGAGTGGAATGAGTGGGATACGTCGAAGGGGGGGGATACTACTGTTGGAAGGAAATGGGGAGAATTAGTAGTAGGTCGGGAGGCCGGAGTCGCGAACCCGTGAATTCGGAAATGAATACCCCTGACACCAATTGTGATCAAAACAATCAATATATGTGAAATCAAGCAAAATTGTTATAATTTCTCTGTAGGGGGGACAGCTATGACTGAGGAAACAATTATTTATGAAAGTCACTTTTAACTTTGACCAGCTGAAAAACAACCATCAGGCGGCCGTGTGCTTGTTTGCCACCTTAGTGGTATAAAAAAAATCGAGTAAAATTGATGTAAAAAGCACGCAAAATGCATATTCAATATGCCTTAATTTATGTCCAACTAGCTGTCCCGGCGAACGTTGTTCCGCTGCCGTCCCTCTGTACCCGGCGAAAGTTGGTTTTTACCTATAGTGCCCGAGTCCGGCTCGCACTTGACATATCGAGATAAAAACTATCCTATCTTTTAAGTTGGATCAAATAACAGATATTTACGAAGTTTGATCAAAATCGGTTCAGTAGTTTAGGAGTCCATTGAGGACAAACATTGTGACACGAGATTTATATATATATTAAGATTAAGGGTAGGGCTTACTTCACGCACGTCAATGGAAATTATAAAAAAAAAATATAGCATAACATCATTATCTGTATCGGTGCCACACCTGAATTCTTAAGAGATTTTTTCTGTAAAAACAGTTTCAGACAGCAGACAATATCAAAACTTACTACGCAAATTTCCAGAAATAACTCGACCAGCTGGAAAGCCTACTAAACCTAAACGTGAAACGGTGAATCATATAAAAACCACGCCAGGACCACCAGTATTTAGCCGTCCTCGTCGTCTTGACCCTGAAAGACTAAACATTGCTAAGAAGGAGTTCGACCAGATGCTTCAAAACCGAACTGCTTGAAGATCTGATAGTCCATGGTATTCACCACTTCACCTAGCGAAAGAAAAATGATGGTTGACATCATGTGGAGATTATAGGGCGCTTAATGCACGAACCGTACCAGACCGATACCCTGTGCGACATATTCATGATTTTGCATATCATTGTCAGGTAAAACAGTGTTCTCGACCATAGATCTTGTAAAAGCCTACAATCAAATTCCAGTAAATTCCAGTGATATTCCAAAAACTGCAATAACAACCCCTTTTGGCATGTTTGATTTCCCTTATATGACGTTTGGTCTCTGAAATGCAGCCTCAACCTTCCAACGTTTTATAGATGAAATGCTTCGCGATTTAGAATTTTGTTTGTTTGTTTTGAATTTTGTTACAGCTATATAGATGATATTTTGGTGTTTTCAACCTCTAAATCTCAACACTATCAACATCTCCGACAAATTTTTGAAAAGCTGAGAGAGTATTGTGTCTTAATAAATACTAAAAAATGTGTTTTTGAGCAAGACGAAGTAGTTTTTTTGGGTTATAATGTATCTGCTGAGGGCATTAAGCCATTAGAGTCAAAGGTACACACAATTCAGGAATTTCCTATCCCAAAAACTATAAAAGAATTACGTCGTTTCTTAGGGATGATTAATTTCTATCGTCGGTTCATACCTGGTGCAGCCAAAGTACACCCCTTAACGTCCTTTTATGCGGATCTGACGCCAAAGGTTCTAAACAAGTCTGCTTGTCACCGAAACAGTTAGAAGCTTTTAACCAATGCAAATATTCTTTATCAAAGGCAACCCTGTTAGCACATCCCGATCCACAAGCAGAACTAGAGATCATGACAGATGCTTTCGACACGACAATAGGCGCTGTGTTACAGCAACAAAAAAATGATAATTGGCCACATCTAGCCTTTTTCTCGACGAAACTTAGTACTTCCCAAAAAAAATGCAGCCCATATGATCGCGAACTACAATATATGAGGCGATCAAATATTTTAGATACATGGTAGAGGCCAGAACATTTGCTGTTTTTACAGATCACAAACCCATAACATTTGCTTTTACAACCCGTAGCGATAAATGTTCACCTCGACAGTTTAGATACCTGGACTTAATATCTCAATACACAACTGATGAAAGATTTATCTCAGGCTGTATACTGTAGCTGACACTTTATCTAGAATCGAGGAAGTTGTGACAATCATAGAGTATCAATTCCTTGCACAGTCTCAAGACGACGACACGGAGTTACAAGACTTGCTCAAAAACGGATGCAGTCTGCAACTCCAAAAGTTAGCTACGCCTGAAACGAATGTACAGATATACGTGACGTTTCAACACCTAGCCCTCGTCCATTTCTAACTTCATCTTTCAGGCGACAGGTGTTTGAAACTATTCACAACTTAACTCATGCGGGTGGTAATGCATCCGTTCGGTTAACTGCTATTAACCGTTATAATAATTATGCTATATAAATATAAGACGATGATTGCGGCAGTCAACAAGTAAGTTGTAAAAACTTAAGAAATCAACTCCAATTATCCTTAATCTAATTCAAGCTGTAAATCACCATAAGTTTGTATGATTGTCCCATTACAGCGAAAAGTTCGTAATTCGTTTTGGCACGCGGCACCCGCACGGCTGATCGTGGAAACACACATACGTCTGAGCCGGTGTCAACTAAATATTGTATTTTTGTCTCGCGATCAGTGATAAACAGGTGGCCTGGTTGAGTAGGGCAGTCGGTTGCCGCCATTATTGGCTGCCCTGCGAGTTTTCCTTGTCATAACTGCATGGTGAAGTACATTTTTTGGTGGTACCAGCGATTTGTGTTAGTTGTCGTACCTGAATGTGATCCTGAACGAGATCGTGAACGTGACCGAAAGCGTCGGCGTTCATTACCTCTAGTGTGACGATAGGATTTGAACTTCTGTACGCTCAGTTCCTCTACTCGCCGCGTCAGTTCTGCTTCTCTCTGACCTAAAAGATCTAAAGCAGTATCAGGCAGATCATGAGACATACTAGCAATATGTAATGTTGAAGGGACGACGTTGTTAATCCTATCAGCCAAGTCAGCTCCAGCTTCCAGTTCGGTGTCACTCTGCGAAGCAAGTATGGCTTATTTACTTGGTGGTAAACGGCTTAACCATATGGTTATACAAAGAAATTCTTTTGGAACTAACGGACCTGCTAGATTTTGTAAATGCCTTAAGAACTGAGAAGGCTTTCACCAAGCTCTTCATGTGCCAACAGTTGCTTAGTCTTACGTTCTTGTGAGGTAGAAAGTCTTTTAATAAGTTCCAATTTTAATTTGTCATATTTGCCAGAGTCAGGAGGTGAAGTAATTATATCTTTTACCTCTGTTGGTCTAATTGCCCTATTACGTAGTAAAACTTAGTAGAGTCTGATGTTATATTTGACAAAACAAATTGGCCTTCAATTTGAGCGGACCAAATGGCCGATTCTTCTGGCCAAAACGGTGGTACTCGTACGCCCACATGGAACACACCAGGCTCTGCATTATCACTAGGTAAATCTTTAACTTCGTTACCTGCAGTCTCCATGTATTTTATGTTCGAATTGGGATATGAATATCTAAATACGTGCGTAGTCGGGAAGTCATCAATGAAGCGCTGCACCGGTCCGGGCTTCTTAATTCATTAAAGTAAAACTTATATGCACTATAATTTACAAGTTATAGTTTATTTGTATTTTATAATTAATTGTATTTTTACAACAACAAAATATTACAAATCAAGAATGACATATATAATTTTTTTTTTCTCTGACATTTCATGAGTCAAGTCAAGTCAAACCTCTTTCATCTTAACTGCATGCATGTAAGTCGCCACAATACCATCTCCGCATTCAGTCATGGGTAAAAGGTTTTTTTTTTCGTTCATTATTTTGTTGTATGTATTCTGTTGTAAAAACTATGTGCGAGTGATCTCATGGGACCTTGAATTTATGAAAATATCCGTCAAGTTAACAAAACATTACGTACTATTATCATTGATATTCTTTTAAAACATCTTTTGTGTTCCATGAAAGAACTTGTTTATTCAGCTTGGTAATAATTTCAAGAAAATATACAGCTGATATAATTGATATTCGATTGTTACTAATTACAATTTAACGGATTTACCATATACTGTCACTACTGTCAGATTATTTTATGAATTTGAATTTCCTTTATTTCGATGCAAGCAATGATTGCAAGATGACAGGGTTTGTTTGGACAGACCTTAGAAGGAGGGAAGCCTTGCAAGAGGTGTCTAAGGTTGGTCCATTGAGATTTCTTATTTCACTAAAACCTGAAAATACGGGTTAGATAGACTCCAAACCAAATCAAAACGATAGAGAAAGTTACCCCTGCACGTGGTTGTGTACAACAAAATACTAAATAATTCAATTAATTGCAGGAAAGAAAAAAAAAATCCAAGACAGGTTTCAAAGAAAAAGGTAGCAAAATGCACTTGGGCCATGATCTGCATCTGCAGAGAGCTGGTTGTCTGTCTGTCTGTTGGACAATTTTATATTACTTATGTCGTTCAAAATGTTGTAGGAGTCTTTGTAACTATTACGTACTTCTGTTTAAGCTAGAGTTCATGGCAACAACAGCAATTCAAATAAAATTCCACAACATATAATAAGAATATGACGGCGCAATCGAGGTAAAGCCCTAGGGTCAGGAGATTAACTTGAGCGTTTATTGGGTGTCGGGCAACCCGGGCATCGCACTAAAATTACATTTTATCACTATTTCACAATTACAAGCTGACAAAGCGTTCGTGGTACTTGTTAACGGAGCGACGGTCGTGGTAAGAATGGCGCACGATGTCCTAAAACACAACACCAAGGCCCTGTTAAGCGCGCCACTGAGTATGGCACTACCATTGATTAGTAGGTGTCGCTAGTATCGTTGTCCACGTGACGCACTTATTCTCTGTGTAGCTTCTGTACTCATGATGTATCGCCGTCGATAAATATACAAACCTAATTGTCTTATCATTTATCATAATGTTTAAGGCTTATATAATTAGGCACAGTAGATTTTAAAGAATAGATTTTATTTGGGTAAAAGATAGGCCTGATTTTAGCTAAAATTACTCGTTTTTTTAATACAGGTTGAAAACCCTAAGTGATCTCACTCAATTATTTGTTAACCATACACGATATCGAAATATTGATTATTGTCCTAAAAGTGCTTTACGAGCTTAATCCAATAGTATCAATAATCCCAATGGATTTAGACTTTTGAATTGGTCCTTGCCTTAAAATCACATTAGTGGCAGTATTTAAGTCGTTAGGGACGTAGAAGGGGCGTTTAACAACATGTAAGCTGCGGTGTTAGGTTGCCCATGTAGTTACGAAGACGACTAGCATAATCGGTGAAATCCACCACTAAGTTTTTGTTAGGGGATAAGAATTGTCCTGGCAATCGAAGTGGTTCACCATTAACTAATTCTGCTGCAGATGCTTTTATATCATCTTTCAGCTGCGAATGCCAAGGAGTACAATGGGAAGAGTTTCAGTCCATTGGGAATTGGTATGGCAAGTAATCGCAGCTTTTAGTTGGCGGTGTAATCTCTCAACAAGACCATTTGCAGCTGGGTGATAAGCTGTTGTGGTGGAGTGGTTTGTCCCTAATATTGTAGCGATGCTTCTAAAAAGTTGAGATTCGAATTGGCGGCCATGGTCAGTCGTAATGCGTTCCGGGCAACCAAATCGTGAGACCCATCCTGATATGAAGGTAAATGCACATGTTTCTGCAGTTATATCTTTTAAGGGATATGCCTCTGGCAATCGAGTAAAGCGATCGACTAATGTGAGGCAGTTTATTTTACCATGAAATAGAGATAAGGGACCTATTATGTCCATATGGACATGTAAACTCTACGAGTGGTGCTGAAATATGTCTTAAAACTTTGCTGCGTTGGCAATGTTGACATTCCTTAACCCACTGAACACAATTCAGTTATTTATAGTTGTAGGATTATTTTGTTGGTAAAAAAAATATGAAGATGATGCCTTAGTAAGGGAAGCTCTTGAAGATCTCAGTGAAAGAATTCGACGAAGAAGTTACAAAATCAAATCAAAAAAAGGATATTAAAAAATATATTCAAAGAAATTTTGTGCAGTCTGTACAAATTAGAAAATGATAGTGACGAATAAGCATTGAGCTGACAAGGAAAAGAGTAAGCGACTACATGGAAGATATTTTTAATTCATCAAGAAATTACAAATAAAAATACTTTGTACACTTCAGTCGATCTTCAAAAAGTCCTGAACACACCCCACGGCGAAAGCAAGCTGTTATAATACAGCAGAAAATATGCCTTCGCTAGTTTAATTGTCTATGAAAGCAGAACAACGAATGGTATATGTTAGCCAATAAATTGGATTATGCCCACAGGCTGCGGTAACCGCTAACCATTAGGTGGACCACAACCTTGTTTGCCACCTTGGTGTAATAAAAAAACTTCCGAACGACTACACCAAGTTTATTCAGTCTATTTTGTTGTGTTTGTTTTTGTTAGGGCAAGGTTTATAGCAAGGAAAACAGGGTCAAGTGTGAGTCGGACTCGTGTACTAAGGGTAAACCGATTGTAATCAAATTTTGATAAATTGTTGTACACATGCTGGAGAACGTTTCCGAGTACTTCCCTTACACAGTAGGTAGCACTAGCAGTTTCAAAAAAAGAGAAATAACTTTCGCAGGGTCAGCTATTATCATAATAAAAACACAGAGTACTCGCCTCTAGATAATATTTGGATCGGCAAGTTCCATAAGCAACTGTATTGAACGCCTTTGCTAGAGTTAGAAAGCAAGCTACATATTTATGATAGAGCAGATTATGCCGTTTTTGAATACTTTATTTAGGTAACCTTCGTGTTATTTCGTACTTAATATTAAAATAATATTATTACTAAATAATCAAGCGAAAAAGTATGACAAACAATCAAACAAACTCACCAATAGTAAAGTTATTGATTCGCTTTATTCAAGATCAACTATGACCTTTTGCCTACTATTTCTAATATAAAGTTCTACTTAATCTTTAGAGGAATAAGTTTTAAGGTGGCGCATGGCGTCGGCTAGGCGAATATACAAAAAAGGGGTTTGTCATAAACAAATGTCTAAATAACGTGCGATGTTGTCTAGTGGGTAAGAAGGACTACATAGTTAATATTATATCTCCGAGTGAAACGATTCGTATATACATGGTGCAAGTTCGGCCCCATATGGAGTTCTGCTGTCATCTCTGGACGGGTGCACCCAGATACCAGCTTGGCCCTTTTGTCTCTGTTCAACGATGGGCTATGAGAATTGTCGACGACTTGCCGTATCGAACCCTTAAGTCTGAGGAGGGACTTTGCGTCCCTGTCTGTGTTCTACCGCTTGTAAAATGGGATATGTTTTGAGGAATGGTCGAAATGATGCCCACGGCTACTCATCATCGGCAGGGAATTCACTCTCACACGTTAGAACCAAAATGGTCGCGTACTGTGTGGTGTCAGAGAAACTTCTGAGAGAGAGAGAGTGATACCCCTGGTGTTGCAAGCGTCCAAAGGTTACGGTGACCGCTTAGCATCAGGCGGTCTGTTAGCTCTTTTGCCACCTTAGTGGTAAAACAAATATCATAATTGAACTTTACTTGGTAATTTCGTTTGATTATATTATATATTATACCTAGTTTTAGTGGATAAAGGCGAGGGGATATAGTGCCAAGTGAAAAGAAGCACTTGTGTGCTTGTAGACGTTTAATTTTTCACCTGACACACTTAGTAAATATTGATGAGGTATCTGTCAAGTGAGTCCCAGTGGGGATCATAACCAAAGGAAAAAGAAAAAGGGGAAATAAATTATATATATTTGGCAATTGTCATCGGTTGTTTCAGGATCCGCAAGCAGTGGACAGTTGGTCAGGTGTCTGGAATGCAACCAGTCCTGGTAGCTCATGTTTGCAGTACGATGCATTCAACCAAGTCATTGCTGGTAGGCTTACTTATAATATTTGCTTAGAAAATTTTCATTTTTAACAAACCATGTTTTAATTTGAAAAGGGTCTGTAGGTTTCTCGATGGGAGTAGGCCAGAAACGAACTACTTACTTCTTTACGATGTCGAAGCACCCAAAATATCTTAGCGGCATCAGTGTTAGTTTTCGGAAATTTCGTATTTCTAAATGACAACTGTTGCTGATGAATGTATGATGAATATGTGCTGAGAATTGCAAGGATGCAATGATTTTTGAATATGAATATGTGCTGAGAATTGCAAAGATGCAATGATTTATGAGTCGAACAGAAACTTACCCACCGTACAAAACAATAGCTGGAACTCTTAATCGCAATAACAAGTATTTTTTGACCAACTTTTGTCGAGTTCCTTTTTACAGGATAAAATCTAATAAAAATTTTTGTGGGAAGATAATTAAATTTATTGTAATTTTTGATTTGTTTACAATTTTATGTAAATATTTTCTATACCACTGCAATAAATTATAATATTCGGTAATTACTACAAATAACCGAATTTCTGATTTTTTTGTTGTCGGTACCAAAATATAGCTTTTGAGGCAAAATGTAACCTCCTGTATTTTACAATATCTATGGTGCAATAAACGTGATTATGACGAAATTCACTATTTCTGTGTACACTGTTTATCCAACAAATATAAGAAATATTATTTCATAACGAAGATGAACTTGAGCTGTGTCCAAATCCTTCAACTTAGATGCAAGACGTGACGCTCATTAAACGCCCACTATTGTAGCATCCGTAAAATAATTGTTATTATTTGCTTCCCTTGCAAATCTTATAAATAGGATACTAATATCCTGTTGGTGATATAACGGAAAATTAAAAGTTTGACACGAGATTTGGTCAATCAAGTTATCCCAAATAAAAAGTAAGTTGGTACCTGGTTGCAGACTTAGAAGATCAGTCTACCAACTATTAATAAATATAAGTAAGTCACATAGATATCTCTGTTCCAACTTGGTCTTCCGCCTTCTATCAATTTTGGATTACTATTTTATTAATTTAAAAATACTATGAAGTCACGTTTTTTCATGATCCTCATTCTCAAAAACTCCTCTTGACATATTTTTCATTTTCTCTATTCTTTTCCTCTAATTCCCTAATTTTTTTAGTCCGTCGTCGGTATATCAACTTCAAACCTCCTTTTATTTAAAGGTATAGAAATTTCAAAAATTTGGAAGTAACTAAAAACTAAATAACGCAAAAGGAAGACTAAAGCTATTTACAGATTAAAAATACATATCTAAACAAATCACTTGCTACACTTTGTTCCTATAGTTATTGTTATTTAAAAAAACTGGGACTAGCTGTTTCTCTTCTTTTATTTTTTGATTTGACCCATGCTTTTAGCCACGGAAACGTGTATTTCCGCGGAAATGTTCCGTGTAGAAATATAATGCTCTACAGTCACCTACACCTGTGGAAATAGTACATTGTGTGTTAAGGGTAGTAAGGAGATAATTACTAACTGCTACTACTAAAGGCTTTTATGACTCGGGTTTGTAATTTCCGTATGGCCGTGACACACAATGTTTTTCGTCACATTCATTTCGTAGCAAACGCTTTACCTGCACATAATGACAATATTTACTAGTAAGTGTGATGAAAAGTCTATAATCCTTGGGAAGTCTTAATTAATATTTTCATGCTATCTTTTTGTCCTAAGCCAGTGTCACCCATGGTAAAAATCTATTTCCGTAGGATGTCCTGATTGATGTTAAAAGTATTCAATGTTTCTTTTCTTTGAAGTATCTACATTTATGCCAAAAAATTACCTCTTGGTGTTGTGAAGAAATAATGCCCCACGGAAAAATTCTTCATTGAAATCAAAAGTTCTATACTTATGTCCTACTAGCTTTTTTGTGGTTTCAACCACCCTAAAAAGATGTAGGAATTAACGGCAACCCTTCAATTATAGAAAAAAAAGTGACACACACTTGAGGTTTTCAAGTAGCTTATCTAACAGAAAATTCAGAAAAGAAGCGTTTGGAAAGTAATACAAAGCTGGAGCATTTGTAGGATTCCGTACCCAACAAAAAAAGTAATAATGCCATATACGACACACACAAGGTGACTTCGCAGGCCAAGATAAGGAATCCGCAATATCCACATCAGAAGTTTAAATATATTTAAGTTACCTAAGCGAGTAGTATCCGACATAGCATTCTTATGCATCACAATACTTTTTCTTTAGTTTAGTTTACTTTAGTAGTCATAATCCCAAGCTGAATACCTATGTCTGTGTTTTTCCAAAATCTAGTAAAATGTTTTTTTTTACTTAGAAATATTTTTTGAAACCATTGCATACCAAACTAGAATCCTGTTTAACATTTAAACTATTAAATTTATTAGAAAACTGGCTCACTGCAGACCAAGATGTGGTAATGTTCGATCAGCAAGCGTCAAAAATAAGTGAGAAATTCTTTTGTATGAAGCACGCTGAGAGGCTCTCCGAATCGTATTCTCTTAAGTAGTAAGTATACAAATTTTTGCCTTCCGCGAAAGCCTCGAGATTGGTTCGCTCTAAAAGATTTTTTGAAGTGAAAACTTCTTTAGCGGCGTTGTGCACTTTTTTTGGTATGGGTAAAAAATGTTAAACTCGCGTCAGGTCACGTGTCCTGATCGTGAAAATTCATAAGACGGATGGAGAGTAGATAGCTGGCGCGGCGTAGGAGAGGGAGCATCCCCCTCTCTTTCTACGGCGCGGCGAAAATGTATGCCTGCGACTGCTGTTTCGTTTAGGCGGCGCAGGGCGCTTGCGCGAATGGTCGTGTGTGTTTATGTTACAGCGTGCTACGCGTATCCATGGATGATGACAGCTGATGGCTCGACCGTCTGTGTAGTGGCCATACTGCTGTGTATTCGTAAAATTCGTGTATATAAAGTGTTTAAAATATGGAAATTGAACAAAGTGCATCTTTGTCTTTGTAAAATACGGAATTTTGTGGCATTACCCACGCCTATTATAATTTTTATTTTTAGTATTCGCTATTATGAGTAGTACAGGGAGGTTGGATATGGAATTTTAATTCTATGACAGATTGCGATGTCAAATATACTACTTCAAAAAAAACTGGTTGCCTGTAAAGTCGGTATACGGGCGAAAGTTTTACGTGACAATGATTTTATGTCTGTCTCTCTCGCTCTTAGGCGGGCGCGTGCCTCTCACTCGCTCTCATTGTGAGCGCATAACGTGAGCGGAGCGTAACGCAGTTTCTTGAAGTGTCACCCGGCAAACCAATTTATAAGACGTTGTCACGTCAAAAGTAAATAAACAAACATTATTATTTCTTGACAATGTCTTGTGACATATTTGAGTGTTCAGCGCGAATCGTGTGCAAAAGGTTTTCACTTCTGCCGGCACTCCCGGAGTGCAACTCGTTTTTTTTTTATTTATTTTCCATTATATTACAAAGACATTTCTTACTTTGCAGTGTTTAAATACGACTTAATCATGATTTTTAGGGTTCCATACCTCAAGAGGAAAAAAGGAACACTTTGTTGTCCGTATGTTTGTTTGTTTAGGCACTTTTTAACCGACTGCAAATAAGGCGGAGGTTCTATGTTCGACGGGTACTTTTTATTTTATCGGGCAAGTGATTACAAAATTGTATTGTAATCTAGTAACGTTGTTGTTGTGATGGTATATACTACCGTTTGTGGTAGATATGCCCACTTCTGCCAGTCATTTCCGTATTTGTTTTGAAAAACTTTGGTTCTGAAAAACAAAAATTTCATATTTCATAGGTGTATAAACAAGAAAAAGGCAGTATATTTAACAATATATTTAAGGGTTTGCAACTGTCTAAGCAAGGCTGCATAGGGAAAGGATTTTGAAATAAATATCCCTTAAGGGGGTAAAATTGGGGTTGGAATTTTGTATGAAAATCCGTCACATAAAGTAAAATACATAAATTTTAATTTTTAACCTCAAGATCGAATACCAATTTAAATAAATTATAGATAAGAATTCCGATATTTTTGTAGGTCAGACAATGAACAGTTAAAATCTTTCTTTTTTTTTAATCGTTTTGCAAAAAAAAAATTGACTCCCTTGCGGCGGTATGGCGGCCATTTGGAACCGTCCAAAAAGTATGGCATGGTAATGTTCGTGAATGGCTACTCGACGATAATTAGCTGTGCAAAAAGTAGCTTAGTACAAATGGTTGAATTGTTTTTTTTAAATTAATGTGTTCGCATCGGTATGGCGGGCTGTAAGTCGCACCGGAGAAGTATGGCATTACGCTACCGCCTACTTTTTTTTATGGACTATCGGAAAATACAAGGATTTTGTGGAACAAATCGTTCGACACTCGTATTTTTCCGACACGTTCGACTAACGCCCACGCGATTGGCCAGCGCTATGACCATCATTTTTCTTTTCGTCAATAACGTAGTTAGACCCCTGAAGAACCGCCATACTGGTACAAATCATCCAGTATTTTCTGTCACTGTCTCCCGGTCTTTAATGGCTGCATCAGCCACACTGTACTAGCCATACAGAAAAAAAAAACGGGAACCGGCAGAAGTGAAAACATACAACCTGGATATAACATTTTAATATATGTAATTCACACTTTCATCTTTTCATCAACCCTCTTGCTTTTTATTCGTCCTATAGAGTTTCAAATTTTTTACCCATCACAAAAAAGTGCACAATGCCACTAAAAAAGTTTTCACTTCAAAATTATAAAAGGCGTGGCATTATGGTTTCCTACAAAATTTCGATCAGCCTGCGCGAGTTTATCATTTTTTAACCATCACAAAAAAAGTGCACAACGCCGCTGAAGAAGTTTTCACTTCAAAAAAAAACCGCAAAAGCATCTAATGAACAGACGGAGAAATATGACGAAACTGTATGATGGCTATCGTTATTTACCCTTAAGTTGACAAACGGAGTTTTTTGCCCTTTGACTGCGGAACTCCTAATATTTACAAATGCATAGACTATAATAGACATAAGATACTTTATTGCATTGGAAATTCTCATGGATACCTATGGGCTGTTGTCGTTTGCCTTCTCGCGCCTTCATGGCGGGGCCGCGGGATCTCGTGAGTGCATCCGCGCTTAACCTATATATATTATTCTAGCTATACTGTTACTACATAATGTTTGGATTTGACAACAGAATCCTGAAGATTAAAACTTCAAAATCTGTCTTTCTTCCGCTTTAGACCGTGAAAGTGTCAAATGCATAAAAATGTTTAAAAAGTCATCGGCTTTTTAAGGAATTTGCAGCTTTACAGTGCAGGTATACTTTGGTAAAGTTCCATCCGCTTTTTCTCAATAGTTGTAAGGTGTGGACGACGCAACAAAAGTGCGGACACTGCGTGAAAATATCGCACGTGGATTTCTGCGGTTTCCTACAGATTTTCTTTGGTGTGCTCCGTACGGAATTTTTGCACTTTATGGACCAAGTTACATGAAAACCCTACGCAAAAAACTACGCAGTACGCCGCAATAGTGAGTTGAGAAATGTTTTCACCACACGTTTTACAGATAAAGGGCTTTTTTCTGATAGTCTCAAACTCGTTTTCAACATATTTCAAGGCCAATGATTCGTTTCAAATTGTTTTAAATTAAATTTAAGGTACGTACTTAATCTGATGCGTTACGATTTAGAATTTTTGAAAATAATAACAATATTCGTCTTTTAAGACAGGTATCTATTAATATAACATTTTTTAACCGACTTCAAAAAAGGAGGAGGTTCTCAATGCAGATGTTCATATTTTTTGTTATTTATGTATTTTCCGAACGAATAACTCCGTCATATATAGATGTAATAGATTTTTACTTTTTTTAAAAGGGCATACTTCTGAGGTGGTACTATATTAATGTACTGCATTTAAAACTTGAATTTTTGGTAAAAAAAAAATATTGGTGTTGATTTGGAACTGATTAATGTTGATGATTGTACAACATTTTGTTACTAGGATAGATGATTTTAGTGTACGAAAAAGTAAAAAATAAAATCTTTTTAACAAAAAAAAAAACTACTGGCTTCAAAAAAATGCACTACAAGGGTTTATAACACACTTTACTTGCATGAAACTCTTCAAACACTTCAAACTATAATTCAGATCAGATTTTTGGAAATAAGTAATTATTTTTACCTTAAGATTGAAACCATAATGCCACGCCTATTATAATTTTGAAGTGAAAACTTCTTTAGCGGCTTTGTGCACTTTTTTTTTGATTGGTAAAAAATTTTAAACTCTATAGGACGAATAAAAAGTAAGAGGAAATTGGGTTGATGAAAAGATGAAAGTGCGGATTACACATGTTAAAATGTTATATCCAGGTTGTATGTTTTCACTTCTGCCGGCACTCCCGGAGTGCAACCAATTTTTTTTTGTGACACAATAGTACATTATTGATTTTAATTTATAGTAATAGTACATATAAACGACTGCAAGTATTTTTTACCGTAATTTTCTCCATTTCGGGGCTACATTGACCATTTGGTCACGAACGCATTCTCTGAGCGGCCGCACTGTGCATGCCAATAATTGTACGTTATGTGCCTAGATCGCATAAAATATTTGTTGTAGTTACGGTTCTGACCCTTAACTGTTATCTGGGGTCAAAAGTTATTCGATAGCCTTTTCATTAAGACTTTGTGCTTTAAAAACCTAAACTCCTGCGTGTCTTCTCATTATGTCACTTGCTGTAGCGTATGTCGGGCTAGAAGCGGAGATACGACCCATTTTGACGTTAAAAAATCATAATTAAGCTAGTTAATTTTTTATTAATATTAATTTTAAAAGACTCTCCTATTTAGTTAACTTCAGAGCATAATTAGGCGTAAAAACATATTTGTTTATGTTTATTGCTTTACTTTCATATTTTTTCAGATGTCTAAAGTAAATACTGCAAAAAGCTACCTCAAGTCAAAGAGTATATAGTATTAAATGATATTCCTTATCAGCCTCATACGTCCCCACAGTTGGGGCACGGCCTACCCACACCGGAGGCGATTTGGGTCATAGTCCACTCGCCAAATTAAGTGATATAAGTTGAAAGATTTATTATAAAGGTTGATTTCTATATTTTGCATATATATGCATTTTTGAAACATAAAATCTGCAACCTTCAATGATGTATTTTATTTATGTATTATTATATATATACGATTTATTTATATGTTTTCCTATAGGGGTCACTTTGTACCCCGATACCAATTGTATTCCCTATTTAGCGATTCGAGCTGAGGGTTAAACTGAATTGTAAATAACTATAAGAATCTAAGGCGCTTAAGGCCCCAAATACTGCATACTAGCACCGCCACTAGCTATTATTTATTTTTATGCGTACAAAGAGTAATTTACAAAGGGGAAAAAATAAAAAATACTTATTAGTCATCACCTATTTTTACAACGTGTTGTATTGTTTGTGGAATTTGTCTACGAGTTTTAATTCAGGTATTGGTTGAAAAATCAGAAATTTGTTAATCTGCACTTATAACACATTAAAAAATTGTCTGTCTGTCTTGCATGCAAGATCCTTTTACTCAAGAAAGCGTAAAGGTATCAACTTGAAATTTATATTAAATACTAAAGTCTACGGCCACTGAAAGTTTAAAAAAAATCAAGCTTCTAAGTTAATGCAATAAAAAATATGCCCAAAATAAAGTCATTTTTGTCGCATACTGTGACACGAATAAATCAATACCTATAGGTGCTTCCGGTCAACCTAGAATTATAAAATTTGGCAAGTAGCAACATGATACATTACAAATATAGGAAAATCCAAAAACTAAATAAATAAGGCATAAACCTGTAAGACTTGATGATGGAAGAACTATCTGTCCGTCCGTCTGTCTATCCGTGGCTTAGTTCAAAAACTACTTATATAAGAAAGCTGGAATTTGGCAGGGATATACACATTGATCAAGTAGACAAAGTGGTATAATAAAATCTTTGAAAAATAATTTTTAAGGTACCTCCCTACACGTTTTGTGGGGACGTAATTTTTTTCTCGTCTACCCCATCGTGTGGGATATCGTTGGATAGGAATTCCAAAATCATTGGCGGCATGCAAACATCATTTTTTGATTTAGGCATCCATTTGCGAAACATTTAGCTTTAAAGTACTAATTTATGTTAGAGTCCAGTACGATTTGTACGAAGAAAAATAATCAATATCTAGTGGCGGCGTTAGTCTGTAGTATATAGGGCTTTCAGTGGCCAATGCTTGTATAGATTACCCTACTTATAACAATACAATATATGTAATGACTATCAGATCTTCAAGCAGTTCCGTTTTGAAGCATCTGGTCGAACTCCTTCTTAGCAATGTTTAGTCTTTCAGGGTCAAGACGACGAGGACGGCTAAATACTGGTGGTCCTGGCGTGGTTTTTATATGATTCACCGTTTCACGTTTAGGTTTAGTAGGCTTTCCAGCTGGTCGAGTTATTTCTGGAAATTTGCGTAGTAAGTTTTGATATTGTCTGCTGTCTGAAACTGTTTTTACAGAAAAAATCTCTTAAGAATTCAGGTGTGGCACCGATACAGATAATGATGTTATGCTATCAATAAGACGATGATTGCGGCAGTCAACAAGTAAGTTGTAAAAACTTAAGAAATCAACTCCAATTATCCTTAATCTAATTCAAGCTGTAAATCACCATAAGTTTGTATGATTGTCCCATTACAGCGAAAAGTTCGTAATTCGTTTTGGCACGCGGCACCCGCACGGCTGATCGTGGAAACACACATACGTCTGAGCCGGTGTCAACTAAATATTGTATTTTTGTCTCGCGATCAGTGATAAACAGGTGGCCTGGTTGAGTAGGGCAGTCGGTTGCCGCCATTATTGGCTGCCCTGCGAGTTTTCCTTGTCATAACTGCATGGTGAAGTACATTTTTTGGTGGTACCAGCGATTTGTGTTAGTTGTCGTACCTGAATGTGATCTTGAACGAGATCGTGAACGCGACCGAAAGCGTCGGCGTTCATTACCTCTAGTGTGACGATAGGGTTTGAACTTCTGTACGCTCAGTTCCTCTACTCGCCGCGTCAGTTCTGCTTCTCTCTGACCTAAAAGATCTAAAGCAGTATCAGGCAGATCATGAGACATACTAGCAATATGTAATGTTGAAGGGACGACGTTGTTAATCCTATCAGCCAAGTCAGCTCCAGCTTCCAGTTCGGTGTCACTCTGCGAAGCAAGTATGGCTTATTTACTTGGTGGTAAACGGCTTAACCATATGGTTATACAAAGAAATTCTTTTGGAACTAACGGATCTGCTAGATTTTGTAAATGCCTTAAGAACTGAGAAGGCTTTCACCAAGCTCTTCATGTGCCAACAGTTGCTTAGTCTTACGTTCTTGTGAGGTAGAAAGTCTTTTAATAAGTTCCAATTTTAATTTGTCATATTTGCCAGAGTCAGGAGGTGAAGTAATTATATCTTTTACCTCTGTTGGTCTAATTGCCCTATTACGTAGTAAAACTTAGTAGAGTCTGATGTTATATTTGACAAAACAAATTGGCCTTCAATTTGAGCGGACCAAATGGCCGATTCTTCTGGCCAAAACGGTGGTACTCGTACGCCCACATGGAACACACCAGGCTCTGCATTATCACTAGGTAAATCTTTAACTTCGTTACCTGCAGTCTCCATGTATTTTATGTTCGAATTGGGATATGAATATCTAAATACGTGCGTAGTCGGGAAGTCATCAATGAAGCGCTGCACCGGTCCGGGCTTCTTAATTCATTAAAGTAAAACTTATATGCACTATAATTTACAAGTTATAGTTTATTTGTATTTTATAATTAATTGTATTTTTACAACAACAAAATATTACAAATCAAGAATGACATATATAATTTTTTTTTTCTCTGACATTTCATGAGTCAAGTCAAGTCAAACCTCTTTCATCTTAACTGCATGCATGTAAGTCGCCACAATACCATCTCCGCATTCAGTCATGGGTAAAAGGTTTTTTTTTTCGTTCATTATTTTGTTGTATGTATTCTGTTGTAAAAACTATGTGCGAGTGATCTCATGGGACCTTGAATTTATGAAAATATCCGTCAAGTTAACAAAACATTACGTACTATTATCATTGATATTCTTTTAAAACATCTTTTGTGTTCCATGAAAGAACTTGTTTATTCAGCTTGGTAATAATTTCAAGAAAATATACAGCTGATATAATTGATATTCGATTGTTACTAATTACAATTTAACGGATTTACCATATACTGTCACTACTGTCAGATTATTTTATGAATTTGAATTTCCTTTATTTCGATGCAAGCAATGATTGCAAGATGACAGGGTTTGTTTGGACGATGACTATTGCCAAATATATATAATTTATTTCCCCTTTTTCTTTTTCCTTTGGTTATGATCCCCACTGGGACTCACTTGACAGATACCTCATCAATATTTACTAAGTGTGTCAGGTGAAAAATTAAACGTCTACAAGCACACAAGTGCTTCTTTTCACTTGGCACTATATCCCCTCGCCTTTATCCACTAAAACTAGGTATAATATATAATATAATCAAACGAAATTACCAAGTAAAGTTCAATTATGATATTTGTTTTACCACTAAGGTGGCAAAAGAGCTAACAGACCGCCTGATGCTAAGCGGTCACCGTAACCTTTGGACGCTTGCAACACCAGGGGTATCACTCTCTCTCTCTCAGAAGTTTCTCTGACACCACACAGTACGCGACCATTTTGGTTCTAACGTGTGAGAGTGAATTCCCTGCCGATGATGAGTAGCCGTGGGCATCATTTCGACCATTCCTCAAAACATATCCCATTTTACAAGCGGTAGAACACAGACAGGGAGGCAAAGTCCCTCCTCAGACTTAAGGGTTCGATACGGCAAGTCGTCGACAATTCTCATAGCCCATCGTTGAACAGAGACAAAAGGGCCAAGCTGGTATCTGGGTGCACCCGTCCAGAGATGACAGCAGAACTCCATATGGGGCCAAACTTGCACCATGTATATACGAATCGTTTCACTCGGAGATATAATATTAACTATGTAGTCCTTCTTACCCACTAGACAACATCGCACGTTATTTAGACATTTGTTTATGACAAACCCCTTTTTTGTATATTCGCCTAGCCGACGCCATGCGCCACCTTAAAACTTATTCCTCTAAAGATTAAGTAGAACTTTATATTAGAAATAGTAGGCAAAAGGTCATAGTTGATCTTGAATAAAGCGAATCAATAACTTTACTATTGGTGAGTTTGTTTGATTGTTTGTCATACTTTTTCGCTTGATTATTTAGTAATAATATTATTTTAATATTAAGTACGAAATAACACGAAGGTTACCTAAATAAAGTATTCAAAAACGGCATAATCTGCTCTATCATAAATATGTAGCTTGCTTTCTAACTCTAGCAAAGGCGTTCAATACAGTTGCTTATGGAACTTGCCGATCCAAATATTATCTAGAGGCGAGTACTCTGTGTTTTTATTATGATAATAGCTGACCCTGCGAAAGTTATTTCTCTTTTTTTGAAACTGCTAGTGCTACCTACTGTGTAAGGGAAGTACTCGGAAACGTTCTCCAGCATGTGTACAACAATTTATCAAAATTTGATTACAATCGGTTTACCCTTAGTACACGAGTCCGACTCACACTTGACCCTGTTTTCCTTGCTATAAACCTTGCCCTAACAAAAACAAACACAACAAAATAGACTGAATAAACTTGGTGTAGTCGTTCGGAAGTTTTTTTATAACACCAAGGTGGCAAACAAGGTTGTGGTCCACCTAATGGTTAGCGGTTACCGCAGCCTGTGGGCATAATCCAATTTATTGGCTAACATATACCATTCGTTGTTCTGCTTTCATAGACAATTAAACTAGCGAAGGCATATTTTCTGCTGTATTATAACAGCTTGCTTTCGCCGTGGGGTGTGTTCAGGACTTTTTGAAGATCGACTGAAGTGTACAAAGTATTTTTATTTGTAATTTCTTGATGAATTAAAAATATCTTCCATGTAGTCGCTTACTCTTTTCCTTGTCAGCTCAATGCTTATTCGTCACTATCATTTTCTAATTTGTACAGACTGCACAAAATTTCTTTGAATATATTTTTTAATATCCTTTTTTTGATTTGATTTTGTAACTTCTTCGTCGAATTCTTTCACTGAGATCTTCAAGAGCTTCCCTTACTAAGGCATCATCTTCATATTTTTTTTACCAACAAAATAATCCTACAACTATAAATAACTGAATTGTGTTCAGTGGGTTAAGGAATGTCAACATTGCCAACGCAGCAAAGTTTTAAGACATATTTCAGCACCACTCGTAGAGTTTACATGTCCATATGGACATAATAGGTCCCTTATCTCTATTTCATGGTAAAATAAACTGCCTCACATTAGTCGATTGCTTTACTCGATTGCCAGAGGCATATCCCTTAAAAGATATAACTGCAGAAACATGTGCATTTACCTTCATATCAGGATGGGTCTCACGATTTGGTTGCCCGGAACGCATTACGACTGACCATGGCCGCCAATTCGAATCTCAACTTTTTAGAAGCATCGCTACAATATTAGGGACAAACCACTCCACCACAACAGCTTATCACCCAGCTGCAAATGGTCTTGTTGAGAGATTACACCGCCAACTAAAAGCTGCGATTACTTGCCATACCAATTCCCAATGGACTGAAACTCTTCCCATTGTACTCCTTGGCATTCGCAGCTGAAAGATGATATAAAAGCATCTGCAGCAGAATTAGTTAATGGTGAACCACTTCGATTGCCAGGACAATTCTTATCCCCTAACAAAAACTTAGTGGTGGATTTCACCGATTATGCTAGTCGTCTTCGTAACTACATGGGCAACCTAACACCGCAGCTTACATGTTGTTAAACGCCCCTTCTACGTCCCTAACGACTTAAATACTGCCACTAATGTGATTTTAAGGCAAGGACCAATTCAAAAGTCTAAATCCATTGGGATTATTGATACTATTGGATTAAGCTCGTAAAGCACTTTTAGGACAATAATCAATATTTCGATATCGTGTATGGTTAACAAATAATTGAGTGAGATCACTTAGGGTTTTCAACCTGTATTAAAAAAACGAGTAATTTTAGCTAAAATCAGGCCTATCTTTTACCCAAATAAAATCTATTCTTTAAAATCTACTGTGCCTAATTATATAAGCCTTAAACATTATGATAAATGATAAGACAATTAGGTTTGTATATTTATCGACGGCGATACATCATGAGTACAGAAGCTACACAGAGAATAAGTGCGTCACGTGGACAACGATACTAGCGACACCTACTAATCAATGGTAGTGCCATACTCAGTGGCGCGCTTAACAGGGCCTTGGTGTTGTGTTTTAGGACATCGTGCGCCATTCTTACCACGACCGTCGCTCCGTTAACAAGTACCACGAACGCTTTGTCAGCTTGTAATTGTGAAATAGTGATAAAATGTAATTTTAGTGCGATACGCGTGTTAGTGCCGATTGTTATAATTACCACCTCATGCCCGGGTTGCCCGACACCCAATAAACGCTCAAGTTAATCTCCTGACCCTAGGGCTTTACCTCGATTGCGCCGTCATATTCTTATTATATGTTGTGGAATTTTATTTGAATTGCTGTTGTTGCCATGAACTCTAGCTTAAACAGAAGTACGTAATAGTTACAAAGACTCCTACAACATTTTGAACGGCATAAGTAATATAAAATTGTCCAACAGACAGACAGACAACCAGCTCTCTGCAGATGCAGATCATGGCCCAAGTGCATTTTGCTACCTTTTTCTTTGAAACCTGTCTTGGATTTTTTTTTTCTTTCCTGCAATTAATTGAATTATTTAGTATTTTGTTGTACACAACCACGTGCAGGGGTAACTTTCTCTATCGTTTTGATTTGGTTTGGAGTCTATCTAACCCGTATTTTCAGGTTTTAGTGAAATAAGAAATCTCAATGGACCAACCTTAGACACCTCTTGCAAGGCTTCCCTCCTTCTAAGGTCTGCGTTGGTTATCACGTTTCAGCAATTTTAAAGAACTGAGTTTAAGGTGATATGCCTCACCTTGCTTTTTTTAGTTTTTGAAATCTACGGTGCTAAAAGTACATAATTAGCGTGTCGCAGCTTTTTGTAAAACACTTAAAGACGTTTTATCAAATTCACGTCAAAATGTTTTAAGTAAAAAAAAAAGTATTGAGTGTACCTATAGTATAATTAGAATATAGCTTAGCCCGCCCTAAACTTGGTTATCGGAGTAGGATTCTTACGGCAACTTCTCAATTATAGAACAAAAGGTAAAAATATTTTTAAATAATAGGTACCGCCCTTTCCCCTCATGACTGCCCGCGGCCTTGCACATCATAAATGCGTGCGCAGTACTTGATCATTATTTTGCTGACATGTATTTGTAAAACTGCGATATCTCCTAAGATATTCATTGAAATCGAATGATGTAAAGGGAAATTTTGTTTTAAATTTACTGGACTTGTGATGAATAACGTATTTATTTGGATAAGGATTAATATCATGTTATTAGAAACACCTTCGAAAATAATGCATTATCTTAGAACAAATCTGGTTAGCATAAAAAAGGAGCCAATCGTAAAAGATAGACATATGCTGTCGCAGAAATTTTCAAAGAACTTATAAAGGGGAACAATTCTGTCATACAGGATTTTTGCGAAACTTTAACCGTTTACGCAGCGCACGGAGCGGAAGCTTCCAAAAAACTCCCGATTTTGAAACATTCTTCATTGGTGCTTCGCTCCTATTGGTCTTAGAGTAATGATATATACCCTATAGCCTTCTTCGATAAATGGGCAGATAGCCCATTTAACACTGAAATTTTTCAAATCGGACCAATAGTTTCTAAGATTAGCGCGTTCAAATAAACAAACTCTTCAGCTTTATATATTAGTATAGATTCTAATATTTACGCATTATATGTGCTCTATGCTCTTTATGCGCGCATTCGATCTATATGTTGACCAAAAATTAATGCGCTCTATGTTAAATATGGCTGCACTTACGATCCGCATTTACCGCATTTGCTGCACAAGCTCAGGAGGTAGATCAGTGGATGTCCTGTAAAAGAAGTAAACAGGTATTTTGTGAGTTGACATTCGGCGAAAAAAAATAATTCAATGGCTCTGTGATGCAATTGCTTTCTGTGGTAAAAATCTTATCAACAAAACACGGCTATTGTCACATGGCGGGACCTATGAATAACGTTCACGGCGAAGACAGAAGAAAAGAATAGATATTATTTATGGCATCCATCTATATTTTAGCACTACAGCATACAACATTTGGAACCCAATTTAAGGTTTTAACATCCATTACATGGTCATGGTTAACGGATTGCTACCTTCGTATGAAGGGTTTACGTTATATCTCAATATATGCAATGTGTCACCACAGGGGTCATTAAGTGAAAATAAATGTAGTACCGAATAAAAGTAAGAACTCCCCTATTTGGGGTAATCACTTTAAGATTGGTAACACCGAAACTACGCACGCAGATGTAAAAATGATATTCGTATTAGCTGATTTACATACACATTGATAGCAAAATGGCTCGCAATACTCCGTTTGATGTTGTTTCGGACACGGTATCTAGACGTATAAGTCATCTTTGTAAACATATTTATTTCATATGGAAAAAATGCAAAATTACATCTGTTCAAATTGCTCTTTTACATATGAATACTTTATAATCTACCAAAAGTACCTTAAATATAAACCGGAAGACATTATTTTCTTGTACTTGATCGGTATACAGTTGGATATCACGAGAGCAAATTTTCAAAATGTCCGTGGTAACCATTTCTGTATTAATTACTGCTTTAGCTTCAGTACAGTGTTCTAATCCGACGGTAGAGATAGAAGATGGTTCTATAGAGGGACTTTGGAATGAAAATGATTCAGGGGTAACCTATGCAAGTTTCTTGGGGATCCCATATGCAAAGCCTCCGATTGACGACCTTAGATTTCAGGTAAAGGTTTTGATTATTTTAATGTGTGATATTCTAGAGTTATTATTTGCATGAAACTTCCATGTCAGTTTGTTTTTCTTAGCAACTACAAAGCCATAAAAAATGGCATAATTGATGACAGGTACAGTTAGCCAATGAAAATGTTGAGCAGCTTTAGAACCTTGTGAATTTTTTATACCCTGCAGTGAGTGATTTACAGTGCCGTGTCAGTCAACATATGAGACTGATCTACAAAAAGAAAGCGCTATAGTTTCGTAATCGTCTCGTAATTAAAACAACAAAAGTTATGAGACAGGCATTCAAGAAGAACAAATTTTCTATGTGCCACAATGGTACAAAAGTTTTCCGTCGACATGGAATCAATGACGTCAAATGTAAAATAACGCATGCATAGTGCGCGAAATGGAATTCAACGAAATTTTGATTACCATGGTTACAGCATGTGTAACGAAAATTCGAAAAAAAACCGTTGATAACGAATCAATTAAGTAAAAACTTTTTAACGGTTAAAAAACGGTCAGGTGCGAGTCGGACTCGCGAAACGAGGGTGTCACATATCTGAGCCTTTATTTTAGCATTAAGAACCTCAAAACCAGTAATTACACCTCTTCATTAGCATACCCAACGCGATCCGATCATCTTATCGTTTGACACACACATACGAACATAAAACATCACGCCACCATTCTTCACGCGCGTTACTGGCATTATAAAACACTCCAAATCAGCTTTTCAAGGCGGACCCAAATACGGCGGCTGAATCGTTTGCCAATAGCCTTGTCCCATTTTTTCTTTGTTTTGTTATTAATTTCCTTTTTTCAGCAAATAATGTTGCTCAGCCCTTGCACCCCTTTTTATTCAAAATTTGATTCCTATCGCTTCCAATTTTTGCGCTCTGCTTTGCTTGGAAAGCGTACACCAGATCCGAGACGGTAAAGGCAACAAAGCAAGGAGTGTCATTTAAAAAAAAACCGGCCAAGTGCGAGTGGGACTCGCGCACCGAGGGTTTCGTACCTACCAACATTTATGTAATCTACAAACAAAAACAAAAATATTTTTAAATTTTAGTTGATTGAATGTAAAGTAAATTGCGGTTTACGATTTATGACGTATTAAAAAAAACTACTTACTAGATCTCGTTCAAATTTTCGGTGTAAGTTTGCATGGTAATGTACATCATATATTTTTTTGGTTGTATCATTCACTTACTTTAGAAGTTACAGTGAAGACACACACATTTACCACTTTGGAAGTGACTCTCGCGAAAAAATGATATTAGAAACCTCATTATAATTTTTGAAGACCTATCCATAAGTACCTCACAAGTATGAATTTGATGAAAAAAAAAATGTTTGAGTTTCAGTTCTAAGTATGGGGAACACAAAAATTTATTGTTTTTTTTTCTATTTTTGTGTGAAAATCTTAATGCGGTTCACAGAATACATCTACTTACCAAGTTTCAACAGTATAGTTCTTATAGTTTCGGAAAAAAGTGGCTGTGACATACGGACGGACAGACAGACAGACATGACGAATCTATAAGGCTTCCGTTTTTTGCGGAAAAAGAAATAAGAAAAAAAAATATCGAGCGGCGCGGATCCGCCTCGAACAGCTGATTTGGTTTATGGCACGTACTAGCGAAACAGTTTTATAAGACCGGTGATGCGCGTGTAAAAAGGTGGCTTGATGTTGTATGTTGCGTGAAACGATGCGGTGCTCGAATCGCGTTTGGTATCATATATGGTAATAAAGAGGTGCAATCATTGGTTTTGAGGATCATAGTACTAAAGTAATGCTCCTGTTACGAAAGATAATGACTATTCGTCATCGAAAACGAAGTTTCCGACACTAAAAATACCCTACTAATATTATTCAGCCACTAGACGGATCAGGATGAAACTTGGCACACCTATAGATTAGGTCCTGGAAAAAGTACATAGGCTACTTTTTATTCCGAAAAATTCAAAAGTTCCCGCGGGAACAACTATAACCGAGCTTAAACGAACTATATAGCTATAGCTACAGCTTGCTATAGCAAACTTCATTAGTATAATTAAGGAGTTCCACGCCGATAACCGAGTTCAGGGCGAGCAGACCGGCTGGCAAAATCTAGTTATCAATAAAAAACTGGTTGCCTGTAAAGTCGGTATACGGGCGAAAGTTTTACGTGACAATGATTTTATGTCTGTCTCTCTCGCTCTTAGGCGGGCGCGTGCCTCTCACTCGCTCTCATTGTGAGCGCATAACGTGAGCGGAGCGTAACGCAGTTTCTTGAAGTGTCACCCGGCAAACCAATTTATAAGACGTTGTCACGTCAATATTAAAAAATAACTAAATATTCTTTTACTTCGCGGATCCGACCTTAAAGGAAAGGATACGTGACAAGGGGTTCCTTAAAAGATAAACTGCAGTACGGACATACTTAACTTTGCCGTGGGATACCTGTTGTTTCAATAAATCGACATGAGTCGCGGTTAGTTCACCAAATGCAAATAAGTTTATAATCGTAGAAAAATTAATTCTTTTGTTACACGAATTTTATAGTTCTCAGATATTTTCTTTATGTGTGCTACAAGGCATTGCTTCTTGCCAAATTTCATGATTCTATATCAACGTGAAGTGCCCCATAGGTTTCGATTTATTAGTGTCACAATATGCGAGAAAAACAATCGTATTTTAGGCATATTCTTTTATTGCATTGTTTAAGTTTGATTTTTTAAAAACTTTAAGTGACCGTAGATTTTAGTATTTGGCATTAATTTCAATTTAATATCTTCATGCGTTCCTGAGAAAAAGGGTCTAAACAGACACAGACGGACAACAAAGTTATCCTATATGGGTTCCTTTTTCCTTTTGAGGTACGTAACCCTAAAAACAAAAATATGCACTAAAAAGGTAATTTTACCTCTTTGGTGCATCATTTTGAAGCTGGTTGTGTTTTTTTGTTAAAAAGTTTTTATTTTTTTCTCGTACACTAAAAACATCCTTACTTGTAACAAAAAAGGCGCATTTCGCCAGTTCAAAATTAAAATTACTTATTTTTTTCTTCAAAAGTTTTAAATCCACCTTATTATTATGGGACCACCTCAGGAACGTATTCTGTCGAATTAAAATCGAATTTTTAAAAATTGGTTCACAATTGACGGAGCAATCGGTGGACATAATTAAAAAAATATACCCTTCGAACATAGAACCGCATTGAATTCGGTCAAAAATGACGCATGCGCAGTGCGCGGTAAGGATTCAAATGAAATTTTAATCTGACAAAAGTCCTAAAGTGCTCAATATTTTCATTGGCCGACTGTACTGTATCTAAACTGTATGAAAAAGCCTCAATAGTTGGGAGAAAACAGTTGTATTTTATATTTTACGACGATAGACAATTTACCTGCAGGCTACTTATCGTAAGGTCGTATTAAGGAAACTGCGAAAATTGACAAGGTTTATAATAGTTTGTTTTAGGACCCGCAAGCAGTGGACAGTTGGTCAGGTGTCTTGAATGCATCCAGTGCTGGAAGTTCATGTTTGCAGTACAATGCATACAGCCAAGTCGTTGCTGGTAGACTTACTTATAATATTTGCTCAGAAAATTGACATTTTTAACAAACCATATTGAATTTCATAAGTATCTGTAGGTTCTTAGACGAGAGTAGGCCAGAGACGAACTACTTACTTATGTACGATGTCGAAGCACACAAAGAGTTTTATTTTTATCTAATATACCTATATTTGAGCGGCATCAGTTTAGGTTTTGTTAGTTTTCGTAAATTTCGTATTTCTAAATGACAACAGTTGCTGATGAATATGTGCTGAGAATTGCAAGGATGCAATGATTTATGAGTCGAACAGATAATTCACCCACCGTACAAAACAATAGCTGGAACTCTTAATCGCAATAACAAGTATTTTTTGTCCAACCTTTTCTCTCTAGTTATTTCTATTTCAAGAACTGGGACTACCTGTTTCTCTTTTGATTTCACCTATGCTTTTATCGCTGTGCCAATAATCAATTCAATCCATTACTTTGCTGTTCCGTATAGAAATATAATGCTCCGCAGTTACCTACACCTGTGGAAATAGTATATTGTGTTATAAGGGTAGAAAGGAGAAAATTAATAACGAGAGGTTAAGGCCGCAGGGTTTTATGCCTCGAAATTGTAATTTACGTACCATGTGTGTTACACACAATGTTTTTCGTCATATTTGCTAGAAAATAAATAAGTAATGAATTAGTAATAAATAAATAATAAAATAAATAAACACAATTGAAATGGCGGGAATGTTAATGATAAAAGTTTCAGCTGAAGTTAAAACATACTACACTATACAAATACCAAACAAATTAAACCAGAGTACAATTTGTGTGAGAATACATATTTGAAAGAATAGACGCGTCATTACTGCCCCTGGGTTCTATGAGCGCCCGTTTTGCTTAGAGAAAAGTAAAATATACAAAGCAAAAGTCCGTATGAGTAATTAAAGTGTAGCAAAGAAAGCTTTACCTGCACATTAGGACACTGTTTACAAGTAAGTGAAAAATCTATCATCCATGGGAAGTCTGAATTAATATTTTTTGCCGCAGTTTCAACTGCCCTAAATACGGTTATCAGTGTAGGATTTAAACGGCAACTCCTCAATTATATATAAAAAAAATGACTCACACTTGACGTTTTCAAGTAGCCTATATTCTTTCCCGGGACACAATCTATTTCCATGCTAAATTTGCCCGCGGTCCCAGCCACACTAAATTCGGTTATCGGCATAGGATTCTATCGGCAACTCTTCAATTATAGAAAAAAACCGACTTACACTTGAGGGTTTCAAGTTGCCTGTTTTCTTTCCCAGGAATCAAAACATTTTGCAATTGATTACGTAAAGTTTTTAATTGGGGAGAATGTAAAGAGATTAACGTATTTGATAAAGACTAACCTTCTTTTATCTCTATGCACAAGGTATTTTGGTCATATCGTCTAATACTAAGATACAGGAAAGAAAATGTTTTGACTAGCCTTCTACTAGCTCTATGCACAAGACGTTTAGGTTATATCTTTCAAAACAAGGCAACAGGAAAAGGTATCTTACATATCTTTGCACATGGTATTTTGAAGAGCATCATTCCGTTTTAGGAGAAAAGAAGGAATAAAGTCACAAATATATACAAACCGTTATGTTCTCTTCGAGTAGAAAAATGGTTTACCCTACTACACCTGTTGGGCAAATAATATGTCATTAATTTTTGAAAAACATCGGCTAGTAATAAAATATCCGTTCCCTAAATTTTGAATCTAAAACGTATTCCAAACCTTTAGGGCGTGATAATATGTAGTCCTCTTTAGAGATATTTTGATTTGTTAGTGTACTAAAAAAAATCTTTATAGGACGGTAAGTTAGTTTCGTCATACGATTTCCAGCTTTTCATATCTTCATAGGGATGTAATCCTTTGCGTCTTATCTTATATACATATTAGTAATTAAATTTTCCGCTAACTGTTGGAAACTAGCACCTAAAAATTTAAATCAATCTACAAAAACGGACTAGAACAAAGCTTCCTTCCTCTTTGAAAAAAACTTTGTAAAAAAAATGTATTTTTTTTTAGGTATAGCTAATATAACTTTTTGCCATGGATATCTCCCATCTCACGTATAAATAAATGTTCATCGTAGCCTGAAAGGTTGTGAAAAAACACTGGAGTGAAGTTTGGTAATTGGAAATGTATATTGCAGTAAGAATGTGTAGCACCACTATATTTGCCTGTTTGGTGGGCACGATCTCTTACTTTATCATCGAGTAACAATTGGGAGCAAATTGAACAGTCTCTGGCATTAGTGAAATCTTTTGAATTATTTTCGGTAAATATCAATGGCACTGGATTATTCAAAATTTTATATATCTTTAAAACATCGCGTTGAAGATATTCTATAAATTACTCAACACACATATTTATTTAAAGAAGTATCGTACGAGCCTACTATGTAATAACCAAACGTGGCAGGAACATGTTTTTGCAAGTCTGACGTGAAACCACCTCTCTTAAAAGTTTGATTTGTCTGGCATGGTTCTAAAAAGCATTCGAAATTTGCATAAATGACAAAGGGTACATCTTGCATTCGCTCAAAACGTGTAAACTGTAAAATTGAGTTGCTTTTGTTAGGCAATTTGGTTGATAACCCTCCACATTAATTCTTATCAAAATAAGTTTTACAATTAAAAAAAAAGCAAGCAGTCATCACAAAAAAAGATATTCCCATGATTTTTAGTGGTTTGGGATCTAACCAATACTTCTAAGTTTTCTACGGAACTTATTTTGCAAGAATAGAAGACATGACGCTTTTTCTATGTAGCTTTGTAGTTTAGTAGCACTTATTCACACCCCAGAGTGTCGGAAATAAGGCTAAAAAAGGAATAAGTTAGATATCTGAAACCTTTTGTTACAGTTAACTATAATCAGAAATAATAAAAACATACACGATGGTAATCTGCGTCATCAGCTGACACCGAGAGAAAGCAAGATATGCAACTTAAACGTATTCGACAAAGATGAAAAGAATCGGTAATGTAGCGTGGGCTTGTGTCACACTCCAAAAGAAAATACCTTGATTTTCTTAATTCAAGAGTCAAAGAACATAAATCATAGTTTAACCTACAATTAAGTACTATGATTGTGTAGGTTAACCAAACTAATATTATTATAAAATGGCATTTACGTTCATACTAAATAAAAATTAGTCAAGTTTTTTTTTCGTAGTTTAGCTTTAAACGTGTTTAGTACAAATATAATTATTAAGTCATCTAAATTTATAATATGCCAATTAGGTTTTCTACCCCTTAAATTGTTTCAAGTAAGCAAAAACGGCATTCCCGTAGAAAAGTTTGTAGAATTCTATAATTACTATTTTATTTTATATTAATAACAGAAATATGAAGTACTAAGAATATGCCGCTATTGGGTTCAATGTTGAATAAAAGAATGGATCACCTCAGTGTCCGCGAATATATATTACTTATTTGTTATAATTTATGATTTTGGCATACCAAATTCATGTTTGTAAGGAAAAATAAGATAAAGGTAAAACTAGTAAAATAAAAAGTCTTTTACCTACCATTATATATTTTTCAGTTACCTTAATTACTTATAGTTTTTTTTAATTTTTAAAGCACAAAAGGCTCACTTAAAAATTTATGTTTGTTTTCTTAATCATATTATTTTGCTCTATATAGTACCCACTAGAAATGACAAAATAAATCATCAATAATTAAACAAGTACGTAAGGAACCCAGCGCAGATTATGCCGCTTAGATATCATAACACAAAGAAAAGCCGCGTCAATGTTTCTATCCATACGATTTGTAAAATAGGTAGCTACTTTTAAGCTATTGCATAGCTTTTATCGCGGGCTCTGAGCGCGGTGACCGAATCAAGAAATTCCGTAACGAAAACTACCTAACAATCGTCTAACGTCGTTTCAGTTCGGCAGACTTCGTGTTTGTGTGTGTGCGACTAGACGTATGCCTGTAGACTAGCTGCTAACTGCTCATAATTATTTCTAGTATATAGCGATTATGAGTAGTACAGGGAGGTTTGATATGGGATTTTAATTCTATGACAGATTGAGATGTCAAATATACTACGTCAAAAAAGTAAATATACAAACATTATTATTTCTTGACAATGTCAAAGACATGTCTTGTAACATATTTGAGTCTAAGCGCGAATTTTGTGTTACGGACATTGGTTCTGTACAATTAAATATGACATATGAGTTGTCTTGTAACATATTTTTTGAATGTGAAGCGCGAATCGTGTGTAAAGGTTTTCACTTCTGCCGGCACTCCCGGAGTGCAACTCGTTTTTTTTTTGGCCCAGGTGGATCGGGATGTGTGCATGACACATAAGTCCGAACGAGATAGTGGTCCGAGGAGCCAAGAGGCGCATCCACTGAGACAGAATATCTGTTCGGACGTGTAGTCGGCAGAAGGTCCAGTAAGGACTTTGGTATGGTCTTTTGTATCTGGTATTCTCGTTGGAGAAAGTATTATTAGCAGATATCCCTTTGTAGTAATTGGTTCAACAACTGAGAGCGAAATCGGACGAATACGTAAGCAGCTGTTTTTACAATTGCATAAATGCAATAGCTTTACCGCGGCATGCCCCGAGTGCCACTGTTCTTTTTTTTTACGCTGCACAGCGGTCACGTTTTGTAGGATATGTAATAAAACTGGGGACTTAACTATTTTAAAACTATTATAAAATCGAGTGTTGATCAAAATTGTCAGTAAAATTTTACATATATTCAGGCTTAAGGTTTTATTAGATTAAAAAAAAAAAACAAACTTAAACAAACATTTTATACAAAAGCATAACTTTCATTTTAAAATACTCTTTTTGCAATTTTAATTTATATTTTTACAATTGAAGTTAATTATGGTTTACGCTATTTTAAGACTTGTCCTATTTACTAACCTTTTTTAAAAAACTAAACGTAAGTTTAATTTTAAAAACACTCTGTAATGAAAGTATCTTTCGTTATCACTGACCGATTAAGATGTTTAAACGAAAGTGTTAGTGGTGAAGCGCTCGATTTATGGAAACAGTTTTCATTTCAAACAATTGTTCTAATATGTGCGGACGTCATTTTATTATATGTTAAACTACATGTTTAGTAAAAAACATTTAAATCTGATTGAAGATATGTAGATAAAATTTTGGAGTTTAATTTGTTTTCTTAGAAGAAGCCTGTATATAATAGATCATATCGTTTACTGCAATAACGAAAGTTTTAACTTTAAAAATCATGTGCTTCGAGTTAGTAGAAGATTAGTGTGTGATTACCTAGTTAAGTTATCCCTCCCTGTATCCTAATACGGAACGATAATAGAAAAAGGTTGACAGTGTCAAGTACGTTATTCACTGTGGTAATTCAAAAAACTATTTTTCGTGTCGTTTACAATCACCCAAATCTGCGCTGCGGAAAGTGAGCCAGAATGCCCAATAAACACCTACTGCGGCTAAAGCGTAAAGAGATAACAGACAGACAGACAAACAGACGTTACTTTCGCAATTATAATATTTGTATGAATTACGTTCTTCCAGCAAACTTTTTTCCAAAAACTGCGTCACTTCCTTGCTCTGTTGCAGCGTGGAAAACTAGCTTATATCTCGGGTTCTGTGCCACCTATCGAGACTGTCAATAATATATTTTCATATTTTCAGGAAACGAATCTTGTTTATTTTTGAACGTTTTCACTCCAACGACGACTTCAAATGCATCTTTACCTGTAGCCGTATTCATTTATGGTGGAGGATTCTTTTACGGATCTGCTGCACAATACGACTTCAGCCGTTTGATGACCGGAGATGTAGTGGTGGTTGCAATGAACTACAGACTGGGACCTTTCGGTAAGTATTATTTACAAAATTTGCGATTATGATTAGACATAAATTTACTGGTGACTATGGGTTTTTTGGAGCGATAAATCCGAAATGAGTTGTTTTTTTTGAAAACTTCTTTAGCAGCGTTGTGAACTTTTTTTGGTATGGGTAAAAAATATTGAACTCGCGTCAGATCACGTGTCCTGATCGAAAATTCGTAAGACGGAACTAGCGTCAGATTTATTTACATAAGGTTAGTTTTTGTGAAGGGTAAAAAGAAAAAACTCGCCAGACTGATCTTCAGACGGAAACCATAATGCCACGCCATAAAAATTCGCAAGACGGAATCCATAATGCCACGCCTATTATAATTTTTATTTCTAGTATATGGCGATTATGAGTAGTACAGGGAGATTGGATATGGGATTTGAATTTTATGACAGATTGAGATGTCAAATATACTACATCAAAAAAGTAAATAAACAAAAATTATTATTTCTTGACAATGTCAAAGACATGTCTTGTGACATATTTAAGTATTAAGCGCGAATTGTGTGTTGAGGCCATTGGTTCTGTATAATTGAATATGACGTATGAGTTGTCTTGTAACATATTTGAATGTTAAGCACGAATCGTGTGTAAAGGTGTGTTTTACTTCTGCTGGCACTCGAAGTGCACCCCATTTTTTTAGTTTATTCACTTCTCAACACAAAATACATAATTATATTCTGCTAAGCTGCTGAGCAGTTTATTGGCAGCGGCTATCACTTAAGCGTCAACGTGCAGAGATACATAACATATTATGGAAGACCATACGTTAAGTAAAACCGATGTGTTCCGTCTTATTGACAGGTAACGCGAAACCCCTACTATGATTAAAAATTGGCCAAGTACGAGTTGGACTCGCGCACGAAGCCTTTTCTATTAAACCAATCTATTGAGCCATTGTCTATAAAAACTTAAATATTTTTTTTATTCTGTTTTTTAGTATTTGTTGTTATAGTGGCAACAGAAATACATCTTTGAAAATTTTAACTGTCAATCTGTCGTGGTTCATGAGATACAGCCTGGTGACTGACGGACGGACAGCGGAGTCTTAGTAATAGGGCTACTAAACGGGTACGGAACCCTAAAAAATATGCTTTTAAATTAGGATTAAAGCACTTTATGTTTTTATATTTTTTTTTGCATAGAATACGGCTACGTTATGACAACTACTAGTGTCACCGCCACAGAACGTTACGTACGTGAGGCGCGTTCCAGATAGCAACGGCTGGCCGGCTTATCAATCATTGTACGAATAAAAAGGTAAAAATAATTACTTATTTCCAAAATTCTGCTCTGAATTACAGTTTGAAGTTGGTGTCATAAAAGTGAAGTGTGTTATAAACTTAAGGTACATATATACCAACTTCAGGCTGTAATTCATATCAGATTTTTGGCAATAAGTAATTATTTTTATTTTTCAGTGCATCTTATTGGAGCCGGTTGTTTTTTTCGTCAAAAAGTTTTAACTTTTTACTTTTGAGTGCCGAATTGCTTTTTTTTCTCATACACAAAAAACATCGATACTTGTAACATAATTTTATACAATCATCAACATAAAAGGTGCGTTTGACCATTTCCAAATTAAAGTCAGTTATTTTTTTCCCCAAAAGTTTAAGTTTTCAATCCACTTCATTAATATGGGACCACCTCTTTCGAATAAAAAAAATATTTTTTGAAATCGGTTTACAATTGACGGAGAAATCGGTAGCCATACATTAATAAAATCTACCCGTCGAACAAAGAACCTCCTCCTTTTTTGAAGTCGGTTAAAAAAACAACCGAACCGATGTAAAAATAATTACCTACTTATTTCCAAAAATCTTAAATCAGAATCAGAATTCAGGTATGCAATGGTCAGGTACAGCGTTTTTTGTTATCTGTCTACCATTGCGGCAAAGCGGAGGTTTTGGAGAAATTGTAATGGTTTGCACGTACGTTTGTGTACGTACGCGGCTTGTTAAGGCTTTAAAGTTTAAGGGGTTGAGAAAATGGAGAACGGAAAGTTGGACAAGATGTTACGAGAACAAGAGTTACACGCGCGACAGTCAATCTAGGGCGACGGTGTAAGGGTGGGGTGGTAAAGTGATCGCGTGTGCAAAACACAAAGATTACTTATACGTCTAGATACCGTTTCCGAAACAACATCAAACGGAGTATTGCGAGCCATTTTCCTATCAATGTGTGTGTAAATCAGCTAATACGACTGTCATTTTTACATCTGGGAGCGTAATTTTGGTGTTACTTACCTTAAAGTAATTACCCCGAATTGGGAAGTTCTTACTTTTATTCGGTTCTAATTTATTTTCACTTTCGATGAGCCCCTGTGGTGACACATTATATTGAGATAGAACGTAAGCCTTTGCTACGAAGGTAGCAATCTGTTGACCATGGCCATGTAATGCATGTTACCTAAAACCTTATTCCAAATATTTTATATTGTAGTGCTAAAATATAGATGGGTGTACAAAATAAAATCTGTCCTTCTCTTCCATTGCATCCGGGCGCGCAGTGTACGTTATTCATACTGCAGTCGTATTGAAGAACACAATATCTCAAGATACTTTTACTTTTATCATGTAATACCAGCTTTTGTACGTGGCATCGGTGTAGGATTTCAACGGAAACTCCTCAATTATAGAAAAAAACGGGATGCATTCCGGGACTGCCGGCAGAAATGAAAACATACAACCTGGATATAACATTTTAACATGTGAAATCTTTTTATCAACCCAATTTACACTTACTTTTTATTCGTCCTATAGAGTTCAACATTTTTTTCCCATCACAAAAAAGTTCACAATGCCGCTGGCGTGGCATTACGGTTTCCGTCCCACGAATTTTTATGGCGTGGCATTATGGTTTCCGTCTTACGAATTTTCGATCAGCCTGCGCGAGTTTGTCATCACGAAAAAGTGTACAGTGCCGCTAAAGAAGTTTTCACTTCAAAAAAAATCGACTAACACTTGACGTTTTCAAGTAGCCTATGTCCTATCATGGGACTCAAACTATCTTCATGCCAAATATCATATTTATCGGTACAGCAGTTTTAGCGGAAAGAGGTAACAGACAGACAGACGGTTACTTTTGCCTTATAATATTAATATGGATTTTTATGATGAATACATACCTATTTAAAATTTTGCCGTATGATACGTATTAGAGTATTTTTAAAATAATTAATAATACTAAAAAATCTATAAAGGTTCTAATTCATAAATAATATTCATAGTAAGTATTTTTTGAAATGGAGTAGGGTAAAATGCAAATTTCAGTCTTAACCATACCTGAACCTTGAAGTTATCCACCGCTGAATTTGCATTGTCGGGCTTTTTGACATTTACAATTTATGATATTGAGTATACATAATAATAACAAACGTTTTAAATTAGGTGACAAAAAATAATAAGAGGCAATATATCAATAAATTAATTAGGTTATATAGGTATTCTTGTTTTTCTTATCATTCGAAAACTAACTAATAATGAATAAAATAAAATAAATTCTTAAAATTTTTAATGTGATAAACAACATTGTGTTTTACAGCAAAAAATTATAAACACACGGGGGAACGGGTTACTAATATAAAATTTAAAAGCCCTAACTTAGGATACTAACAAATCCATTATAATTATAAAATTGCTGTTGTAATAGAACAGTGCAATTCTGTCACTAATTTGGCGAAAAACGTTATCGGATACCACTCTGGAAATATGTTTTTGTCCGGGCAGTTTAAAAGCAATGTTAAAGATATTTTTCTGCTTAATTAATTGTAAATTTGAATTCGTTAAAGAGAAATAACGGGGCCGAGGTAAGGATTCTTATTTTATTAAAAAACCCTAATGTTGGCCTGCGACAGCAATTGAAAAATATGTATTGTCGTTTCAGTATTCGCCTTACTAAATTTGGGATGGGAAATAGCGGTACCTACAGATTTGGCAACACAGACAAAAAAACATTTGTTGTTTTTTTTGCCGAAAAATATTTTGAAAACTTAGTTTGTGACTCAAATATAGCAAGCAGATTAGTGTAATAACTTGTGAAAAGTGTTTTTTTATCATCAACCTTTTTTTAGTCAATAGTTTAGCAGGATTTTATTGCATAAATCGTCATTTTTATTACTTTTCGCTGGAGCACAGTACACGTCCACGCACGTATGATGTAATGTGACGGCAAGTATCTGAAAAGTCAGGTACTCGGATTGGCTCGTTTTTTAATCTAGACATATAAGTCATCTTTGGCTAAACAGTAAATTTTCTAAGTAATCCGTATCCGACTATTGGTTAAGTATATATAATCTTCCCCTGACTTATAATGCAGTTGTGTAATTCATGTTTTGTGTACTTACATTCTTTGTCCCCCGCAGCTACTTTGCTCCAGAATCAGAGAGCCTATCTTAGTCTTCAAGTAGTCTATGTAACTTCTCGCCCCTCTCCCCATGACAAACTATCTAAATGGAGGCGCTAGTTAGCTGCAACAGAGCCCTAAATATGATAGTATATAGTGTGACGACCCTACCTACTCCCCTACCCTATAGCTTAATAAAAGGCATGTAGTATGATGTGATGCTTTATTTAATAGTCCTATTAGTTAAAGAAAAATATTACCAAACACAGCAGTTGCAATTGTAGACGCTGTTGATGTCGTGCGCTTACGTCAATATCGCCTTTTGGGGCTCGCACAGCCATTGCGTCGCGTGTCGTCTGGACTTGGAATTGATAAGATAAAGTATATATATTTGGAACATAAAATAAGTTAAATGCTGTAAATGAAGATGGATAAATGTTTATCGGAGCAAATTTTGTAAATATAATAAATTCCCTCAAATCTTGGATATATTCTCGGGAAATATCATCCAGGATCCTATACCGTGCTATAATGGAAAAATACTCTACTGTCTGTAGAATGTGGTACGTATGTGGTATATGCTGTGGGGACAAAAGAATATTAGTACACAAAATACAATTTTGCAGTTTTACTAAGCAAATTTTCTGTTTTGCACACGCGATCACTTTACCACTCCCAGCTTACACCGTCGCTCTAGCTAGATTGACTGTCTCACGAGTAACTTTTGTTCTCGTAAAATCTTGACTAACTCTCCACATCCCCGGCGCCCGCGAACTCTTTGGTGTCAGGCAAAACCTGTCCCAAAATCAAAATGAATAATGTTCATAAGATCGAGTCTCCATTCTCCATCCTTTCGTCCCCGTAAACTTTGCAGCCTTAACTTGACGCGTACTTACACACGTAAAAATCATTACCTTTTTTCCGAAACCTCCGCTTTGCTAGAATGATTGAAAGGTAACAAAGAAACATTTTACCTGACCCTTGCATTCCTGGCTAAATGTACAAGTATTAAGAATTTTAAATCTTGCAATCTATAACAAGACATTATTTACATTAATATATCCGTGTGGATGTGACAATAGGAGTGTATAATACTAATTGTATGCAAATAATATCGGAAAAGGATTAATGAAAAATGAATAATTTTCAGGTTTCCTTAGCACTGGAGACTGTGTTATTCCAGGGAACGCTGGACTCAAAGATCAAGCTTTCGCATTACAGTGGGTGCAGAAGAACATTGAAATGTTTGGGGGCAACCCTGGCGACGTCACTTTATTTGGACATTCATCAGGAGCTGCAAGCACTAGCTATCATTTACTTTCACCTTGGTCAAATGGTAAGTTGCTTCTAAATACAACTGTGTCTGAAAAAGAAAAGGGCAATTCGTGCTATATATAAATTAGGATCTAGGATATCTCTGAGGGATAGGTTTAGGGAAGTAAAAATTTTAACTTTAGTGTCGCAGTACATATATGAAAATCTTTTATATGTACATAAAAATATCAATAGTTTCAGCAAGAAAAGTGACGCTCACAAAGTAAATACTAGAAGTAAAAATAAGCTGTTGGTGCATGATACACGTCTACACAAAATAAGTACCTCTTTTATGGGGCAATGTATACACTTTTACAACAAAGTTCCCAATATAATTCAAAATCTATCAATAAGTAAATTTAAACCTTTTATCAAGCAGGTACTTTGTAAAAAGGCATACTACAATATTTCAGACTATGTAAATGATAAAAATCCTTGGGACTGATGATGCTCAATTACAGGATGCATAGGTAAACCAAATTAAAATGGAAATAACTTAAATTTGTACGACTAAAAATTTTTTATTTAAAAATCAATTGGATTTTAATTTATTTGTATTATTGATAGTGTTTTTAAAAGAGTAACTATCGAGTTTCTTGCCGGATTTTTCTCGGTAGAAATCAACAACATTGTGAACCGGCGGGAAGGTGGGAGGGTTCAAAAAATAATATTTTATAACTTTGACGATTCAAAAGTGATTGTAAAATCCTTATTTGAATAAACCATTTTGACTTTGACTTTGACTAGACCGATTTGAAAAAGACTTTTACCATTAGAAGCCGACATTATCCCTGATGAACATAGACTACTTCTTACCACGGGAATATACTTCATACCTACGGGAAAACGGGAAATAGGACAACGGGTAGTAAGAATTATCCTTCCGTTCATTCCTAATTACATTATTAATAATTACTTAATTAATTACGGCTGAACCGATTGGGTTGAAATTTTTAACTTCTCTTGGGAAGTTATTGTAATTGGTCCGGAAATCGAAATCGATATTTTTGTGTTTTCTTTACGTTTCATGACTCGGAGAAACATTTGCAATCATTTTTAGAGTGATGTCTGTGTGTGTGTGTGTGTTTGTGTGTGTGTATGTATGTGTACTTTTTTTCTGCTTGGTTTTGTCGAAAACTACTGGACCGAATTGTTTGATGACCATATCAATCGATACGCCACGTCATGACTTAGATCTGAAAAGAGTCTGAAAAAAATCGGTCCAGCGGTTCATTTTTTATCGGAACATAAAAAAAAAATCCCAAGAGAAGTTGCTTGTACGGTACTTGCTGCAGAACCGATTTTTATATGGGTATTTCGATGATTTTCTGGATGATTCAAAAATACAATTGAACTCGGTAGGTGGCGCTGTTGTTGGTATGTCAACTATTAAACGGCTTGACCACTTGGGTTGAAATTTTGTATGTGTATTTCCATGGTTTCACAGACACGAATGTTTTATGCCATTAGAGAGGAAAGATTTTGAGAAGTTGCCGTAAGAACCTACGCCGATAACGAAATTTAGGGCGGGCGAAGCCGCTGGCAGAAGCTAGTATATTATAAAAATAAATAAATATTTGATATGGTGCACTTTTTTATTGCTTTTTAATTCTTAATGTTTTTGCAGTTGTTTTTATTTATTTATTTATTTTCATTATCATTTGAAAACGTAAAAAAGCAATAAATTTACCATGTGTGATTTAAGCTGTACCAAATTTTTATTTTTCCAGGAACTTTCCACAAAGCTGCTGCTTATAGCGGCTCTCCATTTAATCCATGGGCCTTCCAAAAAAATCCGTCCGAAAAAGCCAAAACCCTGGCTGCTATCGTTGGTTGCTCCACCTCTTCGTCTGAAGAAATGGCCAGTTGCTTAAAAAATATTTCCGGTGAAGACCTCGCCAATGCGCAGCTGCAAATGAATGTACGATTTTTTTTTTTTTTAGTTTCACCACGCGATGTTTCTGTGCTGTGCTTTTTTTGTTTTTTTTTAGCTTTTATGATTAGGGTATGGGCTCAAAGGATGCCAACGAGACCCTATTACTAAGCCTTTTGTCCAGTAAATTTAGCAGAACAGAAAAGAAGCGTTGGAAAGTGATACAAAGCTGGATCATTTGTAGGATTCCGTAACCAACAAAAAATTAAATTTGCCATATTCTATTGGGTTCACACAAGGTGACTTCGCAGGCTAAGATAATATGGAATCCGTAATATCCACATCAGAAGATTAAATTTTTTTAGGTTACTTAAGCGAGCGCCGCAGTATTATTATGCATCAAAACACTTTTTCTTTAATTTATTTATACAATCCATTTTAAGAAGTCAGTATAAAATTTTTGCCTTCCTCAAAAGCCTCGAGATGAGTTCGCTCTGAAAGTATTGTAATTTATTTTCCATTATTTTACAAAATCAGTCTGTTACTCTAATCAATTTCGTTTTATCAAAGACATTTATTGCTTTGCGGTGTTTAAATAGGACTTAACCATTATTTTTAGGGTTCCGTACCTCAACAAGAAAAAAGGAACCCTTGTAGGAGACTTTTTTTCGAGATTTTCGGTTCAGTTGCTCGATTGACTCCAGTGTGTTGGTAAATTAATCAAGACAAACAAAACGTCTATTGCTTGATTCACTATATCTCGATGAGCTCTATACACATGCGTACGAATTACCTGGCTATCACATTTGAGTCGTAAGCTATACTTAGTGGAAAGAAGAATCTGCGCGCACCCGACTCCTGTGCTTCTACGATAGATTGTCTCAGTGACCTGATTTAATGAACTTAAATAATAATTATTTAAATGACACCGCATTCACTTTACTAAGACTCATAGCTTGAGATTTATAAGGAAAGACGATGTAGACCATTTCTTTACGGTTCACAATTCGGTCCGGGTACCCGTATTATAGACGTTTCACGTCGAAATACTAGGCTGATACAAGTATTATAAATCGAGATTTGTAATACTTTTTTGAGATTTTATTTTTAAAAATATTTGTGTTAAGAGAGAACAACACTATTGTCTTTCGGCAACTCTAGCCAGAACATTTCAAATAGGGCGCTTCTTTTTGACACACTGGTAGGTAATGAAATGACGGGTTTGAAATAGTGAATTTTTTGTACCACTTTGGTACCTGTAGATTTAAGTTGCTGGCTTTCGGTTTAATTGCTCGATTTACTGCAATGTGTTGGTAAACAAATCTAGACGAACAAAACGTAATTTATAGTATTAAGACATATTTGTTAGTTTGTGATAAACGTTTGCTTACATATGAAAGATAATTTTTAGGGTTCCGTACCCAAAGGGTAAAAACTGAACTTTATTTCTAAGACTTCGGTGTCCGTCTGTCTGTATGTCACCATGTTTCATGAGCCGTAATAGTAAGACAGTTAAAATTTTCACAGATGATGTATTTCTGTTGCCACTGTAACTGTAGATACTAAAAAAAAAAGACTAGAAAGTATTTAAGGGGGCTCCAATATAACAAACGTAATTTTATTGTTCGTTTTTGCTTGATATTGATAACGGCAACAGGCAGACGCTTGAAATATTCACAGAATATTTAGTTATATATTCACTTTAAGAAGAAATAATTAAAATAAAACAAAAATTTAAGGTGGGCTCTTATACAACAAACGTGATTTTTTTGCCGTTTTTATAGATAATGGTACAGAAACCACAGGGTGTGAACCCGACTCTCACTTGGCTGGTTTTTTAATTTAGACTTATTACAGGGAAATACGAATCAATATGGCATTATTAAAGAATTACCTCACAGTCGCGCAACTAGATTTAGTGTAGTGAATCCGATTTCAAATAGTTTTCTTACTCCCATATGACCATCAGGGCTAGTTCTTTTACCGAGGGAAACGCCTGCGAATGGCTTCTCCCCCCTATTGGGGGTCGTGTTGCTCTATGATCTGCATATTAATCTGTAATTAAAATAAAAATTAATATTACCTTACCAACAACAAAATGCTGCTTAAAACCTTGAATAACACCCAGGCTCCTACGCTGCATTAAAAACAGAGACCGAATGCACTTTAAATGCAAAACAGACCCGGAGAATACATTATTTAAACTACAGGTATAAAAACTTTTGTAATGATTTGCTTAAAAGACTGAAACAAGTGTACGAAAAAAATGAGCTTCACAAAAACTCAAATTTTCTTAAAATTACTTGGAAAATGATTAAATCTATTACTGACACTGACTCAGAGCATAAACCACCTATGGAGCTCCTCAGAATAGATAACTCGCCACATGAATCGGTTGATACTGTTAACCAGTATTTTTCAGGAATTGGAGAAGGCTTGCTAACAAGCTTTTACAAGAAAAGTATGATACAAAACACTTAAAAACCAATCCTGTATCTGTACCTTATTCCATGGTTATACTGGAAACGACAGAACAGGAAGTTGAAGCTACTCTGATGAGTTTGAAAAACAGTGCCGTTAGATGGGACGGTGTCTCGACAAAGGTTTTGCAAATGGCAAAATCTATTGTCATGCACATTATTAATCATGTCATAAATCTGTGTTTATCTTAAGGTGTATTTACAAACGCGTGTGTGTAGCTAAAACTGGTAACAAAAACAGCGTCAGTAACTATCGTTCTATATCAATTCTCTCCACACTATCTAAGATACTAGAAAAAAATATTATCAAAGACTAATAGCATACTTGGAAAGCCAAAACATTTTATCAGATAACCAATATGGTTTTAGAGCTAAGAGATCAACTACTGACGCTGTCCAAGATCTTACTGATCACGTGTCAATCAATTTAGACACTACATTTAAATGCATGGTAGTATTTTTGGATCTTTCCAAGGCGTTTGACACCGTTTCTGCACCACTCCTACTCACTTAACTGGAGAGAGTTGGTATTCGAGGTCTAACGTACCAACTCCTCAAAGACAACCCAACTACTAGAATCAAAAGAGTGCAGATAAGCCAATACACAAGCAAATACTTCCGTGTCAACTACGGTGTACCTCAGGGAAGTGTGCTGGGACCCAGTCTTTTCCTAATTTACATTAATGACCTGTGCAATACGGAATTAGAAAACTTGCAAATGACACAGCACTTATTTTTCGTGGTAAAAATTAGAAAGAAGCTATGTCAATGGCTGAAAATGGCCTTAACACCATTTTCCAGTAGCTTTCCGAAAACATATTGAAACTAAATGTCACAAAAATCAATTATATTACCTTTGGTATTAGCAAAAGACACATACCGGTTAAGGAATTCAAATAAATGCCCATACATACCATGACTTTCCAAACAACATTAGTAAATGTACATGTACAGTCATTTGCTAAAGTCCATGCATAGTGTATAGGTTAAATTGCGTGAAGCCATTCTGTGAATCTCGCACTCACACATTAACATTATCAGAACTGTCAATAATATTAACCTTAAATCGACGAAATTAGGTTTAGTTTTCTTTATACTAACCAGTTTTTTAAAACCTTTCGTATATCTTTTGGTTTCTTAACATAACAAATTAATTAGGTGTAAACAGCAGTATTGTTCTACATAAGTATTGTTTATTTCGCATTGAATGTTGTGTGCCCCTTGGCCCCGTGTGATCCATAGACGTTGCAACTTAATTTGGCGAGCCTGTGGTTCAAATCTCGCCACTTCCGTATTGAGTATTTTTTTTAGGAATTACTTTTTTTATGTTTTGACATCTAGTTCTCTCTGAAAAGGACCAATTGGTATGAGAACTTTTTGTTTTGTTTGCAAACTGTGTTTTCTGACTGGTGCAACATTACAGCCTGCGTACCACTAGGTCCCCCGCTCCTATTTGCACTTTTCACTACAATTACTCTAAAGATTTAATCTTCCTACCACCTTTATGCAGACGATCTTCAAATTTATGCAAATGGACCTGTTGACTATCTTAAAAATGTTACCAAGTCATTAAATTCTGACCTTGAGAATATTGTGGAATGGTGCAAGTATTATGGTCTTAGAATTAATCTTTCAAAATCACTAGCCATAATTATTGGTAGTCCAAAACTTACGTCCAGGTTTAACTGAAATTACTTGCCACAAATTGAAATTAATGGAATTCCTATTTCATACAGTGAAACAGTTTAAAATCTTGGAGTCTTAGTAGACAATAATTTTACTTGGATTCCACCAGTAAAAGAAAGAAGCCGATTTTTTTGGTCTCAGTTGGATTCCTGTTACGTTCACTTAATCTTGTATCGGTTCCTACTAAATTTTGGCATGCACAATCTTTACTTCTTCTTGTCCTCTATTATCTGACGCTTGCTGTACTAATCTAACAGAGGAGCAACTTGACAATCTTGAGAGGCTTCAAAATCTTTGTATTCGGTAATAGTTTGGACTCCGCAAATATGAACACATTTCTAAATTTCGCACTGAACTTTAGTGGCTCCCAATCTACTTTCGCCAGAATGCTCATGTTTTAAGTCTTTTATACAACGTGCTTTTTAATCCATCAACCCTAATCTACCTAAAGGAGCGATTCCAGTTTATTAGGTCCTCTACTAGCCTCATATTAAAAATACCCAGTCATAGTACCAATTTTTATAGTTTATCGTTTACTGTTTGTGCAACAAAATTATGGAACTTCCTACCTTTGTCTATCAGGCGCTCATAATCCACTGACACTTTGAAAACTGTTTAAAATCCACTATCTTAACGAGACAGTGATCTAAGGAGCCTAAAGGTGTCTCCAATCAGACGGAATATCCGTCTGGACGTGTAGTCAGCAGAAGGTCCAGTAAGGGACTCGTATAGTCCTCTATATCTGGTATTCTCGTTGAAGGAAGTACCAGCTGAGATAATCCATATATCAGAGCAAATTCATGAGCAGATATTCCTGCGTTGTTATTGGTTCGAGAACTAAGCCACTCAAGATGGTGGGCGTTGAAGTCTCCCAAAATAACTAGTTCTGCTGTGGGATATTGCTCTAGAACTTTGTAAGTCGTCAAACTCAGGCGCCTGAAGAGTCAAGCTACGTCCGAGTCACCGCTATGAGACCTGTATAGGCACGCATAGATACGATTGTGGCCCCCGTGATCTACGCGGACCGACAATATCTACAGATCCCTGTCTTCAAGGCTCTCAAGGTGGCTTCCCGGATGAATACACATACACCGGCACGACTTACAAAATTGTACTCGAGTTTGTAGCCGGGATAATAAAGGTATGATGTATCGGCCGGGCAGGATATCTGCGTCTTCGTTAGAAAAAGAATGGTCGGCTGCGCAGTCTCCAGATGGTAATGGACTGCGTTAAGATTTGCGTGAATACCCCTAATGTTACATAAGTTCACATTAAATGTGGATGGAGCGGCCGCTGTAAGTACTCTTTTCCTTTTTGTTTTTTTTGCCCATTTTTAAAAAAAAGTTACATAGACTAATTATGAGGATTCACTGCACAGACAGCTTAGAGGACAAAAGGTGCAGTACTAGAACTACCAAAGCTCGGCATAGATAACACGGTTGCCGGCACGGCGGGTGGAAGGGCCCCTGATCCCCCTCTGCTGTAGTAGCCGGGTCCACTCCGGACTACTACTTCAGATACTTAACACAGGATGACGGATCAGCCTCCCAGGGCGGAGATTAAGTTATCTCTGGTTTCGGGAACCCGTTCAAAACTGCGGGCGGCCAGCGGTCAGCCGTTTCATCAGGTCTGCTTGACCGCCGTACCAGCACGTCGCGTCTGCGCCGAGCAATAACAGTAACAAGCACCGCCGGTACTCCGCTGTCCGTGCAGCGAATCCTCAAAAAGTGCAAGACTCCATTAGGAAAGGATTTTGAAAAATCCACACCTTAAGGGGGTAAAATTGGGGTTGAAATTTTGAATGAAAATCCGTCACTTTTGAAGCTACATCAATATTATTTTTTTACCTTAAGACCAGTTTTAAAAAATCATACCCTATGGGGCAAAATGACGATGAAAATTTGGTTAATAATTCCTATATTTTTGTAGGTAAGACAATGAACAATTAAAATCTTTTGTTGTTAAGGTCAACGACAAACACGCGGACGAGGACGTAAGAAAATGCTAGTCCCTTTTGTGCAAATTCCAAGAGGATACACCGCACTTGCCACCACTGTCTTAAAAATTGCAGTGTTTGAGCTGCAGTTCCCTCGCAGCCTAGTTAGTAGTGTGGCTGGCTGCTGTGTAGAGGGCGTGGGTGCGATTCCCATTGTATCCGTTGTCTGGTAGCCATAATAGCTTTGCTTACCAGACGGCGCTGTGTGTAATTTATATGTATCTAATCTCGCTCGATCAGGGCTTCCCGCATATAGCGCGTGACGTAATAACCCAGACATTAAAAATCCAGGACTTTCGACAAGCCAAGAAAATCCAACGTTCTACCACTGCGCCACTCGATTCTTACATCACACAATTTTTGTAACCCTATGAATTCATTTGTAACGTGGAATTAAATCGATGTTATTTCTTGCAGGGATGGAAAGATTCATTTCTTTCGCCGTTTGCGCCTTGCGTTGAGTCATCTAGCTGTAACAACCCTTTCATATCAGACACTCCCGAAAACATTTTCAAGTCAAATGCTATCAAAGTACCTTTTATGGTGTCTACTACTTCTGACGAGGGACTTGATTCCACTGCAGGTAAGAGTTTGTATAATAGAACTCGTTCGATCTCGATACCTTCTTAAATTAGGAGCATATCATATGGAAATAAACGTTAAAGCCTTCGAAAAGTAAAACATAAGTCCCTAATCCACACTTATTATTAGGACATTAAGCTAAATATTTTGTTCGCCGTATTTTATTTGGCAACGTGGATTTACCTTAACATACCTTCCGCAAGAGCATCTAATGAACAGACAAAAAAATATGAAGAAACTGTATAATGGCAACCGTTATTTACCCTTAAATTGACAAACAGCTGGACATAAAGTAATTAAGTAAGTAGTTTTTACCGTTTGACTGCTGTTTGACTATAATAGACATTCTATCGATACTTTCCTGCGTTGGAAATCTTGATGGGTACCCATGCGCTGTCGTCGTTTGGACTCTTACCGACAAAAACCAGCGGTGTTTCTTCTCGCGCCTTTATGGCAGGGCCGCGAGAACTCATGAATGCATGCGCGTTTAAGCTAAAGATGGGTAATTTTCATCGCCACGATCTCATCGTTACCTTTGTGGCAAATTTAAGTTGTGCTTATTTATACTATTTGCGTATATAGATAATAGCGCTTGATAAGATTTATAAGTAAATTCATAAGCTCGTTTGGCTGATATAATATTTTGAATTTGTAATCCCACGAGAGTGACGCGATAAGCCACGAAAGTGACAAACTTTACGAATTGCTTTGCCAGCATTTTGAAGCCCAGAGTTCGCTTTTTTTCTTTCTGTTCTCGTTTTTTTGCATTTGTTTTTCTTTTCTCGGCGTTCTTTGGCAGTTTGTGGCATTCTAAGGCACTAAAAATAGTCATAAAACTTTACTGCCAACATACAAACAATCACTTTCACGGCACAAAGAAGAGAAATTCGCGGACAAAACGCCCCGAAGGGAAAATATCCGGCTAAATTCCTGCAAACTTAACGTGTTACATTCTAACTTAAATACATAATAAGTGTCTTGCATTTCGGTTGCTTCGATTAGCTAACTTTGATTTCAATTTCTTAAATACAATGCACAAAAATGTTGGCCTCGCAATTGATCAATACATCTATAAATAAATAGAAACTCACCAGATTTTGTTGTCACTGAACGTGAATAAGCCGCACGTCTCACTTCTGCAATGCCAGAACACGCCTGATGTTCGTCCGAATCTAACTCTTTGATTGGTTGCTGCTGTCTTGTTCAACAGCAAGCCTTTATTTGGGCAAATCTAAAGTACCAAAAATCGTGTGACCGACGCATATTGTGTTTTCAATTCAAAATAGCGATCAAAAGGTTTTTTTAAGACTATTGTGTGTAAAGAATATTTAATTATGATGATTTCAGTATATGTAACATACATATATACTGAAATTTTGTGAAACACTAGCCAAATAATTTGCTGCAACGAGAAGTGGGACGCGATGAGAATGTGAAAAATGGCCCCGTTTTTGACTGTTTCGTGTGATTTAGTTGAGAAATGTTTTCACTACGCGTTTTACTACTATAATGATAGTGTCAAACTCGTTTTTAACATATTTTAAGGCCAATGATTCCTTTCAAATTGTTTTAAATTCAAATTCAAGGCACGCACAAATCTGATGCGTTACGATTTTGAACGTTTGAAAATAATAACAATTTTCGTCTTTTAAGATAGGTATCTTATAAGATAATAATTTTTAACCGACTTCAAAAAAGGAGGAGGTTCTAAATTTGGCTGTTTATATTTTTTTTGTTCTTTAGGGTTCCGTAGTCAAATGGCAAAAAACGGATCCCTTATGGATGCGTCTTGTTTGTCTGTCTGTCCTTCCGTATGTCACAGCCACTTTTTTCCGAAACTATTAGAACTATACTGTTAAGACTTGGTAAGTAGATGTATTTTGTGAACCGCATTAAGATTTTCACACAAAAATAGAAAAAAAAAAACGATAAATTTTGGGGGTTTGGAGTGCAACTCGTTTTTTTAATAATATAAATTTTAAAAACCTTCCTGTGTCGATTTACTTTAGAGCATAATTACTTATTAGGCATAAAAATATATTTGTTTGTGTTTATTGTTATACTTTCATAGCAAAAAGCTACCTTAAGTCAAAGAGTATATATAGTATTAAATGATATTCCTCTTGAAGCTGCATACGTCCCCACAGTTGGGGCCCGGCCTACCCACACTGAAGGCGATTTGGGTCATAGTCCACACGCCATATTAAGTGATATAACTCGTGAGATTTATTATAAAGGTGGATTTATATTCTGTTTAGCATTTTTTAAGCGACTTCAAAAAAAGGAGGAGGTTCTCAATTCGACCGAATCTTTTTTTTTTTTATTTATGTTACCCGATTTCTCTACGACGCCTCGACCGATTCAAGAAATTCTTTTTTTATTGAATAGGTTATACTTTCCAGGTGGTCCCATATTATTATAGTAAATTTAAAACTAAAACGTTTGAAAATATTTAATGTGAATTTGGAACTGGTGAAACGCCTTTTATATTGATGATTGTATAAAACTTTGTTACGAGTATAAATGTTTTTAGTGTACAAGAAAAAAAAAAGCAATTAGCCACTGAAAAGAAAAAAAATAAAAACTTTTAACAAAAAAAAAAATAACCGGTTTCAAAAAGGTAAAATAATTACTAATTTCCAAAAATCTGTTCTGAATTACAGTTTGAAGTTGGTGTCTATGTACATATGTAACAATTTATAACAAACACACTTTGCTTGCATGACACCAATTTCAAACTGTAATTCAGATCAGATTTTTGGAAATTAGTAATTATTTTTACTTTTTTAGTGCATTTTTTGAAGCCGGTTGTTTTTTGATATATAAAATCTGTAACCTTTATTGATGGAAAATACACGATTTATTTATATATTTTTCTATAAGGTTCACTTTTTACCCCCGATACCAATTGTGTTGCCCTGTTTAGCGATACGAGCTAAGAGTGAAACCAAATTGTAAATAACTAGAATAAAGATATAAGTTTGTACGGAACCCTCGGAGCGCGAGCCGGATTTGCACTTGGCGGGTTTTTTTTTTTATTACGCTTTGTACGAAAAAGAAATAAACAATATCTAGTGGCAGCGCTACAGTGTAATAATATATAAGGAATTCGTCTGCAATTCAATATATGTATATTGCAATACATGTTTTTTTTTTATTTATACAGCGTATAAAGGTAATAACCTCCTGCCCGTTCTAAGTGCCAACTGGACTGACCTCGCTCCCATAACCCTTTACTTAAACGAATACATATCGTCTGATCTCCTGTCTGGTGTCGTCTGCGACATCACTGAAGAGTATCTTGGAGGAGAAGAGATCAGTGAAGAAACGTTCTCCTTATTGACCAAGGTGCCTTCGATTTTTTTTTAATATTTGCTTGAAACGTCATCACATATCTATCAGCTGTTGCACAATATTCGTATATCTTTATCTCGGTGGGTTTCTTAATAGATGGGCCAAATTAAGTATGTTTGTATATGCTATTCAGAAGCCTAAGGCTGAAGGCCGAAGGCCTCAACGACTAGAGTTTGTAATTTTTATACCGCCCGTATTACACACAATGTTTTTCATCACACTTACGAGTAAATAAATAGAAATTTAAGATAAAAAAATAAATTAACTAAACACAATTTAAATGTCGGGAATAAAAGTAGAGAAAACAACAACAACATAGATATCTATTATCTATAGAATTAATGAATTAAAAAGTTGTGGCCGAAGTTAAAACCTGTTATCGCTCGCTCGTAGTGTGCAATTTTGCGTGTCTTGAACAAACACTTTTTATACATACTTGATAGAATAGGAACGTCATTACCGCCGCTCGATTCTACAAACGCGTGCTTTGCTCAGTAAATCACGTAGATAACGATACGTACGTTATACAATAAAATACACGGTGACCGTTTATCATCAGGCGGACTGTGTGCTTGTTTGCAACCTTAGTGATATAAAAAAAACAATATTAAAGCCATTCTAATCTCTATATGTACTCTCTACATATATATACTAGATGAAATTCAAACTAATCAAATCCAGCACCATAACTCTAGTCGGTGGTATGGTTTCTGTTATTGCTTTATGACTCCGTAATGGGCTTATATCTATTCGTAAGGTTATATTTTTGTCTATCTTCAGCAATGATAAGAATAAGATTAGTTAGGGTAACACTATACCGGTACACCCGAGTAGTAATCTGACATAAAAATAGAAGTCTACGACTATGTTAACGCTTAATCACAATTTCTTGATTTGTTTTCAGATCTACAGCGATCGTCTGTATCGGACAGGTATTGTCAAATTGGCTCAGCTCTACGCTCAATATTCAGGACACTCTGTGTGGCTTAGAGATTATTCATTCATTTCAGAGTATAGCCTTACAAATCTTTTGGCTAATGACACTGTGAAGTATGGTAAGGCTTAAAAATATTTTAAATAACTTTTACCCGAGGATCCACCCGGCCTAAATTCGCTTACCAGTGTAGGATTTCAACGACAACTCTTCAAATAATTTGGTTTAAGCATCCTGTAATTTAGCATCTTCAGTCCCAAGGATTTTTATCATTAACATAGTCTGAAATATTGAAGTATGCTTTTTTACAAAGAACTTGTTTGATAAAAGATTTAAATTTACTTATTAAGAGCTTTTTAATATTATTGGGAACTTTGTTGTAAAAGTGTATATTTTGCCCCATAAAAGAGTTTTGTGTAGACTTGTTTCATGAACCAAAAGCTTATTTTTACTTCTAGTATTTACTTTGTGAACTTCACTTTTCTTAAGTAACATAAAAGATTTTCATATATGTACTGCGACGCTAAAGTTAAAATATTTACTTTCCTAAACCTATCCCTCAGAGATATCCTAAATCCTAATTTATAAATAGCACGAATTGCCCTTTGTTGTAACAAAAATATTGTTTTTGCATCAGCAGCGCTACCCCACAATAGGATACCATATGTCATTAACTTATGGAAATAGCTAAAATATACTATTTTTGCAGTGTCGATATCGGTCAATTGTCTTATATTCTTGATTGCATACACAGCAGAGCTTTTTGGCTAGGTCATGAATATGAGGACCCCATTGAAGTTTGGAGTCCAGCGTTATCCCAAGAAAGACTGTTAAATTAACAAGTTCTAATTGCTTGCCACTAACATTAATACACGTCTGTATCTGACTAACATTTTTTTTCATTAAGTAACAAATTATTAACGTTAAACCAATAATAATTTTAGAAAGGGCATTATTTAATTCATCATAACATGTCTGTCGTCTCTTAACTTTAAAAAGTAAAGAGGTGTCATCAGCAAATAAGAAAATGACATGATTTTTTTACATGATATGGGAGATTGTTAATGTAAATAAGAAATAGAAAAGGACCTAAAATTCAGCCCTGAGGGACTCCCATAGTGACTGCTGATCCCGGAGATATTTCACCGATGACATCTATTTTCTGTACTCTCCTACTCATGTAGGAGGTCAAAGGGTCGAGAGCTTTGCCTCTAATACCATAGTGATGTAGCTTCCTGATGAGATTTTCATGTTGGACACAATCAAATGCCTTAGATAAATCACAAAACACTTCAAGAGCATTATGCGAATCCTCCCAGGCGTTAAATATATTTTTTAATAGTGCCACTCATGCATCGGTGGTGGAACGGCCTTTCATAAAGCCAAACTGCTTACTACTAAGTAGGTCATTAATACAGAAATGGCTTTAAATTTGACAAAGTATGATTTTTTCAAAAACTTTACTGAATACAGGTAGTATTGAAATAGGCCGAAAATTATTAGGGTCTGTTGAACTACCTTATTTAAAAAGAGGTATAACTTTGCTTAGTTTCATCTCATCAGGAAAAACACCACTATCAACACAACTATTAAAAATTATGGCTAAGGGTTGTGCTATAACATGAATTATTGACTTAATAGTTTTTACAAAAAGTCCCCAAAGGTCTGTGGTGTTTTTTATTTCTAATGTTTTAAAATGTATTTATGATATCCGTAGGACTAATGTTTTTAAATACAAAGGGAACTTTACATTCAGGAACATTAGTTTTTATTATTTTTTCTGCTAAAATTGCACTTGAGTTAAGATGTTCAGTTGTATTTAAAGGAATATTGCTAAAAAAATTCAAAGGCAACTGCTACCTTAGAATTTGTTTTTAAACTAGTATTATCTACAATCAACTCAAAGTCCTGACAAGAATTCCTAGCTTTACCAGTTTCATTACTTATTATGTGCTATGTCTTTTTTATTTTATTTGTTGAATTTTTTACTTTATGTCTGAGGTGAATTGATTTTGCAACAAGACAGAGTTTTTTAAAGGTTTTTGAGTATTTTTTTACATATTCCCTAAATATTTGGCTATTATTATATGTTTTTTCTTCATATAATTCATACAGCTTACGCCTACTTTTAAAATTACCTGGGGTAGCCCATTCACTAAACTTTTTTGCAGTAAATATTTTATTATACTCTGTAGTAATAGTGTCAAGAACAGTATTGTTCATTTCATTTGGGTTGCCATTATAAAGTAAATCCGGAAATTTATGCAATAAGTTAGATTTAAAATTCAATGCATTTTCTTGTTATTGATATAAATTTAATTTCCTTTCCGTAAAACTATTCTTTCTTTCTAAAACCACTAACGGTCCACAATTATCTGACTCTAGATTGTTCATAATTGATTTTTGAATTGGTTTTACAGCAGTTAATATATTGTCGATGCAAGTGGCACTAGATACAGCAATTCTAGTTGGTTCACAAAACAAATTATTTAAATTAAAAGACCGAAATAAGGCGAGCAATCTGATGCTTTATGAGCTATTTTATAAAATGTTTATATTAAAGTCTCCACAAACAATGATTTGTTTATTGGAAATGCTGATTTTATTTAGCACTTCTTCAATAACTAATTCGAAATTATCATACATTGCACAGACAGATTTGATTACAGATGCTCAACTTCTATACAGGACAGCTCGGCAGTTCGCTCAACTGAGAGGCTCACAATGTCTTTACGTTACTTAAACTTAAGCTGCTTATTAACTAAAATTAAAGAGCCGCCATGGATTGCATAAAATGTGCCGCTGCATCCTTTTTTAAGAAAAAAAAAACGAGTTGCACTCCGGGAGTGCCGGCAGAAGTGAAAACCTTTACACACGATTCGCGCTTAAAACTCAAATATGTCACAAGACATGTCTTTGACATTGTCAAGAAATAATAATGTTTGTTTATTTACTTTTTTGACGTAGTATATTTGACATCGCAATCTGTCATAGAATTAAAATTCCATATCCAACCTCCCTGTACTACTCATAATCGCGAATACCAAAAATAAAAATTATAAGAGGCGTGGCATTACGGTTTCCATCTTACGAATTTCCACGATTAGGACACGTGACCTGACGCGAGTTTATCATTTTTTACCCATACCAAAAAAAGTGCACAACGCCGCTAAAGAAGTTTTCACTTCAAAAAAGGGTGGTCGAAGTTAGCCGGCCACCTATGCAATATGCTAACAACGGATAAAAAACGGCAAATTATGAGCCATATTGCAGGTCCGTATCACCCCTGCACGTAACATTTTGCATAGGTGGCCGGCTTTTTTTTTACAAAAGTTCAACGTCAATTTTTTTACTATAACGGATAAATATTGGATAAAAAACGGCAATTTTGGGTATACTTTATTTTGCGTTTGGCTGAAAATGATGTTCTTACTTCAAAGACCCATTTATAACGGCTCCTGCATTGTTTTTCGAGGATCACAATCTGGCTTACCACAACACTCCAAGCGCTTTAAGCTAGCCGTAATGCCCGTCTCTTTTGCTAGCGCCATAACACACACTAACTCTGACAGTTTCCTTTTACTTATGTGCGTGAGACTGTGTTGCTATGTATATCTAATAATTAGATACAATCACTACATAATTATTATCTCTTGAACACGTGTTACCTTTTTACAGGCGCGTGCCACGGAGATGATATCCTTCACATGATCAAAGCATTTAATTTAGACTCTACATCCTCGGGCGACCTAGCTATGAACAAAGTTATGGTGAACACGTTTCTAACATTCGCTACCACAGGGTAAGTAGTTAATATAAAAAAAAATCAACCCTAACACTTAAAAGGGAGTAACAGCTAAGAATGTATACCGCGCGCGGCACTGCATCTGTTAGTTTTTAACCGAAAATCGAATTGCTGGTGCTTTCTTCACTTTTTGAGACACATCATTTACATCTTTTTTCAGAGTGAATTGGGATCGCATAACTTAAAAATTAATATACCAGTTTGCTTCATCGACAACTCATACGAGTTTTTAAGGTTCCGTAACCAGAGGGTGTCACCGGAGCCCCATTACTAAGCCTACGCTATCTGTCTGTCTTAGGCTCTATATTCTAGACCGAAATAAGTTGAAGCCTGAATTTTTTACAAACAAACCAAACCAAATAATAAAAAGTTAAAAATGAAGGGGGTTCCTGAAACATATTTTAGTTAATTTTGCTGTATTATAAAAACAATAATAAATAAAAACTCCAAAAAAATTTCAAGAGAAGTTGCTCGTGCGGTACTTACTAGTAACTAATTTTTCTTATTCAAAAGTTACACTTATCTCCTTGCTCATAGAGGGTGATAAATAGTAGATGTATTACTCGGTCGCAAAATTATTTTACATCGTGCGTCATCCTTTGTATCCCTCGCTCCAATCTGGATTCAAAATAGCGCCGTATATATTTTTATTATATATTATTTTGATCCTTTGTGATACAATCATTTTATCAAGGAATTACAAATAAAAATACTTTGTGAGCTTAATTCGATCTTTGAAAAGTCCTGAACGTATACTACGGCAAAAGCATACTGTCAATCTACAGCAGAAAACACGCCTTCTATAATTTAACCGTCTATAAAAGCTAAAAGGAATTGTATGGCATATATTTGGGGTAAGTGTGACCGAAAGACGAGTATATTTGTAATTAGTTCAAGCGACATTTTAATAATTATCATATATAAACGTCAAATTTTAAATCATTTATTTTTTTGGAAATGCTAAATGACAAATTGGTACGAAATCATAAAATACAAAAAGGTCCATTAACCAAATAAGGTAAGTCCGTGTCGCTTGAACACGCTGCGAAACACAGTTCTGTTAGTTCTTAGGGGGTGTTCAAGTCAAATCTTACATAGGTTAATATGGTTATTCTATATTACGTACTGCTAAAGCAAAATGTTAATTTTTAACCCCCGACAAAAACAGAGGGGTGTTATATGTGTATCGCGTGTGTGTATTTTAGCATTGCAGCGCCCGAACAGCTGAACCTATTTTTATTGAGTTTTTAACAGTAGTTACGCGTCACACGAGACCTTACAATAATATCTAAGTTACCTTTTTGGATAGCAATACTTATCCGCTGTTCTTAGTATGTGACAGCCTTTCTAACCCCCGATATCTCAATAAGACGGGTTGAAATCATTAAATGAATTCTAGACTTTGCCAGCGGCTGCGCCCGCCCTAATTTCGGTTATTGGCGTGAAACTTCTTAATTAATTACTTAATAATACTAATGAAGTTTGCTATAGCAAGCGCTAGCTGCAGGTATAGTTCGATTAGTCTCGGTTATAGTTATACCCGCGGAACCTTTCGAACTTTTCGGAATAAAAAAAATCAAAAGTTTTATGGAGATCCGTCCAGTTGTTAAAGCGTGAATAAGTAACAAACTCCGAAGCGATTAATTTTGCACTCTACACTTATAATTACCTCGATCTCCCAAGGCACGGTCGAAAAACAATTTTTAGGCGGCCTCAGCATGTACTAACGGCCCCAGATGATTATATCGCTATCCGGATAGCGAGATTAGTCTCATCGACCTCCTCTAATAGGGCCTCCCTCTAAAACGACGCCGACGTCCTCGCGTTCGTCGGCGCTCGCAAGGATACACGAGGTATCAAACAGTGCCGGGGCGCTTCTCGCCCCCACTCAATCGCAACCGCACCCGCGTAACGGGAAACTCCCCTCCTGACGTTGACTCACCTTCGGGCTTGAGGCTCACGCTGGTCGAAGGGACGCCCGAGAGCGACAACCCAAGCCGAGGCTTCCCCCACGGGGAGCCCTTGAGCGTTGGGCGCTATATGGGCTGAGACTCCTTCAGAGTTTCGCCCCAAGAGCCCGGTGAAGCAGAAGTGGCTGCAACAGCCAACTGCAGAGACAGTTCAGAAATTGAAAAAGAAAGAAGAAGTAACAAACATCTATCCGGACACACTTTCATATTTATTATATTGGAAGGACTAGTAGGATAGGATAGCATCAATTACTATAGTAAGATTGTTTAATTTTCGCTGATTCTTGACTCATACTAATTATTAATTTTTTCAACAGTATTCCGGAGCTGCCTGATGGTACTACTTGGTCCCCAATAACTCCTGGATCCTCGGACATAGACTTTCTTGACATTAAGTCCCCCTATAACATCAGCATGAACTGTACATCTGACTTTGGTCGAACATCCTTTTGGGACGGTCTTGGTTTGGACGAAATCTAAAATACAAGAAAATTAGTTTAAAAATAATAAATGATTGAACATCTACTTTTTTTCTACACAAAACAATGTAATAGATATTTTTAGAAATGATTTATTGTTATGTACTTTAATTAAAATGTATGTTAAATTTCTTGTAATTTTGTAGAATTCAATCACTTTGACTTGTTAACTTCTCTTGAGAGAATAAAAAGTTTAAAAATCGAAAAAATCTAATAAATTTGCGTTTTATTTGCGTTTTAAGACCTGAAGAATTGTTTGCCATAATTTTTTGGAGTGATCCCAAATGGCAGCAAAAGCTTGATTATGATTTTAAACAAGTTTGATATATTAAATTGTGATAGTTGCCATCATGTTTGCGATGGTAAGTATACACATTTGCAGAAAGTTTAAATCAAACTTTCTAGTTAACATGCGACATACTTGCTCGAAGTTTGTCGAACAAAATTGCATAAGGGTTGTTCTGATAAAGAAGCTTTAGTGTTTTCATGACACAATTGCAGATTTCATATTAGATTTGTTATAAACCTTAAAATTTTATGATTTCCTATGTAAAAAAAGAACAAAACTTTGATTCTACCACAAGGTATCATTAAACATTTTTTTAAAAACCAAATTTTTTAAATATAATTATTTAAATCCCAGCGATATAAAAATCCGCCATTTTTAGGGTACTGTACCCAAAGGGTAAAAAACGGGACCCTCTTACTAAGACTCCACTGTCCGTCCGTCCGTCCGTTTGTCACCAAATATCTCATGAACCGTGATAGTCAGACAGTTGAAATTTTCACAAAATATTATTTCTGTTGCTGCTATAACAGCAAATACTAAAAAAACAGAATAAAATAAATATTTAAGGGGGCTCCCATACAACAAACGGGATTTTTTTGCTCGTTTTTGCTCGATATTGATAACGTCAACATATATTTACTTTAAAAATAATTAATTCAATTAAAATAAAACAAATATTTAGGGGGACTCCCATAAAAAAAACGTGTTTTTTTTTGCTGTTTTTATAGACAATAGTATGGAAACCGTCGTGCATGAGTCCGACTCGCATTTGGCCGATTTTTCTATAATTACTAGGGTGTATAGGTAATAAGACGAATATTCTTAAGACATTTTGTCTTTCGTCGAGGCGGAAGAAAAAAACTCAGTGCCTCGAGAATTTGAGAAATCAATTCCATATGCTAGATAACTAAACTTGTTTCTCTTTTTAAAACAACTGGCGCGCTGGCAACTTTTTGTACTATTTTACAAACCATCCCGTCATGTGCGCAGCAATTTACCAAAATTTTATTCTTTACCCTTACCCTTAGTACGCGAGTCCGACTCGTAATTGACCAGTTTTTTTTCTTTCTCAGAAATCTTTCCCGGCGTGTGCCCGACAACTTACCAAAACTTTATTATTGCGAGAGTCTAACTCGCACTTGACTTGACTTTTTTTATAACGTACTTGATTTTGCCAGCGTCTCTGCCCGCCCTAAACTGGGTTATCAGCGTTGGACTCCTTTATTTAATCACAGTATTAATACTTAATTTATAATTATTACTTAATAATCCTTAATTACACTAATGAAGTTTGCTATATTAAGCTGTAGCTATAGCTATAATTCGATTAAGCTCGGTTATAGTTATTCCCGCGGGAACTTTTGAATTTTTCGAGATAAAAAGCCTATGTGTTATTCCAGGTTCTAATCTATAGGTGTGCCAAGTTTCATCCCGATCCGTCCAGTGGCTAAAGCGTTATTGAGTAACAAACATCCATACTTACAAACTTTTGCGTTTATAATATTAGTAGGATAAGCTTTGCTCTAACAATAACAGACACAACAAAAGAGTGATCCAAATCAGTTCAGCCGTTCTCGAGTTTTTGTGAGACCAACGAACGTCAATTGATTGTTATATCTATACTTATTTATATAATAAATAGGAAAGATTTGTATGTAAGTATGTTTGTAACGAATAGGCTCCGAAACTGCTGGACCGATTTGAAAAATTTTTTTACCATTAGAAGCCGACATTATCCCTGATAAACATAGGCTACTTTTTACCGCGGGAAAATGCTTCATTTCTACGGGAAAACGGGTAATAGGAGAACGGGTAGTAAGAATTTTCTTTCCGTACATATCTTTTTCACTTAACTTCAAAACAGCTTGCAAATTGAGTTGGGTAGTTCGATGATTTCACGGACACAAATGTATTATGCCAGTAAGGAGGAAATATTTGATAGTTTGTTTTTTTCTATAATTGAGGAGCTGCCGTAAGACCTACGCCGATAACGAAATTTAGCGCGGCCAAAGCCGCTGGCAGAAGCTAGATTAGAATAGTTAGATTAGATTTACTAGTAATTTGGTTGTCTTAATTTTACCAAATAAATTTTAATTTTAAAGGAGCACTAACCAGGATTTCCTTAGTAGCGGCAAGCGAATAGGAATCTAGCTTAGCACTGAATCCCGCGGTTGTCACGACCGCGGGGGATGTGGTGTTCGGAAGGTTCCGCTTTCTCGTCGTTGCGATTCCTGTCCAAGTTCGTCTTGATCGGGGCAGTATTCCTGTAGAGGGTGCCAGGCCCGTAGCGACGGAGGGCGGCGGACTATAGTATGGAGTACAGCTATTGATAAAGAGCTAGATTCACTAGATTATGGGAAGAAACAATATTGCCGCAAGGAAAAAAGGCTATTGACACAAAATGGGTATTTCGTACTAAGCAAGATGGAATGAAAAAGGCAAGGCTAGTAGCTAAGGGTTTCCAAGAAGAAACTTCGTTTAATGTATATTCGCCAGTAGCTCTACAATAAGGATGATGTTGTGTAAGGCATTAGATGAAAATATGATTACGAAACAATCAGATGTACCAACTGCCTTTCTGAATGGACATGTGATAGAAGATGTCTATATAAAGCCACCTTTAGGTGTGAAGGTTGAAAATGGTAAAGTTCTTAAACTAAAGCGGTCCCTTTACGGTTTGCGTCACGCTCCTAAATGTTGGAACGAAAGGATTTACAACTTTTTGATAAAAATTGGCTTCATTCAATCCAAAAATGATATGTTTATATCATTGCGAGGATGTCTGGTAACTTATATACGTGGATGACATAATTTTAATGTCAAAATATATAAATAAATTAAACATATTTTTTAATTACTTGTTACATTGTAATGTTAAAGATCTTGGAGAAATAGCAAATTATTTAGGACTAGAAATAAAAAGAAGTAAAGATGAAATTAAAATCAGCCAAGAAAAGGCTATTGAGAGAGTTTTGTTGAAATTCAATATAGAAAACTGTATCGGTACGGAAACACCAAAGGAAATAAATTTTACAACTGATGACAACGAAAATAACATTTATGATAAGCCTTACCGCGAACTAATTGGTTGTTTATTGTATTTATCAGTGTCAAGTAGGCCTGATATAACTTTTGCAGTTTCTTATCTTAGTAGATTTCTGGACAAACCAACAAGCAGGTTATGGAATGCTGCATAACGAATTCTTAGGTATTTGAAACTAACCAAATCCAAATGTCTTTAATATAAGAAAAACATAGCTAGCAAATCAATTGTTGGATACAGTGATGCAGATTGGGCAGGTTGCAAAATAGATAGGAGAAGCGTTAGTGGATCGGTGATATTTTATGGCAGCAATCTTATTTCCTGGTTTAGCAAAAAACAAAGTGTAGTAGCTCTGTCCACTGCCGAAGCGGAGTACATTGCATCTGCTCATACTTGTGTTGAGCTATTGCATTAACAACGACTGTTGCTTGATTTTAACATGACTGATAATAATACTTAATTGCTTGTAGACAATCAAAGTGCTATTAAACTAATTGAATCTAATGATACTGGTAAGCGTTCGAAACAAATTGATATAAAATATCATTTCATAAAGGAAAAAGTTTCTTCTGAAACAATAACAGTCCATTATGTCAATACTAAAGAGAATATAGCTGATTTATTTACAAAGTCTCAGTCTAAATTAAAACATTGTTATTTTGTTTAAAAACAAAATGCAAGTTTAAAGATAACCATTTTTGTTACAGAAAGTTTTTTAGATTTTATTCTTATGAAAGTATGTAATTTTATTTAAGTACCTACTAAATGATTTTTTTTTAATTGCTTGTTCTGTAGTTTTATTATTGCAATTTTAATTTCTATTAGAAGCTCAAATTGACGGGGGGTGGGGGTGTTAAGAATTGTAAACATATATTACCTTCTTAATGTCTTGTGTATGGTGTTGTTCTTGACTGTCACTAGATACAAAACTACAAAAGTACAAATAAAATGTATTTTACTTATGTTTAATCCTAAATGAATACCTAGATATTTAGATAAGCACTGCACAAGTATCTGCTACGTACTCAAAATTTATCACTTTTCGGTAAAATATATGCCCAGGTTATAGAGCCAAAGACTCTTAGTTTTCCTAGATCTTTCTTGCAATACAAAATTTCTATTGGTGATTTAAATCTAGTTGCCGATGATGGTGATTTATTTAATTGATAAGCTGCACACTTTACAGCTTCGCCCCAAAGATTTTTTGGTAACTTAGTATCAATCGTCATTGTTCGTGCTTTATTATAAAGGCATTAATATTCATTCTTTCAGCTACACCATTACTAGAAGGCGAATATGGTAGGCTGTACTCTATCTTGATTCCTTTCTCATCCGCAAATAGACTTAATTTATTACAAGTGAATTCGCCACCATTATCGCAATGTATTCTTTTGACTTCCTTATCAAACTCTAACTCAAATTCATGAATAAAGTTTATGAAGTTGTTGGCAGCTTCTGACTTTTGTTTTAACAGATAAACTACACAAAAATGTGAAAAGTCGTCAATGACAGTTTGAAAGTATAGTTCACCTTAAATTGTGGGAAGGTTTAATGGACCAGCGATATCAGTATGTATCAAATTTAGAATAGAATTTGACTTAGGGAATTCTAAAGATTTTAAAGGCAACCTGGTAGCTTTACCTTTCAAATATGCTTCACAAAGACTTTGACTGTTTGGCAGTTGCAAAATACCCAAAGCTCGTGAATTAACATGACCTAGCCTTTTGTGCCAAACATCAGCCTCAGCGAAGTATGCTGCCTCAGCTCGTACTGTCACATTCTGCACTTTACCCTGTAAAATATAAAATCGTCCATTATTATATGCCCAAACAGAGCATCGTGATGAAGTTATTTTGGCAAAATCAGAAGTAAATAATATCTTATCATATTTTTATCTATTTTTATCTAAAAGTCTTTTTACAGATAGTAAATTGTAAGCTAGATCCCTGAAAATTAATGCAGTTATGTTTATCATAACTGATTGGCAATAGATTTGCAAAATTCCTTTCGAATCAGCTAATAATTTTTGATCATTGGCAGTATTAATTCTGACAGGAATTTTTAATTTTTGGATATTTATCATATTTTTCTGATAGATAGCACTAATAAGGTTTTCAGAAGCTCCAGAGTCTACGACAAAACTAATTTCGAAATTAAAATTACTCTTACACGAATAAAATCCCGTGTCTACTATAAAAGCCATTTCATATGCATCTTCTTCATTATCCGCAGCTAAATTGCTAATAAAATCCCAGGTGTCGTGATGTGCGCTTTGTCCAAACCGTCCCCTGCCCGATCTGCCTCTGAATCGGAATCTACTGGTAAAATATCACGATGAACGACCTCTGCACTGATTGGCATAGTGACCTTTACGTTGATATTTGTGACATATAATTTGCGCTGGAAAAGCAGTATTGCCCATATTTTTGGTTTCGTTGTCTTTGAGCTTTAATTTCGCATCTAATAGGGAAGCTTTAGTAAGATCAAGAGTAAGCCTATCAGCCTGTATTGTTTCAAGAGCCGTAGTTATGTTGCTATATTTCTCAGGTAAAGCAAGCAAGAGATGAATAATTTTGTCAGCTCTGACCATCGGTGACATTGTTTCTAAAGTACAAATTAAAGTATCAAACCGTAAAAAGAAATCCTGTATACTTTCTTCAGTATCGCATTTCATTGATATTAATTTTTTCTTTAAATGATATTTATTTACAATGCTTTTTCTTTCAATAACGTTTTCTAATGTAGATATCATAGCATTTGCAGTAGTGCATTTCTTTGTATACTGTAAATATTTTTCGCATATACACTGCACGATTACATTTCTTGCTTTTACATCTAAGATCTTATCATCCGCTTTTAAATCTTTTAAGGATAAAATACGTAACATACCCTTTTCTTCTAAAATTAAATCAAATCTGAATTTCCAGTTATTAAAATTACTGTCATCTTTTAGCTGTGGCATATGAGAATTTTCAGCTGTTGACGAAGTCATAATTCGGTATTATCCATGCACGCCCATAACCTTTTGAGTATGTAGCTCAGCAAGCAAGTATCTGCGCAGTGCTTATCTAAAGCACTTATTCATTTAGGATTAAACATAAGTAAAATACATTTTCTTTGTACTTTTGTAGTTTTATATCTAGTGACAGTCAAGAACAACACCATACCATACACCGTAATATATGTTTACAATTCTTAACAAGAGGGACTCGCCTCAGAGTCGGGTTGCTTGAGAGTGCAGCTCTAAGTGGGAGTTAAACTCCATCTAAGGCTAAATATTAGGTACTGCGAGACCGATAGCGAACAAGTACCGTGAGGGAAAGTTGAAAAGACCTTTAAAAAGAAAGTTCAAGAGTACGTAAAACCGTTCAGGGCCAAGTTAACGTCGTATCCGAATATTGCGAAACTCGAATGAACGAACGCAGAGATTTAAAGTCATTTTGCGGCGTACGGGGGCGCGCTTCAATGACTTCGATTTTGATCGGGCGGCACGGGTCGGGTTCGTTTACGTCCGAGGGTGGCGTAAACTTCCCTCTTAGTAATACATCGCACCCCGTTCAATGTCGATCTAAGCGCATTTCGGAAGCCCGGATTTTGAATTTATTGTACTGTGAGACCATGAACGTTGCCGATCGGCCGTCGGACGGTATGACACGTAAATCGCGCACGTGCTTAATGCGCGTCCGGCCCAACGCAAGGTAACGTCGTATCCGAATTCCTGCCGTTGTTAGGAGGTCGTTGCGCCGCACCTGATGTCGCTGCAGTGCAGTCTCGGACTGTGCGCGTCTCTGTCTGCGATGATTCTGTTTCGGGCACTCGCGGGACCCGTCTTGAAACACGGACCAAGGAGTCTAGCATGTCTCGCACACATTGAGATTTAAAAACTTAAAGGTGTAACGAAAGTGAAGGCGTGAGCTCGTCGGGCGCAGGATGGAGCGCCGGTCTAGGTCGCACTCATGAGGCATTCTTGTATGAATGTATTATAACCTGAATCTCGGAAATGTCTCCAACGATTTTTACCAAATTTGGTATGCAGAGGGTTCAGGAGGCGATAAATCGATCTAGCTAGGTTTTATTTCTATAAAACGTCGTTTTATCCGTGTTTTTAGGCAATGATAAACTGAAAAATATGACTTCCTGACATCTATTGGCAAAGAGTAATACTATTATTTTGACCAACTGCTGGTGCAACCAGGTGCTATATTTTGTCTTTCTGCTCTGTAACAAATAAATTTAATTAGATTTCTGAATGTTTGGCAACGCGCGAGTGATACCCCTCCCCTGGTGTTGCAAGCGTCCATTGGCTACGGTGACCGCATTCCATCAGGCGGACCGTAAGCTTGTCTGCCACCTTAGTGGTATAAAATATAATTAATAGTTTCCGAAAGTCAAACAAATGGCCGTTTGGACAGAAAGGTAGGTACTGGAGTGGCAACCTCACACCGGAAGGAACAATATAAGTACTAGGTGGACTAACGTTTTTGTGAGGGTTGCAGGTAGCTATTGGACCGGTAGTTCTAGAAAACTTAGTCTAATCCTAATCCTAGTAAACAAGCATAGGCTGATATGATGATAAACCAAAAATTTGCAGAAGGCATGAACACCTTCATTAGCTGACTAAAAGAGCGGTTCACTCTATCGTATCATAAACAATTTGAATACAAATTATGTCACAACCACTGTCCATGAACTTGAATCTAAAATGACCCAACTTGAAACAACTCACTACAAATAACCACGGGTCAAAGCAAGGTATTTTACATTTCCGTAGTTGTACGTCAGCTGTCAATGTTAATTTTATATAAATTTTTGAAGTGAAAACTTCTTTAGCGGCGTTGTGCACTTTTTTTGGTATGGGTAAAAAATGATAAACTCGCGTTAGGTCACGTGTCCTAATCGTGGAAATTCTTAAGACGGAAACCGTAATGCCACGCCTATTATAATTTTTATTTTTAGTATTCGCGATTACGAGTAGTACAGGCAGGTTGGATATGGAATTTTAATTCTATGATAGATTGCGATGTCAAATATACTACGTCAAAAAAGTAAATAAACAAACATTATTATTTCTTGACAATGTCAAAGACAGCTTTGAGTGTTAAGCGCGAATCGTGTGTAAAGGTTTTCACTTCTGCCGGCACTCCCGGAGTGCAACTCGTTTTTTTGAAGTGAAAACTTCAAAAACGGACAATTCATAGAAAATTCGTAAGACGGAACTCGCGTCAGATTTATTTACATTAGATTAGTTTTTTATTTTTAGTATATGGCGATTATGAGTAGTACAGGGAGGTTGGATATGGGATTTTAATTCTATGAAAGATTGAGATATCAAAGCCAGTTCCATAGTAGTAGTGGCATAGTAATATATTACGTTTAACAAAGCTTATTAAATTATTGAGAAATATGATAATATAGTATAACAGGACAGGTTTATTAGGGAACTAGTACACTCAGGTCTCTTCGGCCTAGAGCCCGATTTGATGTCTTGCTCGCTGTGGGCACCCCTCAGGTCAGCACCGCCGTAGAAAGAAGACGCGGATGGGACTGATGTTACGTGGCCTAACAGCGTGTGGTGAGTAATGAATATGCCGCCCGTGGCAGGCACAAGGGAAGGCCGCACGTGGACGTAGCTCGCCAGTAGCTTCGGCGTAGAGCAGGTCGCCCCGTAGCCTTGGTGTGTAGCGATGTTTTAGATAGCACCACTACTGCACAGGCCGAAGTTTTGGAGTCAAGGAAACTCCGGACAGGCCGAGGATTTGGAGTTCAGTAGACTCCGGCCTCCCACAGTATAAGGACAGCAAAGCAGCTGCGGTGCGCCGTCGTTAGAAGACAAACGTGCACCAGCCCACAGAGAAGTCTTCTCGCGGACCTCAGTTACGGCGTAGAGCCGTAGTAGAGTAATATATATACGTTGTATATATAAACTAAGAACCGTACTGTCAAGGAGAAAAATAAATGGATTATTGACTTACCAATAACTCACAAAACACAGAACGAGAACAAATAAATATATAAAATTACCGAGGACGGTTTTCTTTTATAGAAGAGAAGTGGATATGCAATTAATTTGCAGTTTAGAAGAAGATCGCACAGTTTACTATCCGTAGAAATAATTAGTAGTAGAATTTTTACAACCACGTCAAGCAGAACGTAAAGTAATCTGTTTTTGACTTACCGATGTCAAACATCTAGAGATTCTTTGATCTCTAAATTTAAATTACCACAGTGGTAATGGACCTAAGAGCGAATGTCCAGAAACTTCTATCGTTTCCTACATCATCCGGTCCTTTACCGGAGACGGACCACCGGAAACGGTCGTTCCGTTACAGTGTCCCCTCCCGTGTTTCAAAAATTTTCCATGAGACCAAGTCTCGTTGAAAATTTTTCTCCTGAAGACACTTTTCTTCAATGATAAGAGATGGCTGATGAGTATGTACAACTTCTGGTATCACTCACTTTCATTCAAACAAACAGCAACATTTAAAATCCTTTCAAAGTTCGCTTTTAAATTGTCTGAAAGTCTCATCATGAACTTTCAGACCCTTACGTACGTTGGTGCTGAGCTACAATCGCCAGTCCACCAAGTGAACCCAAAATATTTAATTTATAATTAGTCTCTTTGTTAAGTTTCAAAGACACTATTTAAATATTTACCGACAGAGTTACGAGTAGCCTCTGTATTAACAACAAGTAGAATTAGTTGTTCTAAAGTTCGAAACTTCAGATTGCAGATTACGTTCATATTTGACATAAGCATTATAGAGTAGTAGTATCTTATGTCAATGAACATTCTACCATAGATAGGTAAAATGATTGACAGGACAGTCAACCTTATTACAGCTTACGAGTCGCTGAAGAAGAAAATCAGACTTGACAGTTGTCAATCTGACAGCTGCCCATTGTTTACAAACAAACCAAAGGTCAAGAGCGAATCGTTTTCACTTTACGTGAACAAGTCTTTCATAAAAAAATCATTTGCTCAATTAGCAACGCTTTGTAATGAGAAAATGAATGTGATGAATAACTACGTTATCCTAACCTAATATGAACTTTGTACAAGTAAAACAATACTATATTACAAATAACCATATAAATGACTAATGCCGGTAATTAAGATTAATTACCAATGCATTTAAAATCTTTTATATGCCAGCGGCCAATGTTTTTGTTATTCTCATCGACCAGTTCGTAAATTAGAGGAGATATTTTATTTACGACTTTGCAACGAGAAAACTTTTTAGCCAACTTAGCCGAATGGAATTTGTGTCCGACACTTTGGTTGTAACACCTTTTCCAGACATAGTCACCGACGTTGAATGACATGTCTCTACGACGTAAGTTGTAATAAGCAGCATTACGCTCGTGGGCGTTCCACAACCTTTCCTGCACCTCGTCGAAGATAGGGGAAAGAAAACCAACGTTATCTGCGAACTCGTCCCTAGGAGACATAATGACTTCGTCAGAATTTTCGTTGTTTTTATAGATAGAGCCACAAGATACCAGCTCTCTTCCGAACACCAAGAACGCCGGAGTGTATTTAGTAACCTCATTTACAGATGAGTTAATAGCGAACTGAATCTTGTGCATATTCACATCCCATGTTCTATGGTCGTCCTCCACGAAACATGCGACTGCCGTACCAATGGTCTTATTTGTCCGTTCAGTAGTATTCACTTGAGGAGTATAAGGAGTAGTAAAGTGAATTTTCGGAACATTGTACCTTTTAAGCATGTCCACGAACTCAGTACTAGCGTACTGGGGACCGTTATCCATGATAACCGTTTCAGGTACACCATACACAAGAAAAACTAAGTTTTCCATGACATGATTTAAGACAGAAGAAGTTGCCTTTTTAATAGGAAATAGGAGAGTGTATTTAGAGAAATGACACATCACTACCAAAATATACCGATTAAGCTTTCGAGATAAAGGCAATGGGCCTATTAAATCAGTTGTAATACACTGAAATGGTCTACAACATTGTTTAGGTTTACCCATTAAACCAATAGTTTTAGAGTTTTGATGTTTGTAAGCACGACAAACATTACATTTTGCTATAAACTTAGCAACGTCAGGGTACATTCCATTCCAAAAATAACGTAGGCGTATTCTTTGGTTAGTTTTTTGTATCCCAAAATGAGCACAAGTAGGAGGAGAGTGATTTTCAGAAATCACTTGTTCTCTCACTTCGTTAGGTATGACTTCTTTCCAGTCATATTCAGAGCACAAAATAGAGTTAGTGCGACAATGTTTATACAATTTGCTATCCCTTATTAGGTATTGAGGATATGCACTAGGGTTAGCTTGAATATTAGCCTTAAGAGCATTATACCAGGCATCAGTAGAAGATGTGCTGTTAAAAGCATTCACCATGTTAGCACGAGACAAGAAGTTAGGTATCACATTGTCAGAACCTTTTTTGTGGCAAATTTCAAAGTTAAATGCCGACAACCTAATACACCAGCGAGCTAAACGACCGGTAGGATTGTCTAGTTTTAAAAACCATAACAACGATGAGTGGTCTGTGTAAACTTTGAACTTTTGGCCATTGTCTAAGTAGTAAGACCAGTGTTCTAGAGCAGTAATTACACTAAGTAACTCACGTTCCGTTGTTGAGTAATTTTTCTGAGGAGCAGAGAGTGATTTACTTATAAAAGCGATTGGTTTTTCAACACCATCTAATTCTTGTGTCAACATTGCACCAATCCCATGACTTGACGCGTTGCAGTGTACAGCGAACGGCTTAGAAAAGTCAGGACAAGATAGAATAGGTGACGAAATAAGGAGTTCTTTTAAAGTTTTAAAAGCTTTGTCCGCCTCGTCATTCCAAGAGAATTTAGGCGTTCCTTTTTTAGTAGAAGTTAGCTTATTTAAAGAAGCAGCAATAGAACTAAAGTTCGGTATGAACCTCCTGTACCAGCTAGCAGTACCAAGGAATCTTTTTAAATCCTTTACAGAATTTGGGGGTTGGATTTTTAGAATAGAATCGACTTTATCGGGATCAGTATGTAGACCGTGTTTGTCAACTATGTAACCCAAGTATTTAAGCTGTTTACGAAAGAAACAAGACTTTTTAAAGTTTACTGTGATGTTGGCTGACACAATTTTGTCACATAATCTATTAAGTAGGCGAATATGGTCATCAAAATTGTCTGTCACGAGAATTACGTCATCACAATACGCGAACACCTTGTTTTGAAGTTCTGGATCGCTATAGAAAAGGCGATCCATAATACGCTGTTGGGTAGCACCAGAATTAACCAGACCAAATGGCATTACGTTAAAAACGAAGCTGTTTCTACCCGGAACTTGAAAACAAGTCTTGATTTTGTCCTCTTTTCTTAAAGGAACATTCCAGTAGGCCTTCGCAATATCAACAGAAGATAGATATTTAGCATCCCGAAGACTATCTAGAATCTCAGAAATCAAAGGTGGATTATAAGCATCTTTGACAGTTACAGAGTTTAGTTTTCGACTATCGATACAGAACCTCCACTGACCATCTTTTTTAGGAGTGATAATCACTGGGCTACGCCATGGACTTTCACCAGGCTCGATGACACCAAGTTCTAGCATCTTATCAATCTCAACATTAAGAGCTTTGACTTTTTCAGGAGATAGTCTATAGCATTTTTGTTGGACTGGAGGACTATCGCCAGTATCAATACAATGCTCGATAAGTTGAGTCCTACCAAGGGGTTGACGTTCATCAGATATTTTGTGGAATCGATCTATGATTGCATCCGCAGTAATCTTTTGAACCTCACTCAACTCATCATAGTGAGAAAGTTTCGTATCAGAAGATACGTTCGCAACAAAAGGAAATTTAGTATCCAAATGCACTAAGTTAGCGTTTATGCAAGAAGGCATAATTTGGAAAGCTTTCCAGAAGTCAACACCTAGTAGTAGAGACTGCTTAACTTCTGGTATAACGTAGAAAGTTAAAAGCTTTCGAATTCCATTGAATTCGACAGGTAATTCAATCGATCCGATAGAAGACATTTTTGTTCCGTTTGCTACGGAACACTGAATGTTATCGCAACGATTTACACTTAACCCATTCTCGCAGAGTACGAGATGTGAATTATTGCCTAAAATAGAGATTGCGCTACCGCTATCTAACAAACCACATAAAGTAAGATTATGTACAGAGATATTTACATAAGGACGTACAAAATCATTTTCTTTAAAGAGAACCGAATCGACTTTGTACGATTTCGAAAAGATTTTTACCGTTTTAAGCCATGCATCCCACTCGCTTTTATCAAAGAAGTTGATATGTTGAGTGACAGATTGCATACAAGATTTCGAATTTTTGTGTGTACTATCTTGAGCACAAAAATCGATTTTCTTAGGGATCAACCTTTCATTTTTCAAGTTTGATAAACCTTTCTTTGAAAAGTGATTTGGCTTAAAATCAGTATTAGAGGTATGGTTCTCTCTTACAAGTTTTTTTGGATTTGAACCTTTTGTAAAAGTGACCTTTTTTCCACCAGTTTGTGGTTTAAAATGGTTGTACTTTCGAGCAGGTCTAGATGCACTAATTGTCGAAGTAGGAGAACAATTAGGACAATCGATCACACAATGTCACGAGAGTTACATTGTAACGTAGTGTGCGATTCAGAGTTACATCTAAAACATAGGTTTCTCTTGTCAGTTTTAGGAGTAGACTGTACGAGACTAACCTTGTTTTCTATAGAAGTAGAAAGAATATTATTATTAGAAGTATTAAGAGAGCTAGTGCTAGGAATAGAAGTATTCATCGCCATAGACGTTTCTAACCATTTACAAGCTTCAAACAAAGAATCAATTGAAACAACGTCCGATTGTCGCAACTGTATTGCAAAATTAGGGATTAAGTTTCTGCGCAAAATAGAAACAATCTCTGATTCTGACATTGGGGACCTAAGTTTTCTGCAAAGAGTTTGCACCTCAGTTATAAAAATTATGGCCTTTTCATTAGATTTTTGTTTTCTGGCCTCAATTTTTTTTCTTAATAAATAGTCAGCATCAGGAACCTCAAAATCCTTAAGAAAATCTGTTTTGAATAAATTCCAATTTATAAGTACATCTTTTTTGTTACGGAACCATTCGAGTGCTGGACCGCTCAACATTTCAAACAAAAGTGAATACAATTTGTCATCCGAAACAGACTTAAATGAAGCCATTTCAGTAACGTTTCTTAAGAATTCAATTGGACAAGATTGACCATCGTATTTGAACTTTTTAAAATCTTGAAGAGGAGAGCGTTCAATTACAAATATTTTTTCAGTATTAGTAGGAGAAGAAATACAAAGCTTAGGATCAACATTTTCGACAATGCCCTTGCAAAAATTCAAATAACTTTGAGAAATCTTTGTATAGTCTGACGAAAGGTCTGAAAACTTATCTATAAGACATTCATCCTCATCCTCGTCAATATTGATCCTAGAAAATCTAAGCATTAAGTGCTGAAAAATAGCTTCAAGATCAGCTTTAGATACAATTCCACTAGAAATTGTTAAATCAACTTTGGCTTTCCAGATTTTAAGCAATTTAGATATCTGATCGATATCTTCGCCACATTCCAATGGGCTTAGATCAGAAACAACAGTAGTAGAAGGTAGTTTTTCGTACTGATCGCGCATCAGATCGATTTTAGAAGCAGGTTCTACACCTCTGAGTAGCAACTCATACTGTAGAGCCTTTTTAGGCAGAAACCTAATTAAATCGCCTGCCATCTGGAATGCCTCTGTTACACACAGATATCAGATAGATTAGATTTAGTAGTAGTAATCAGTTAAATACAATGAAATAATAAGCAAAAGACGTTAGTAACCTAGTATATGGTACTCGGCTTACCACCGACACGTTCTATAGAATTATTAACACCTTACCTAGGGTTAGATATACAATGAATGAGTATACCGCTATGCTAAAATACTATTTCATAAGAAGCTGAAAAAAATAAGGATTAGACACCCTAAAATCTCTGAACCTTGCCTTGAAAAATCTCTTTACTTTAAAGAAAGTAGAATACCTTTAAAACCCACGTGAAAGAGCGCCACTATAACAGAACAGGTTAAAGCAGTAGTGCCCTGTTACTGAATGCACCGGCTAGGTGCTCAGAAGGAGGAGAAAAGATAGAGGGAGTTCAAAGGCGAGTAAAGAAACACTTTTCAAGGGAAAGGCAGGTTGTATTAGTATACTCTTTCATTATATAGTAACAGCTTTTAATGCAAAAAATCCTAATCACATAGGGTGATTCGTAACACTTAAATATCTAGTTCACAGCTACCTAATTCACAATCATAAAGGACTACCTAAATAAATAGAAAGATAGCCAAACGCAAGCCTGCCTACACAGATTTTAAGTGTAGTTTTTAAAAGCTTTTATTAGGGAACTAGTACACTCAGGTCTCTTCGGCCTAGAGCCCGATTTGATGTCTTGCTCGCTGTGGGCACCCCTCAGGTCAGCACCGCCGTAGAAAGAAGACGCGGATGGGACTGATGTTACGTGGCCTAACAGCGTGTGGTGAGTAATGAATATGCCGCCCGTGGCAGCCACAAGGGAAGGCCGCACGTGGACGTAGCTCGCCAGTAGCTTCGGCGTAGAGCAGGTCGCCCCGTAGCCTTGGTGTGTAGCGATGTTTTAGATAGCACCACTACTGCACAGGCCGAAGTTTTGGAGTCAAGGAAACTCCGGACAGGCCGAGGATTTGGAGTTCAGTAGACTCCGGCCTCCCACAGTATAAGGACAGCAAAGCAGCTGCGGTGCGCCGTCGTTAGAAGACAAACGTGCACCAGCCCACAGAGAAGTCTTCTCGCGGACCTCAGTTACGGCGTAGAGCCGTAGTAGAGTAATATATATACGTTGTATATATAAACTAAGAACCGTACTGTCAAGGAGAAAAATAAATGGATTATTGACTTACCAATAACTCACAAAACACAGAACGAGAACAAATAAATATATAAAATTACCGAGGACGGTTTTCTTTTATAGAAGAGAAGTGGATATGCAATTAATTTGCAGTTTAGAAGAAGATCGCACAGTTTACTATCCGTAGAAATAATTAGTAGTAGAATTTTTACAACCACGTCAAGCAGAACGTAAAGTAATCTGTTTTTGACTTACCGATGTCAAACATCTAGAGATTCTTTGATCTCTAAATTTAAATTACCACAGTGGTAATGGACCTAAGAGCGAATGTCCAGAAACTTCTATCGTTTCCTACATCATCCGGTCCTTTACCGGAGACGGACCACCGGAAACGGTCGTTCCGTTACAATAGGTATAAATATACGATGAGTCGAGACATGTCTTGTGACATATTTGAGTGTTCAGCGCGAATTGTGTGTTAAGGACATTGGTTCTGTACAATTAAATATGACGTATGAGTTGTCTTGAAACATATTTGAATGTTAAGCGCGAATCGTCTGTAAAGGTTTTTACTTCTGCCGGCACTCCCGGAGTAAATCCCGTTTTTTTTTCTTATGATTATTCCACCAGCTGCTATGAACAGAAATCTTAAAAAATTTCAAACAATGCAAAACAAGAGTAATCAAATAACTATACAAAGAAATTACTTTACAGCTTTACCAAAAAACAAAGATGCTAAACATTGATAAACTTTACAAATTTAAAACATGTATTCTTATACGAAAATTAACAAAGAAATCCACACAAGCATAACACTTCAAACAAAGACATGCAAACGCATCTTAAGAAGAACAGACAAATTAGAACTTCGCGGGCCTAAAATTTAGTAAGGTAAATAAAGCATAACATTTGAAGGCGCTAGACGTTATAATGATTTGCTGATTTCAATAAAAAGTGTTGAATCATTCAAGTTGTATAAAAGCAAGAATATGGAACACTTTTTTAATCTGCCTACTTAAGAAGTTTGACGATTACAACACTCCCCCTTTTTTTGAAAAATTTCGGACCCCCCTAGGGGTTCGGAAAGAGGTCACAGAAAAAAGTGCTCCATCCTAACGTTGCTGCCTACGATGTACTCTATTGATTTCCATCATCAAAATATTTGTTAGTGGGGACACCACAAATCTTCATACAAAATTCCAAAAACTTCATCCCAGGGCTTCATAAAAATTACTCAAAAAAATTTTTTTGTAACGCCTTCATTTTTACACCCTAACCCTCTGAATATATATTTCTTTAGGTATAGATTTATCAATGTTTCATACTTAAGTTTTTTCACATAGGTATGTTACAGAGACATACCTCACTTTATTAGTAGGAAAAACCTAAGCCTTTGCCAGTTTTCGTATACGTGTATATATTTCTTAGATTTTTAAACAAATATTGAATTCATTAATGCCACGACATGTTAATAACAACTTTGACGTATTTCTAATAATTCGAGGTCAAAAATGTCGTCACCCATTTGCCTTCTGCTTTATTCCAAAACGGCGTGAAAAAATTAATTAACGTAAAATTATAAAACGTTAAACCTGTAAAGCTAGTTAGATAGATAAGTATAGTGAAGAACGCTTAGAAGGCGGTCATCACTATAAAATGCAAATCATTAAATGTTTGTTGGTTTTAATATTTTTAAACAAAAATGCTGTAGTACAGTCAAGTGTTATTATAAATACATCATATGGCAAGTTAGTAGGAGAATGGAATGAAACTGATACTGGAAAAACCTATGCTACATTTCGAGGTATTCCTTACGCAGAACCACCAGTTGGTGACAACAGATTTAAGGTAACATCACAATATTCGTTCGGACTTCGTATATGTGAACTTCTTCTTTATAAACAATATCCGATCTAAACTGATTGCAGACATAGACAAATACCTTTATTTGCTTTACTAACCCGTTAAAGAGTCACATATGTTACCATGCAATAAAAACTTTTAAACAAAAAAATAACAAGTTCAACATATAATTACTTATTTCCAAAAATTAGATCTGAATTAAAGTTTGAAGTTGGTGTCGTGCAAGACTAGTGAAGTATATTATAAAATGTTAGGTACATAGACACCAACTAAGAACTATAATTTAGAGCCGATTTTTGAAAAACAGTAATTATTCTTAACTGACTTGAAAAAAGAAGAGATTCAATGTTTGACGGGTATGTTTTTTTATGTAAATCCACCGATTTTTCCGCCATTGTGAATCAATTTAAAAAAATCTTTTATTATTCATAAAAGTATGATCCTGAGGTGGTCCCATATTTATGAACTTCTTGCCAGCTCTTTTTGGCAGAAATTAACACTGTGTAATTCAAAAGTGTTTTTAGAAACCTTTTTGAATAAATATTGTTTGATTTGATTTGATTTTAATGAAGTTTATTTTAAACTTCAACTTTTGGAGAAAAAAATAATTGATGTTAATTTGGAACTAGTGCAACCAGCCTTTTATTTCGATGATTATATAAAATTGGTTACAAGTGTGGATTTTTTCAGTGTGTACGAGTAAAAAAAGCAATTCGCCACTCAAAAGCAAAAAATATTTTTTTTTAACAAAAAAGCAACCGACTTGAAAGCAATGCACTAAAGAGATAAAAATAATTACTTTTTGCTAAAAATCTGATCTGAATTATCGTTTGAAGTTTGTGTCATCCAAGTGAAGTGTGTTTAGGTACATAGACACCAACTTCAAACGATAATTCAGATCAGATTTTTGGCAATAAGTAATTTTTACCTTTTTAGTGCTCCTTTTCAGTGCTCCTTTTTAGTGCTCCTTTTTGAAGTCGGTTGTTTTTAAATTTCCGTATTTCAAAAGGAACCCTTATAGGATTATTTTGTTGTACGTCTGTCTGTCTGTTTGTCTGTCAAGACCCTTGTTCTCAGGAACGGTTAAAGATTTACGTTGAAAAAGAATTGAAGCTGTTAAAAAATTCAAGCTTCTATGTCATCTCAGTAAAAATATTTGGCGGAAAAACGGCCATTTTTGCCGTATTCGCGTGCACATTCACAAAGAAACCAAAACCTATTGGGTACTTCCCGTTGTCCTAGATTCATTAAATTTGACAGGAAGCAAGGTATCAAGTTGAAATTAATATCAAATACTAAGGTCTACGGTCCCTTAGAGCTGTAAGAAAATCAATCTTCTATGTGAACGCAATAATAAAAAAAGGCTATTTTTGACGCATATCTAGGTATTCAGTCATTCACAGAAAAATCAAAACCTATAGGGTTCTTCCCGATATCCTAGTCATTAAATTTGACAGGAAGCAAGGTTTTACATCACAAATATACGGAAAAATCTGAAATTTAAAAAAAGTTTGTCTGTCTGTCTATCAAGACCCTTTTTACTTAAGAATGCATGGTTGAATCAAGTTCATCAAGTTGAAATTAATATCAAAGTCTACCGTCCCTTAAAGTTGTTAAAAATCAATCTTCTATGACAACGCAATAAAAAATACGGCCTTTTGACGCCTATTTAGGTATTCAGTTATTCACAAATAAATCAAAACCTATACATGATGTTACATACCAAATATAGGATAGAATCCAAAAATTAATAATCAAGGCATAAACCTGTGAGAATGAATCTCATGATGGGAGAACTATCTACATATAATAAGTTTACAGACTCGTACTTGGCCGGTTTTTTAGTTATTAATGTTCTTGTAGTTAGTTTTTTTACAAATTTTTAATTTTTTATTTATATTTTAATGTTTTTGATTGGATTATATTATTATTTAACACTCTAGGAGCCACAACCACTTCAGCCATGGCCTGGTCATTTAAATGCTACAGAATATTCACCAGCTTGTTTCCAGTTCGATTTATTTACAAACCAGGTTACAGGTAAGTGTATAGACGTTTAACTTATAAATAAATAAAACAAATTAATGGAAGATTTATAAAAAAAAAATTGTTAAAACATCCAACTATTTCTACTAACTTTTACTTAACTAGGACTATTTCTCCACATGCAAACATACAAACTCGCAATAAGAGTTTCATATTTTCATATAAACGTTAGGGTTCTGTTTTTGTTTTTCGACTTAAAACCTAAACTTTACGATCTGCCTAGGCATATTATGAAACAGCGGATTATACGATTTGCCTGCGACATATATAAGCTGAATCTTGGAAACGGCTCTAACGATTTTCATGAGATTTGCAGCGGGTTTCGGGGGCGATTTATCCGTGTTTTTTGGCAATAATAGACATTTAACGTTGTTAGAAAAAAAAAACCAGACCTTACAGATTGTAATCTCTTTATAACAGTACTTCAAAATATTATGTAATCGACACTTTGTGAGTTTAAGACTTAATGTGTGTCGTGTGCAGTGAGCTTCTATATAGTAAATCCAAAAATTAAATACCAGTGCCACTTTTTTCTTAAATTCATATAGCTGTTTAAGATAAAGTTTAAAAGCACACTTTTATCTTGTAGATTTACCTTATTAAAAGAGATTAATAGTTGAGTCGTAACTTACTAGTTACATATTTTATAATGTGTGTCTCAGCTTTTTTTGAACGAACACTTTGAGCTTTGGCTCTTCTTAATCAAAGTTGAAAAATAAATTTGTTGTAATATTTTTACACCAATTTACAGTTCGAAATCGGGGACAGTTATTTTGATAAAATTATACTTACGTTTTACATTGAAAATACCTACAGATATTGAAAATATTATTCTTGATTTAACAAAGGGACAAAACTGATCGACAGCTGTTAAGTGTTCTGTAACTAGCGTCAGTGTTGAATTAATCTGTTAAGTATTCTAATATTATCATTACGCCATTGTTGGTGTTGGCGCCAGTATACAGCCAACAGAGGATGCTTAAAGCTTTTAAAAGAATTTGTGTGGACCGAAATGGTAACACTTGGACTGCTTTATTACAAACAAAAATGTATTGGAAATGATACAAAAGCTCAGGAACGGTACAAAATCCTATATTGTAGCCCCTACGTCCTCTACGGGTTGTTGTAGAGTGTGGTTGTGATTTTGATGCATTTCCGCCTCAATTTTTATCATAATTCATGTTTCGGACAATCCGTGCAAGCGGATGTGTATCGTGATACTAATATAATTAAATAAATCAATTAAAACTATGATATTACTAAATGACCCCAGGGCATGCAAATATATTTTTTCCAAAAGAAATGGGAAAAGATTCAACGTGTTAACTCAAAATATTTGCAGTAGCAACAGTAATTTTGATAATTTTCTGGTATTACTGCACCAACTAAATATCGATTTTGATGTTTTAGTTCTGACCGAAGCATGGGTTTCTGAAAATACTGTACCACCTTATCTTTCTCGATATACAGATTATATTATCAAAAATCACTACAACCAGAATGATGGCATAGTTATGTTATGTTATATTAAGACGGGCATAACACATAAATTTTATGCACAGAATGTTCTTTAAGCCAACTGTATAGTAACTGAAATTGGCGTGGATCTTGTAACAATCAGTATTTACAGATCTCCGTCATTTCGTAATATTGTAAATTTTATAAACTCGCTTGACTCATTATAACAGGCGAAATAAACATAAACATCAGGGAAGGTGGCACTGATAACAGAGCTCCTGATTACATGAACCACTTAAGTATGCATGGCCTACTACCAGGACACTTACTAGCAACTCGTACAGACAATTGTTTGGATCACTTATTTCTTAAATCGAAATCTGATGCTATATCAATAGTTTGCGATACATCAGTAATATATTTTGAATTACTTAATTGGACTAAATTATGACTCCGCAAAAATATCACCTTTAGATAATGCCAATAAATATTTTGTAAACGTAGTTAACAGCTTGGCTGATGATATACTCAGGAAACTGTCTACAAATGAAACTGCACTTGCTAATACATATGTCTCCAATTGTCCAAGTATTTCTAGTATTGCGTCTTTAAAAATAAACAGTTTTTAATGATTAAAAACAAACCGCTAGACCGATCTTGCGCAAACTCTTTTCAGATTTAATTCATGACGTAGCGTATCGATGGCTATAGCCCCGAGGTATATAAGGGCAAAAAAAACTAATTTATATACACACATACACAAACAAAGACATCATTCTAAAAATGATGGCAAACAATCTCCGGGTCTTAAAACGTAAAGAAAATGCAAATTCAGCGATTTTCATTTTCGAACCTATTATAATAACTTCCATTAAAAGAAGTTAAAAATATTCTCAAGAGAATATGCTCGTGCGGTTAAGTACTTGCAACCGATCTTTCATTTAAAATTTTTAGTTTGGTTTTGAAGACGATGTAATTTTTCTTAATGTTTAATTTTTTTATTCAGGTTCTGAAGATTGTTTATACTTGAACATCTTCAGCTCTAAGCCCGTGAGTAACGCTACGTTGCCTGTCATTGTCTTCATTCATGGAGGAGGTTTGATGAGTGGCACCGCCTCTCAGTATGATCCTGTCAGACTCATGGAGTATGATGTAGTTGTCGTAACGATAAATTATAGATTAGGACCTTTGGGTAAGTCAATTGACGTTGAGGATGTCATACACAGATTAAGAAGCACATTTCAAAGTATTATTTAGAAAATTAATCAGGCAAAAATTTTAGTTTAATGAAAATAGTTTACGTACGAGTTAAAAAGCATAGGCTCAATCGTAAATAAAAGGTTTGCAACTACAGTTAATTTCGAGTCGGAACGTGGGTTTTGTACCATCATATAATTTACACAAAAAAAAACAAAGATGTGTTGCTTAACCTGGATGTCGTCGCTAGTATGAAATTATATCGTAATTGAAAATGGCCCACTGCCATTTACCTGAGCGCGTAATCGTCGATTTCCTGCGCTTAAAACACTGTCGTATATAAAGATTATTTTATTTAGAAAACCAACAGCTGTTAGAAATAAGGAATAAAATATTATACAATTATCTAAGCGTTAGCCAATTATATGTTTCCCTAGAGTAGGTAGGTATTATAAGAGGTAGAGGTAGGCACTGCGAGTACTCGCTCGAATAAGCCACCAGAACAATTAAAGCGGGGCATAGCGAGTACTAGCTCGAATGAGCGGCCCGAACTGGGGAAGTATCCACCTTACAGAAAACCGCGGCCATAATAACACTAACATTGAGAAGTGTTGTGTTCCTGGCGGTGAGTAAGGTTGCCAGAACTCTTTGAAGATTCGCTGCGCGGACAGCGGAGGACCGGCGGTGCTCGTTCCTGTCATTGCTCGGCGTAGACAAGGCGTGCTGGTACGGCGGTCCGGGAGACCTGATGAAACGGCTGACCGCTGGCCGCCCGCAGGTTAGACGGATTCCCGAACCCAGGGATTACTTAATCTCCGCCCTGGGAGGCTGAACCGCCAGCCTGTACTAAGTCTCTGGAGTAGTAGTCGTGCCGGAGAAGTAGGCTGGAGTGAACCCGGCTACTACAACAGAGAGGGATCAGGGGCCCTTCCGCCCACCGTGCCAGCAACCGTATCATCTGCGCCGAGCTTCGGCAGCTCTAGTACCGCACCTTTTGTTCTATAAGCTGTTTGTACAGTGAATCCTCATCTTTAGTCTAAGTAACTTTTTTATACATGGCAAGGACCAAAAGAATGAGAGTTTTCTCAGCGGCGACTCCATCCAAATTCTATTTGGATTTTAGCAACATTAGGGGGTATTCACACAAATCTTAACGCAGTCCACCAACACGTACAGACTGCGCAGCAGACCATTCTTTTTCTTACGGAGACGCAGATATCCTGCCTGGATACATCATACCTTCATTATCCCAGCTACAAACTCGAGCACAATTTTGTGAGTCGTGCTGGTGTATGTATGTTCGTTCGGGAGGATATCGTAGGTTCCGCAGATCACGGCGGCTACACTCGTATCTATGCGTGCCTATACAGGTCTCATAGCGGTGACACGGACGATACTCGACTCTTCACGCACCTGAGTTTGAAGACTGACAAAGTTTTAGAGCAATATCCCACAGCAGAAATAGTTATTGTGGGAGACTTGAAAGCCCACCACCGTGAGTGGGAGTTCTCGAACCAATTACTATGCAGGGATATCTGCTCATAATATACTCTGACCTCTGGATCTCTTAGCTGGTACTCTCTTCAACGAGAATACCAGAGATAGAGGACCGTACGAGCTCCTTACTGGACTTTCTGCTGACTACACCGGACGGATATTCCGTCTCAGTGGATGCGCCTCTTGGCTACTCGGACCTGTCTCGTTCGGACTCAAATGTCATGCACGCAACCCGATCCATCTGGGCCAACTAAGTGGCGTCGAGTATGGCATTATAAGTTGGCAGACTGGGATTGCGAGAATTTTATGCATCGTACCCGTGGAGGCAGCACTGCTTTAGCTCAGAAGATCCTGACGTCTGCGCAGCTGCAGTCACCGAGACCATCCTCGCTGGTATGGAATGTTTTGGTTCTAATCTGTGAGTAGCTGCCAGCGTCAAAAAACGACCGTGGTTTAATAGGTCTTGCAGAGAAGCTAAAATTTTTAATCAAACTGCCTATGAGGCTTGGACCACGGCTTGTAATAACAAGGATCCGAATATTTCTGAGTTGAAACGCAAATTAAATGCTACCTCGAGGTTCAGAAAGAAAGCAACTGCCAGAGCTAAATGCTAATTCATCGGGAAAATAGGTGGACGACTTGCAAGCTGTCCCTCTGGGAGTCGTGCTTTCCGGTCGCTTGCTAAAGCTGCTGAGGGAACTTCTGCCAGTCGAGTTACAACCACTGCGAAAGCTCGACGGTGACTTGGGCCATAATGCAAAAGAGAAAGCCGATCTATTGGGCAGTCTCGTCCAACTCGAATATGAACGACGAAAGCGCTGTACTACATACTATACCGTGGTGCGGTAACACCAAGCCGAAAAACTCCATAACATAGCTGGAGGTCTGGCGGGCGTTGCTTTCTCTAGACGTTCATTAGTCGTGTGGGCCAGACGGTATACCAGCAGTGGTGCTGAAGCAGTGTGCTCCTTGGCTTAGCGCTTTCCTACCATCCTAGGCAATTTTCGTCATCATGGAAGACTGCGAATGTGCACCCGGTGCCCAAACAGGGCGATAGATCAGATCCATCGAATTGAAGGCCTATCGCTATTACCTCTGTTCTCTCCAAGGTGATAGAGTTTGTGATAAAACCACAGCTTCTAAGATACCTAGAAAAATATGACCTGATCAGCGACCGTCAATATGGCTTTCGCCACGGCCACTCGACTGGTGACCCTCTAGAGCATCATGCACACCGATAGGCAATAGCCATTTCGAGTCAGGGGCAGGCATTGGCAATTAGCCTGGACATAGCGATGGCGTTCGATCGGGTCTGGCACTGGGGTTTCCATCGAAGTTGCTTTGTTACGGAGTGCCCGAGGGTTTGTGCAAATGGGTTGCTAGCTTTTTGTCCGGCAGACGCATACAAGCCGTAGTTGACGGTAGTTGCTCTGATAGCATGGAAATTAATGCCGGTGTCCCGTAAGGCTCTGTGCTGTCTCCTACGCTGTTTTTACTGCATATCAATGACATTTTGGACATCAACAACATTTTTACCCATTATTAGAGGGGCGAGCAAGCATCCCTCCTTCCGTTGTGGAGGAAAAACGTGACGAACTTGTGTCTCAAATCGAGATCGCACTTTCCAAGTTCTCTGACTGGGGACGGGTAAACTTGATCCGATTTAACCCTACAAAGACACAAGTGTGCGCGTTAACCGCTAAGAAAACCCCATTCACTGTGGTCCCACTATTCCAGAACACTCCTCACTCCATCTCCAAGAGCATTGGGATCCTTGGTATTGAAATCTCCAGCGATGTTCAGTACCGAGATCATGTGCAGGACAAGGTGCAGCTGGTGTCCAAAAAACTTGGTGTATTCAACTCAGCGAAGCAGTACTTCACGTCGGGGCAAAGGTTGCTGCTTAACAAGTCGCAAGTCCGGCCCCATATGGAGTACTGCTGCCATCTCTAGGCGGGTGCACCCGAATACCAACTTTGCCCTTTTGACTCGGTTCAATGACGGGCTGCGAGACTCGTCGACGATTCCAAACTCTCTTGCGATATCGAGCTCTTGCCTCCTTGTGTGTGTTCTACCGCTTGCACAATGAGTTGTGTTCTGATGAATTGTTTGAAATGATGCCCACGGCTACTTTCTACCATCGCACCGCTCGCTCGCAGGGAATTCATTCTCACGCTTTAGAAACGAAATGGTTGCGTACAGTGCGGTTTCGAAGAAACTTCCTCCCATGAACGCTTGGGTTGTGGAATGTGCTCCCTGCCAAGGTTTTCTCCAAGGACTATTGTAAGGCGTTCTTTAAGCAAGAAGTTATTAGATTTCTGAAGTGTCGGCAACGCGCGAGTGATACCCCTGTTGTTGCAAGCGTCCATAGGCTACGGTGACCGCTTACCTACAGGCGGACCGTAAGCTTGTTTGCCACCTTAATGGTATCAAAAAAAAAAAAAAAAGTATTTAGATGTAGACTACTGTAGTAGGCTGATGCAGCCCTTACTGCTCTAGGGCTTCTGGGGCGGGACTCTGAAGAAGCCCTTTATTTTGATAACCATTTCGAGGATTTTCAAAATAAAACTCCTTAAACTACACATCAAAACGCATAAAATCCGCCGTTTTGATTTTTTAAGGACTTTATTTACCCAGTATCACTCTCACAATTGAGACGTATCTTACGACTCCTCTCAAGCTAAAATTCATCTAGCCGTTTAGGCTACATAGTGAACCATATAAATGGACATACATACGCTTGAAAATCATTACCCTCCTTTCTCCGACAAGCGGGTAATCATCCAGAAAGGCAACGCGCTGCATAAAAGCAAGTTCCATAATACATAACATAGCCTTAAGTCTACGATATAAGATAAAGTAAAAATCAGTCGTATTTTATAACCTGCATTATGAACCTTAGACAGGCGCAATAAGAAAGACTTGCAAACACTTCGCGGCGCCCGCGCGCGTTTTTCATTTTTGCTAAAATATTGCTGTCCCTATCGAACACGGCGCGGGCGTGAGACCCCATTTCCCCGCGCCGCACGCCTCTTTCTGGTTTGATTTTGTTGGATGGCTGGAACGTCAATATACCGCTTCACGCTTAAACCGCTGTACAGATTAAGTTGAAATTTGGCATGGAGATAGTTTGAGTCCCGAAAAAGGACATGGAGCAACTTAAAAACGTCAAGTGTGAGTCGGTTTCTTTATAATTATGGAGTTGCCGTTAAATCTTACATCGATAATCGAATTCAGGGCGGGTGGAACCGCAGGCAAATTTGGCATGGATATAGTTTGAGTCCCGACAAAGGACATTGGCAACTTGAAAACTTTTTTTTATAAGTGAGTGGTCGCCGTCGAAATCCTACACCGCTAACGCGGGCAAAAGCTTGTGTTATATAAGTGTAACTTACTCATGATCCTGTGTGATTAAGGGACAATAAATTGCAAATAAAATGATTACACTTTTGATTACAGTTACTTACTATTATATATATATTTTATATACTATTTTTTACTATTTTGCACGCCCTAGGCAGTGCTCTTTTTAGGTATTATCACGCTAAATAGTAAGAAGTCAAAAATATCTATTTAACTTGCTGCGCAACGAAACATGCAACAGTGATATTTTCGTAATTGTTTCCTTAGATACCCACCTACTTACGCCAAACGCAATAAAAGTGAAGATTCGCTCACGGACGGCTCGCGAGTCACGACTGATTTTTCTACCTCGCCTTCCCCGTCTCAAGCCCCCCGCATTTGCCAGACGAGGCCATTGCGTTTTACAAATTTGAATAACTGACAACACTGATTTTTGTGTTTCGAATTTTACTGCTTATTCATTTAATTTAGTAGGAATGACAGTAAAACTTTTTATTTAGGCAATTTATTATATTTCCTAGGTCTGTGGTTCTTTAACATTTTCGGAAACGCTTTTGTTATAGTGTTTAATGAGCACAAAGTTGCGCCTGTTTTGATCATAACTTACAAGTTTTTGCACTCTAATAATTTTAGAACTACACAATTTAACATATAACTGAAAAACCACAGACTTACTATTAGTTTTCTGGTCTTGTTAAAAAAAAACATTGAGTTTGAGGGAGTGATATGCATCAAAGGAGTAAAATCCTGTTGTATGGAGCGCGCTGCGAATCCGATACTCTCAAACAGCTGTACTACGCTAATGTCCGCAGCACTCTTGAATATGGTAGTAACTTGTTGTGTCTAAAATATTAAGTATATACAGACAGGCGCGTAGCCAGGATTCGCATTCGGGGGGAGATGAACAGTGCCATCCTGAGGCTAGTTGCCAAGTAGAATAGACGCGTTTAAAACTTGCAGTAAAATGGGTTGCGTTGCGACATTTCACAGCGCATACTAGGACACCGGGCTTTAACATTAACGCGAGTGTAGCCAGCGCGAAATTTTTCGATTCTGATAGGATAGATCAATCAATCAATGCTAAAGTGTGTGCACAATAATTCTCACTTACGCATGATGTTGTAATGATTATCATTCATTTGTTAAATTTAAAAAATTCAAGAGAATTTTTCCTTACTGCTAACATAATGATTATTTTATTGTACCTATTAACCTTTATGATTACTATGATGTTGTATGAAAACTTAATTATTCTTGCAATAAAAGCCTTTATTACAGATTTAAAAAATGTTTTTTTTTACATTCAATATACTATAATTTTAACCTTCTGTTGCGTGCGACCGTAAATCTGCGCACAACTGCTGTAGGATCCACATTCACATTCCTATAAATACTCAGTAGCGTCAACTAGTACAGTAAATAATGGTGTTAGGCTAGCAATTCTTTCAACAAAGATGGATTTTGTTGAAGAGTTCCATTCATTTCTAACAGATGGCGGTGTAAGATAGAAATTCGCGTGGGTGGAGCCATGGGTAATAGCTAGCCTTTGTTGTTACAGATGACGCTACAGTGCATCAACTTTAAGGGCAGAACAACGTCTGCCTGGCCAGCTAGTTTTATATGTAAACAGAATGAGAAATTCGTCTTTAATCAAAATATTTACTTTTTAAGGTTTCCTAAGTACAGGCGATGCCGTGGCTCCAGGTAACGCTGGACTGAAGGATCAGTGCATGGCCTTACATTGGATTCACAATGAGATTCGAAACTTCGGAGGCAATCCTGACAGCATAACTCTTACTGGATCCTCTTCCGGTTCTGGATGCGTCTATTTTCATTATTTATCTTCGTGTTCAAATGGTGAGCTATTAAGTTACTGCGGTGAAAAGGTTTATTTTAGCTCGTCAGGGTTTGAAGATAGGACTTAAAACTTACATAAGGTTGAACCTTTGCCGACTGGGCTAAAATCACCCATGTTTCGAAAAAGATAAAGGAATTGAGAATAATTAACATCTGTTAGATTTACAAAAAGACTAATTCTTTTTCCACAGCTGAACTAACTGTTATATTTCTCGACATATTTCATCTTTTTATCATTAGTTTTTTATATTTCCTTGCCTTATTCAGTTAACATTTAAATTTATCGTTGCATTGGCATTTAAAAAAATGGGTATCAAAGATTTGCTAAAGCTTATTTTCCAAAGTTGAAGATTTTCTGTCCCGTCTCCCTTAATTTTTTACCCGACTTTTTATTTATTAATAAAATTAATAAACTTGGGCGGCTGGATACGGAAGGCAGAGGACCGAGAGAAATGGCACGTCATAAAGGAGGCTTATGTCCAGCAGTGGACCAAAATAAGCTGATATGATGAAGGCCATCACCGACTTTCACCTAATTAGGCTTTACAAAAACTTATAAAATGTCCTTGTGACAGGTGACTTCAGAACATTACACTGCGTGTGGCATTACACCAATAGACTGCTTTTTTTAAAGACAAAATGTTTGTGCTTTAGGTACTTTTCATAGAGGTGTACAGTACAGTGGTTCTGCTTTCGCTCCTTGGGCTTTTGACGAAAAACCAGTTCGAAAGACCAAATATGTAGCTGGTAGGGTGGGATGCCCAAACGACACGAGTGAAGAGATGATAACTTGCTTGAAGAACGCATCTGCTGAAGATATGGTTATTTCACAGTTAGGATTATTAGTAAGTAACTTGCAATAAATAGAATCCTAAACCGTTTTAGGTCCTAAAAATCATATTGATTAACTAGCTTTTGCCAGCCGCTCCGTCCGTGCTCTCTACGACAGCTATAGCTGCAGGTTTGTCCGCGTGGAAATAGTTTACAGTTATTCCTTCGAAAACTTTTGATTAATTGAGGATAACTAATACGTATATACATTCTTTTTTTAAAAATAAATGCATGTCATTCATGAAAAACATGCAAATAATACGCCTAAGGTTACTTGCAATACCTAAAGCATCACACGCTACTACTACTACCTAGTGATTTAATAACTTGATAAATATCCTGCCTGTCGAATCGACAGGTGTAACTACGATCCTCAGACAAGAAAAACATTTATGTTTATATAAAAGAAGAAGTTAATATAATAGGTCCGAAAAGCGAAATCGCTAAATTTGCGTTTCCTTTAAGTTTTGGGACTTGTTTGCCATAATTTTTAGAGTGATGTAAGTGTGTGTGTATGTAGGTTAGCTGTTTTTAGCTCCTCAATATCAAGAACCAATGGACCAAATTGTCTCGTGATCAATTTATACACCATACGTCATGGCTTAGATCTGAAAAGAGTTTGAGCAAAATCGGTCCAGCGGTTTGTTTTTTATCGCTAAAAAACTGTTTTTTTAAAGACGCAAAGAATATTCTCAAGTGAAGTTGCTGGTGCGGTACTTGCTGCCGAACTTAATTTTTTTATATTTTTGTAGAAATCGCCCGTTCGTTTGTTCTCTATCTTTGGCCCCGTTGTTGAATCTGCAGAAGTTGAAAATCCATTCTTAGCACAGAATCCTTACAAGGTAGCTCAAATTGGTTTAATGCAGAAATTACCTCTTATGATGACAGCCACAGCGGCCGATGGCCTCTTACCGAGTGGTGGTAAGTTTTTTTAAGGGGAAGATAGACGTCAGTTACCTTGCTTTAGTATAATCTGTTTTTATTATAAAAGTGGTAAGTGACACTTCTTCTTCTAGAATATAGGGCTTATCATGTATAGTTACGTGAAGTGACGGAAAGAAAATAATTTTGTATGAACTATGGTAACACCGCTATCTTGGTAAAGTAGGAAGAACGAAATTGTAAGCAGCCACGTAGCGCCACCATAAGATATTTTTTTAGCTTTCCTTTGAGATAAGAAGTTACTATTGCAGATATGAAAATCAAAATTGCTAAATTTGTGTTTTCTTTATGTATTGTGATGATTGTGATCGTGTTATATAAAGGCATATAAAACATAAATAAATATACCTAATATTTTATGTATGTCATTAACACAAACATTTTTCATTTTAGACCACCATTTTCTATTTATTTTTAATTTTTTTCTTTACCCAAAGATTGCCTGGTAGAGATTACTTTTTAACAATAAGTCCGTCTATTGTACTTTCTTATTATTATTATTATTATTTAATGTTATTCGCTGATTTTTTGGTTTGGTGTACAAAAAAGAATTTTCATTCATTCATTCATTAATATGACTGTGTTTCCATGTGATCCCATTAAGAACTTTGTTTATAAATGAGATGTAGTAGATGTATAAGAAGCGCTGTAACCTCTTCACGCTTAAATCGCTGTACTGATTAAGATGAAATTTGGCATGGAGATAGTTTGAGTCCTGAGACAGGACATAGGCTACTTAAAAATGTCAAGTGTGAGTCAGTTTTTTTCCTATAACTGAGAATTTGCCGTTAAAATCCTACACCGATAACCAAATTCAGGGCGGGTGGAATTGCGGGCAAATATGGTATTAAGATAGTTTGAGCTGAGGACATAGACCACTTGAAAACGTCGAGTGTGAGTGGGTCTACACCGGTAAACAAACTTAGGGCGGGTGGAACCGCGGGAAAAACTAATTAAGAATAACCTTTTGATAATCATTTATCCCCTTCCTTTTTGACATAAAGATTCTGAACAAAAATTAAACGAGCTATCCAATAACACCCCACACTATGAAGTAGACGAAACAAAAATATTCATCACACGTTATGTGTAGGGGACGTACCCTAAAAAAAACTTACATGGTAGATATATAATATAATATATACCCTAAAGAACGAAACTAGTGATGACAATTTGTATAATAATTCTTAAATTCTTGTAGGTAAAACCATACACAGTAAAAGCTTTGTATAGTTTTAAAAAGTCCACGTGGACAAAGCTGCAAGAAAAATTTAAAACATTATTTATAGGTGCTAAAAATTTACCGGTAATATACATTTGTAAAAGTACAAGTGATACTAAAGACGGTTTATCTACATAGTAAAATTCCTAGTTTCTACGTATTATAGTGCAGAATCTACAGTATGCGTTTCTGGCTAACACTGGACTGTTTTTTTTTTTTGCTGTTCACTAAAACATTACTTTCCACGGCTACTTATTACCATCGACTTTCGCCATGGAAAGGGAATTCATTCTTTAGAACCAAAATGGTCGCGTACAATGCGGTTTCAGAGAAACTTCCTCCCGCGACTGCTAGGGTTGTGGAGTATGGGGTTCTTCAAGAAAAAAGTTATTAGATTTCCTAAGAGTAGGCAACGCGCGAGTGACACCCCTGGTGTTGCAAGATTCCATAGGCTACGGTGACTGCTTACTATCAGGCGAACCGTAAGCCTATTTGCCACCTTAGATAGGTATAAAGAAAATCACATATTTATACTTTGTTTCAGCGTACCTATCACAAGAACAAATGGATGATCTGGAGTCTCGGTGGGATCAACTAGCGAGTGAGGTTTTTTCGTTTAGAGATAGCCTTCCTGAATGTCTTCAACAGGAAGCAGCGAAGAAAATAAAGGAGTTTTATTTTAATGGAGAACCATTGAGCCTAGCCACTTTTAATCAACTAACGCAAGTATGATTATTATCTTTTAAGCAACTAACGCAGGTTTGTTTGTTAACTACTTTTTAGGCAACTAACGCAGGTTTGTTGGTCAACTTCTGTTATAGGCAACTAAAGCAGTTTTGATGGTTAATTCCTCAGTCAACTAACATAGGTTTGTTCTGTAACTTCTCGCTTAGTCAACTAACGCAGATTTGGTGGTTATCTTGTCAGTCAACTTACGCAGGTTTGGTTGTGAAGTTCTTTTTTAGGCAACTAATGCAAGTTTGATTGTTAACTTGTAAGTCAACTTACGCAGGTTTGTTTGTTAACTTCTCTTTCAGTCAACTAACGCAGTTTGATTGGTAACTTATGTAGGCATGTCTTTGAGTTACTGAGACAGTTCCCCAAAAACGGAATCGCTAAAATTGTATTTTCTCTACATTTAGAGCTGGGTTATTGTTTTCGACTATTTTTAGACTGAAGTCGATATCGATAAAAACGATTTTTTTTGGTACCTTTTGTAACAAATTTTCTTTGATTTTGCTAAAACAAAATCCTGTTTCGTTTTCGAGGATGCTGAATTCTATTTTTTTAAAAGATTTAAAAAAACTTCGATATCGAAACAATAAAAGAATCGTCATGTTAGTTGCTGCCAAACAGTTTATTAGTGCTTTTAGCCTTGTCTGATTCGATGCTCACTAGTGCTCATGTAGCACTTGACAACGTAGAAGCAACTAAATCTTCCTTTTTTTTATACTTCTAAGGTGGCAAACAAGCACAAGTAAATGTTCATACATAATATATTTTCAAATTTATATATTTTCAGGCTTTAACTGACAGATTATACTTGAATGACGTCGGCAAACAAGCACAGCTTCATGCTTTGAACTCCGGAATGCCTGTCTACGTTGGACTGTACTCTTACCGCGGATCTTACAGTTTTTCCGAATTTTTGACAAATTCTACAAAAGACTATGGTAGGTATAACTTCTCTGGTTTAATTTATTAAAAAAATATTCTGAAACTGTAAAGGTGATGATTCTGGATATCATACTAATATTTTTGATAAGAAAGTTATTTTTATCTCCCTGGCTCGGAAAGGCTGACTTTGTCGTTTAAAATCAAATTAAATCTGCGTGGAAAAGCCTACTTTATCCCCTAGTGTACAAAAGGTATTATTTTTTTATAAAAAAAACATAATGAAACCGTACGAAATGCGGTTCATCCCCACTACTTTATACATTGGTGATCCGTTAATAACCCTTTACTTTAATTTTTGATACAGCAGACATACAAAAGGCGCTCATCCTATTTCAGATACTTATAATCTTGTTATCATGTTATCAATACTTAATTCAAATATTTAAAATAAGTAAAGTTGTTCCATTCATAAGTACACTAATATATTTTTTGACGTGACAACGTCTTATAAATTGGTTTGCCGGGTGACACTTCAAGAAACTGCGTTACGCTCCGCTCACGTTATGCGCTCACAATGAGAGCGAGTGAGAGGCACGCGGCATGGTTAGCCCGCCTAAGAGCGAGAGAGACAGACATAAAAAGTGAAAGGCACAAGTTGTCACGATACAATGTTAATAATATTACGATTAATAGCAATGGTTTTTTTGTATCTGTATATATTTTCCTCGCAGTAGTGAGATGAAAAATTGTTTGCACGGCTAGGATTTTATTTGGGTTTCGTTCCTTAGAATACGCACTTCGCTCGTGGGGACAATTTTTATATCCTTCGATTGCTCCGTATTTAATATAGGCACTCACGCCAAAAGGCAACTTTCCAGCCTTACATATATCTATTTTTTGTTTGTGTACCTTCACGTGTCACAACTAAGCATCTGATTGAGCGGAAACTGTCACAGGAAATGTTGAAAGGATAACTAACTATAGCCAAATTCCACGTACCTAACTCACGCCGACAGCCGAATTTAGCACAAGTCGCGGGTAAAGATTAGTATTAGTACTAGGAGAGCATAAAAAGTATAAGACACTAAATATAGTAGGTAAACAATTATATAGTAATCAAATATAATTTTTCACCTTTTTTAGGTCCAACTAGGTGTTGTAAAAACGTTTTCAGTATGTTTTGTTTTTATTTTAGAACGTTTCAATCCAAAAATAATATTCAAGTTCGGGTCGGACGCGCGTACCTAGAGGTCCATACTTAAAAGTTTTGGTGATATCTTACAAGGTCCGTCGTGATTCGTTTAACAAATTCTTAAACAAATATTGAATTATTAACTTATTTAAATTTAAAAGTGTTCTAATTTTTCAATGTTCATAAAGTAAGTTTCATATTTTTCTTACCTTAGATTCATTTAGAATTTAACAAAATATATTCTTAGTCAAATCTATAATAATATTTGGCTTGGAGATAGTTCCAGTCCCTCGGAAGGACATGGACTACCTAAAAACGTTAAGTGTGAGTCAGTTTTTTTCTATATAATTGAGAATTCGCCGTTGAAATCCTACACCGATAACCGAATTTAGAGCGGGTGGAACCGCGGGCAAAAGCTACTTTTAGTTATATTTTAATACTGAAATGTTTAATTTGTTTTTTCAGGAGCAGCTCATTTAGACGATTTACTTCATATTTTTAAAGCCTTCAATTTGGATTCAAATTCAACCGGAGACGTGACAATGAATAAAGTTCTTACGCAGATTTTGGTCAACTTTGCTTCGAAAGGGTATGTATTAACATATTTAAAAATCTTTCTCTTTCCCGGACGAAGGAAAGCTTCATTATTTATTGCATAAATTTCCTGATGTACATACTTTATAATGACAACCCAAATACTAATACTGTTCTTGACACTATAGCTACAGAGTATAATAAAATATTTACTCAAACATGCTGCGATATGCGCCCATATCTTACACAGGCTTCTTTGGGATAAATTGTACTTGCAGTACAGTATCAGAGAGCGGCTCGCAATGTTTTAGCCGCCCGGTCGAGCGCTTGAGCGGCCTTTATCGAACACGAGAATTAATAACCAAAGAGAACAAGCTCATCAAGTTTTATTTAAATTTCGGTCATGCGCAAAAAAAGAATGCGCCATTAAATAAAAAAGAGGATATTTGAACGCAGCGAATTGACGGCAAAATTACCGAAACTATTTTTATTATTGTTAATACAGTTGTCAATATAAATAGTTTTTTTATTAAACATGTACGTTATTATGTTATCGTTTTAATTTACACGCATGTTTGAGAAAACAACTATACAAGCCTTGGCCACAACTGAGCATAACCGGACTCTGTGATGTGAATACTTACTCACATTCGCCAGTTTATGCTGCATTTGAGAGCCGCGACAGTAATGTACTATTACTGCTAAAAAGAAACTTATTTCCAGTCGCTTCAATTTTAGTGAATGGGCTATTCCTGGTATTTTTAAAAAAGGCGTTAACTGTTTAAAAGATATAAAGAAAGAAAGTGTATGTAATAGTAGTGTAGCCCAGTATTTAGAGAGTATGTATAAAATTACTTAAAAACTTTCATAAAAGCCAGTCTTGTTGCGAAATCAATTCAACTCAGAAGAAAAGAAGCCATTCATTTGGTGACTTTCCAGAAAACTATAAATTCATCTGCAAATACCTCCTCTATGATATTTTTTAGAGAATTAATTTCTTTTTTATGGTTTTGAATTAAAATTTAAAATTGGAAATGTTTATTTTAGCACTTAGAACGTAGTGCAACTTCGCCGTCGATATATAAAACCAGCGAAGTGCGAGTCGGACCTCCGCACCGACGGTTACGTATCTAATACCATTTACGTAATTTACAAAGACAAACAAAAACAAAAAGTGGGCCGCAGTGAGCAGGATTCCTACAACGATGGCCGAATCCCGATGTGTCCTTTGTCTATTGTGAAAAACATAAAATGTCATAACAGTAAAAAAAAAACTGGTTGCCTGTAAAGTCGGTATACGGGCGAAAGTTTTACGTGACAATGATTTTATGTCTGTCTCTCTCGCTCTTAGGCGGGCGCGTGCCTCTCACTCGCTCTCATTGTGAGCGCATAACGTGAGCGGAGCGTAACGCAGTTTCTTGAAGTGTCACCCGGCAAACCAATTTATAAGACGTTGTCACGTCAAAATCAAAATTATTTGATTTTGTAGGTAATCAAATAACACTTGAAATATAACATAATTTATACAAAACATAGCTATAGCTGACTAAGTCAGTCCTCATCGTTTTCTCATCTATGGCTTCAAAATCCGTCAACCAATATCTGACTCCTTTTCATACCACTTTCCCACAAGAGGAAGCGTCGTTTCGTTACAGAGGTCCTGTGACCTTCTTCCAGCTTCATCATCAGACCAGCTCTATGACATCATTATATTGCATTTTCACCGATTTACGTGTGTATGCAAAATTTCAACTCAATCGAACACCGGGAAGTGGGTCACGGGACAGGTGAAACTGAAAGAGCTTGTAAAACACCATCGAATTGAGTAACTTCCTCTTTCTCTGTTAAATCGGTTAAAATTGAGAATTAGGTATCATTTAAAATGGGCAATAAGTGGGTTAGATAGCTCCTAAAACCGATGAACGATAGGGTCATAAGTTTCAAGGGTGAACTCTAGCTATCCGGATAAGGGTAATTGCCGCAGAAAGTCGCTGAATAGTTTCACATTTGTTTGTTTTGGAAATTCGGAAACCTTCCATACTTAACTATATTAATTATGGGCCATGTTTTAAAAGTTTAATTGTTTTGTTGTTTTTAGAGTTCCACAATTACCTGACGGGACCGAGTTGCCGTCACTCACACCGGGCTCTTCAGAAATAAAGCTTTTAAACATTATTTCGCCAACAGAGTTTGAAATAACAAGTACTTGGGCATTTGATTTTGGAAACAGAATATTTTGGAACAGTTTGCAATTAGCAGAAAATGAAAATGCTTGAACACCATAATTATACTGTAACATATTAATTAAAAGAGTTTTTGCAATAATATGAACGTGGTTTTGAATAAAATTATGTTTTTTACCGACTTCAAAAGAACGAGTAGTTTCTCAATTTGGTTGTACTTTTAATCGACTTCAAAAAAAGAGGTTATCAATTTGACTTCCGAATCGAATCGAATTCGAATTTATATATTAGTATATGTGGGCTTCTAAATAGATTCACCAAATTTCACAAGTGTATAGAAATTTGTTCTCATATTTCACAAAAACTAGTGATCGGATTTACATAATTCGTTTTTTGTTGAACTAAGTAGTGATTTACTAAGAGAACAATGCATTTTTTATCTAAATTGGTTCAGTATATTTTAGGGTATAGAATATAACTTGTGCTCCAATCACTAGAAGTCGTCGGTTAAGGCATTGGTTTAGGCGCAATTCTAACGTAAAACTTATTGTGTGTATTTTACCCGACATCTTCGCTGATTGTGACTCAATTATATAATACTGACATGGCAAAAAAGCAGACAGCCTGCCAGATGATAAGTGTTTGTTAAGTTTTTATTATTTTTTTACTTAGAGTACAACATTCTTAAAGAAGAATTTGGTATTTTGAGTAAAGAATAAACTTTGTTTCAACTTGACGATGTTTTTTTACTTGAAGATAATATACAACTAGGTTTGAAAAAAATACTTGGTTTAAGATAACTAGTTTTTTTTTTTGGTTACAGAAACTATATTCTTGTTACAAGAATATCGGCTTCTTGGTACAGGCAAAAAATGTTTCATAATGAGAAATTACATTGTCTGTCATCAAAGTCATTTTAAGAGCCGATACAGTCTTGATGCAAGACAAATAATTCTTGATATGAAAATAACGATTCATTGTAAGATATAATTAATATTGTTAAGTTAAGAATAATTATAATCTTAAAAGAAGTATTTGTAGTCAAGGATAAAATTTGTTTCAATTGAAGATTTGTAGCCTCTACTTAGCTGAGGTACATATAGGAAATAAGATAAAGGTTATTGTAGGTAAGGTAGGTTATTGTATATCAATTAGTAAACAGTCGAGAGAAAACTATGGCACAACACATATATAAATCAATATAAGGTACGTAGCACAATGTCAACATACACAACAAGGCTGTTAACTCTTATATTATTTAGAGGCGCCTTTCGGACTAGTGGTTAGCATTGCACTGGTCTGTTCGAAACGCAAGACTGCGCACCGCGCCGATATGGGACAATAGATCGCTTAGGACACTGCGTTGGTTTTAACTTAATATCTTTGGGATCTTGCGCCGACCTATCAATTAATATATTTAAATATAATGTTTATTCTAATATAAAACGTAAACGTCCTATACGTTAGAAATCTTTTCATATAAAAAGAATTAGGTGGAATAGTATTTTTTTAGTTGTATTAAAAAAACCAATACGACCTTAAAGTTCAGATTATTAGCATGTTATTTCATATTTTATTATAAGAATATTTTAAATCCATTAACTACAAATTTGATTTATAATTTTTAACCTACCTGCCTACATATTTCATGTAAAATTGTATAAATAATTTTTCGTCATAAATTGTGATGGCCCCGAGGGTTCCGTACCTACCACTAAAATATTTTTATATTTGAGTTGATTGAGTGAGTAAATTGCGGTTTACGATATATGACGTATTAAAAAAAAAACTACTTACTAGATCTCGTACACGTACTCGAACATCACAATTTTTTTTTTTTAGTTTTACCATTCTCTTATTTTAGAAGTTACAGGGGGGGGGGCACACGTTTTACCACTCTGTTTAGTTTAGAAAAAAAATGATATTAGAAACCTCAATATCATAGATAGTTCCGTTTTTTTGCCATTTGGCTACGGAACCCTAAAAAATTAAAGGTTAACATTGTTTTCAGCTGTTGCTATATCGTAAAGAAATTCAATTAGTACCTATTAGCTGTGTAGTCGTAACTGTTTCCATTAGCTACTATGAAGTAACATGAAATGATATCTTTTAATGGCTTGTTTAGTTATTATTATGCCCTGAAAGGGGGAAGGTTCTAATGACGGACCAATTTTTTGATAATAATCGATATTGCCCAGAGCAATTTTTGTATGAACCTTTTTTCTTATGTTTATTTCCAGAGCAGTTACGAACAGAAACCTTAATAAAAAAATTTGATTGGCGTAACATTAAATAAATATTTTCATAGCAAAGATGTAGTCAAAGAATTAATTCGATCCAGGACTTGAACCTTCAACAATCCTTACAGTCCGTGTAAGTGCTCGAACAATTTAGCTATTTAGGCACAATTCTGCGTATTGAAAATTCCAACTACACCTTTGCTTTAAATATTCCACTTTATATGAAGACTGTAACTTTCAGTGAGTCATAAACGAAGAATGATTATTTTTATGTATATATTGTATATTTATAATGTATTTCTTACTTATATGAAGATTTGTGTATGTGCAAAATTTATGTACTGGGACTTTATAAGACACTAGGAGTTGTTTGTTACACGCTGATAAGCAATCTCCTGCAGATTTATTCTTACCACACACCCATAATAATGAAAAGTTATTATTCACCTCCCAGGTTCTATTCTTTTTATCAGAATTGGTTAAAATTGTTAATAAAAATTAAAAAGCATATAAAAAATATAATACATAAACAACAAATTATTATATTTAAACGTATATATCTTTTTTAGAGTTTTAAAACAGATGTTGAATTATTTTGGACCACGACGTGTTAATAACAAATTCTGAACTTCTGAATTCGAGGTCAAATTTCGTCACGCATTTGTTTCCGCCATCTGCTTCTTTTCCAAAACGGCGTGAAAAAAATTAATTACCATAAAATTATAAAACGTAAAATCTGTATAGCTAGTAAAATAGTTAAGTACAGCGAAAAACGCTTTGAAGAAAATATTAAAATGGATTGCATTAAGTGTTTCTTGGTTTTAATAATTTTAAACAAAAATTCTGTAGTACAGTCAAGTGTTATTATAAATACATCATATGGCACGTTAGCAGGAGAATGGTATGAATCTAATATTGGGAAAACCTATGCTACATTTCGAGGTATTCCTTACGCAGAACCACCAGTTGGTGAAAACAGATTTAAGGTAACATCACAATATTCGTTCGGACTTCGTTTGTGTGAAGTTTCAGCGTTGACTTCTTCTTTATAAAAAATATCTGATGTAAATGATTGCGGACGTCAAAAAATACCTTTTTTTGCTTTACTAACCCATTAAAGAGTCACATAGGTTACCATGCAGTAAAAACAGCTTACAACACTCTTTACCAAAAAATAGCCAGTTAAATTAGAGTGTAGCGAGTGAAGTATTTTATTTTGTATATGTAGTGTGTAATTAGCTGTAAATTACCCTTTTGCGTGTTATGTCAAAATCATTGTAAAATTCTATATCCATACAGGCATGGAATGCCATACTTATTTACGTCAACAGACTTTTAAATCTGATTTTTAAAAAGATGACAGATCGAAAAATATTCACAGTCAGTCGCACAGACTAGTATTGTACCTCAGTCGGGTTGAGATTTTCTCAAAGTAAGATATAAAAAATAGAAATTTGAAATTTTAAATAGATACAGATAATTTATTATTTTACCTGGTGCAATCTTATCATGGACCATATATAAGAACCTGTGCTTGGGAATAGATTCGATCAAAAGGAAAGCACATAAGGAGGTTTTATTTCCTGGATTATCTGTCGACGGTTTGTGAGTTACCCCATAAATAAAGAAGTAAAATTGTGTATGGCATAATAGGGATTGAAATTAATTAATTTTTGTAAAGTGCGATCGTATAGGGAACTATAATTAAATTGTATTTACGAACTACACCTATCTTTTCATTTATCTTCCCCTGGGGAATTGAGTCTTCACAAGAGTTTGAAGTTGGTGCCATGCAAGACAAGTGAAGTATATAATAAACTGTTAAGTAAATAGACATCAACTTAAAACTGAAGTTTAGATCCGAGTTTTGAAAATAAGTAATCATTTTAAACCGACTTCAAAGAAGAGGAGGTTCTACGTTCAGCGGGTATATTCTTTTTTATGTATGTCCACCGATTTCTCCGCCATGGGAATCAATTTTAAAAATTCCTTTAGTATTCAAAAAATTTGCTCCCATATTAATAAAGTAGATTTAAAACTTCAAATTTTGAAAAAAAAACAATAATTGATGTTAAAATGGAACTGGTGAAACACGCCTTTTATGTTTTATGTTGAAGTGTGGATGTTTTCAGTGTTTAAGAGTAAAAAAATCAATTCGTCACTCAAAAACAAAAAATAAAAACTTTTTTAAAAAAAAACAACCGTCTTCAAAAATATGCACTGAAAAGGTAAAAATAATTACATAATGCCAAAAATTTGATCTGAATTATCGTTGGAAGTTGGTGTCATCCAAGTTAAGTGTGTTATAAAATGTTAGGTACATAGAAACCAAAAAGTAAGTGCATCTTTTTGAAGTTGGTTGATTTTAGGTTTCCGTACCTCAAAAGGAAAAAAAAGTCCTTATAGGATTACTTTGTTGTACGTCTGTCTGTCTGTCTGTCAAGGCCCTTGTTCTTAGGAATGGTTCCTTATTACGTTGCAATTAATTAATTGAAGCTGTAAAAGAATCAAACTTTTAAGTCATCAGTAAAAAATTTCGGCAGAAAAACGGCCTTTTTTGTCACATATTTAGGCATTCACAAACAAATCAAAACCTATAAGGTAGTTCCTCTTGTCCTAGAATCATGAAATTATATACGATGCAAGGTCTTACAACACATATAGGGAAAAATCAGAAATTCGCTAATTTGTAGCTATAACACTTTTAAAGAAAAAAATCAATCTTCTATGACAACGCAATAAAAAAAAAGGCCATTTTGACGCCTGTTAAGGTATTCAGTTATTCAAAAATAAATCAAAGATGTAACATACAACTGTGAGAATGCATCTCATGATGGAAGAACAATCTACATATAATAAGTTTATACGGAACCCTCCTTGCGCGAGCAGCCAGACCTCGTACTAGGCCGGTTTTTTGTTATATTAATGTTTTTGAAGTAAAGTTTTTCTATTCTATTTATATAATTTTATTTATATCTAAATGTTTTTGATAAGATTATATAATTATTTCCCACTTTAGGAGCCTCAACCACTTCAGCCATGGTCTGGTCATTTGAATGCTACAGAATATTCACCAGCCTGTTTCCAGTTTGATTTATTTACAAACCAGGTTAGAGGTAAGTGTATTAACGTTTTGTAATAGTATTTCCAAATTACTTATTTATAAAAAAAATGTGTAGAACATCCAAGAGGACTGTTTCTCCATATCCTTGATGTGGAAAATGTGAAAACTCGCAATAAAAATTTCATATAAACGGACGTATATGACGAAAGTATTGGGGTTCCGTTTTTGTTTTTCGACTTAAAACCTAAAAAGAGAATATCTTGTAAATGGTTTATGAAAAAAATATTTATATATGTTACATATGTTTGTCAATGTTTTGTTACGAGATATCTTTGGCTTTTGTGAGCCGATTTTATTTTTTCAGACTGATTATCAAATTGAGAAATCAAATGATAATTAAGAATCAAACAAACTTACCTTGTGGGGTTTGGTATCTAAATATACGAGTGTCTTGACCGTAGATGATTACAGTTTACAAGCAGCAGTACGCAAGATGATGCTATCCTAATCACACTTTTTAATCTATTAAAATGCTACTACCGACAGATATGCACCTCTCCATATTGCCTGCTTCTGACTGCCATTATTTAGAGCCAATTTAATTGACCGTCCAAGGGAGGGTGCGAATTAAATCACATACTCGTAATACCAAAATCGATATCAAACTTCACTAGGTAAGTTCTTTTGATTTTAATTATACTTTGTATCTCTCCCGAAAACGATTACAGTTAACATGTAGACGTTAAGGGTTTGGAAAAAATTTAACGTGAAAGAAATCTACATACAAGTATTTTATCTGATCTTGTTTTTTTTTAAGCGACCACACGGTCCACCTGATGGTAAGCGGTCACCGTGTGCTATGGACGCTTGTAACACTAGGGGTAACACTCACACGTTGCCGATCCATCAAAAATCCAATAACTTATTTCTTGAAGAACCCCATACTGTAGTCCTTAGAGAAAACCTTGGCAGGGAACTCATTCCAAAATTAAAGCAAGGCAAACTTCGTAATAGATAAAATCTGTTACCATAATCTAAGACATATTTAAAGGTGTGCGATAACTTCATGCTTCTTCCCATGAACGCTGGCTCACTGCCGAGATTTTGTCTAGAAACTACTTTTCAGAGCAATGACACAAATATGCAGTAGCCAAGAGGCAGCTGGATGGCTCGTGGTATTTGATTTGTCGCGTGTAAGCCGATGGAAACAGCGGTTGCCTGAAAGTGCGCTGTTTATTTAATGCGACCGGCGCCCTGTACGCAAGCGAAGAAAAAATAAGTCCAGCAGCCGCTTGTTGATAATTGGCATGCTTGTTCTTTATCACATACAGACACCGAAAACCAATTGCCTTCCGCCCCGGCCAGTTATTGATCAGCGCGGATGGCAATTTGTTTCAAGTGTCTTCAAGTTTAATTTAAGAAGTTTCTCTGGACCCGCACTGTCCATTATGTATCCATGTATTTCGGTTCTAAAGTGTGAGAATGAATTCCCTGCCAATGGCGAGCGGTGCGATGGTAAAAAGAAGCCGTGGGCATCATTTCAAACAAGAAAGAAAGAGAGCAGATATCCCTGCGTAGTTATTGGTTCGAGAACTGAGCCACTTACGATGAAGGCTCCCAAAATAACTAGTTCTGCTGTGGGTTTTTGCTCTAGAACTTTGTCATTCGTCAAACTTAGGTGCGTAAAGAGTCGAGCTACGACCGTGTCACCGTTACAGACCCGTATAAGCACGCATAGATACGAGTGTGGCCGCCGTGAGCTACGCGCACCCAAAATATCGACAGGTACCTATCGTAATTGAAGTAAAAACTTCTTTAGCGGCGTTGTGCACTTTTTTTGGTATGGGTAAAAAATGATAAACTCACGTCAGGTAACGTGTCCTAATCGTGGAAATTCGTAAGACGGAAACCGTAATGCCACGCCTATTATAATTTTTATTTTTAGTATTCGCGATTATGAGTAGTACAGGGAGGTTGGATATGGAATTTTAATTCTATGACAGATTGCGATGTCAAATATACTACGTCAAAAAAGTAAATAAACAAACATTATTATTTCTTGACAATGTCAAAGACATGTCTAATGACATATTTGAGTGTTAAGCGCGAATCGTGTGTAAAAGTTTTCACTTCTGCCGGCACTCCCGGAGTGCAACTCGTTTTTTTTTTTCTATTTTTACCTACAGGTAATATTTCTGTGAGGCTTATTTAATAAAAAAAGACAAATAATTTAAGACCTTCTTCTTGTTCCTTAAATTGTTTATTTTAAATTTATTATTGAAATGATAAGAAAATTATTTACAAAAAATATCGTAAAATGTTGTTTATCGCTAATAAATATACATATTAAGTTTTTTTAATTTATTAATCTGCATGTTCAATTTAGAATATTAGTGCAGACCGGTCTAGTAGTAACTAGCCACGTGACATCCAACATGTTAAGATTGTGTATTAAGAAATTTTGATTACAATAAAAACTTAGTCAATATCGCTACTGCGATCCGGTGTTCTTTGAAGAACCCGGACATTAGAAATTGTACAGGGTCAGAGGGAATTATTTTCTCTTTCTTGCAAATATTTTATCTAAAGGGTTCTTCATAAAAAATAACTTTTTTCGTAATTTACGAAAAATGGTTTAAATCTTGTAAATAACAATAGCGAAAAGATTCCATCAGATTCTTTATACAGAATATTAATTAAAATAAAATTAAATAATAAAGTAATTAAATTTTTCTTATGTCATTTGCATTATTAGATTACTCAGCACTGGACTAACGTTTTGAGTCAAATAGTAAAATAATTTCTACTTTATCATATCTCATAATTTAGTACCCATTACAACTAAGATAAAGATAAGCTATTAAGGCAATTGAGTTCATTAAAATTGTCTTAACAGTCACTTTTAATACGAGCCTATAAATTCCATGTACCACGATTTCATAGAACATTTTGGGAGCCTTCAACGCCTAACATCATAAGTGGCTCAATTCTTGTACCAAAAACTACGCAGGGATAGCTCATGAATTTTCTCTGACTTACGGATTCTCTCCAAAGAGAATACCAGATGTAGAGGACCATACGAGCTCCTTACTGCATACTACACCTCCGGACGGATATTCCGTCTCAGTGGATGCGCCTTTAGGGTGAGTTTGATGAGTCGGCAGACTGGGATGGATTGCGAGAATTTTTTGCATCGTACCCGTGGACGCAGCTCTGCTTTAGTTCAGAAGATCCTGATGTTGGCACAGCCGCAGTCACTGAGACAATCCTCGCTGGTTTGGAATCTTATATTTCTAATCCGCGAGATCTCCCGCTCCCTCCGGGTTGTGAAAGAGCCTGATTGTGATTTTGTTGCATTTCCCCCTCAATCCTGTCCATTTTGTGGCGCCACTGTCGCGTACACGTGGTTAAGTCAAACAAATGCTTCCGTTCACTGTCTACTTACTACTTACCAGCGTGCACCATTTCTTTTCGTCATTGCGTCGTTGGATTTTGGACGGCATTGGTTCCGTCTCGCAAATTAAAATCGGTTACGGAATTAAAGTATTGGTATTAGTTTAGAATAAAGTGTTTTTTAAGCAACCGTGATTCTGTGACATTAGCTAAGCCTTTTGCGTCGCTTTCGCAATAGACTATTATCTAGAGATCTGCGGAATCCCGTGGAATGTCTTGTTCAAAGACGTGCGATAAAGCAAGTGCGAATCCCGGCCATGCTAGCGCCGTACTCGCCTCATAGTTTAGCTCACCAATCTTGTTAAACTGGCGACAGGCTCTCAGTTACCGCGCCGTCACTCCCGTCGTACACGGCAAGTTCGTGACGAGAATGACACGTGACAAACAAGGTTTGATCGATTGAGTGCTCAATGAAATGTTACTATTGCAAACCGGTTACGCTGCGAGGTACGTTCTGTTGCACAAATTTAGAGCGTTTTTAAAAACGCCTACTCTATTATGCCTCTTTTGATATATAAAAAAAGGTTTCGGTGACTACAAAATGTTTGAAGCAACATTAAACTTGTGTTTCATCATTATTAATAAGGAAATAATAAGTATAAATAAGTTTGTAAATTTTATCCCTATTCCGAGAAATCCCTATTTCAATGCATATATGTATTAAAGATAAAAGGTCTAACTTCCATAAAGCAAATTAAAATTTGAACACTTTAATCAAATTAATCAACGTCTTTGGTCCTTTAAACTTTTTCTTTGGTAGTAAAAGGAATTTTTTTCGACAGCAAGTACCGCACGAACAACTTCTCTCGAGAATATTTTTAAGCTAGTGCATAGCTTTTATCGCGGGTTCCGAGCGCGGCGACCGAATCAAGAAATTCAGTAACGAATATAAAACCTAACAATCGTCTATCGTCGTTTCAGTTCGTCAGACTTTGGCAGTCCGGCGTCACTCGTTTTACCGATAAGAAAGAAAGTATTATCCTTCTAAATACAGAATCTATTTTTGAAAACATCCTGTTTGACTTTGCGATATTTATTATTTGGACGCATCATAATATATATTTATCGTGTTGCCATCACTATGAACTGTCAGTGTTGTTTGTTTACAAACACTTTCAAATACCTTTTTATTCGTGAAATATTAGTTTTTCTCTTTGGATTTAATAATTATGAATCGCAAGTCCAGACGCCGGTGCGAGGTGTGTTATCTGTCGAAGAAAAACTGTGACATATTTTTAGCCAGATTTCCGTTAGACGTACGTCGGTATGTAATTACATTGTTTAGTTACTGACTTACGAATTTAATCTATATAATTTCAATTTATATCTTTGAAGACAATTAGTATTTCGTTTAGAAAGTAAAATTTGAAATTTAACAAAGAGAATATAATCATATTTAACTTATTATTTAGACCAGCCGCAAATTGCGAGAAATGTCCAATAGAAAAATTCTCGAGCGCGCCCCGGGCCGACTTCGCCCAATGGTCAGGTCGGCGTAGTGGTCCAACTGGCCATGCAGTTGTTTGAAGGGCCCTATAAATTTCGGTTTTCTAATGTTCAACTATTTAGTTGGTCCACGTGAAAAAAATCCTAGTACACCCAGTTAGACATAATAGTTGGACGAACAGGAAAAACCCAAACTTTGGCCCAGAGATAGTACCTATATGCTAATATTAAATAAATGAATATCTTTATACATAAGATTTAGATGCTAAGCGAGCGAAGCGAGCGGAGCGTTCCAGCCAAGTTTCATATAATAATCTGTTTATTTATATGACAATTCAGCACACACTTAAATTTTTCTATAGGAAATTTTTCTTAATGTGCGGCCCGGCCTTAAGTGTTTTGATTGCTACAAGTGTTACAAGAAAATGAATGAGTACATGCAATATAGCTTTACCGCGGCAGGCTCCGAGTGCCACTGTTCTTTTTTTTTATATTTTCAATTTATACATGAATATTATTATTGCGTCTTTAAAAAAATGTTTTTAAGTGAGAAAAAACAAACCGCTGGACCGATTTTGCTCACTCTTTTCAGATGTAAGTTATGACATTTCGTTTCAATTGCTGTAGTCACGGGTAAAAAAGCTAACTTTTATACACACAGACATCCTCAAAACGTTACGAAAATGCAAATAACATCCCTTAGGAGAAGTTAAAAATATTCTTAAACGAAGTTGCTCGTACTTGCTACCGAAATATTATTTAAAATTTTTGGTTAGGTTTTGAAGTCTATGTAATGTTTTTTATGTTTTGTTTTTCTTATTCAGGTTCTGAAGATTGTTTATACTTGAACATCTTCAGCTCTAAGCCCGTGAGTAACGCTACGTTGCCTGTCATCGTCTTCATTCATGGAGGAGGTTTAGTGAGTGGCGCCGCCTCTCAGTATGATCCTGTCAGAATCATGGAGTATGATGTAGTTGTCGTAACGATGAATTATAGATTGGGACCTTTAGGTAAGTCGATTGAAGTTGAGGATGCCATACACAGATAAGAAGGATATTTCAAAGTATTTTTAAAGTGAAAACTTCTTTAGCGGCGCTGTGCACTTTTTTTGTGATGGGTAAAAACTGTTAAACTCGCGTCAGGTCACGTGTCCTGATCGAAAATTCGTAAGATGTCACTCGCGTTCGGACACGTGACCTTTATTTACCTTAGGTTAGTTTTTATTTTTAGTATATGGCGATTATGAGTAGTACAGAGAGGTTGGATATGGGATTTTAATTCTATGACAGATTGAGCTGTCAAATATACAACGTCAAAAAGTAAATAAACAAAAGTTATTATTTTTAATAAATAAATATGGATAAGAAGTGATGGGAAGTAAATAGCGAGTACGTTTTCACTTCTGCCGGCACTCCCGGAGTGCAACCCGTTTTTTTATTAAATGAATCAGACAAAAAATTTAGTTTAATCTTAATAGTTTACGTAAAAAAACGTACAGCCTCAATCGTCAAGAAAAGGCGTATTGCAATTATGTACATAAAAAAGCAGTCAATTGCGAGACCTAAACGCACATCGTGGATTTTGTACCATTATAATTTACACAAAAAAAAAACAAAAAAATTTGTGCAGCTATGTACCATGACTGATTCCCTGACGTTGCTTATCTTGGATGTCGTTTCCAAAAAACAAAATTGTGTTACACATTATGCGTTTCTCTTATTAGTCTGTACTATTTTAGCTAGATGGAAATTATATCTTAATTTAAAATGACAATGGCCTGAGCGCTTAATCGTCAATTTCCTGCACGCAAACACTGTAAAATATATTTTATTTTATTTAGAAAACCAACAGCTGTTGCAAATGAGGATTGAAATATTATACAATTATCTAAACATAAGCCAATTATAGGTTTCCCTAGAGTTATTATACAGAGTACAAAGATAGGAGTGGTAACAATATTATATGAGATAAATTGCTAAATTAAATTTCTACTGACTCTAGACTCTAGGCTCTCGACTTATATAGATAACATACCGAAAAAATTATAAAAATAATCATTTAACATAGATAATAGAAGATAGATAAATAAACTGTCTGTGTACTGAAAAAACATAAGTAACACATTAATGTTTTTGTATTGTTGAATGTTATTTAATTATTTAGTAAAGGATTATATGTGTAATTAAACCTATGTGTGTGTGTGTGCGTTTGTGTGCTTATAAGATACGGCTAATTTTTCCTTTACCTTATATCGTAGTCTGAAGGCTATATTATATATTACAGAACTTGCTTTTATCTAGTGCATTACCTTATTGAACGATTATCCAATTGTAATGTAATGTATGTATGTAATGAAATGTAAAGTTTTTCGAGCGCATGTATGTATGTATGTCCATTTCTTTGGCACGCTCTGTAGCCTAAACGGCTTGATGAATTTCAGCTTATGAGGTGTCGTTGGATTCGCCCTAATTGTGAAAGTGACACTGGGTACATAAAAACCTTAAAAAATCAAAATGGCGGATTTTATGTGCTTTATTGTGCAGGTAAAAAAGTTTTTTTTAATAACCTCAAAATGGGTATCAAAATATAGGGCTTCAATAGGCGAACACAAAAATATACAACACTTATAGTTAAACAGTTTTTTTTTTTACCACTAAGGTGGCAAACAAGCACACGGTCCGCCTGATGGTAAGCGTTTGTAGAAAAATAACACTAAAAAGCATGAATAAATTAAATAATTAAACAAATAGTAAAAAAAATCTGACTACAGAAACAATACGAACTAAACAGACATTTAAACATACCAATTATTTAATTATAAGCAGACGGGGTTCATTTTAAAGTAACTACTACATTGCGAGCAAACAGTACATTTGAACTTGCATTAAAATGAGTCCCGTCTGCTTATATGGTATGTTTTAATTTCTGTCTAGTTCTTTTATTTAATATTTTTTTTTTTATATATATTGTATTAAATGCTAAACAAATTTGAAAGTGACCATTGTTTCAAACAATTTTTAAATCGTGTTTTGCATTTGTTTGTTATGAACGTCCATTTAATAATTAGAATCGGTTGTTATCTAGTGCATTGCCTATAATGCTACTACAAAATAGTAAGGTTAAATTCGATACAAAAATTTTCTAAATTACAAGCCGTCATTTTGGTATAAGTTATTTAAGGCATAATAAAAATAAGTCATAGTAATTAAAAAGACATTATGTAATAATTTTTACTTTATCTACATGTACTTCGTTAGTTTTTTTATACCACTAAGGTGGCAATTAAGCGCATGGTCCGCCTGATGCTAAGCGATCACCGTGGCCTATGGACGCTTGTACCACCAGGGGTATCACTAGCGCGTTGTCAACCCTTCAAAACTCCAATAACTTATTGCTTGAAGAACCCTATACTGTAATCCTTATAGAAAACCTTGGCAGGGAGCTAATTCCACAACCCAAGCGTTCCATAAACCGCACTGTACGCGACCATTTCGGTTCTTAAGCGAGATAATGAATTCCCTGCCGATGGCAAGCGGTGCGATGGTTGAAAGCAGACGTGGGTAGCATTTCGAATAATTCATCCGAACACATTCCATTATACAAGCGGTAGAACAAACACAGGGAGGCAAGGTCTCTCCTAAGACTTAAGGGCTCAATACGGCAAGTCAGTTTGGGATCATCGAAAATTCTCACAGCTTGTCGTTGAAGCTGGTATCCGGACGCATGTGACCAGAGATGGCAGCAGCACTCCATTTGGGGCCGAACTTGCGAATTGTGAAGCAGCAACCTTTGCCCCGTCGGGATATCTTGCTTCGTTTTGTTGAGCACAATAAGTTTTTAGACGCCAGCTTCACCTTGTCTTGCAAATGATCTCGGAACTGAACATCGCTGGAGATGTTAACACCAAGGATCGCAATGCTCTTGGAGATGGAAAGGGGAGTGTTTTGAAATGTGGAACCACTTTACATGTGGTTTTCTTAGCAACGCGCAGACATATGTTTTTGTAGGGTTGAATTGGACCAAGTTTTCCCGTCCCCAGTCAGAGACCTTGGACAGTATGGTCTCAATTTGAGACACAAGTTTTCCGCGCTTTTTCTGCACAACGGAACGAGGGATGTTTACACGTCCCGTGTAATAAGCGTCTCTAGTACTATCATCTGCATAGCTTCATAGTTCTTTTATGAATCTTTTAGAACCGAAAAGGTAGCGTACAGTGCGATTTCAGAGAAACTTCCTCCCACGAACGCTTGGGTAGTGAAATGAGCTCCCTGTGAAGGTTTTCTCCAAGGACTACAGTATAGAGTTCTTCAAGTTAGAAGTTATTAGATTTCTGAAGGGTCTACAACGCACGAATGATATCTCTGGTGTTGCGAGCGTCCATAGGATACGGTGACCGCTTACCATCAGTCAGACCGTAAGCTTGTTTGCCATCTAAGTGGTAGAAACAAACAAAAAAATAAGCTGTGTGTTGATCTCACGCTCCATGACCTTGGAGCGGAGGGAGGCAATAGCGATAGGCCTTTAATTCGATAGATCAGATCTATCGTTTTGGGCACTAGGTGCACATTTGCAGTCTTCCATGAAGATGTAGGAAAGCACGAAGAGACGCGTGAGTACAGGACATAACTCAGGAGCACACTGCTAAACTACTACTGCTGGTATACCGCCTGGCCCACTCGACTTATGAACGTCTAGAGAAAGCAAAGCCCGCCAGGCTTCCTTTTGCCTTAAGAAGATTTCCGGCATGGTCTTACCGCCCCACAGTTTAGTAGGTGGTATAGTGCCTTCGTCGTTCATATTCGAGGTAGAGGCAAAGAGACTGCCCAGTAGATCGGTTTTCTCTTTAGCACTACGGACCAAGTCACCATCGATCTTTCGCAGTAGTGGTAACGACACTCCTCCTCCACTTAAAGCGTCATTTTCAATTTTTAAAAATGCGGCAGTGTGGCCAGCGCATTCATAAGCACTCGGCAAAGAAAAAGGGACCGCGTTTTGTCGCACTCGTAAGCTGTGATCATTACACACTAGGCGCCTTCGCCTTACGACTCTAAGTAAAATCCTGTCTCGTGAGTAAGGTCTCATATATACGAATTATTATGTTCGATGGCTAGTTTCTACCAACAAGCCAAATTTTCGGAATAATAAAATAAGATCCGACCAGTAACAGGCTTAGAACTTGCGAAGGCTATAATATAATTCGTATATGAGAGACTAGTCAAGTCAAACATGGCTACAATATATTATCCTAAGTTATAAGAAGCAATTATATTTTAGGTTGTTATAAATAAATTTCAGGACTGACCATTGAACTTGGCACCCATTTAGATCTCACTTCTTTTGTCGTTGAAGTCAATATCCAAGGCATATATCATAATATTGAACTTGGCTCTCATTTCACATTTATGTTTTTGATGGGATAAAATTTATAGCGAGTAAAATACTGAAGCTGCTGTGCTAGTCTTATTAATTTTCAACCTAACACTCCCCATTATTGGGCCATAGTCCGTCCACACACGAGCTCAGCGCAAATTGGAGACTTCACATACCTTTTTTTTATGTATTTAGGTTTTGTCCCGATGTTTTCCTTAATCGAAAATCCAGTGGTGAGAATAATTTGTATACTCGAAAAATAAAGGGAAATACTTTTTGGTATATATACACACCAGGGTCTAACCTCCAGCCCTTAGGATGCAAGGGCAAACCCCTCGTCCAATCACTGTGTGAATAAAATAACTGTAATAAAGGGAAATGGTGAAACTCTTTTTTGACTACAAATAAGCACAAATTTAATAATTTAAAATAGATGGTCATCTATATCTATATCCATAGTACAAAAAAAAGTCTCTTCCCACCGTCTGTAGTGATTTACTTTTAACTACGTAAAGGATTTTAATGCGGTTTTCATCGATAGAAAGAGTGATTCAGGAGGATGGTTTATACGTAAGGTTTAATATTGTTTTGTATTAATTTGTTACAATATGACGATAACTGTTCCAAATGTCAGAAAAATTATGCCGAGCGAGCTTTACATTGAATGCGCTGGCTTACTTTTTTAACAAATGGCAGTGTAATTTAGTTCATGTGTGTGTAATTATCTAATAGAAATCCGCGCGTGGCTAATAGCTACTGTTTCTTGTAACAGATGGAGCTACAGCGCATCAAAAATTTAATCATAATACTTTTTAAGGTTTCCTAAGTACAGGCGATGCCGTGGCTCCTGGTAACGCTGGACTAAAGGATCAGTGCATGGCCTTACATTGGATTCACAATGAGATTGGAAACTTCGGAGGCAATCCTGACAGCATAACTCTTATTGGATCCTCTTCCGGTGCTGGATGCGTCTATTTTCATTATTTATCTTCGTGTTCAAATGGTGAGCTATTAAGTTACTGCGGTGAAAAGGTTTGTTTTAGCTCGTCACGGTTTAGAAAAAGATAGAGGAATTGCCAATAATTAACAATTTGTTAGATCCATTTACCACAGCCAAACTTACTTGTAATTTTTGTCACCATACTATATTTTATCTTTTCTTACTTAGTTTTTTTTTTATATTTCCTAGCCTCATTCAGTTAACATTCAAATCTAACAATGCATAGGGATATAAAGTTTATATTCCAAAAAAATAAAATAAAAGCTTTTTAAAAAAAAACCGGCTTCAAAAAGATGCACTAAAAAGATAAAAATAATTACTTACTTAAAAATCTGATCTGAATTACGGTTTGAAGTTGGTGTCACGAAAGTAAAGTGTGTTATAAACAGTTAGGTACATAAACGCCAACTTCAGACTATAATTTAAATCAGATTTTTGCAATAACATTATTTTTACCTTTTTAGTGCATCTTTTTGAACTCTAACCTAATGCACTGGGCCGATTTTGAGGGTTCCATAGTCAAAATACAGCCTCTCATAGTTAGGCTATGAAAGTGGTAAAATAAAATCAGGAAAGTATAATTATTTAGGATTAACATTTATTTTATCCTTCACATAGTGTTTAGTTTAGTGGGATGACTTTGAATTGGTAGTTTTCGATTTGAAGATCCGTTTGAGATCTTTTTTAAATTAATCTTTAAAGTGCTAACATTTGTTATAATCAAGTTTTCTCTCGTCCCCCCCCCCTCCCCTCCTGACAGCATAAAGGTTGTTTTTTGGAAATGTGGAAAAATACGACAGTAGTACCGTAGGTACATAAAAGTTAAAAAGAAAACCATAACGTCTGTTTTTTAAATTGTCGTTCACAGGTTTTCATACGTTGTTTTCCGTCACCAAAAGTCAGTTGTGGGAATAATCAATGTACTTCAGAAATTAAGAAAAAGACTCATCGGCTTTGAACCTCAACAACTTAGGGCACAAGATTAATTTGAAACCCTTAGGCCATCACCGACTTTCATCTAATTAGGCTTTACAAAAAAATTTAAAATGTCCTTATTTAATTAATTAATTACAATTACAATACTTAATTACAAAACGCTACACTGTGTGTGGCATTACACCAATAGGCTGTTTTTTTTATAGACAAAATGTTTGTGCTTTAGGTACTTTTCATAGAGGTGTACAGTACAGTGGTTCTGGTTTCGCTCCTTGGGCTTTTGACGAAAAACCAGTTCGAAAGACCAAATATGTAGCTGGTAGGGTGGGATGCCCAAACGACACGAGTGAAGAGATGATAACTTGCTTGAAGAACGCATCTGCTGAAGATATGGTTAATTCACAGTTAGGATTATTAGTAAGTAACTTGCAATAAATAGAATCCTAAACCGTTTTAGGTCCTAAAAATCATATTGATTAACTAGCTTTTGCCAGCCGCTCCGCCCGCGCTTATCACGACAGCTATAGCAGATTTGTCCGCGTGGAAATATATAGTTTACGGTTATTCCTTCGAGAATCTTTGATTTTTTAAGATAACTAATACATGTTTACATTCTTTTTTTAAAAAATAAATGCATTTAATTCATGAAAAGTATGGAAAATTTTTTTTTAAACCACCAATACCAGAAGCAAGACTCGCTACTACTACTACCCATTGAGTTTGATAACTTGATAGATATAGTTCGGAGTGATCATGCCTGCCAAACTGAGAGGCGTGACTTCGATTCTCAGACAAGAAAAACATCTATGTTTATATTAAAGAAGAAGTTATTACTCGTATAATAGTTCCGAAAAACGAAGTTGCTTACGTTTTGAGACCTGGAAAATCGTTTGCCATCATTTTTAGAGTAATGTCTGGTGGGTGTGTGAGTGTGTGTGTGTGTGTGTGTGTGTGTATATGTAGGATAGCTTTTTTTCGCTCCTCGATATCTAAAGAAACAATGGACCAATTTGCCTCGTGACCATATCAATCGATACCCTAAGTTATTACTTAGATTTCAAAAGAGTTTGAGCAATATCGGTCAAGCGGTTTGTTTCTTATCGCTAAAAAACTGATGTTTAAGGATGCAAAGAATATTCTCAAATGAAGTTGCTGGTGCGGTACTTGTTACTGAACCATTTTTTTTATATTTTTGAAGGAATCGCCTGTTCGTTTGTCCTCTATTTTTGGACCCGTTGTTGAATCTGCTGAAGTGGAAAATCCATTCTTAGCACAGAATCCTTACAAGGTAACACAATGTGGTTTAATGCAGAAATTACCTCTAATGATGACTACTACAGCAGCCGATGGCCTCTTACCGAGTGCTGGTAAGTTAAATTTTCAAAGGGGAAGATCACGTCAGTGACCTTGCTTAAGTATCATCGGTTTTTTTTTTAAAGTAGGAAGTGACACTTCTACTTCTAGAGTATAGGGCTTAGCACGTATAGTTACGTGAAGTGACGTAAAGAAAATAATTTTGTATTAACTATGGCAACAGCGCCATCTTGGTAAAGTAGGAAGAACGAAATTGTTAGCAGCCACCGTTTGCTGCCATTAGATATTTTTAACTTTCTTTAAGATAAGATGTTACTATTATGGATCTGAAAATCAAAATTACTTAATTTGTGTTTTCTTTATGTATTGTAATGATCACAATTGTGTAATATGAAGGCATATAAAACATAAATAAATATAATACTTTATGTATGTCATTTACATAGACATTTCTCATTTTACACCAACTATTTTCAATCTATTTATTCTTTTTCCTTTACCCAAAGATTGCCCGGTAGATATTGCTCTATAGCAATAAGTGCGTCCATTGTATTTTTTTTATTATAATTATTATTATTTAATGTTATTCACTTATTGTATGGTTTGGTGTACAATAAAGAATATTCATTCATTAATTCAATCATTTATATGTCTCTGTTTGTATATTATATATTATATCTTTCTCGATCCCATAATGAACTGTGTTATACTAAACTGTGTATTTATAAATAAGATGTAGTTGATGTATATAAAGGGCATAAAAAACTTTTTGATTCATTAATTGAATGAATAGATGATTTAAAGAGATAATACTCATATTACATAATCCATAAAAAAACACTATCCATAAATCGATCAATTATTATTTAAAATATTTAGTTTAGAATAAAGAAAATAGCCCAGCACGTCCGATAATAATATTTTCTGATATTCCATATTATTGTTAAAGAACTACAATAATAAATCAAAGATACGACACACTTTTTTTAATTATTCATTTTCTCAATAGATGTAGTCTCATTACATACAAATATATTTCATAAATTAATATATTTTTTAGCATCTAAATATAAGAAATATTTTCCACCCATCAAAAGATTTTTTACCAGAACAAGCTGAATCGTATTGAATAATAATAATTTCTCATTTAACAAATTAAAGGGATGGTCATGAGCATTACAATGGCTCCTCCATGCGCCAAACTTAACTTAACCATAAACTTTAGAACCTAAATGGTCACGTACAGTGCGGTTTCAGAGAAACTTCCTCCCGCAAACGCTTAAGTTGTGGAATGAGCTCCCTGCCAAGGTTTTCTGCAAGGACTACAGTATGGAGTTCTTCAAGAAAGAAGTTATTAGATTTCTGAAGGGTCGGCAACGCGCAAGTGATACCCCTGGTGTTGCAAGCATCCATAGGCTACGGTGACCGCTTACCATCAGGCTGACCGTAAGCTTGTATGCCACCTTAGTGATATTAAAAAAAAAACTATTTTTTGACAAAAACATAAACCGACTTCAGATCCACTAAAAAGTAAAAAACCTGTTACCTCTTAACGCTTAAGACGCTTTACTGATTAAGATGAAATTTAGCATGGAGATAGTTGAGTTCCGAGAAAGGACATAGGCTACTTAAAAAAGTCAAGTGTTAGTCAGTTTTTTTTTGCCTATAACTGAGAAGTTGCCGTTGAAATCCTACACCGATAACCAAACTTAGGGCGGGTGGAACCGCGGGAAAAAACTAATTAAGAATAACCTTTTGATAATCCTTTATCCCCGCCTTATTTGACAGAAAGATTTTGAAAATTTTTAAAATAGCTATCCAATGACACCCCGCACTATAGAGTAGACGAAAACAAAAAATTCATCACCACTATACGTGTAGGGGACGTACCCTAAAACAATTAGATAGTAGATATATTTGGCCCTTACTATCTATCGTTCTGTGCTCAATAAAACATAAAATATTGCATTATTTTCGAATATGAATCTCTTCGTGGCACTAGCGCTGCAGACACAGCTCGAAGGATTAATAATGTGTGCGGAGAAGCCACTGTTAAAGAAAACACAGTACGTTTTTGGTTTCAACGCTTTCGTTTTGGAAATTTTGACCTCCAAAACAAACCTCGTGGACGGCCGGAGACCCTAGTTGAGGAATTAAAAGTGATTGTCGAATCGGATCCATCTCAAACCAAGTCAGAGTTAGCTGAAGCCTTCGGTGTGAGTGAAACCATTTTGAATAATTTGAAACAAATTAGAAAAGTGAAAAAGCTTGAAAATTGGGTACCGCATGAACTAAGTGAAGCAAACCAACAAACACGCGTCGACTGCTGCGTTACTCAACCGTCACAATTACGAGGGGATTTTGAATCGTAACATTACTTGTGATGAAAAATGGATCCTATACGATAATCAGAATCGCTCATCACAGTGGTTTAATCCATGAGAAGCGGCTAAATCCTGCCCCAAGCGAAAGTTGACTCAAAAAAAGGTACTGGTTAGTGTCTGGTGGAACAGCGTTGGTGTCATCCACAACAGCTTCCTAAGATCAAGTCAGATGATTACGGCTGATCTGTATTGCCGACAATTGGAAACCATGATGGAAAAGCTAGCCATTAAACCGCCGAGATTGGTCAACCGCTATAGCCCACTACTGCTTCAGGAGAACGCTGGACCACACACTGCACAACAGATGGAGGCGAAACTAGAAGAGCTAGGACTGGAATGTGTCCGTCACCCAACACACTCCCCGGACCTTGCTCCAACCGATTACTCCTTTTTTCGGAATTAGGATAATTTCTTAGTTGGAATAAAATTCAATCCAGATAAGGCAGTCCAAAACACATTCAAAGATTTTGTTGATTCTCGCTCCCGCAATTTTTTCAGCAAAGGAATCAACGAACTTCCTATAAAATGGCAAAAGTGCATAGATCACAACGGTACTTTGAGTGATTAAATAAAAAAAATAGTTTTGCTTTTTCCATATAAAACATGAATTTCGTATGTAAGGACCTAATGTTATATACACCCTAAAGAGCGAAACCGGTTTTGCCAATTTGTATAATAGTTCTAAAATTCTTTTAGGTAATACTATTCAGGGAAACTTCCTCCCACGAACGCTTAGGTTGTGGAGCATGGGGTTCTTCAAGAAATAAGGTTGTAGATTTTTTGAGTTGCCAATGCGCAAGTGATACCCCTGGTGTTGCAAGCGTCCATAGGCTACGGTGACCGCTTACCATCAGGCGAACCGTAAACCTGTTTATTACCTTAATAGTTTAAACAAAAATACATATTCATAATTTGTTGTAGCATACCTAGCACAAGCACAAATGGATGATTTGGAGTCTCGGTGGAATCAACTTGCGAGTGAGGTTTTTGTGTTTAAGGATAGCCTTCCCGAATGTCTTCATGAGGAAGCAGCGAAGAAAATAAAGGAGTTTTATTTTAATGGAGAACCATTGAGCCTAGCCACTTTTAGTCAACTAACGCAGGTTTGACTGTTAACTTCTCTTTTAGTCAACTAACGCAGGTTTGATTGTTAACTTCTCTTTTATCAACTAACACCAGTATGATTATTAACTTATCTTTAAAACCATTAACGCAGGTTTGTTTGTTGACTTCTCTTTTAGTCAACTAACGCAGTTTTGATGCGTAGCTTCTCAGTCAACTAACATAGGTTTGTTTTGTAACTTCTCTTTTAGTAAACTTACGCAGATTTGATGGTTAACTTCTCTTTTAGTCAATTAACGCTAATATGATTATTAACTTATCTTTTAAGCAACTAGCGCAGGTTTGTTTTTTAACTTCTTTTTTAGGCAACTAACGCAGGTTTGTTGGTTAACATGTAAGTCAACTAACGCAGGTTTGATTGTGACTTATGTAGGCATGTCTTTGAGTTACTTAAACGAGTCCAAAAACGGAATTGCTGAAATCGTTTTTTTTTTTACATTTAGACCTGGGTTATTGTTGCGACTATTTTAATAGTGAAGTCGATATTGACAAAAACGATTTTTTTTAAGTAACTTTTGATACATTTTTTTTTTGATTTTGATGAAACTAAGTTTTATTTCGTTTTCGAGGGTGCGGAATTAAAATCTTTTATAAGATTTAAAAAACTTCAATATCGAAACAATAAAAGAATAGTCATGTTAGTTGCCATCGAACAGTTTATTGGTGCTTTAGCCTTGTCTGAAGCGCTGCTCAAGTCGCACTTGACAATGTAGAAGCAACTAAGCCTTCCTGGCAGCAAGTAAATGCTTATACATAAAATATTTTCGAATTTGTTTATTTTCAGGCTTTCACTGACAGATTATACTTGAATGACGTCGGCAAACAAGCACAGCTTCATGCTTTGAACTCCGGAATGCCTGTCTACGTTGGACTGTACTCTTACCGCGGTTCTTACAGCTTTTCTGAAGTTTTGTCAAATTCAAAAAATAATTATGGTAGGTATGAGTTCTCTGGTTTAATTTATTAAAAAAATATTGTGAAACTAAAGGAGACGATTCTTGACTTCATACTAATATTTTTGATAAGAAAGTTATTTTTATCTTTGTCGTTTAAAATCTAATTAAATCTGCGTCGAAAAGACGGACGGACGGAGTACGGAAAACTTCGTGCGTGAGTTCCACTCACACTTTGCCGATTTTTTTCTATAATTGAGAAGTCGCCGTTGAAATCCTACAGCGATAACCGAATTTAGGGCGGGTGGAACTGCGGGCAAAAGCTAGTATTAATTATATTTTGATACTAAAATGTTTAATTTGTTTTTTAGGAGCAGCTCATTTAGACGATTTACTGCATATTTTCAAAGCCTTCAATTTGGATTCAAATTCAACCGGAGACGTGGCAATGAATAAAGTTCTTACGCAGATTTTGGTCAACTTTGCTTCGAAAGGGTATGTATTAAATATTTAAAAATCTTTCTCTTTCCCGGACGAAGGAAAGCTTCATTATTTATTGCATAAATTTCCTGATACATACCTTATAATGGCAACCCAAATGATATGTACAATACTGTTCTTGCCACTATAGCTACAGAGTATAGTAAATTAATTAAATTTTCTTAAACATGCTACGATATGCGACCATATCTTGCACAAGCTTCTTTGTGCTAAATTGTATTTGCAGTACAGTATCAGAGAGCGGCCCGCAATGTTTAGCGGTCTAATATGTAATTTGAAATTGGAAGGGCCTTTATCGAACACATGAATTGATAACCAAAGAGATCAAGCTTATCAAGTTTCAATTAAATTTCGGACTGGCGCAACAAAACGAACGCGCGATTAAATAAAAAAAAAAAAATTGACATTTGAATGCAGCGAATTGAAGGACAAAATTACCTAAACTATTTTTATTATTGTCAATACAGTTTTGATAATAAGTTTTTTAAATAAACGTGTACGTTATTATGTTATTATTTTAATTTACACGCATAACCGGACTTTGTGCTGCGTGCCTCGGCTACGCTTCAGCCCGCATACTAACTAACATTCGCCCGTTTATGCTGCATTTACAGTATGTAATGTACTATTACTACTAAAATAAACTTTGCTTTAGAAAGTTGCTTCAGTGTTAGTAAATGGGCTTATTCCAGGTATAAAAAGGCGTTAATTGTTAGAAATATATAAAGATAGTAGTGCAGCCCAGTATTAAGACAGTATGTATAAAATTACTTAAAAAACTTTAAAAAAGGCAGTCTTGTGGCGAAACCAATTCAACTCAGAAGAAAAAAAATCAACAAATCAAAAAAACTACATGAAACATAATAAACAATTAATTTGTAAGGCTGGGAATTCTTGAAAAGACTTTCAGTTGATTGTAGATGGTACTAGTTTAAAAAATAATCTTGTAGCATTGCTTTTTAATTATTGACCAAGTACAAAAAAGGAGGCGGTTAAATGCTCGACGCGTATATTTTTTTATGTCGATTTCTCCGACAGTTGTGATCCCATTTTAAAAATTCTTAAGGTTTTGGAGAAAAAAATAATTGATGTCAATTGAGAACTGGTGAAACACGCCTTTTATGTTGATGATTGTATAAAATTTGTTACATGTATAATTTTTTTTGGTGTAATAGGGTAAGAAATAAAAAACAATTCGTCAATCGAAAGCAATAAATAAAAACTTTTTTATAGCCGGTAGCTTTTTTTTGATAAATAGTTTTTTAAAGCAGATTCCATTCATTATAATCTAACATCATAAGTCAAGTCCAAATATTGCAGGAAAAAATAATAAAATCTATTTTGTAAAGTAAATGTAAAGTTCCCTTTGTATTAGAAAAGATTAGTCCTTTGGAAATGATAAATAGATTAACAACAGAATTAATAAAACACCGAAGTCATTTGGGGACTCTCCACAAAAACTATAAATCCAATCAATCTGCCACTACCTCCTATATGATATTTTTAGAAAATTAATTTCTTTTTTATGGTTTTGAATTAAAGTTTAAAATTAAAATTGGAAATGTTTATTTTAGCAGTTAGAAGGTAGTGCCACTTCGCCGTCGTATATAAAACCGGCGAAGTGCGAGACGGACCCTCGCACCGAGGCTTACGTACCTAACACCATTGACGTAATTTATAAACACAAACAAAAAGAAAGTAGGCCGCAGTGAGCAGGATTCTTACAACGATGACCGAATCCCGACTGTCTCCCTTGTCTACTGTCAAAAACATAAAATGTCATAATAGTAAAAAAAAACAAAATTATTTTATTTTCTAAGTAATCAAATTACACTTGAAATATGACATAATTTTTAAAATACAAAACATAGCTATAGCTGACTAAGTCAGTCCTCATCGTTTTCTCATCTATGCCTTCAAAATCCATCAACTAATATCTGACTCCTTTTCATACCACTTTCCCACATGAGGAAGCATCGCTTCTAACAGAGGTCCTGTGACCACCTTCCAGCTTCATCATCAGACCAGCTCTATGACATCATTATATTGCATTGTCACCAATTTACGTGTGTATGCAAAATTTCAACTCAATCGAACACCGGGAAGTGGGTCACGGGACAGGTGAAACTGAAAGAGTTTGTAAAACACCATCGAATTGAGTAACTTTCTCTTTCTCTGTTAAATCGGTTACAATTGAGAATTAGGTATCATTTGAAAATCGGCAATTAGTGGGCTACATAAATCCTAGAATCGATGTACGATAGAGTCATAAGTTTCTAGGGTGGACTGCGATCCAGATAAGGGTGAATGTTGTAAAAATAGTTTCACATTTGTTTGTTTTGAAAATTTGGAAACCTTACATACTTGACTATATTAACTATGGATCATGTTTTAACAGTTTAATTGTTTTGTTGTTTGTAGAGTACCACAATTACCTGACGGGACCGAGTTGCCTTCACTCACACCGGGCTCTTCAGAAATAAAGCTTTTAAACGTTATTTCGCCAACAGAGTTTGAAGTAACAACTACTTGTGCATCCGATTTTGGGAACAGAACATTTTGGAACAGTCTCCAATTAGAAGAAAATGAAAATGCTTGAAGACAATAGTTATATTGTTTAATAATTAAATAAAGTGTTTTGAAAAAAAAATATGTTTTTAACCGACTTCAAAAAAACGAGTAGGTTCTCAATTTGGTTTATTTTTAATGGACTTCTAAAAAAGAGGTTATCATTTCGACCTGATGTATATGATATTGTTATAATTACACAATATTAATATAAAATGTTAGTCTATGTGAGTTTCTAAATAGATATCCTAAATTTTACCGTAATTGTTATAAGAATTGTTTTGCCTTGTAGATAAATGAGTCCCAACAAAATTGTAACATGTGTATAAATTGTAATTATAATGAGTTTGTGCAATAATTCATCAGTCGTTTTGAAATTTAGCATGTTGTTTATGGGTATGTGTAAGTTTTTTTTATGATAAAACTTAAGAGGGCGTCGTGTGCATTGTAGCGCTGCCATCACTCTTTTGTTTTTATTCATCAAATTATGGCCATATCGTAAAAACCGAGAAGATACAGATCTTAAATTACTTTTTAAATCAACAGCATTACCCTCTCAATCTTTAATTTTGACGCAATTTCCAAAACAGGCAATACCGACCGTTTTATACGGTTGAGGTAATTGTGTCAAAAATATAGATTAAGAAGATAATGCTGTTGTTTAAAAAAGTCAGAATCCATATACTTTACAATCTCGTCTTCTCTGCTTTTCCATTTGATCATAATTTATGTTATCAATGTAGTGTTGGCCACGCTAGAGTACACAAAACGTCCTTTAAATTATTATTTTGCTTAAAAATATTCGAATATAATAAATTAATATAACAACATTTCCTCGTAAGCTCAGTCGGTTAAGGGGGCAGAGGGTGTGGGTTCGATTTCAACACAGGACAAACAATGGGTCTGTCTTCAGTCTGTGTGCTCTGTGTATTATATGTATGTATTTACAAAAAAAAACTATATAAGTATTTATATCAGTTGTCTAGTAACCTTTACTTAGTTTGGTATCAGATGGCGTTGTTTGATTGGTTTTCAGATCGGAACTCATATTCTTTGTATATAAACAACTTTAAGCACATTTATCTGCATTGTTAACTATAAAGGTCTGTATATATCTGTATATATAGAAATTCTTATAATCAATTATAGGATGATAAACATAGTTAATTAATATCTTAATAAAATAATTTACTAACAAACGGAAGAAAGTCCATTTTCCCAAAATTAAATCCAAGGCAGAATCTTAAATACTCACCAAGGTACCAGGAACGGTAAGCGGGAAACTTAAAAGGTTAGGATTTTATTCACACACATTTCTTTTATAGCACGGACGCTAAGCAGGAAGAATTTCGTTCAATGACCGGTCACTATTTGTCTCTGTGGCGCGCGCATAATTTGCGACGGCAAGATGTGATGACCGCTGTCATAAGGGAACGCAACGGCATATAATTATATGAGAGTGCTGGGGCGCTTCTCACCCCCACTCAATCGCAACCGCACCCGCGTAACGGGGAACTCTCCTCCTGGCGGTGACTCACCTTTGGGTTTGAGACTCACACCGTTCGAAGGGACACCCCCGAGAGCGACAACCCAAGCAGAGGCTCGTGCAAAGCTACTGTGGAACCGATCAAGACTCGTGTCACTACAACTTCTCTTGATGTCAGAAGTTTTGTATATCCTTGAAACTTGGCGTACATATAGGTTAGGTCCTGGAATAGCATATATCCTAATTTTTAACCCGAAAAATTCAAAAGTTCCCGCGGGAATAACTATAACAGAGGTAAACGAACTATAGCAGCACTTGTAGCTCGCTATAGCGAACTTAATTAGTATAATTAAGGAGTTCCACGCCGATAACGGAAGTTGGCAAAGTCTAGTATAAAATATATTAGTTCATCGTAAATTTTGATAACGGTAATTAAGTGTTCTTTCGTGTATGTTTATTTTGATGTTACAGCTTTTCTGTACTATTTGTTAAATATTTCATTTGACCATTATATTGTAAAAGCATTAGCAAAGTCCTCAATTTCTACATTCGCTTTTAAACCTGATAATTCTTTAGTTTTAGATTTCTTTTGGGATAAGAGTCTTAACTGCAAATATATAAGCAAGTATAGTGCAAGTCGGAGACTACAAGTGTTACTGTCTAGTTTGTGTATTTATTTACATGGCAAATAGGTAAATTAAACTGCATCGCTGCTTGTGAATTAAATCGGATCGGGTTGTGTGCATGACACTTGAGTCCGAACGAGACAGTGGTCCGAGGAGCCAAGAGGCGCATCCACTGAGACGGAGTATCCGTCCGGACGTGTAGTCAGCAGAAGGTCCAGTAAGGAGCTCGTATGGTCGTCTATATCTGGTATTCTCGTTAGAGAAAGTACTAGCTGAGAGAATCCATAGGTCAGAGCAAATCCATGAGCAGATATCCCTGCATAGTTAGAAGTTCGAGAACTGAGCCACTCACAATGGTGGGCGTTAAAGTCTCCAAAAATAACTAGTTCTGCTGTGGGATATTGCTCTAAAACTTTGTCAGTCGTCAAAGGTGCGTGAAAAGTCCAGTTACGTCCGTGTCACCGCTATGAGACCTGTATAGGCACGCATAGATACGAGTGTGGTCGCCGTGATCTACGCGCACCCACAATATCGACAGGTCCCTGTCTTCAAGGCTATGAAGTCGGCGACAGCAGATATTCTCCCGGACGAACATACATACACCGGCACGACTCAAAAAATTGTGCTCGAGTTTGTAGCCGGGATAATGAAGGTATGATGTGTCGGCCGGGCAGGATATCTGCGTCTCCGTTAGAAAGAGAATGGTCGGCTGCGCAGTCTCGAGGTGATGGTGGACTGCATTAAGATTTGCGTGAATACCCCTGATATTGCAAAAATCCACATTGTATGTGGATGGAGTAGCCGCTGTAAAAACTCTTTTCCTTTTTCTATTTCTGGCCATTTTATATAAAGTTACTTAGACTAGGGATGAGGATTCACTGCACAGACAGCTTAGGAGACAAAAAGGTGCGGTACTAAGACTGCCGAAGCTCAACACAGATGATACGGTTGCTGGCACGGCGGGCGGAAGGGCCCCTGATCCATTTCTGTTGTAGTAGCCGGGTCCAATCCGGTCTCCTTCTCCAGCACGACTACCACTTCAGAAACACAGCACCGCCAGGAACACAGCACTACTCTATGTTAGTGTTATTGTGGCCGCGGTTTTCTGTAAGGTGGAGGTACTTCCCTAGTTCGGGCCGCTCATTCGAGCATGTACTCGCTATGCCCCGCTTAATTGTTGGAGTAGCTTATTCGATTGAGTACTTGCAGTGCCCTACCTCTCTTGAGAAAGACCCCCCATTGTGTTGTCTTGCTATTTCGGAGGCCAAGAAAGACCTGATAAGTCCTTGTATTAAAGAAATTATATCTCTTAAGTTGCATCCGTGGTACTATTCCCCACCTAGTAGCAAAACTACATTAGATGTAGTAGGCGAATCAGATTTTATTAACGGAGAATGTTTCCATGAAACGGTTCTTTTATAATTTTTATCCATTTCAAGCACACAAAGATATCAACTTCAACTTATACAAAAGGCACAAAAGGCTTTACTGAGACCTTATTGGAAACAGTCTCGCGCTATTCGGATTATGGGATTTCGGAGAAAAATGTCTGCAAGATAATTCAGACTTCCATACTTTTTTCTCTCGAATTACAGAGACAGAATAGCTCGAAACTGTTCCCAAGAAAAGTAGTTAGTTTGGCTAACGGTGACGCGCCCATGCTGGCCACAACGTGTTCCTGGAAGGCAGTAAAGAAGAAGCTAAATCGCATTCGGGTGCAGTTACGTGCAACTCATCAAATTTAAAAAACAGGAAAAAGATTTAATACATGCTTATATAATTCATTTTGCAAACTGAAAACTCACTAAAATTAATTATTTATTTGTTACTACGGTAAGTTTTGTCATATTAAACAAAATCATATTTGTATATTCACTCAAACGACTTAGTTAGTTGCAACCCAACCCAACCTAAAAGCATGGGTTTTTTGGTCACCACAATCATATAGTGAATTTTCTTTACGAGTCCAGAAGCGATTTTAATCAATATTTCGAAGTAAAACTAACTTAGTGCGCTGAGGCAATTTAAATATCATTCTATCATAAAAATATGTCTAAATTCATTAAGTTATTTTGTCTTCTCATGTGTAAGGAATAATCGTTGCATTTGGTGAGTTTTGACATTTCCTATCTCAGTCATACAAAGAGCTAGAGCCATGGTGGTAGGATAGAAAAATAAAGAAAAAAATGTGAACACATAATGTTAATTTTCGCTCTACGCGGACGATATACAAGTACTAGACAAAAAATGTATGAATATTCTCATCAAATAAATTAAGTTTTTTTTCTACAACTATTTAAAAATCATGAAAAAACTTATGTATTTCGATGAGCTGACCTTTTATGATACATTTTTCGTGTGAATTTTAAACAGTTAATATTTGATGACATTGATGAGTACATTCTAGACAATTTAAAGTGCTTCCTTGAAGACAAATATTATTCTTTATTTGACAAAATATATACTCACATCAAAACAACAAATTGAAACAATGTTATTCTTGAGCCAACACAATATTGTTTTTCTCATATAGGAAACAACATAATTCTTGACCAAATGAATATTATCTCAACTGAAGACAAAGTTTTTTGTACGAAATTTTGTATGAAATATGTGGTGTGGGGACTAACATATATTTTAATGATGGTAACGATAGAGTACATCGTAGGCAGCAACGTTAGTATGGTTAATATTTTTCTGTGACCCTCTCCAGCCCGCTGGAAAAAAATAAAATCTAAAGGAGGTGTGTTCCAATGACCGACCAATTTTTTGATGAAAATCGATCGAACCGAAATCCCCCAGGTTCCATCCTTTATATCAGAGTTGGTTAAAATTGTTAAAAAAAAACTTATAAAAAATATTATTTTAAACGTATATATCTTTCTGCGACTTTTAAAACAGATGTTGGATTATCATTGGACCACGACTTACTTCTGAATTCAAGGTTAAAAATTCCGTCACCTATTTGTTTCCGCCTTCTGCTTCTGTTCCAAAACGGCGTGAAAAAATTAATTAACATAAAATTATAAAACATTTAATTTTTATAGCTAATAAGATAGTTAAGTGTAGTGAAGAACGCTTAGAAGGCGGTCATTACTACAAAATGAATTGCATTAAGTGTTTCTTGGTTTTAATATTTTTAAACGAAAATGCTGTAGTACAGTCAAGTGTTATTATAAACACATCATATGGCACGTTAGCAGGAGAATGGAATGAAACTGATACTGGGAAAACCTATGCTACATTTCGAGGTGTTCCTTATGCAGAACCACCAGTTGGTGAAAACAGATTTGAGGTAACATCACAATATACGTTCAGATTTAGTATGTGTAAAATGTTACCTTTCTTCTTTATAAACGATATCTAAAGCGAAATGATTGCGGATGTGAACAAATACCTTTTATGTACACAAAAATTTACCATAATTTTATTACAATCGGTTTATCATTAGAAGATCCAACTCACACTTGACTTGTGTTTTCCTCAGAAACCTTTTCCAGCGTGTGCACAACAACTAACCAAAATTTCATTACAATTGGTTAACCCTTAGTAAGCGAGTCCGATTTGCACTTGACCCTTTTTTTATTACATATAAACTTTGCTCTAACAATAACAAATACACCGAAACAAATTGGTTCAGTTCTTGAGTTTTTGTTAGACTAACCAACGTCAATTGATTTTTTTATATATATATAAAGTAGCGGCCTGTCCCGGCCTCGCACACAGGTGGACTTTTATTTTTGAAACATTTTGCGATAAACGTGGAGTAAATGTATGACATACGTTGTTTTTTTTTTCAAATCACAATTTATATTTCTATTCATAAAACTCAAAATATTCAATGTCAGTTGCGTCCCCTAGGTAGGGATGGGAGCAGGGAGCCGACCGCTCGTATGAGCTGACCACGGCTGCGCGGCGCGGTTTTCTATTAGTATTTTGTTTAGATTGGCATTTTTTTAATTCGTAATATCTTTTGAATGGAATGTCCAATTTCAATAATTCAAAAATTAATCTTCAGGTATTGAAACAGTCTTAAATATGAAATGATTTATTTAAATAGGGATTAAATACAAGGGTATGCTTGACATGGTCTGATTTTTTGTCGGCAGTTCTATCAACTTTTTAAATGTAAAAAGGAGTTATAGTGTCATAACTACAATAGTTGGACATGTGGTATTCCGAAGTTTTTTATAGATATTGATATGTCCTTTAATATTGTTGAACATTTTTTAGGGTTCCGTACCTGAGAGGTAATTAGAAACCCTAATACTAAGGCTTCGCTGTCCGTCCGCCCGTCCGTCCGTATGTCACCAGGCTGTATCTCATGAACCGTGATAGTTAGACAGTCGAAAATTTCACAGAAGATATATGTTGCCGCTATAACAACAAATACTAAAATACAGAAAAAAATAAAATATTTAAGGGGGCTCCCATACAAAATACGTAATTTTTTTTGCTCGTTTTTATAGATGATGGTACGGAACCCTTCGTGCGCGTGTCCGACTCGCACTTGGCAGATTTTTTTGTTCTTTTATCCATAGTTTTCTCAGCGCATGCGATGAAAGACATTTTATGACATTTCTTTACACTTTGGTTTACATTATTGAAGATTTAGTAGGGATCCCTAATTTTTCCTTGTAAAAAATATAGCCTATGTTACTCAGGGATATTGTAGCATTCAAATGGTAAAAAAATACTGGAAATCCAGTAGTTTTTAAGTTTATCCGTTACGAACATACAAAAATACAAAGCTTTCCTCTTTATAATATTAGTCTAAAATAGGTAAAAACCAAAAAATTTATAATTAACAATAAACCTGTGAAACTTGATCTCATAATGGAAGTTTGTACGGAACCCTCCTTGCGCGAGCAGCCAGACTCGTACTTGGCTGGTTTTTTAGTCATAAATGGTTTTGAAGTCGTTTTTTATTTATTTATTTTTAAATGTATTTTATTGTTTTTGATCGGATAATATTATTATTTAACACTTTAGGAGCCACAACCACTTCAGCCATGGTCTGGTAATTTGAATGCTACAGAATATTCACCAGCTTGTTTCCAGTTCGATTTATTTACAAACCAGGCTATAGGTAAGTGTATAAACGTTTTGTAATATTATTTCCAAATAAATTATAAATTCGTAAAAAATAAAATACTGGAAGATTAATAAAGAAAAAATGTGTGTAGAACATCCAATAAGACTATTTCTTTCTTGGAAGCAGACGGGACTCATATCAATCCCGGTTTAAATAGTGTACCTACCTACTGATTTTTCATAGTTACATATTTAGTTTGTTTTAATTTCTGTTTAGTTCTTAATGTTTCTGCATCCGTTTTTTTTTATTATCTATTTTTTTTTTATTAAGACTTTGATTTTTAAATTGAGACATCAAATAATAATTAAGAATCAAAAGAACTAACCTTGTGAAATTTGATATCTAATCATACGAGTGTCTTGACCGAAGATGATTACAGTAAGTACGCGAGATGATGCTTTTCTAACCACACATTTAAAAATTAAAATTTACATAGGTAGTTTCCACTACCGGATCAAGGTAGGGTGGGAACGTAATCATATACTGCTAATATCAAAATCGATATCAAACTTCACAAGTCAAGTTTGTTTGATTCTTAATTAAACTACGTATCTCTCCTGAAGATGATTAGAGTTTACATGTAGATGTTTAATGTTGTGTTTATTACCTGATGATAGTTATGCGCCTGTGTTTGAAGTTTTAATTAAATTATTGGTTTTATATGTATAGGTCAAGATTTTTAATCCTTCACATCAGCGGCCACACACAGAGTTTTCGTTTATAGATAACCACATTATAATGTGTGTCTCAATTTCTTTTTAACAAACACTTTGAGCTTTTGCTCTTCTTAATCGAAGTTAAAAGATAAATTTGTTGTGAAATTTTTTACACCAATTTAGAGTTCCAAATTGGGGACAGTTATTTTGATAAAATTATACTTACATTTTAACGACCTTTTAATACTGAAAATAATTACAATTATTAAACTATCATATTTTCTTGATGTAAGAACAGGAACAAAACTGATCGACAGCTGTTAAGTGTTCTGTAACTAGCGCCAGTTGTAAATTAATCTGTCAAGTATTCTTATATTAGCATTACGCTATTATTGTTACAATATAGCTACTGTGATTTTCGTTGTAGGTTTTTTGGTAAAATCGAAGCTATTATATGCCCAGGCTTGGCCTCAGATAATAGTCAATGGCGACCACGAACTGGAAAGCGCAGCGTGGGACGTCCCCCCCGCTAGATGGACAGATGACCTTATAAAGGTAGCGGGGAGCCGTTGGTTGCAGGCGGCACAGAGCGGCGGCGCTGTGGAGAAAGTTAGGTGAGGCCTATGTCCAGCAGTGGACATCAATGGGTTGATAAGATGATGATTTGAGAATTTAATGTGTCTTTAAAAAAATCAGTATTTTAGCGATAAAAAACAAACCGCTAGACCGATTTTGTTCAAATTATTTTCAGATCTAAGTCATGACGTGGCATATCGATTGCTATGGTCACAAGAGCTATTTGGTCCGCTTCTTGAGATATCAATGGACAAAACAAAGCTAACCTTTATACATACACACACACACATACACGCACATAGACATCACTCCAAAAATGATGGCAAACTATTCTCCAGGTCTCAAAACGTAAAGAAAACGCAAATTTACTGATTTCGGTTCTTGGACTTAACAACTTCCATCAAAAGAAGTAAAAAATATTCTCAAGGGAATTTACTACCAAACTAATACTTTAAATTTTTGTTAGGTTTTGAAGACGATGTAATTTTTTTTTATGTTTTGTTTTTCTTATTCAGGTTCTGAAGATTGTTTATACTTGAACATCTTCAGCTCTAATCCCGAGTCCAACGCTACGTTGCCTGTCATCGTTTTCATTCATGGAGGAGGTTTGATGAGTGGCACCGCCTCTCAGTATGATCCTGTCAGACTCATGGAGTATGATGTAGTTGTCGTAACGATAAATTATAGATTAGGACCTTTGGGTAAGTCAATTGACGTTGAGGATGTCATACACAGATTAAGAAGCACATTTCAAAGTATTATTTAGAAAATTATTTAGGCAAAAAATTTAGTTTAATCATAATAGTTTACGTAAAGAAAGGTATAGCCTCAATGGTCTCTGTTATATATAACTCTTTGAGCAACTACGTAAGTACTTACACTTGCTCATAAAGTCGCTCTTACTGCGCATATCTTAGGTTCTTTTTGCAGCTTATAAAATACGGCTGAGTTTTACTTCACCCTATATCGTAGCCTTAAGGCTGCATTGTAAGATAGAAAGGCGTAAATACGACGTTTTTACCTTACTGAATGATTACCCGACTGCCGAAGAAACGAGGATGATTTTTTACGAGCGTAAAAAGTTTTTTTTTTCAAGATCCTCGAAATGGGTATCAAAATAAAGGGCTTTAAAAGGCGAGTACGAAAATATTGAACACTTATAGTAAAATACCCAAGCGCGAGTAAAAGACTGGAACAAAATAACTTTTACCTGTAACAAAAAAAGTGCACATCGCCGCTAAAGAAGTTTTCACGTCAAAAAGAAATAAATAAATAATAAAAAGATACGGCTGCAGAAACACTAATAAGTAAACAGGAATAAAAAAATACAAATTATTTAACTACAAGCAGACGGGACTAATTTTAAGGTATCTACTATTGTTGGATACTGACCTTATGTGTCGGCCGTCTCGACGTATGGGGACAGTCCGTGTGTCTTATCGTCAGCAGGGGCCTAGTTTGCACAGAGGCAATTTACTTTAAGGGTATCAATGCAATGGGATAAGAAAATAACAACTATGTTATGTCTTATTCACCGGCGTCGCCGCCAGCCGCCATTGGTAGCTGGAATCCGTATCAAACCGTTTCAATACTGGCGCGGTGTAGAAGCTGGGAAAATGCTGTTAAAGAAGTGTGCACCGGATGCACTAGTCACTAACACTTCACTAAAACTATTGTCACGGTGGACGAAATGTTCAACACAATATGAAACTCCGATCACAACAGCGGATGTGTGCGTAGTCGTCTGCAACTTTTCGAGAATTAAATGCACAGCAGGCGTGAGCTGGCGCGCAGTCCGTCCTACGAAGAGAAAGAAGAAAGATGACGTCACCGCTTTTCTTTAACAAACAATCCTCCGGCCCAGCCAAATCGAATCGGGCTGCGACTTCTTAAGTGGGAGAATCCTAAAAAACAGGGAGTCGGGACAAGAACGCCACAGCTCGTCTCAGAAGTAAGTCACAAACTAATATCTCAGCAAACTCGAGGAACTCTATCCTGCCCTAGATGGAAACTTTACTATGACAAGGTCGGAGAGGATCTTAGGAGGTTCCGTTTAATTAAACCACCGGACGCGCTGCTTCAGGAGGTGAAGATACTCCACTGAGAATCGTTTCCAAAATTATTTTGACATCTGCTGCAGAAGTTATCGGCCAGGATCTTGGCCATGGCCTCCGGCTCCAAATCTAAGCCAATCAGCTCTCGGTAGGCCTGGCTCAGCACCTCCATTCTGTCCCCTAACTGTCGCGATCGCGCAATCAAGGCCTGCCGCCTGTCCAGCCTCCCTATTTTATTCCTAGCCGACGCTTACCACCGCAGGACATCCACAACTCTCGCCCTCGGTTTAGAAAACACAAAAAAAATCAAAGGTAAAAACAAAACTACAAAAACCTAATTAGCAGTGCAAACTGTTGCCTAAAATAACCGAACAAAATTCGACACCAACAAAACTAATTAGCAATACAAACTATAACCTGAAACATACACCGAAAACAGAAACCAAAAAAATGAACAAATAAACAAACCCTAAATTTTAATAGTATATTTGCGTGCGCAACCCTAATTCAAAACAAACCAAAAAAATACACAAATAAATTGATAACAGATAACAAAGGCGCGCGGAGCCCTTACTGTTTTAACCGATCGCGTTTCTCTTATTGCTTACCTAAACAATACCTAACTTAAACAAGCCTAACAAATATCATCGACACATAAGGCCAGTTTTCGAGGTCCGTGAATCTAAAATTACGACTGTTACCTGTATCCCAAAAAACGACGGTCTGCTTACCAGATGCTAGAAACTGACCTTATGTGTAAGCCGTCTCGACGTAGGAGTGACAGTCCGTATGTCCTATCGTCAGTAGGGCCCTAGCTTGCACAGAGGGAATTTACTTAAAGGATATCAATGCCCATTAGGTGGACAAAAAATTAGGTGGAAGAGTCTATTGATCAAGATGTCATATTTCTTTTAACATTTTTACACTTTACATGGCGTGCGCTGACTAAGAGTTCCATACATTTTTAAGGTGTAAGTTAGTTTATGTCATGTCCAGATTGAGTGTATTTAATAGAACTCCGCCTGGGTGGAGCCGTGGGAAATAGCTACTCCTTTGTTGTAATAGATGGCGCTACATACAGCGCATCAACTCTAGGGGAGAATAACGTTTGCTGGACCAGCTGCTTTGATATCTAAACATTTAATCAAAATACTTACTTTTTAAGGTTTCCTAAGTACAGGCGATGCCGTGGCTCCAGGTAACGCTGGACTGAAGGATCAGAGCATGGCCTTATATTGGATTCACAATGAGATTGGAAACTTTGGAGGCAATCCTGACAGCATAACTCTTATTGGATCCTCTTCCGGTTCTAATTGCGTCTATCTTCATTATTTATCTTCGTGGTCAAATGGTGAGCTTTTTAGCTAATACGGTGAAAAATTTTAGTTCAAGTTTAACTATAGGACTCAAAACTTATTTATACCTTTGACTAATATAAGCACTAATGTTTAGAAAAAAATAAGGGAATTGCGAATAATTAACAATTTTTTAGATGAACAAGAAGACTAATTTCTTTTACGACAGCCGAACTGACTGTCATTTTTCTCGACTTATTATTTTTATAATTAGATGTTTATATTTCCTAGCCTCATTCTGCTAACATTCAAAGCTATCATTGAATATAGCTTTAATATGCTTACTTGTAAATTGGCGGTTTTTAGGGTTCCGCAGTCAAAAAGCAACCTCTTATGGTTAGGCTAAGAAAGTGGTAAAATAAAATCAGGAAAGTGAAATTACATAGAGGGGATGACAGTTTTGTCTTCTATCCCATGGTGTGTGATGACTTTGAATTGGTAGTTTTCGATTTAGAGATCCGTTTGAGAAATATTAAGCTTTGAAGTGCTTTTTTTTGTTATAATCAGTGTCAACCCCCCCCCTTCTGACAGCTAAGAGGTTGTTTTTTGGATATGTGGAAAAAATAACGTCAGTAGTAGCTGTAGGAACATAACAGTTAAATAGAAAACTATAACAACGACGCCTTTTTTTTAATTTCACGTTTGCAGGTTTTCCCACGTGGATTTCCATCACCGACAAGTCAGTAGTAAATAATCAAAGTACTTGAGATATTAAGAAAAAGAAACCTAGGCTTTCGAACTTTCGCCACTTAGGATACAAAGTGAAATTGAAACCCCGAGGCCATTACCGACTTTCACTTTATTAGGCTTTACAACAACTTATTAAATATACTTGTGACTTGTAACTACGGAACCCTACCCTGCGCAGAGCGTGACAACACTAAGCCGGTTTTTTTATAGAGATAATGTTTGTGCTTCAGGTACTTTTCATAGAGGTGTACAGAGCAGTGGTTCTGCTTTCTCTCCTTTGGCTCTAGACGAAAAACCAGTCCAAAAGACCAAATACGTAGCTGGTAGGGTAGGATGCCCAAACGACACTAGTGAAGAGATGATAACTTGCTTGAAGAACGCATCTGCTGAAGATATAGTTAATGCACAGCTAGAATTATTAGTAAGTTACTAGGAATAAATACTATCCTAAACAGTTTAGTCCTAAAACTCAAATTGATTAACTAGCTTTTGCCAGCTGCTCCGCCCGCGCCTATATTTTATTTATTTATGACTAAACAACAAACGGTCATTACAGAAATTTTACAATACATTACAGTTATATAAACATTGATTAGACATATAGCGTCTTTACAATATTAACTATAATAAACATTAAAGCTATAAATATGTATATACATATTTTTAAATATATTTAGTAACGAATTAAATTTGGTTATGTAAAATAGAATAGAAATTATTATTATTCTCAATATAAATTATTGAATGAAAGAAATTTATTACATTTCTTATTAGATCTAAAGGCATATAAATATTAAGTTAAATAAATGAATAAAAATTTGGAAAATCCAAAAGTGCACGCCTCATAGCGGTCATACACATTTAAAAAAAATATTCTTAAACAAAAACTCAAGTTTTTTAAAATAAAATAACAAATAAGGTAAGGAAAAAATATACTATAAAATAAAAATAAAAATATATATATAGATATACAGTATACAGTGGTATATTAGTTTTTTATAAATTATAATTAAACGACAGTACTTAGAACGCTAATATTAACTAGGAATCAGCACAGTGTAATACTTTATATATTAAAAACAAAAGTATTCCGGTAAGATGAATTTTTCGACCAATTTCTCTGCCACATACATGGTCACATAAACACAGACTCACGGACGTCCAAGAATGATTAGTTTTAATGTTATTATTTATTATATTAAACAAATTAATTGTTTATAAAATGTACCATATGTGCTAGACAGATTAATTAACTTCATATTAGTGCACTCATATTATCCTGTAAGTGTTATATTAAAAAAAAAGGGGTTTGCACTCTGGGAGTGCCGGCAGAAGTAAAAACCTTTTCACACGATTCGCGCTTAACATTCAAATATGTTACAAGACAACTCGTATCGTATCGTATCACATTTTAACATGTGTAATCCGCACTTTTATTATTATAAATAATAATGTTTGTTTATTTACTTTTTTGACGTAGTTAATTGTAAATAAACGCGACACGAGTTCCGTCTTACGAATTTTCTATAAATTTTCGATCAGGACACGTGACCTGACGCGAGTTTGACAGTTTTTACCCATCACAAAAAAAGTGCACAGCGCCGCTAAAGAAGTTTTCACTTCAAAAAACGTCATTTAAGTTTTAAAAGACTGGGTTTTTTGACATGTCGAGAGTAAAGCACTACCTCACCGCTCCGCTTATGAGGCGTGCAATTATGGAGTTTTAGTAACAAATTCATTAACATTATCATTAGTGTATTGTTGGGAATATCTTAATCTGTATACATATATAAAAGGCAAACGTTACTAAGTGACTGACTGGCTGACTGATCTATCAACGCACAGCTTCAACAACTGGACGGATCGTGCTGAAATTTGTCATACATATAGCTGTTATGATGTAAGCGTGCGCTAAGAAAGGATATTCCAAAACTCACCCCCTAAAGGGAGTGAAACGGAGGTTCAAAGTTTTTATGGAGCACCAAGATCGCGATGCTATTAATACATTAATTAATCCATTAGTTAATTGAGGTTATATTATTAATTATTTTTGAGAGAGAGAGAGAGCCGACTACGCAAATAATCAAATTTAGGGCGGGCGAAGCCAGAAGCAAAGCTAGTTGGATAATAAGTAGTTAAAAAAGAACCGGCCAAGTGCGAGTTGGTCTCGCGCACCGAGGGCACCATTTATGTAATTTACAAACCAAACAAACAAAAAACAACAAGCACAAGGGTTGTGCCGCTAAGCGGTCACGCATCCAATCACTGTCTAAGCCTGACTTTACTTAACTTTGAATATTGTTTCCAACAAACAAATGTGTTACTGTTTCTCTCAATAATAATAAGCTAGATGGCGCTGTACCGATAATTTAAAATAGGCCGGTTTTTATTATTTTTTGTTATACTTTAAGGTTTACACTTTTTTCACTAAAAGTTTGAAATTTGTATGTTTTACTCATTTAACGAATTTGTATAAGGACTCCCCAAACTAATGTGTTACTGTGCCTCTTAATACTATTGCTGGATAGCGTTATACCGGTAATTTAAAATGGCAATGGCTTCAGCCCGTCTCACACTATGGCCTATTTTTTTTATTTGTTGTTATAATTTAGAGTTCACAGTATTTTTTACTCTAAGTTTGAACTGTGTATGTACGAGTATTAATGTTAACAAGTGGGGAAAGTTGTTTTTTGTGAAGAGTGCCAACTTTAAATCCCGAGCTAGCGAGGTAGTCTTAAATTGAATCACGATCGTAGTGGGTGATTCTAATAAAGACTACTGAGCACAATAAGGGATTTAAAGGCACGAGTCCTAAAATAATTTTCTCTCGTGTTAAACATACAACTTTTCACCTCTACCAGGGCAAAAAAATAGGTCTCAGGAAAGAAACACACTGAAGGCCATTTTAAGCAATAAGTTTATTCTAATTTACAAATGTATACTACCTACTATACTCTGCTCCTATCAAAAAATAAACGACGGGTAGGTACTAACTACACTTTTTAACATTAGCACCTTTGGAAAGTCGCTAATTATTGAACAATTCGTATGCTTTCAGATATTTTTCACATGGCTTCTCTGGTAAAAAGCTTAGTTCAGCATTAGACACTTGTTGTCTTAGCTCTTATGGTGTTAATGAAATAGCTTCATAACTCGAGTCACTCACTTTTTTTTATATATTTCTGTGAATTGTAAATTGTGACTAATGGTACCGTAATTAAGTAAATTGATGATGTTTTCTTAATTTTTTTTTTATTTTTTTTGATGTGACATTTATATTGGGATGACCGAACAACAAATGCAAATTCGAGAACTGTAATCTAATAAAGGAAGAGTATAATATCTTCATAACTCGAGTCACTCACTTTTTTTATATCTTTCTGTAAATTGTAAATTGTGACTAATGGTACTGTAATTAAGTAAATTGATAATGTTTTCTTGAATTTTTTCGATTTTCTTTTGATGTGACATTTAGGATATTTTAAGTGTTAATAAATATTTGAATGGCTTAGTGAAGCCGAGATTCCTGTATGCTTTTTGGATTATGATGTCAATATGTTCATTAAAGGATAATTTTTCATCTATGATAACTCCTAGGTCGCGTTCACTATGTCCACGTGCAAGTGATTTGCCAAAGAGATTGTACAAGAAACATGTTTGTTTTTTATTGCGTATGTAGCTTACGACTGAGCATTTATCTATGTTAAGGAAGAGCTCATTATCGTGACAGTATCTGGCAAAAGTTTCAAGTTCCAATTGTAATTCAACAACCAGTTTCTTATGAAATAATTCTATATAGTTTAACATACATTAAAAGGTTGCTAGAGTGATCTAATTTACTATTAATATCATAAATATGAATATTAAAAAGCAACGGTCCAATATGAGACCCCTTTAAAATTCCTGAGGGGATATTTAGGAATTCAGAGCAGTAAGTAACCCTACAGAAAAACTCCTTGAGATCGATTTTTAACATATGAATCTATCCATCTTAGGAGGCTGTCATGCACACCGTTCCTCCAAAGCTTATCCAACAAAAGATTGTGAATGATTTTGTTGTACACAACAGCCACCTGAAGGTTTTTGTCATTTGCCGAGAGTACAAACTCTGTAAAACGTAATTAAGTTAAATTAAACACTGCGTCCATTAATGAAACCATGCTAATTATTGAATATAAGATTAACATAAGCATATGATAGGTAGGAGATCACTATTGTTTCCATTATTTAACCAAAAAAACTTGGTTTTGGAATAGGTCTATACTCTGTCCTTTGGTAAGGTTTAGATTTTTCAGGAATTGGTTGAACAATAGACTTTTTCCAATTTCGGGAAAAGTTTCTGAACTGATTGACGGCTAGTATAACGTAAAAAATTAGCATTAAGAGCGGTTTTGAGCACTTAGATATAAAGAAGGGATGGATTCCATAATAACCTAAACATTTCTTGATATTCATTGTACTTAATTTTATTAACGAACCGTGTCTTTAAGTATTTAAATAGTAATTATGTTATGTTTCCTCATCATGGTAATATCGCGTGTTACTTTAATTATGTTTCACAAATACAGAATAAAAATAGTCATTAAAAGCGTTACAGATGTCGATACCGATATTTAAGACTTGGCCTTGATAAAACATTTTATCTGGCACGTTATTATTCTGTTTTTTGGATTTTATATTTACGCCTAAAAAGACTTTGGAATTTTCCTGACATTATTTTCGCTATTTTCTATGTACAGTTCATATATATATTTCTATTTTTTTAAAACGTGCTCTTAAGACGGATAAGCTATGATAATAACTTTGATTAGCATATTTTAACCGGTTTTTATGAAACTTGCATTTTTCTTTGCTTAATTTTATTTAAGCCTCAGGTTACCACGGTGGGTAATTTGAACTTGAGCTATGGTTAAATACATATTTACTCATCAAATTAGTCAAGGTTTCGTAGAAATATCCTGTAGTAGAATTAATATCTGTAAGTGGTATAAGCTCTTTGTTCTAGTCAATTGCAGAGAGTTCTTTGAAAATAATTAATAATCCACTTTAGAAATCATTTTTTTAGTGTGAGTATTTTCAATAGAGTCTTATGAATGTTAAAAGATAAATTTATAGTACTTGGAGTTCGAGCTTTGCTCGATTTTATTAACAACTCCATCTTTTGTCAAGTAGCTTTAGTGTTACTCAACAACGCCATATATTGTCGAGTAGCTTTAGTTTCGCTGTCTCGATAAAAATAATAGTATTACTACTCGCCAATAGATGTCAGGAAGAAGCATATTTTTCAGTTTATCATTGCCTGGAAACACGGATAAAACGACGTTTTCTGATAATGAATCCTAGCTAGATCGATTTATCGCCCCTAAAACCCCCTGCTTAATTTAATGAAAATCATTCGAGCCGTTTTGAGATTCAGATTATATATTCAAATTTAAAATTTATTCCGTCACAAATTTATGATTACATAATTTACTGAACCGATACTAAAACATAATATTAAATTATGATTTCAATAGGTGTAGATTACTAATAAATATTGATTTGTAATACCTATATATAACTGTTGAATTTGTTTTAAGTGGAAAAAGATACATTGTTCATATTTCTTCTTTCAAAGACCACTTTTTGATAATCATAAAAAATTTAGTGCTGTAGCGAGCTGTAGCAGTAGGCGTAGATTTGTGCGCGTGGAATTCGTTTATAGTTATTAATTCGAGAACCTTTGATTTTTTTAGGTTAACTGATACATATCTACATAATTTTATTTTTCGGGTTCCGTACCCGAAGGGTAATTACCGGAACTCTATTACTAAGGCTCCGCTGTCCGTCAGTCCGTCCGTCCGTCTGTCACCAGGCTGTATCTCATGAACCGTGTTAGTAAGACGGTTGAAATTTTTACAGAAGATGTCTTTCTGTTGCTGCTATACCAACAAATAAGAAAAAAAAGAATAAAATAAATATGTAAAGGGTCTCCCATACAACAAACGTTATTTTTTGCTCGATTTGCAACAGGCAGACGCTTAAAACATTCACAGAATATTTAGTTTTATAGTCACTTTAAAAATGAATGATTTAATTAAAATAAAAAACGAGTTGCACTCCGGGAGTGCCGGCAGAAGTGAAAACCTTTACACACGATTCGCGCTCAACACTCAAATATGTCACAAGACATGTCTTTGACATTGTCAAGAAATAAAAATGTTTGTTTATTTACTTTTTTGACGTAGTATATTTGACATCGCAATCTGTCATAGAATTTGTTTAGAATTTATTAAGAATTTCCACGATTAGGACACGTGACCTGACGCGAGTTTATCATTTTTTACCCATACTAAAAAAAGTGCACAACGCCGCTAAAGAAGTTTTCACTTCAAAAATTTAATCTTTGCGTGTTTTTCATTAATTGCATGCATTTATTTTCGTGGAAATTTGTAAGACGGAAACCGTAATGCCACGCCTATTATATTTTTTATTTTTAGTATTCGCGATTATGAGTAGTACAGGGAGGTTGGATATGGAATTTTAATTCTATGACAGATTGCGATGTCAAATATACGACGTCAAAAAAGTAAATAAACAAACATTATTATTTCTTGACAATGTCAAAGACATGTCTTGTGACATATTTGAGTGTTAAGCGCGAATCGTGTGTAAAGGTTTTCACTTCTGCCGGCACTCCCGGAGTGCAACTCGTTTTTTTATAACTATTTTATACGGTGGCAGAAAAGCTTGCGGTCCGCCTAATGGTAAGCGGCTACCGCAACTTATGCTCGCTTGCATAACCTGAAGCAATAGTGTGTACCTACAACTTATAACTTCGATTTTATTGAGATTTTACTACTTTATAAAGCATTATCCAAGAATTTTGTACATTGGATTGAATATTTTTTTCTTGAGAAAAAGTTAAAAATTTAGAAAAATAACAAATTATGAATATTGTTGTTATGTTATTTTTCTAAATTTTTAACTTCTGAAAGATCTGAAAATAGTTAAAGCAAAATCGGTCCATCGGTTTATTTATATGGTTCCGTACCTAACGGGTGCCAACGGAGGCCCATTTACAAAGCCTATACTTTCTGTCTGTCTGTCTGATCATTAAAAGGCTCTATCTTTTAACGTATCTATCTTTTATAACGGCGGATTATCTAACAAGTAATGAAAAATAAATTTAATGGATACAAGAAACACATTTTCGTTGTTTTTGCTCTATCGTAAAAACAGTAATACGTACAATCTTCAAGCTTGCAGTGTGAACTCTAAAGTATAACTACAAATAATAAGGTCAGCCAAGTGTGAGGCAGGCCGAAGCTGTTACCATTTTAAATTACTGGTACAGCGCCATCTAGTCTATTATTAAGAGGAACAGTAACACATTTGTTTGTTCGTGGCATCCTTTTTTGTTTATGTTTGTAAATTGCGTTAATTGTGGTAGGTATGGAACTCTCGGTGCCCGAGTCCAACTCGCACTTGGCCGGTTTTTTATCGCTAAAAAACTGATTTTTAATGAAGCAAAAATGTTCTCAAGAGATGGTGCTGGTGCGGTACTTGTTACCGAACTAATTTTTTTTTTTTTATTTATCTAGGTATCGCCCGTTCGTTTGTACTTTATCTTTGGCCCTGTTGTTGAATCTGCAGAAGTGGAAAATCCATTCATAGCACAGAATCCTTACAAGATAGCTCAAAGTGGTTTAATGCAGAAATTACCTCTCGTGATGACAAATACAGCGGCCGAAGGCCTCGCACCGAGTTGTGGTAAGTTTTTAAAGGGTAAGATAGACTACAGTGACCTTGCTTTAGTATAATCTGCTTTTTTTAAAGTACTTAGTGATACTTCTACTTCTAGAGTCTTATTACGCACAGTTACATGAAGTGACCTAAGGAAAATAATTTTATTCGAACTATGGGAACAGCGCCATCTCGGTAAAATAAGAAGAACGAAATTGTTAGCAGCCACCTAGCGCCGCCATTAGATATTTTTAACTCTTCCTTGAGATAAAAAGTTACTATTATGGATCTGGAAATCAAAATAGCTACCTTTGGGTTTTCTTTACGATTTGTGATCTTGGGAATAATTAGCGACTATTTTTGGAGTGTTAGAGTTAGTATGTTCTTCGTTCTTCTTATCTTACTAAGATGGCGCTGTTCGTATAGTTCATACAAAATTATTTTCCTTACGTCACTTCACGTAACTATGCGTGATAAGCCCTATATTCTAGTAGTAGAAGAAACAAACAGTAGTATACTTGTAGAAACAAATTATACTAAAGCAAGGTCACTGACGTATATCTTCCCTTTTTTTTTTTTTTTTGAAGTCAGTTAAAAATAGAATCGGAATTTATTTACAGGGTGGAACCGCTAAGTGATCTCACTCAATTATTGATAAACCACACACGATATCGAAATACTGATCCTGGAAGTGCTTCACTATTTCAGTGGATCTATCCGAAAATTTGATGTTTTCAGCTTTCTTTCATACATTGAGTATGGCGACATGGCACTTATCGCATGATACATAAATAATTTCGATAATACACTTTTAAACTTTCTTTTCAACAAAAGAATACGCCATTATTACTCAATTAAAATCACAAAACTTTTTTGTACAACCAAAGTACTAAGTATTTAAAGCGACGTCAAAACTAGACATTAGTGAACTCAGATTTATTAAGTACGTCATATTTTCATGGAAGCCACAAATTTAACCAAATTATATGTGACCTCATACCTATTTTAGCTCAAAATGATAAAATAAAAGATAAATCTCCTTTCGTAACTTACGAACAAAACATAATATTAAAAACATCCTAAACAAAAAATCTCAAATCTCAAGGTTTACTGGAGGAAATCCTTATTTAGAGATGAGTGTGTCTCTGTGCATATTTAATTACTACATATAAATTGATGTTATTAATTTGTGTGCTAAATAAAAAAAAAACTTACTCTAAGTTGTTACTACAACTAATAATTGTTCTTCTAGTACTCCGCCTTGCCGTCGTCCTCATTGTAGAAACTTCCAAATCATATATCAAAACATACTTAGATATTATGACATATCACATCCATACAAACATCCAAAGTTACTCTGTCTGTCTGTCTGTTTTTCTGTCTGTTACCTCTTCACGCTTAAACCGCTGTACCGATTAAGATAAAATTTGGCATGGAGATAGTTTCAGTCCCGGAAAAGGACATAGGCTACTTGAAAATGTTAAGTATGAGTGGATTTTTAATCGAATGTAAGGGGGAAAAGCTTGTTAGAAATTAGGACATCAGTACGCAACACAAATTTTATTTTTAGTGGTGGTAGTGGTTAGTGGTTGAAGTGTGCCAGCGGTCCTTCTAGCTTCCTAACTTAACGCAGGGTTCGAGAAATAATATCAAAAAGATTTGAATTCTTTTCATTTTATGGATTTTTTTATTTTATTTATTCGTTAATTTTCTTATTTACTTTTTAGTTATTATAATACACTATCATGATATGTTTCAGAATAAATAGTTTGTTTTATTTATGTCTTATTATATCATATTTTTATTTTGTTTGGGGTCACTAGATGTGACTAATTGTGTAATTTTCTTAATGCGCCTAATTAAGGGTTCATTTAAATTTTTATCAATATTGCCATTGTGTCTCGTTCTGTGTAGGTCAAACCTACAACCCAATGCACATTTCAATAAATAACTCTGACCACCGCCATACTGTCAAAACAATAGGCAAAAATTAGTTCGGTCGCAAGTACCGCCCGAGCAACTTCTCTTGGGAATATTTTGTCTTTAAAAAAAACGAGTTGCACTCCGGGATTGCCGGCAGAAGTGAAAACCTTTACACACGATTCGTGCTTTACACTCAAATATGTCGCAAGACATGTCTTTGACATTGTTAAGAAATAATAATGTTTGTTTATTTTCTTTTTTGACGTAGTATATTTGACATCGCAATCTGTCATAGAATTAAAATTCCATATCCAACCTCCCTGTACTACTCATAATCGCGAATACCAAAAATAAAAATTATAATAGGCGTGGCATTACGGTTTCCGTCTTACGAATTTCCACGATTAGGACACGTGATCTGACGCGAGTTTATAATTTTTTACCCATACCAAAAAAAAGTGCACAACGTTTTTATTTTGTTACTTTTGAGTGAAGAATTGCTTTTTTTTTCTTGTACACTAAAAACATCCACACTCGTAACAAAGTTCAACATAAAACGCATTTCACCAGTTCCAAATTAACTTTTTTTTTTTCCAATTTTAGTTTTAAATTCACTTTAATAATATGAGACCACCAGGGAAGTATAACCTTTTAAATAACAAAAGAATTGCTTTAATCGAGAAATAGGGGAACATACATAAAAAAAGATTCCGACGTATTGAGAATCTCCTCCTTCTTTTTTAATTCGGTTAAAAATAGTGTTGCAAGCGTCCATAGGCTACGGTGACCGCTTACCAACAGGCGGACCGTGAGCCTGTTTGCCACCTTAGTTGTATAAATATGCACATATTTATAATTTGTTTTAGCATACCTATCACAAGAACTTATGGATGATCTGGATTCTCGGTGGGATCAACTTGCGAGTGAGATGTTTGCGTTTAAGGATAGCCTTCCCGAATGTCTTCATGAGGAAGCAGCGCAGAAAATTAAGGAGTTTTATTTTGATGGAGAACCATTGAGCCAAGACTCTTTTAGTCAACTAACGCAGGTTTGATTGTTAACTTCTCTTTTAATCAACTAATGCAGGTTTGATTGTTAACTTCTATTTTAATCAACTAATGGAAGTTTTGTTTGTTAACTTATCTTTTAGCCAACAAACGCTGGTTTGATTGTTAACTTTTCTTATAGTCAACTAATGCAGGTGTGGTTCTTCTTCTCTTTCCAGCAACCATAACCCAGGTTTGTTTGTTAACTTCTCTTTTAGTTTACTAACGCAGGTTTGATTGTTAAACGGGTCCAAAAACGGAATTGCTGAAATTGTATTTTCTTTACATTTAGACCTGGGTTATTGTTTGCGATTATTTTTAGAGTGAAGTCGATATCGACAAAACATTTTTTTTGCTGCCTTTTGTAACAAAAAATCTTTGATTTTGATAAAACTAAGTTCTGTTGCGTTTTCGAGGGTGCTGAATTCAAGTCTATTTTAAGATTTTAAAAAAACTTCGATATCAATACAATTAAAGAAAAGACGTATTTGTTGCTGCTGAACAATTAATTGGTGCTTGAAGCCTTGTCTAAATCGCTGCTCACGTCGCACTTGACAATGTAGAAGCAACTAAGCCTTCCTGGCAGCAAGTAAATGCTTATACATAAAATATTTTTAAATTTGTTTATTTTCAGGCTTTTAGTGACAGACTATACGTGAATGACGTTGGCAAACAAGCAGAGATTCATGCTTTGTACTCTGGAATGCCATGCTACGTTATAGAGTACTCTTACCGTGGAGCTTACAGCTATTCTGAAATTTTGTCAAATTCTACAAAAAACTATGGTAGCTATGACTTAATTTATTAAAAATAATATTGAGAAACTGTAAAGTTGATGATTTTGGACTTCATACTTACATTTTTTATATGAGAGTTATTTTGTTCTTTCGTGTACCTTCACTCATCACAACTGAGCATCTAATTTAGCGAAAACTATCACAGGGAAGGTTGAAAGGATAACTAACTCTAGCCAAATTCCTCATAGAAATTCCACGTAGCTTACTTTCGCCGACAGCCCGCTTTACGCGATGGAGTCGCGCGTAAAGGCTAGTGTTTATATAGAAATAATTAAGGAAATCATGATAAGTATAGAAACTGAATATAGTTACAAATTATTTAGTACTAAAATATAATTTGACACCTTTTTTAGGTTGGACCTAGGTGGTAACGTTTCAAACCAAAAACAATATTCGAGTCAGACGCGCGTACAGAGAGGTGCATACTTAAAGTACTTTTAAAAGTTTTGGTGATATCTTATAATAAATATACCTACTCCGTGATTCGTTTAACAATTTTTAAACAAAATTGATTAATTAACTAGTTTCGACTTTATTTTAGAATGGTCTAATTCTCTAGTTTCATATTTTTCTTAACTTAGTCATGGATTAAAGACCAAGGAAAAATCGTCAAACAAGCATGCGGTCGGCCTGATAGTAAGCGGTCACCGTGTCTATAAAGCTGGCGTAGGCAAGTCATAAGGCCACGATGCGACTTATACCACCTTTTTTTACTATTTATTTATTTTTTGCTTCACTCGTTTCCGAGATACCTTAGTCCTGCTAGGTTTAGACTAAAGCTAGCATAGCCACCACCGTATCTCCGGACCTATTGCACCAGTCAACACGGGGTTTGCATCCCATTTTATTGCTATTATTTTGCCTAGGAACTGATTTTTTGATTCACTGTACCGCTAGCAAAACTAGTATTAATTATATTTTAATACTGAAATATTTCATTTGTTTTTTCAGGAGCAGCTCATTTAGACGATATGCTGCATATTTTCAAAGCCTTCAATTTGGATTCAAATTCAACTGGAGACGTGGCAATGAATAAAGTTCTTACGACGGTTTTGGTCAACTTTGCTTCGACAGGGTATGCATTGACATATTTTAAAAAGCCTTCCTCTGTTCCGGACGTAGGAAACTTTCATTATTTATTGCTTAAACTTCCTGTTTTGCCTTAAAATTTTCAAGATTTGATTGACACGGGACAGGTGAAACTAAAAAAAAACTTGTAAAACACCATCGAATTCTGTAACTCGCCTTCTCTGTTAAATCGATTAAAATTAATATTCTGGTATCATTTGAAATTGGATAATAAGTGGGCTACAAAGCTCCCAGAACTGATGAACGATAGGGTCATTAGTTTCTAGAGTAGACTCCGATCCGGATAAAGGTGAATGCTGCAGAAAGTCACTGGATAGTTACACTGTAAAATAGTAATTTTTGGCGCAGGATTGATTAGTCTAAAGACGAAGTTAAAAAGGCAACAGCTGAATTCCTTATATCACATTTAATAAGTCGATACAATAGCACAACCAATACAGAGGGTATGTGTTGCTCGCTTCTCGAATAATGTCGAACTGTTGAGTCGGTCAAGTCTTGTAGCTATGCAAGCAACACAACCCCTCACCTCATGTTTTCCCCGCTTGCACATCCAGCTATCAACATGCCTTGTACGGGCAAAAAATACGATGCCACTGCCTAGCAACAACATATGCTCTTACGCGCCAAGACACAGACAAGTTAAACAAAGGAAACATTAACTATACTACATACATAGTTAATAAACAAACAAATAAGAAACTTAGGTACCTAAACTTAGCCTAGTAATATCAGTATATAATAGGTAGGTCAGTCCGCACGAGTTCTCTATTTAAACTGTACGACCAAATAATACCTAACTTATACCTATTATAATACTTATGAAGTACACTAGCTTATACCTTAAGATCACGTCGTCGTCGGTTAGTAGAGTCGTTAACATACACATTTATTTGTTTTGGTAATTTGGAAACCTTACATACTTGACTATATTAACTATGGATCATGTTTTAACAGTTTAATTGTTTTGTTGTTTGTAGAGTACCACAATTACCTGACGGGACCGAGTTGCCTTCACTCACACCGGGCTCTTCAGAAATAAAGCGTTTAAACGTTATTTCGCCAACAGAGTTTGAAGTAACAACTACTTGTTCATCAGATTTTGGGAATAGAACATTTTGGAACAGTCTGCAATTAGCAGAAAATGAAAATGCTTGAAGACAGTAGTTATACTGTTTAATACTTAAATAAAGTTTTTGCAATAATATGAATGTGGTTTTGTATAAAATTATGTTTTTTACCTACTTCAAAAAAAGGGGCAGTTATGTTTTGAGACCTGGAGAATTGTTTGCCATCATTACTAGAAAAATATCTGTGTTTGTATGTTTATTTGCAGGTTATCTTTTATTTGCTCCTCGATATCTCAAGAACGAATGGACCAATTTGTCTCGTGACAATATTAATCGATACGCCGCGTCATGACTTAGATCTGAAAAGAGTTGGAGCAAAATCGGTTCAGTGGTTTGTTTTTTATCGCTAAAACACTGTTTTTTTTAAAGACGAAATAAATATTCTCAACAGAAGTTTCTCGTGCGGTACTTGCTACCGAACTAATTTTTTAAACTTTTTAGTGCATTTTTTAATGTCGGTTTTTGTTTTTCTGAAAAATATTTTGATCTTTCAGTTTTCTTTATTTCTTCAATTGAAAGGTATATTATTATCTATTCATATCTATACATAGCTGTTATCACCGCTGCAAGAATGCAACACAAATTGCATCCATAAACATTTATATAAAAATTCATAATTTATGTCATGTAATCCTTCGTAATAATAGGTTAATATTAAGTATATATTTACACAATAAAAACTATTTTCCTGATAGGGACTAATTTAGATTTAAAAACATGTAATAACAATAAGTGTAAAATTGTATTAAGTTAGGTAAAAGTGAAGTAGGTTTGTTTCATTTCCCCTCTTTACTATTTGTTGATATCAAAAAATAATATTGTGTAAGTACCGACATGTTGTCGACTTTGTATGCACGACTATCCCCAAAAAAGTTGGAATATTAGTTTAATATATGTGTGTAAAACATATGCCATTTATTGTGCAAAAATGTACAGAACTACTATATAAAGTTATATATAGACCGTATGTACGGTTATTAAGTTACAGGTGAAAATAGTTAGCGTGTTGAGTATTGAACATTCTTTCTCCCTCACTCCTATAACAATAAACTGAAATAGGGATAAAAAGAGATGGGGTCTATGGGTAAAAAAGGAAAAGACTGTCTGAAACTTCACACAGCTAGGGTCATTAATTCCTTAGGCTGCGCCTAAAATAAGTATCACAGATTAAATGCACACCTATACGTAGGAATCTACACCGTTACGGTAAGTAGTATGGTTAGCTTATAACTCAGCAACCGGGTTACATAGGATGAAAGTAAATGTATCATACCTCTCATAGGCATCTACCGAGATAAATAGGTTTCATACAGGTAACTTTAAGCCCTGAAGTACAGGAGCGTAAGAAAAAACCTGAAAACTTGCATCACACATTTTTGCATGATTAAACATACTGATAGACACCAAAAATACTGAAAGGTATGTTCGAATTTTAGGTCTATTTTTTGACATATAGCACAAAATCTATAGTCATCTAGTATAAGCAGAAAGCCCTGAGAGCTAGAATTCCAGTTTTCTCTCACTACGGCCTAACCGTAGACGATGGAACATACCACTATGTGTCGTTGAAACCGCCTCCGAAAGCTCTATCTTAGGACACCTAAATCGTCATTATGGCTCCTACCGTTTGGCTATAAAACCTCAAAATGTAAAATAACGTTATTTTATAGTCAAGCCACGAATCGTGTGACTGTGATGGCAATAGCCGATAGAAACCCCAACTGTCAGTAGCGATTTATAGCTACGTAGACATACCTACACTTTCGATATATGTTTATATCACCTACTATATGTTGCCTTTCACTTAGTTTTTGTGTGGGCTAGATTTTTAGTCACCACAGTAAGCACAATAAGTTAAGAACTAAATCAACAAGGTTCTATGGAACAACCTCTCCCTCTGGTGGGGTTTTTTATTTTTATTATAGAGCGAAATTTGTTTTATATTCAGTCTTCAAGAAAACTTCAACAAGTCAATAGCTATGAAAGCTAAGAAGTAAAATTTTTTGTACATATGTGTTAGAATTTAAGTTAGAAGCATAAGTAAAATAAAATCGGTCTGTTGTGTGCAATTCGCGTTTTTTAATTTCTCAAGCGCCTAAGAAGAAACTCCTTGTCACGGGCAAAACCTCGTGCCACAGATTTCGAAGGGTTTGTCCGCACAATAGCATAAAACAATTTCTTTTCCCGCCGTTTGCAGAAATATACGCTTAAATCTTTTAAACGGATTCTAATTCAGTTTTCATCAAAAGGTAGAATAATTTTGCTTTTCTGAGGGTTATATTAAAAAGTGCAAAAGGTTTACTTGAAGCCGATTGAACGAAAAACTGATTCGTTACTTTTATTTGTTAGAAAGAATGAATGCCAAGTTAGGAAACTAATACTAGTTAAAGAGTACTAACCGACGTCTTTATAAGTTGTAATATAAGATAATATAAGATTCCGGATGCATGTAGTTCGAGCTAAAAGTATCTAATGGAAATCCACGCTGGGTAATAGCTACGCCTTTGTTGTAACAGATGGCGCTACAGCGCATCAACTTTAAATGCAAATCAACGTTTGCCGGGCCGGATAGTTTATGATAAGATAATAGCAATACCAACTGTTTGTCTCCCTCGCAGCCTCTTCGGTAGTGCGGCCGACTGCTGCGCAGAAGGTGTGGGTTCGATTCCCGCATTGGACAAACATTTATGTCATAAAAATATTTGTGTTTGTCTTGTGACTGGGTGTATTTATGTATTATATAACAATTCAATTTTATCTCTATATAATGATCTGTACAAAAATTTAAATATTTTTGTAATTAAAATAATACACAGTGAAATGCTGCAGTGGTAAGTAACTAAAGCGACTGAGACCAATTATATGATCAGCTGTGCATATGCGGAAATTACCTATTGTGCTATTTTTTATATAAGTAGGTAGACATTGTGCAGTTTCAAGGTAACCGAAATGTATAAATTCTTAATTTAAAGTTACTTTCCCTCTCCATTTTTGCAAGTGAAGAATATTTTTTTAAGAGCACCTTCTCATGTGGGTTATTGTTTTGGTAAGTCTAATTTAGAGTAAGGGTCAGCTCAGACCAAGGCGTCTCCGTCTGAGCTGACCCTTTGACCGTACTGTGCAGAACTGCACTGTAGCGGAGCGGCCCGGCCGGCCAGGACAAACATTGTTTGTATTCTATTTGTTGTATGAGACATACCGCATTACGCGGAAGCGGATCTCCGCGACTAAATTGACTATATCATCAAAATTATCGCACCGCTCCGCGTCGCGCTGTTCCGCATAATTTAAGTTTGGTTGTAAAAGGTGTAAGGTGTGTTATTTTCGGATGTTCGGCCGAAATTTCGTTTTTTTTAGTGAAAAAGATATTTATTTTGGTTAGTGGTATAGCGTTACTGGATACATAATTTATAAACTTTTAAAGGGTCTTTCACAACACTAAACTAATTGGGTCTTCGGAACCTCTGTACCTACATTATAAACTACTAGCTGGCCCGGTAGACGTTGTTCTGCCTGTAAAGTTGATGCGCTGTAACGCCATCTGTTACAACAAAGGGGCAGCTGTTTCCATTGCTCCAACCGCGAGGATTTCAATTAGATACTTACCCAACCCAGACATGTTTATGTTGATTAACTAACTTACACCGCTATCTGTTATAAATGTATGGAACTTTTAGCCATCGCATGCCATGTAAAGTTCCCAGTCGGCATGATTTTTCCGACATTTCCACTTCACTGTCTACCTCTCGCACAAAGGTTGTGTGCTTATGGCACATTGGGCTTGAAGGCTAGATACAAGGCAATCCAAACGTTGTTGGGATGAGTTAACGGAGGGAGGGAGTTGAAAGTGTCTGATTTCAACGCTCTAGCTAGGCGCCAATAACCTTGATGAGAAGGAGAGATATTCTCCATCAGATCACAGAAACGTTGGGCGCGAAGCTTAGCTACAGCTTATCTTACACGGCGGTGTAAATCGTTGTAGCGAGCTTTGTTTTCGGTAGCGGAAGCGCGATTGCGTCTTCGGCGGGCTGCGTTACGCTCATTCATAGGCGACCTGATGTGCTGTGGCAGGAATTAGGTAGTGGTAACCCTGAACAATCGCCAACGGCGGCGGTCTGGTGACTAGTGAGTGAGTCAATTGCCATTTTTAAAACGTTCGCGGACGATTTATCCTAGTTCATCGCGGTTCTAGTGTCGGCAGGAGTCTCAGATGGGGAACCTGATCGGAGGAGGACAGGGCGGTGGTCCGAGTCAAGATCGTCAAGCACCTCTATGGAGCGAAAACTTAGCTCTTTTGAAGTGCTATGTCGAGCACATCAGTTATGGGGAAAGTGGGTGGGCGTCATGGAAGCGATGATGTCAAAGTTTAGTCTGTCAACTAGTTGATCGAGGAGTCTGCCTCTCTGTAAAGTGACTAAAAAGTTCTATCGACGGTGCTTGCAATTTGGGTTGCCGGCAAGGATGACGGTGTCGCCTAAATTAAGGAACGACCTAAGGTCTCTCTCGACCAAGTCTTTTGCGGGGCAGAGATAAACCGATACAATGATGATCGGCTGATGGCCGGTCATCGCTAGGCGGCAGACGACATCTTCTAAACTCACAAGGGGCGGAGGATCGAGTGGCTCCGAGAGGGGAGGCAGTTCTTTCGTCACGGTCGATGCGATAGTTCGAGGGAGGGGCGCGAGATGGCAAAGCTGGGAGCACTTGGCACTGGTAAGGGGCGCGGGAGCCGTGAGATGTCCCTGGACATAAGAGGGGCGAGATAGGGAATTCCCGTGACTGAGACGGGCCCAGGGAATGTAGACAGAAGTTTGTCTGTCTGGGTTGATTTTCCTGCGTCAACTAGCACAGGAGATCGGCTCCAGGCGTTGAACGCAGGGAGGGAGCAGGCAAAAAGGCCTGTTTGCGGGGAGCGGAGGGGCACGATTTACCCTTTTTGTCTTGGAGCTTTGGGGCACCCGCGGTAGTTTGCAGGATGGCCGGCAAAGAACGCAATGTCGTAGCAATCTGACTTATTTCAGCTGTTGTACATCCTGTGTACCTTACTGGGAGACCTTGGGCGTTCAAGTCGTCCTTGACTGTGGTCTGTCAGAATTCCGTTGGAACTCCCTTGATAACGGCCCGCAGTACGCGCTCGTCTTCAAGCGAGTACTTGCGGTACTCGTATCTTTGACGGGTTAGGAACACCATCAGATTACGGAAATCTGACGATGTGGGACGGAAACCTGAACTTTGATGCCGCGGTCGGCATAATTTCGGGCATGCGCATAGTTAATACGCCAGGTCTTTACTTCCACATTTTACGTGGGCGCGCGAACGTGCGAACGCGTGTACTGGACGCACAAGGCTAAGAAAATGGCGTTTGTTACAGTATTGAAGTGTAGAAATTGCAATATTGTTATAAATGAGGTTTAGCACCTTTATACAAAATAAAGTGGATGTGATGGACGAGAAGTCACTGGTTCGCATTTGTGTGACGACGTTCACAGCTGAGGATATAAAGGAGCAAAACGTCTTTTGTATGACTTACTAAGCGCAAAGACGAAAAAGATAATACGACGTAAGGATAGTAAGGAGCAAAGAAACATTTACCACATAATCGGATTGTTAAAGGGAACCAGAAGGAATTCCAATTTTTATAGCGAGAGTCCTTTAAAAATTACCACCGATAACGTTTAATCATGTTAACGTGACTCGGTTGTCAAAAGGACATTCTGGTATTACAGAGAGAAATGAACGCAATTAAAGAATGTTATGCTACGAAGGAGGAACTCGGAGATATTATAATTGAGGTCCAAAACCTAAAACATACGTCAGTTGTTTTTAATTTCGATTATAATGCATACATTAATAAAAACGAGGTGCAAATTTAAACGACTTCAAACCGGCCGGTTTGTCTAGCGATAAGCCAGTCTCCCCTACTTGTAACAAGTCAATGCCCGTGGAGGCCACCGCGGTTTCGATAGGAGGGGACAGCGCACCTGAGACTAAGGCCTCGCCGCCCGCACGTGCGGCACCCGAGTGCCTACCTGCACACGAGTCACAGCACAAAGGTGATTATGAGTCATCCTCGCATAGCATCGCATTGCGATAGCATCGCAAAACGACGTTTGCAGGAATAATTAGTTTTGATTTGATTGAAACTGAGTGGAAGCTGAAAAAAGAAACGAAGTATGGGTAAAAGTACAGATAAAAAGACTCGAAATAGATTTAAGGGTGCAAGGGAAAGGGAGTAATTGAAGCGGGAAACAAATTTAAACCGGCCGACACTAAAGTGCCTTTGCTAATTTATAATATCAATAAAGAGACATGCGAAGATGACATCTCCAGCTACATTTTTAATAAAACAAACAAAACTCTCCTTGTACAAAATAAAAATAAAACGTGACAAAGACTATACAAAGTTCAAGTACAAAGTTCTAGTACCAAAACATAAATTGATTTTTTTTTTGGACTGTAATTTATGGTCCGATGGTATAGCCTCTCGGCGTTTCATACATTTTAGACAGACGAACTTGGCAGGTAAGAACAAACTACGGAGTGAAAACAAGGATACAGATAATGATAAGTAAAATGAATAATAATAATATACTTTATTGCGCATATAGAAAACAAAACAATTAAACAATAAAAGTAATAACAAATTGGCGGTCTTATCGCTAATGAGCGATCTCTTCCAGACAACCTTTGGGTAGAGGAGACTTTATAAAATTATTGAGTAGAATGTGCTAACTGAAACTTTACAATATAAGTATACATTTATAGCAATAGCTAAATTTATATACATATGAATAATAAATAATACTAATACGTACAAAAAATAAATATACATATATATATCAAATACATAACAAAAAAATAAAAATAAATACACAAACTACATACATCTTAAATAATATAGATGAATAAACAGTGTTGATGAGACAGCTTAAATTTTTAAGTAATGTGTGATTACGAGATTTTTAAATATTCTTAAAGTTTGTGCTTTTTTGACATCAAAGGGTAAACTATTCCATAGCCTTATGGCTGTGACAGTGAATGAGTCATTATATGCTTGCGAATAATGTGTTGGGGTTTTCAGCATCATGTTTGTAGTGGCGCGATGAGCTGTAGACCCTATAAAATTGAAACGCTCTTTCAAGTATAACGGAGTAGACGGATTGAACAGTACGTAATAAGTGTAGATAGGAATAAGTGTAGATTATTATCATTCAACTGTAAGTCTGTGACAGGATCTGTAAACTGCATCCGGACGTTAGCAGGGGCAGCGGAGATTATTGCTTTGCAAGAAACGTGGTTTCTGCTCCACGATATTCCGTACCTGGGTAGCATTGATCTGGATTTTGGTTTCACGGGGAAATCTGCGGTTGACACCTCAGCAGGAATGCTACGGGGAAGACCATATGGTGGAGTCGCCATATTGTGGAGAAAAAGTGGTTTTAGTGAGGTATCCGTAATACCATGTTGCAGTGTACGAATATGTGCGGTAAAGCTTGTGGCTGCTAGTAAGTTGTGTGTGTTTACATGTAGACTGAGTCGATGGAAAATATGGACCTATTTATCGAGTGTATGAGCCAAATATCAGTGGTTATAGACAGTAAATATGTAGAGTTAGCTATTTTCTAGGTGATTTTAATGCACAGCCTGAAGCCTCTTTGGAAACGAACTGAGGAATATTTGCTTAGAACAAAATTGGGTTGTAACGGGAGCAGCATGGCAGTCCATAAATAATATAGGTGTTAAATATAACGTGTACTGGTCTTACTATCTCCCGATGGAAATTGATCTTGATCTGGGAATTATAAGACCTAAAATAGATAAATATAAAGAGTTATATGTCACAATCAACTAAAAACTATTGATTTCTCCAGTGAAGTAAGGACTGTGTAGTGATAGACTGTGCAGTAAAAAGCAGCATCAATCTGTTATTGATAATTTGCAGTTCTAAGGGTTTTTTTTATATACCACTAAGGTGACAAACTAGCACACGGTCCGCCTGATGGAAAGCGGTCACCGTGGCCTATGGACGCTTGCAACACCAGAAGTATCACTCGCGCATTGCCGACCCTTCAAAAATCCAATAACTTTAAATAAGGGATGCTGCTGTTCGGTCCTTTGACAGTAAAACTAAAATTAAAAGAGGTAAATATGTAACGGGGTGGAATAAACACGTTAAAGATGCGCACGGAAGAGCTAAACTCGGGTTTTAAGAGTGGTTATGGTACAGTAAACCACCGAGAGGTCAAGTCTTTCACAATATGTGTAAAACTAGAAAGTTATTTAAGAGTAAATTAAAATGGTGCCAAGACAGTCAAAACCAAATCAAAATGGACATATAAGCGGAGCACCATTACTCAAAAAACTCCAGACTCCAGAAATAATAGATTAGATAATGATATTACTTAAATAGTAGTAATTTTGTGTTTTCTTTCATTTGAACTAATAAAAAAAAGTTATTTTATCTTTTTAGTTTAAGTTTGCCAAGATTTGAAGTCGGTTTTTATTTTTTTGTAAAAATTTTGTTTTTACTAGTTATGTATAAACATGCTCGGAAAAAACCTTTATACCGAAGGTGAAAAGATATGGTGCCAACCGCTGCGGATATTTTTTGCAGGAGCATGAAAACAAAGTTTAATCCTTATTTGAGTAACAATCAAAACAACGCAATTGGTATGACGAGGTACCCGGTCCCTTCTTTAAAAAATAATACAGATAGAATATTTGTAAAATGATTTTTATGTGTACTCTCATCAATTATATATAAGATTTCGTAAAAAGTTCTTTGTTTGACGTTTGAGACACTTGACCAACTGAAGTGTTCTAAGGAAAAATAATGTAAACAAAAAAAAGAACAGCGGCATGTATGTACTCACTCATTTTCTTGTAACACTAGTGGCAATCAAAACACTTAAGGCCGGGCCGCACATTATCAGAAATTCACGATAAAAAAATTTTAGTGTGTGCTGAATTGTCATATAAATAAACAAATTATTATATGAAACTTGGCTGAAACGCTCCGCTCACTTATCATCTAAATCTAATGTACGGTCGCGGTCAGAAAATGTTTACCACCTTAAGGATCACAATTGCATGCACACATTTAAGTCACAAGTTCTAAATGTCTATTTCATAATAATTTGATTGACCATAGATTATCTTTTTTCTAAAATGACAATCAATCACTCTAGGACAGAGATGGCGAACCTTTATTAATGAATGTGCCATTTTCTATGAAAAAAACAATACTGTACCTATGACGTGCCGTCAAAAAATCTGGGTTACTTAATAATAATGGAGATAAATTAAACGAATTGCTGTTAACTTAAAGCTATTTAGATACTTGCAGCTCGAAATGTTTACAGCAATCGAAATGTTTAATATTTATATTCAAATTAAAAAAAAAAAATTAGTGTGATTTCTGCTGTTGCAAATTAGGTGCTAAAAACCTCACATTAGGGCAGGCTCGTACTTTGTTACTAAGCAGTATGGAAGCTAAACTAGAGTTCATTTCTAAAAATGACTTGCAAGCATACGTAGGTGTAAATAGAAATTTCATAAATGAGTGGCATGCCCGAATTGCCATGGGTTCGCCATCTCTGCTCTAGGAGATGGACTGACTACTATCAAGTTTTAATATATAGAAAACCTTCTTTGAAAAAACTAATATTTTAGTCGCAATAATGGTCGCATACAAAAATATTTATTTATTTAATATTAGCATTAGGTACTATCTCTGGGCCAAAGTTCGGGTTTTTCCCGTTCGTCCAACTATTATGTCTAACTGGTTGTACGAACTAGGATTTTTTTTCCCGAGGACCAAATAAATAGTTGAACATTACAAAACCGAAATTTACAGGGCCCTTCGTAGAACTGCATGGCCAGTTGGACCACTACGCCAACCTGACCATTGGGCGGGGTCGGCCCGGAGTCAATTATGATTATATTCTGTTTGTTAAATTTCAAATTTTACTTTCTTAACGAAATACTAATTGTCTTCAAAGATATAAAATGAAATTATATAGATTTAATTCGTAAGACAGTAACTAAACAATTTAATTACATACCGATCTACGTTTAACGGGAATCTGGCTAAAAATATGTCACTGTTTTTCTTCGACAGATAACACACCTCGCACTTGCGTCTTGACTTGCGATTCATATTTATTAAAACTAAAGAGATTAAACCTTATAAAAAACTAATATTTCACGAATAAAAAGGTATATGAAAGTGTTTGTAAACAAACAACACTGACAGTTCATAAACAACGGCAACACGACAAATATATATAATAATGCGTCCAAATAATAAATACCTGCTAAGTTCAAAAATTGATTCTGTATTTAGTAGGATAATACTTTCTTTCTTATTGGTAAAACGAGTGACGCCGGACTCCCGAAGTCTGCCGAACTGAAACGACGATAGACGATGGTAAGGTTTTATTTTCGTTACGGAATTTCTTGATTCAGTCGTCGGTCGGTGATAAAAGATTTTATTTATAGTTTATTAGATTAATAATATAGTTAGTTCGGTGCGAAGAGCTTACGTGTGTATATTGTTACGAGTTGCTTTCAGTTTTATAGCCCGCCAACCGAAAATAATACCTTGGAAATATCAGACATTGAATCCGAAGCTATAATTCAAAATGATCCTATATTAACACCACTGTAATATCTGATTTCATTCCTACACAATACATAGAGGGTCCCAGGTATCTTGTTACGTGTGATAGTTAGGTCAATATCAGTAGCTTTATAAAGTTGAAAATATGAAAACTGTTATTTTAATGATAGAAATTCTCAGAAACTCACAGCCCCTTAGCATGCTTATCAAATATTTGATCCACAGTTGAAATTGCAAAAGATACCCGAGTACCTCGTCAAGTGGTCACTTACATAAAGGGTAAAAAAATATGTCTTAATTGCTTTCCTAAATCAACTTTGACAAATTTAACCATAAAACAATGTCCTTTGATATAATTTTTTGAAGTGAAAACTTCTTTCGCGGCGTTGTGCACTTTTTTTGGTATGGGTAAAAAATGATAAACTCGCGTCAGGTCACGTGTCCTAATCGTGGAAATTCGTAAGACGGAAACCGTAATGCCACGCCTATTATAATTTTTATTGAAGTGAAAACTTCTTTAGCGGCGTTGTGCACTTTTTTTGGTATGGGTAAAAAATGATAAACTCGCGTCAGGTCACGTGTCCTAATCGTGGAAATTCGTAAGACGGAAACCGTAATGCCACGCCTATTATAATTTTTATTTTTAGTATTCGCGATTATGAGTAGTACAGGGCGGTTGGATATGGAATTTTAATTCTATGACAGATTGCGATGTCAAATATACTACGTCAAAAAAGTAAATAAACAAACATTATTATTTCTTGACAATGTCAAAGACATGTTTTGTGACATATTTGAGTGTTAAGCGCGAATCGTGGGTAAAGGTTTTCACTTCTGCCGGCACTTCCGGAGTGCAACTCGTTTTTTTTTATTTTAAATAGATTTCGTTTGACCCCCTGTTTTAAACACGTCTGTCGCATGTGTGAGGCGTCAAGTAACAAATATTTAATGTAGCAATATATAGTTTTTGATTTAAGCTACATGTAAATCCATACTAATATTCTAAATGCGAAAGTAACTCTGTCAGTCACGCTTAAACCGCTGTACCGATTAAGGTGAAATTTCTTTCATGGAGATAGTTTGAGTCCCGAGAAAGGACTCACATGAAAGAGGTAAGATTTTTAATAGTGCCGGATTAGTGAGATTATACTGTAACTGTAACTACACGATGGCCGCCAAACAAAACGTGTATGAAATAACCCTAAGTTGGATTACCATTTCTTGTTTTAAAATGGTGTACGATGTCAGCACCTGTGCGTGCTACCAACAGTAAATTGAAGTATCTCAAAGGTCGAATCACTGAAGTATAATATTTGAGAATTCCCTCAATTCCTCATAAATACTAGCATCAGAACTGGATTTTGATAAAAATGGGTCAATTTTTTAATTAAATAAAAAATAAAAAAATAAAAATTGTCCGTGGTTCCACCCGCCCTAAATTCGGTTATCAATGTAGGATTTCAACGGCAACTCCTTAAAAATAGAAAAAAACCGACTTACACATGACGTTTTCAAGTAGCCTATGTCCTTTCTCAGGACTGAAACTATCTTCATGCCAAATTTCATCTTAATTGGTATAGCGGTTTAAGCGTAAATAGGTAACAGACAGACAAGATAATTAATGTAACTAAACTATCAGTACATTCATTTTACACATGATATTGAATTATGTTTGCATGAAAATACCTATAGTCAGAATAGCGAATACATTTGCCCACTTATCATCGTGCATTTCTGCAGAACATTTTACATAACACATACTACAGCAGATAAAAAACCTGAGTAGATATCGCATCCGCGTTAACCGAGGGTTCCGTGGCAATTCGATTGTTACAAGACTTGTGTACCTAGAAATTTTGTGAGTACCCTGTACTACCCTGAAAAAAGGTGTCCCATTTCGACCAGTGTTTGATACGAGTCAAACATTAACCTGCACCGTAATTAACTGAGCATATTTAGCAGCTTATGACACGTAGAAATAAGGCACGCGTTTATCTAAAGCTTGACCCATCCGATATAATCCGCAAAGTATATGTACAGTTGGGAAATTAATGCTATAAACGATGCAGAAAAGCAAGATGTGACTATATTTATAACTCAATTGACAACTGCCCTCCTAATAAAATGTGGCCACTTTTGAAACGCTTCGGTATAGGAAGTGCTTTAACCTTTTAAGTGCGTAACCCAACATGTATTGGATCCTCTGTCAAAACAAAACACTTGAGATACTTTAGGGAACTTAACGTGTCCATATTATTCACCTTTTCTTTCGTTTTTTTTTGATGATGATTGTATTTCGGTAATGTTTGTTTGGGCCTTGACATGATCTTACCAATTATTGAAATTAATTTTCCCGCTATTAACTCGTATCCTAAATTTTTCTATAAGCTCTGGAGAATTTCTGATCTCTTGGAAAATTGCACACGTTATATCACTACCTAAAACTCCTTTTTTTTTAGCAGTTTAGGCATATTTCAATCTTCCTCATTCTTTCTAAAGCTTTGAAACACCGCGTTTATTAATTATTAGTAAAATACATTATAAAACTAACAAAAACTAAAAATAAATCGGCTTCAAAAAGATGCACTAACAAGGTAAAAATAATTACTTATTGCCAGAAATCTGATCTGAATCGCAGTTTGAAGTTGGTATCTATATATCCAACATACTTTCAACATGATTTTATACTATCATCATCATAAAAGGTGCATTTCACCAGTTCAAAATTAACATAATTTTTTTTCTACGGAAGTTTAACGTACCCTTTCGAATAAAAAACGAATTTTTGTAATCAGTTTACAATTGACGGAGATATCGATGGACAAACCAAAAAAAAATATATACCCGTCAAACATAGAACCTCCTACTTTTTTGAAATTGGTTAATATATAATCTGTTTAGCCCTACGCTGGTCTGGTTTTTCGCTCAGACCACAGTACGACCACAGCGCTACTTTACTGATGACATTTGTCTTAATATTGATAATAAAATACTAAGTGTACTCGTATTGTTGGATTTTAATAGTGCATTTAATTTTGTAGGTCTGGATATTTTGTAAGCGGTTCTCAAATCATGTTCTCCTCTGCCTATATCTTGGTTTGAATTGTATTTAAAAAAAACTGTCAACAACTTACGAAACTCAATGGATGTCAGTCTAGGTGGATTTCTCGATCCATGGGAGTTGCTTACGGTGGAGTGCTTTCACCCTTTCTTTTCTTAATTAATGGTATAATTATCTGTATTTTTTCCTACTACCACCTATACCCGGATGACTTACAGATACATACAGCAGCTCCGTTTGACAATTTATCAGATGCCATGGATAAAATTAACATTTATCTGCAATCAATATATGACAAGACTCACCGGTTTAGTGTGAAAGTCAATGTAAATAACTCTCAAGCTATTATAATCGGTTGCCAGCATTTCATATCCAGGCTAAAATAGTTTTACCTAGGTTTTACTATGGATCGAACATTATCCTGGCCACCATATGTGAATGAGCGGAGCCGAAAACTCTTTGCTTCCATGTACTGAAGCGATTGCAGAACTTTCTACCACTACCTACAAACATTTTGTTGGTTCGTTCCTTGCTTTTGCCACCTCTATATTATGGAAATGCTGGATTCCTTGATATCTCTGTAGAGTTTCTTAGTAAATTAGAACGTCTACAGAATGTATGCATCCGGTATATGTTCGGGCTTCGTAATTACATATCAGCATTCCACAGTCGATAAAAGTGGCTACTGTTTAAGCTTCGTCAAAATCTTCATATTCTTTCTCTTCTCTTTAAAATTCCTTTAAATTAGAAAGCTCCGATTCACTAACGGAAAATTTTAGTTATGATGAATATGTAGCCAGCGCTTGCGTATGTCCAGACAACTCTTTCTTTTAGTCCCTATTCATAGTTCACACTCATATTCAAAGTCCTATTCGGTGGTGTACGCTGCCCAGTTATGGAATCCATTAGGTACCAGTTAATGTTCGAAACCTTCAGTCACTGACTACTTTTAAAGCTGCACTTACAAAACTGTATTTAACTGATCTGCCACAATTCTAATGTGTTTCACCACAAAGGTCCTTTCGAAATTGATGTATGTATATGTAATATGTGTGTTAGTATGTATATCTATTTGTATGTATCTTTCCTTATGAGGTTTTGATCTCATATTCTATCTAGTCGATAACTATTTTTTTTATTTGTAATTGTAACCTTAGCCCGATGAGTTACTTTTGTTTTAAATATTTAAGGTTGACTAGAAGATTTAGGGATTTTAGGGATAAGTCCGCCTTTTGTATAAAAGTTGTAGTATAGTTCATTTAAGTGAACTTCTGTTTTCTTAATTTTATACAATATAGTATACAAACAAATAAATAAACATAGTGATACAGTTCCACGTACGATAGGCGCTAGCACGTAACCGTACGTTAAACATCCCGCTTTTCTCGGTTTTTAACTAGCAAATTCGCTTAATAATACAAGAACGGCTGGTTCATGAGCTGACGCTGCGGAAAATCTCAAGCGTAGAAAATATGTAGCTTTTGGTAACGGTTACATTTTTGAAGCCTTAGTAGTGGAGACGATGGTATTTTGAGGACCGAGCGCCCATTATTTTTATATAGAAAAAGGTAAGCGATTGATCTCTATCTTATATTTTAGTCAACAAATAAGCGTTGCCATACAACGTGGCAACGCTGCCAGTCTTCTGGCTACTATTTACCTGGCCGGAACATACAGGGCCTTTTTTGATAAGTATTATTGTATTAATAATAGAATATATTTTGTATTCATTAGATTAGTAATTAAAGCTATTTGCGCCGGAGAAAAACAAAGACATACAAATCAATTAAGTTTTAATTCTTCCATATAATATATATTTAATTAAATAAGAATCAAAAGAATATCACACTCTTAGTTTTCTAAACAATTTGAAATAAAGCCCAAAAACAAACTATCAGGTTTTTTATTGTTCAGTTGTTCAGACCTTAGTATTTACGGCCATAGTAATTGATATGTTCACAAGACAAATCCATTGGTTCTTGAGATATAGAGAAGCAAAAAAAAGCTAGTTAACATACATACACACACACACACACACACACACACACACACACACACACACACACACACACACACACACACACACACACACACACACACACACACACACACACACACACACACACACACACACACACACACATCATTCTCCAGGTCTCGATACAAGAGGTCGGTTTTTCCTTTTAGCTATGAAACCTTAAAAATAGAACAATAGCGTTTTTGATCTGTTTCTTTGCGGTTAATTTGCATATGGATATAAATTGGACGATTTTTATCTTTCACGTGGTAGTAGCTCCGAAAAAGTAAACGTAAAGCTTGTTATATTCAAAATGAAATACCTTAATAGTTTCCATGTACTGATAATATTCGTTAAAATTGCTTTAAATCAAGCAAGTCTTACAGTAGAGACATCTTATGGTACGTTAGTAGGAGCATCGAAGCAAACTGATACGGGACGGAAATATGCTACCTTTTTAGGTATTCCATTTGCAAAACCACCAGTCGGTGAATATAGATTTATGGTAAGATAAATTTGACTGTTACAATTTTATAATAATGTCAATGTCATCTATACATATAAAAGGCTTTGTCCTGAATTACTGATGGCACAGCCTAAACCGCTGATAGTAGAGACCTGAAACTTGGAAGGTGTGTTCTTTGTATGACTAGGCATCCGATAAGAAAGGTTTTTCCGGAATTCTACCCCTAAGGGGGTGAAAAGGGGTGCAAAGTTTGTATGGGACAACGTGATTCCTTGGTCCAAACCTTTTTAACTGAATTGGTGGAAAACGTGTTTCGTATTTTATTGAAATTCATCCCCTAACGGGGTTAAAAAGGGGGAGAAAGTTATTTGGCGGTTATTTGCTTCGATGTTGATATCAATACTCCTTAGTGCTTTTGATTTAAATTACATTTTATTTTGACACATGTTTGAAAAATCCAATCTGATTTTATTCAAAATGATTGAACTTACTTAAAAACATAAACAACTTCAATACTCTTTAAAATTGGAATGTCTCGAATGTCACCGTACTATAGGTGCGTTTTGTTGACTGCTTCAATGCGTTTAATGTCATAATCCTGCCGAGTTAAAAAGACATAAATTCTGTATAACACAGTAAAAATCTTGGTTAATTCTGTTTGGTAGGATTACCGCATTATGTACATTATGTCGGTCAACAAAACGCCACTTATATTAGTACGTCATTTTAGGGGTTTCTAAGCTCAAAGAGGTTATGCGTTTTTTAGGTGTTTGATTTTTTGTGTACAATAATACTTAAAGTTTTCTTTTTCTACCTATCTTATATACATATAAAATGCTTTGTCCTGAATGACGGACGGATCAACGCACAGCCTAAACCGCTGATCGTAGAGACCCGAAACTTGGAGGGTGTGTTCTTTGTATGACGTAGGCATCCGATAAGATAAGGTTTTACTGAAAGTGTGAAGTGCGAGTCGGACTTGCGTAATAAGGGTAAACCGATTTTAATGATATTTTCGTAAGTTGTTATGCACACGCCGGGGAAGGTTCCTGAGAAAAAAAAGGGTCAAGTGCGAGTCGGACTCGCGCATTAGGGGTAAACCTATTGTAATGAAATTTTGGTAAGTTGTTATGCACACGCCGGGGAAGCTTTCTGAATACAACCGTATTACGTTGTTTTAAAAAAAAGAAACAACCTTCGCCGGTTCAGCTATATTTATATAAAAGAAGAAATTGACTAGCTGACTGACTAATCGATCAATGAACAGCTGAAACCGCTGTGTCTAGAAGCATGACATTTTGCACAAACGTTCCTTAAATGACGTAAGTGTGCACTAAGAAGGGATTCTTGGAAATTAATCCCCTAAGGGGGTAAAATTTAAAATTGGCAGTTTGCATGGAAATGGCTAAAACTTGGCTTAAACGTTAAAAATTCAACTCAATTCACGTGATTCACCGTTTTTGAAAAATTATTCTCTAGAATAGAAAATAGAGGATGAAAATTTGTATGAGAATTTCGATGTTATTGTATGTAAAACAGTAAACAGTCAAAAGCTGTTTAAAGTTAGAAGTTTACGCAGACGAAGTTGCGGGAATAAGCTAGTACAAAATAAATTGTTTCTGAATAGATACTATACTAGCTTTTGCCCGCGGTTCCAGTTGCCCTAAACTCAGTTATTGGCGTAGGATATCAATGGCAACTCCTCAATTATAGAAAAAAAAACTGTCGCACACTTGACGTTTTTATGTAACCTATGTCCTTCTCTAGGACTCAAACTACCTTCTTTCCAAATTTCATCTTAATAAGAACAACGATTTTATTATGACGGGGTAACAAACAGACAGAGTTACTTTCGCATATATAATATTTACTAGCTTTTGCCAGCGGCTCCGCCCGCCCTAAATTTGGTTATCGGCGTGGGATCCTTACTGCAACTCCTTGATTGTACTCAACAATTTTGCTATAGCAAGCTATAGATGCAGCTTAGTATGTTCGTGGAAATCGTTTATACTCTCGCGGGGACTTCTGAATTTTCCGTGATAAAGCCTATGTTCTCCGTATTCTCCGTATCTTGAACTATGTGTGCATACTTTCAGCTCACTTGGATTCCCCGTTGCGACAGAAATTGAGTAACAAACATTATAGTTATTCCTGCGAAAACTTTTTTCTAAATAAAATGTTGCCTAAGTGTTAATTATAGGTAGTTATAAGCTTCCTCAATCCCAAAGTTTAGTCAAATTGGTTAAGTTGTTGCGGCGTGAAGGAGTAATGAAGAAACTAACTCACACTCACAAATTTTTGATTTTAATATCTCTAGCTTTGATTTAAATCACCTTCAGAATCAAATCAAGAGAGTTCTTACTACGATATCACATGGCACTTCAAGTTTTGTCTTGTCTGCCCATCGTCAGTGTACCTGTTATGAGTTTTAGAGTTTGGCAGCCAAATGATAAAATCCAAACCGTTGTTATTTATCCCTGCCGATGGCGAGCGGTGCGATGGTAGAAAGTAGCCGTGGGCATCATTTTAAACAATTCCTCAGAACACAACCCATTGTACAAGCGGTAGAACACACATAGGGAGGCAAAGTCTCTCCTCAGACTTACGGGCTCGATACCGCAAGTGAGTTTAGGATCGTCGACAATTCTCACAGCCCGTCGTTGAACCGAGTCAAAAGGGCCAAGCTGGTATCCGGGTGCATCAGCCCAGAGATGGCAGCAGTACTCCTTTTTTTTTTTTTATACCACTAAGGTGGCAAACAAGCTTACGTTCCGCCTGATGGTAAGCGGTCACCGTAGCCTATGGACGCTTGCAACACCAGGGGTATCACTTGCGCGTTGCCGACCCTTCAGAAATCTAAAAACTTCTTTCTTAAAGAACTCCATACTGTAGTCCTTGCAGAAAACCTTGGCAGGGAGCTCATACCACAACTTAAGCGTTCGCGGGAGAAAGTTTCTCTGAAACCACACTGTACGCGACAATTTAGGTTCTAAAGTGTGAGAATGAATTCCTTGCCGATGGCGAGCGGTGCGATGGTAGAAAGTAGCCGTGGGCATCATTTCGAACAATTCCTCAGAACACAACCCATTGTACAAGCGGTAGAACACACACAGGGAGGCAAAGTCTCTCCTCAGACTTAAGGGCTCGATACCGCAAGTGAGTTTGGAATCGTCGACAATTCTCACAACCCGTCGTAAACTGAACATCGCTGGAGATGTCGACACCAAGGATCTGAATGCTCTTGGAGATGGAGAGGGGAGTGTTCTGGAATTGTGAACTTGTGTCTTTGTAGGGTTCAATCAGACCAAGTTTACCCGTCCCCAGTCAGAGACCTTGGACAGACTGATCTCGATTTGAGACACAAGTTCTTTACGTTCTTCCTCCATAACGGAACGAGGGATGCGTGTAATCAGTCTATTCGGCCATTTGGCGATTTATGGATTCCGTACCGTAGGGTCGGCTCATACCGAGACGCGCGGCGCATCTTCAAGCCGCTTCATATTGCGTTGCGTAGCGTCTCGTTGCGTCTTGGTGTGAGCTGACCTTAAATCTAAAAAATAAAACAAAATTTGATAAAGAATTTAATCCGACTTTAGGAATTTACTCATAAGCTGTCTGTACCTACAGACAAGTTATGAATCAAATTTTGTACGTTAATCCGTTATTTTCAAAAATTATTAAAAGATCAGCTTTCTTCTGAAAAAATCTTTTTGTATGGGAATTCTACCGCTTGAAACTAGACTGGAAGTTTTTATGGGAAATGAAAAGTTAAATCGCGCAGATAGCACCGCAGGAAACCAGCTGTATTAGTATGGATAGAATGTCAGTTGTAATAATTGAATTGATTCCAGGATCCACAGCCATTGGAGGCATGGTCAGACACTTTGAACGCCACGGAATACTCACCGGCTTGTCTGCAGTTCAATACTTTTGCTCAATCCCTTGAGGGTATGTCTATTTAACAAATAAAAATTTGACGTAAATTTTGTTTCTATCACATCTTAGGAAAAATGGCGCCAGTGTTTTATTAGATATTTTAAAATTTTAACGAGAAACACCCTTTTAAATTCCGCTTATTGTTAAATTTAATAACAGAGTCCTTAGTAGATCTTATTAGATGTGATCCTTTTTCAGTTCCTCTAAAATATATAAATAATAAATAGTAAATAGTAAACAGTAAATAGTAAACAGCAAACAGCCAGCAGTAAACAGCAAACAGCAAACAGCAAATAGCAAATAGCAAATAGTAAATAGTAAATAGTAAATTACAAACTATAAATTATAAATAATAATAAACTAATAAATAATAAGTAATAAATAAATAAACAAGAAATAAATAAACAATAAATAATAAGTAATAAATAAATAAACAACAAAGCCCTCGCTGCCTAGTTATTAGTGTGGCTAACTACGGAACAGAGGGTGTGGGTTCGATTCCCGCACTGTACACACATTTTTGTTATAAACATTTGTGATTGTCTTAAGCCTAGGTGTATTTATGTATGATATGTATGTATTTACGAAAAAAAAGTAATATATGTGTATTTGTAGTATATGTATTTGTATCTGGTATCTTACTTTGGGGCCAGACGGCGCTGTACGTTATGTTAGAAAACGATTTATTTATATATTTAAAAAACCTTATTTACTTCTCTTGAGGACAGATATTATAATAGGTCCGACAATCAAAACCGCTAACTTTGCTTTGAGTTTTGTATTTATTATTTTATTGTTTTATAGTACGTAAGTTATTTATATCCCAATGACTTGAAATTTATTATTTTGTGTGGAATATACTACTTTTACAAGCTTTTATTACAATATTTATATTAACTTGCTCTGTCCGTATGTGAATTATCCGTTCAAAATTTGCAAACCATTTTTCGACCATTTGGTTGTATCCGATTAGCTGAAATTTTGCATACACCATTTTGTTTACCAATACCACATACCACATTTAGTTCTGCTGACATTACAATGTGCAATACAGCCGCCGCTCCAAGATAGCAGATTACATTTTTTTTCTCATTCCCCTTGAATGGGTATTGAATGAAAGGGCTGAGTGGTAGAAACCAGTAAAGTTAATATTATCACCTTAAATTCAAATCGGCCGCAAATTCAAATTTTGTTTTTTTCTGCTCAACTCCCTTATTGGGCTTTTACCGTTCACAGTATGCAGGGTAACACTGTAGATTATGCCGTAATACATCTAGGTCTGAAACTCTTTTTGGCCGGTAAATCATACGTAACACTGAGCGCATTGGACCGTCTTATGATCAATGAATTAGATACTACCCGCGTACTAGCTGAAATGAATTGTATGAGAAATATTACTGAAAACGTGAACAATCATTATGAAAAATTTAATTAAAATATAAAACAAACAAATAGTAATATACATATATATAATTAAGAGTGACACTTTGCATTATTTATGTATTTACAAAAAATAAAAACTTTTCAACAAAAAAACAACCGGCTTCAAAAAGATGCACTGAAAAGTTAAAAATAATTACTTTTTGCCAAAAATCTGATCTGAATTACAGTTTGAAGTTGGTGCCTATATACCTAGCCGTTTATAACACACTTCACTTGCATGACACTTAGTACTTCAAATGGTAATTCAGATCAGATTTTTGACAATAAGTAATTATTTTTACATTTTTAGTGCATTTTATTGAAAGCGGTTGTTTTTTTTTCGTAAATCTTTTCATTTTTTACTTTTGAGTGACCAATTTTATTTTTCTCAAAAGTATAAGTTTGAAATTTACTTCATTAATATGGAACCACCTCAGGAGCATACTTTTTCGATTAAAAAAAGAATTTTTGATATCGGTTCACAATTGACGAAGAAATCAGTGGACATACATAAAAAAAATTTACCCGTCGAACATTGAACCTCCTGTTTTTGAAGTCGGTTAAAAATGCTTGGAATGTGTTGGTATGCAAGAACTGCGCTGCTGCTATGATGGTCCCGAGTTAGCTTAGCTACATTCTTGGTTTTCAAGCTTTGTCATCATTGCTGCCTTTGCTGTTCGCGCTTTTGGCAATCATCAGCGCTACCAGTACCACAGTCAATAAACCGCAACAGTAATTTATTGTATGTGTTTTTAGGAGTTGAGGATTGCTTATACCTGAACATCTACAGTCCTAACCCCGATGCAGCGGCTCTTTTGCCTGTTATTGTCTTCATACCTGGAGGAGGGTTGATAAGTGGATCCAGCTCCCAGTACGATCCCGTCCGAGTCATGAACAACGATGTTGTATTTGCCTCAATGAATTATCGGTTGGGACCTTTAGGTGAGATGTCAATATTTTTTATTTCCTATAAGTTATAGATATACCAAGGACTCCTTAATAAGTTCAGAGTCGCACAAAGAGCAACGGAGTGAGCTATGCTGGGCTTTTCTTCACGCGATTAAATACAGAATAAGGTAATTCGCTAAAGAACAAAAGTTCGACATTACTCAAATAGTTACTAATCCCATACAAACTTCCAACCTCCCATTATATGAATCTGACAAGATCCTCTTTTAACTGATTCTTACAAATGTGGTGATAACATTGGTTTACGAAGAAAAATTCCACCAAAAACATTTTCATGTAAAATGTTGCCAAGACCAGGCTCGCACTGTCAAAAAGTTATCAGATCTCATGTTGTACCAAGCTTCTAACTCTGCACACACTAACTCTACAAGCCCTTACTTTACAAACTCTACACCTTAGTCAAAATATGTGACTTGGCCGTTTCGTTACTACAAGAACTATTGTATAACAGAAAAGTAATGAACAATGAAACTATTTTTTCACCTCACGGTGACGGTAGGGCTTGTAGAGTTAGTGCGTGTAGAGTAAGAAGCTTGACTCTTCATGAGATCTGATAATTTTTTGACAGTGCGATCCATAATATGGTCTCGTCTTGGCTACATTTTACAAAAAATGTTTTGGTGGGGATTCACTTTTTTTTTATAAGTTGATTATGACAATTGTTTTTTTTTTTGTTTTATACCACTAAGGTGGCAAACAAGCCTACGGTCCGCCTGATGGTAAGCGGTCACCGTAGCCTATGGACGTTTGCAACACCAAGGGCATCACTCGCGCGTTGCCGACCCTTCAGAAATCTAATTACTTCTTTTTTGAAGAACCCCATACTGTTGTCCTTAGAGAAAACCTTGGCTTAGCTCATTCCACAACCTAAGCGTTCGCGGGAGGAAGTTTCTCTGAAACCGCACTGTACGCGACCATTTCGGTTCTAAAGTGTGAGAATGAATTCCCTGCCGATGACGATTGTGTTTTTTTGTTGTTTATAAAATGTTATATTATCAAAAACTATATTCGCATAAGTCGATTGCTTTCAGATTAGGTTCAGCTTATTGCGATTTTTATTTAAAACAACCGGAGCCTACACCATTGTGATTCCCATCCCCATAGAAGTTCTCTTTTGTAAATACTTGTCACTAAATTTTCATTTTATTGAAGTACATCAGTATAATTTATTTATTCGAATAATATAACTATAATAATGTAGTAATATTTTGAAACCTGACGAAAGCCCCATATAAACTTTTATTTCCTAATTTAAGGGTTTGAGGGATATTTTATTTTAAAAATCTGATACACGTATTCTTTAATTTGTAGTAAGAAGTCTGTGTACTTGCATAATTTTCAGATCTATACTATAAAATACTTAATTTTGCATGGGAAAATCCATACAAACTTTCATTCCCTAATTTAAAGCATAGAAAGTGATTTACTAAAAATCCTTAAATATATATTTTATTATTTATGACAAGGAGTCCGAAGATCAATTTTCAGACCTCTCGCATCAACATTTGCGGTAGTCTCATACAAATTTCCATTTCTTAATTAAAGGGGTTAAGTGGTAAAAGTTCCAAGTTTTAGAACTTTTTTGTTGTTTATGTCTTAATACTAGCTTATATACCAAAATTTAGCTTTTTAGGACTTCAAGAATTACCCTGAAAATTTTGATGATCATCAGTGAGTGAGTGACGAAATCGTGGTTTATACATCAATAAAATCTAAAGTGTTAGCTAGAGCTATGCAATTGAAAAATTTATATGTTTGATAAGTCTACTATTGATATCATACCTGAGAATCTCGTTAATCTGGTATAATCCAAACACAAAATGAGGATTAAAAGAGGAAAAAAGTAGGAAGTGTTCTTGCGCTTCGCTTCGATCGTGTTGGCGGTTGCACTACCGTGCCCCCAGATTATAGCTATTCACAAGTATTTTAACCTTAAAAAACATTACATTTTTGTTTTTTAACGATAACACTCTAAAATTAAAAACAACTCTTATATTGTAATAACTGCACATAAAAATGCAAATTTTGCAAGTTCAAAAAATAAATTAAATGATGTTAATTCTTCTTTTTTATAGGTTTTCTTAGCACAGGAGATTCTGAGGCTCCAGGGAATGCTGGGCTGAAGGACCAGTCTATGGCTTTGAATTGGATCAAGAGTGAGATTGTAAACTTTGGAGGAAATCCAGACAGTATCACTCTTATAGGACAGTCTGCTGGGTCAGCTTGCGTCTACTATCATTATCTGTCATCGTTGTCTACTGGTAAGTTATTTTAAGGCTACTGCACACACAATTAAATAATTAAATGGTTATGGTAAAGATTAGAATATAAATAAAATTTTAATTTCTGACTTATACTGCGTTTATATAAATGTATAAATACGTGTTTTGTTTACAAAACAGCTGTTTGTTGTTGGCGTAAACAAACATACACGGAATACATTCTCAAATGTACAACTGCAGATGGCTGAGCTTAAAGCATCATATTCATGATAAATTATAGTAAATTCATCACATTAAAATTATGATTTAGTAAAAAAAATGTATTACAGGGACTTTCCACAGAGGTATGCAGTACAGTGGTTCTGCGTTTGCTCCATGGGCCTTCGATGAGAAACCCCTTGAAAAGGCACAATACATCGCTGAAGCGATGGGATGCTGCAACGACACGAGCTCAGAGATGATAAGCTGCTTGAAGAACGCATCTGGTGAAGATATTGCTTACGCTCAGTTGGGATGGCAAGTATGTTTGTTCTCTTATTATAGCAAAGAAGTAGACTGTAATTCATCTCATATTCTAACGTGTACTCACTCTCACTCACTACCTTTATTTAAGTCACGGGTACTCCTTTTAGGACACGGCCCAGAATGCGTTATTAAAATAACGAGTTCCTGCGCGTGACTCCAGAACCCACGTGCTCAGCCATTAAATCTACGTCGCATGTGTTGCTGAACATCTACATTTTCCCTAATTAGGTTTTTGCATAACCTCCTCTGTGGAGGAAAGGTTTTTTTGCTGTTAATTTATTTTTTACTTTTTAGTTATTTTATAATTATTACCGTAAAGCCCTTTCATTTGATACCCATATTGCATAAGTGCATAAAAATAACTATTCCGCCATCTTAAATGGTGCGCCATATTGGGTTTAGAATGACGTCACGCAGCTTATAGTGTATTGTCATTCAAACTAAACGTGTATACAAAATTTCAGCTCAATCGGTTGAAGATATCTGCTTCAAAATTGAGTAGCAAGATTCTACCCGAACAAAAATACATACATTGCAAGTTAAATAAAAGGTTTTAAAAACGAAATACTAGTTTTTCAGCGGCCACTTCATTCACATGTTCATGCAGACTTTTGGTATATCATGAATATTCACGCCAAATTTTACTCAGTACACCACCACTGTTCTGCAACGAGAATACCAGATATAGTGGACTATATGCTCTTCTTAAAAGACTTTTGCTGACCGCACGTACAGATGGATATTTTGTTAGGAGTCAACTGTCATGCACACAAACCTTTTTATCTGGGTCAAGTAATTGGCATCGTGTGTGTCTTTACAAGTCAGTCGCAGTCACTGAGACAATCCTTTGCTGGTGGATGGAATGTTTTACTTCTAACTAGCCCTGCTGGTGACAAAAAACTATCTTGGCTTAATCGGTGTTGAAAAGAAGCTTAAATTCTCAAGCAAATGCGTATGCAGCTTGGACCATGGCTCGAAATAATAAGGATCTGAATATATCATATTGAAACGCTTATTCGAAGCTGCCTTGTGGCAGAGTAAGTAAGCAACTGCTAGCGCAAACTTTGAATTCATCGGCAGAGTGGGTGGGTAACTTGCAAGCTACCCCTCTTAGAGTCGTGGTTCCTGGTCGCTTTCTAAATTTGCTAAGGAACTTTTTGCGAGTTGTTTTAACCACCACTGCAAAACACCGATGGAAGCTTGGCCCACAATGCTAAAGAGAAATCTAATCTACTATCTTTTTGCTTGAAACTCGAATTTGTACGACGAATATGCTGTTCCACCTACCTCACCTTGGCACGGTAAAAACATGCCGGATGTATCTATAATAGAGCGGAAAGTCCTGCGAGGGTTGCTTTCCTAGCGGGAAGTCTAGCGTTTAAAAATCGAGTCCAAGATGTTAACCGATGTTAAAATACCACTAAAAACACGATTTGGTCAGCGGATGGCAACATAGCTTTTACCACGGTCGCAGAAAGTCTTTGAGAATTAGGAAAAGGCATTGGCATTTAGCTTAGATATAGCGAAGGCCTTCGATCGGGTCTGTCATCGGGGTTTTCCATCTAAGTTGCCATTTTACACACTACCTGAGGGTTCTAACGGGTGTCCAGCTTTCTTTCCAGCAGACCATACGAGCCGTAGCTGTGTCAGTAAAAATAATAGTATCACTACTGGCCTATAGGTGTCAGAAAGAGTCATATTTTTCAGTTTATCATTGCATGAAAACACGGATAAAACGACGTTTTCTAAAAATGGAACCTAGCTAGATCGATTTATCGCCCACGAAACCCCCTGCATACAAAATTTCATGAAAGTTGTTGGAGCCGTGTCCGAGACTTTATACACATACATATATACAAGAATTGCTTGTTTAAAGGTATTAGATTTGTGCATCAACATATAAACCTGACTTAGAATCTTTTTGCAAATCTTGTAAACATAACCTAACTTAACTTAATGTTCACTTTTCTGGTAATTTAATCATAAATCATTAAAATACTTACATGATTACTTTTATTGTCACATTATTTAACAGGTTTTCGAATCACGACAGTGATAAAACCTAAAATCTACAAAATTCCAAATTTACGATGAGAAATATTATACATATTTATGTATATGTTGCATAGTCTAACAAAGCGAAAGGCGCGGGTCAAGGTCATTTTTGTTAACCCGAATTGCAAATAGATTCTGAGTTCGGTTCACATTGCTGTACAGATGAAGATAGTCACTACATGATGATATTCGCAAGCTGAATTGAGCCTTTAAGTCTCAGGAGAGAGTTTGCCTGCGTGTTGTATACAATTAATTATTCAAAACGAAGCTGGACATCGACAGGAAAACAATGTCACACCTTATAGTGTAAGAGATAAGTAGACTTTTGGTACCTAACTATCGGCGGCAAGGCTGATTTAGTATTCAGAGCGAGTAGACTATTCCTGTGATGAGGATCAATGCGCTTTGCCCACATGGTGTTGGTGCGTTTAGTAGATACAGCCATTTGATGGCACGATACGGTTAACAAAAAGTAACGATCACCGGCTGAGATAAAAATATGATAGCATTATAATTTGCACAATACCTAAATACTATACGGTTTATAGTGAAATTACAAAATTTCGTGATGCGTTTCGTAGCTACAGCTATTCAAAGGCTCGTTATAGTCATGGAAAATACAGTACGATTGCAAAATGCTTATTACTGCCTAGTTTGCTTAGGAGTACGAAAACCAATGTTAAAAATACTTTCGTAAAAAATCCAAGTGTTGGTTAGGACTTATTTGATCGATGTTAGAAGATAGTAGATTAGAAGTTTGATCATAATAGTTTTACGAAGTGACTTACTTTCGTCATCCTAACAATAGCACTGGCTTTGGTCCATCACCAATCTTTGAAAAGTGCACGTGCGTGGTCATGCTCTTAAAGTAGAATATATGAGACGAGACACACTACTGTATAAGGTAAAGGGAATTGTTGCCCACACCTAGGACATAAAGAGGTCTTAATTAAGTCTAATGTGTTATCTACGGTCGCTGAGAAAAAGGACACATAAAGATTAATTATTCCAAAGAAAAGAGATACTGTGTCTTCTTGTACTCTCAAACTTTTAGGGCTCAGGTAGGGCTGCCGTCAAATGTTTTCAGGGCTAAGCAGAGAGAGTGGGTGGTCGTCTTTGATCATCGAATGTGTGTTAGATTTTTGTATAGTAATCCGTCATTTTGGAAGCTTATTGCATAAAAATTAGTATTTAACATGTATGTTGTTGAAAAATAATGATTATAATTTTTTTTTATATTTCTTAAATTCTGATTTCTTTTCTACCACTAAGGTGGCAAACAAGCTTGCAGTCCGCCTGATGGTAAGCGGTCACCGCAAAAAAGAACGAAGTCGCAAGGATAAGCCAGTACTTACATAAAAACAATGTTTTATTAATTTGTACAGATCAAAAATCTGTATTTTTTTTATTTTTTTTTCAGTCTGCAAAAGTGCATCTGTTTCCCGTTTTCGGGCCTGTGGTAGAAGCTGAATGCGTTGAAAACCCCTTCATCTCTGAAAATCCCTATGCAATAGCTCTATCCGGTGGTATGCAGAAACTTCCTCTCGTGATGACAGTTACATCGGCGGAAGGACTTATGCCTGCTGCCGGTAACATAACTCAATATTTTGTTTTATTTTATTATTACTACTATTTATCGTAACAAACGATGCATATTCGTAATATTGAACTTGGCTCTTATTTCACAATTATGATTTTGATGGGAAAAATCTATAGTACCTGCAGGACCGAGCTTTGCTCTTTTTTTAAAAAAACGCCATCTGTTGTCAAGTGGCTTTAGTGTTGCTTAACAACGTCATTGATTGTCAAGTAGCTTTAGTATTGCTGTTTCGGTAAAAATAATAGTGTTACTACTCGCCAATAGATGTCAGAAAGAGTCATATTCTTCAGATTATCATTGCCTGAAAACGCGGATAAAACGACGTTTTCTAAAAATGAAATTGTTGGAGCCGTTTCCGAAATTCAGATTATTGTATATTTATATTATTTGTAATTGTATTTTTGTTTTATTTTAATATAATTTTTTAATTTTAAATTGAATATGTAACTAAGAATTCTGTAAATATTTTAAGCGTCTACCTGTTGCCTTTATCTATATCGAGCAAAATCGAGCAAAAAAATTACGATTGTTGTATGGGAGCCCACTTAAATATTTATTTAATTCTGTTGTTTTGTATTTGTTGTTATAGCGGCAAAAGAAATACATCTGAGAAAATTTCAACAGCCTTACTATCACGGTTCATGAGATACAGACTGGTGACAGACGGACGGGCGGAGGGATGGAATACGGAATACGGAATACGGAATACGGAAAAAATACGGAACCCTAAAAATGAATCCCTATTTCCCCCGTTCACACCGTAGCTTTCAAACGACTGCCCGAAACTGGATATATCTTTTTTGTTGCGTTTGTTAAAGTTCGTGTCGGTCTCGCGCACTTAGGGTAAACCGATTAAAATGAAAAAATGGTTGGAAAAAATAGTACCCAAAAGTAAAAAATAAAATCTTTGTCTATGTACCTAACATTTTATAACACACTTCACTTCCATGACACCAAATTCAATCTGTAATTCAGATCAGATTTTTGAAAATAAGTAGTTATTTTTACCTTTTTAATGCATCTTTTTGAAGCCGGTCGTTTTTTTGTTAAAACTTTTTCATAATTAATATAATTAATGTAAATACTTTTCGTTGAACAGTGTAGAAGGCCAAACCTTAGATTTATAATCCATACTAATATTATAAATGCGAAAGTAACTCGTTGTCTATCTGTTACCTTTTCACGCTTAAACCGCTGTACCAATTAAAATGAAATTTGTCATGGAGATAGTTTGAGTCTCGGAGAAGGACATAAGGCTGATTGAAAACGTCAAGCGTGAGTCGCTTATTTCTATGTTTGAGATGGGGCCGTTGTAATCCTACATCGATATTACGGCGAATTTACGGCGGATGCAACCGCTAAAGCTAGTACGTAATAAGTGGTTAAATGAACGATCAGGAACAGAAAAATATACCTTATATATAGAAAGATAGTCACTGTTTATGTTTGTCAGAAGTGGTCAGTGGTGATAAAAAAAAATGTATTTGCTATAGTTCACATAAAAAAGATAAAAAATAGAATTTATCTTGTGCAGTGCTTTGGCTTTGTGCATGCAAAAGCGACAACTACCTACTACTGACGTACTACTGAACTGTGTATTTAAAACTAAATAAAACATAGTAAGTAATTTTTACCTACAAAATAGAAAAATAAACAATTATTACCACCGTTTTCTAGGCTATCTTGCACAAGCTGGGCTTTTGGATGACATGGAGGCGCGATGGGATAATCTGACGAGTGAGGTCTTTTGTTACAAAGACTCGGTTTCCAGCAGTATGTATGAAGATATAGCCGAAAGTATCAAACAGTACTACCTTGATGGGCAATCTGTAAGCGAAGATACATTCAGCCAGTTTACACAAGTAGGTACATCTTATAAAATTATCTCAAACATGCTACGATATGCGACAATATCTTGTAAAAGCTTTTTGGTATAAATCGTATTTGCAGTATCAGATGGCGACCCGCAATTTTTTAGCTGTCCGCTCGAGTGCTTAAATTTGAAAATGAATCGAACCTTTATAAACCTGAAAAATTGATAACTAAAGAGATAATTCATCAAATTTTATTAAAATTTCTAGCACAACAAATTAATTTAAAAAGTAAAATGGAATCGACATTTAAATGCGGCGAATTGGCGGCAAAATAACCAAAACTATTTTATTGTCAAAACAGTTGTCAATATAATTAGTTTTTTTGCACGCATGTTAGAGAAAGGCACTTTACAAGTCTTGGCTCTGCGTTTTACCGAAAAATTCTAATATAATACGGGTAGTAAATAACAAAAAAAAAAGGGTTGCACTCTGGGAGTGCCGGCAGAAGTGAAAACATACCAGCTATTTCCTTCCCATCACTTCGTATACATATTTATTTATTTTAAATAATAGTGTTTGTTTGTTTACTTTTTTGACGTAGTATATTTGACATCTCAATCTGTCATAGAATTAAAATCCCATACCCAACCTCCCTGTACTACTCATAATCGCCATATACTACAAATAAAAACTAGTTCCGTCTTACGAATTTTCAATCAGGTCACGTGTCCTGAGGCGAGTTCCGTCTTACGAATGTTCATCAGGTAATCAGGTCACGTATCTTGACGTGAGTTTAACATTTACCCATCACAAAAAAGTGCACAACGCCTCTAAAGAAGTTTTCACTTCAAAAACCAACTTAGTTCGTTTGTTTTACCTCGTGGTTCCATCATCTGTTCAGCTCAGTGAAACCAAATGATTGTGTTATCATCGGCATTACATACACTTGAAAAGTTTCAAATTGTTACATCAATTACAAGACAGGTATGTTTTACTTCCAAGATTTGTTCACAGTTAGTTACTGGGAAAGCTAATCAAAGCGTGTATAAATACGGAGAGTTTCAAAACGGCAATAATATATGTATGTCATATTTCCGTTTTGAAACTCTCCGTATTACTACTCCGTATACTTATCAAGAATGAAGAAAAAACACCACATGGCAGCATGTATTTAAACATTGTGAAAACATTTTAATATTTTTGCTTGCAGTTAGTTGTAGAGTATTACAGAAATTAGTCTGTCTATCCTATATTGCCCAATTAGAATACAATCATCATGCTACGAATCGCTGAGTTAATCGCGTATACGAAATGTAGGTGAACTTGGTCGGTTTTATACGACACGTAGGTGAGCTTAGTCGGTTTTATATATTGTATTTTTTGTTGTATTAAATTTCTACAAATGGTTAATTTTATTCTTTAGGCTTTAGGTGACAGACATTTTGTGAACGACATTGGCAAGCAGGCGGAATTACATGCGTTGTTATCTGAACAGCCACTTTACATGGGAAATTATTCTTACCGTGGGGCCTACAGCTTTTCAGATATCTTGTCAAACTCTACAAAAAACCTCGGTAGGTAATTTCATTTTTAATTTTCATTTGCTATGACTTGCAATTTTGCTTGCGAAAAATTCCCATGGGTATAGATCTCCAGATCAGGATAAAAAGTATTGTATTTAAATCCAGGTCATTTATAGTATATAATATTAAATAGTGAATTGACTGGCTTGGTTGATATATCAACGCACAACCTGAGCTACTTTGTCTAAAGATTTGAAGGTCCCGCAGGTTCCTGTAATAACGTAGGCGAGAACGTAGCAGTACAGGACTCAGTGTGTATGGTGGTGGTGTGTAACGAGCTAACCCTAAATCTAGCAGTGGATACGAGGCTGATATTGATGATCTTCACACACTTCTGATAATATACTTTTTGGCATATTGCACGGAAAGTTTAATGACAGCGTTAAGTTAAAGGCAAGGGCTGTCACGTTGCTCCATATTAAATTAAGTAAAGATAAAATCCATAATACTTATGAAGTGCCTCAAAATTCCATACCTTTACAAAACTGCACGCGTAAAAAAGCCAAAGTAGGACTGTAAAATTACTTAAAAATTTTACTTTATTATAGTATCTTCAACTTCTCTTGAGGGAAGTCATTATAATAGGTCCGAAAATCAAATTCGCTGAATTTCCTTTTTACCCGACTGCCGAAGAAACGAGGGTAATGTTTTACGAGCGTATGTATGTATGTCCATTTCTGTGGCACGTTCTGTAGCCTAAACGTCTCAAATAGTAGTACAGTCGTTACTTGAAGTAACGGTAACAGGCACTCGCTCTAAGGTATTGACTAGTGTAAGTAATCTTTACTACTATTCAACTTGCATTTAAATTATTTCTGTTTAGTTCTTATTGTTTCTGCAGTCGGGATTTTTATTATTATTATTTTTTATGTTTACGTTTTGAAACATGGAGAGTCATTTGCCATAATTTTTAGAGTGATGTCTCTCTCTGTGTGAGTATGTGTATGTATATATATATATAAAAGCTTTTGCCGCATGATATCTCAAGAACCAATGGACCAAATTCTCTCGTGACTATATCAATCGATACGCCACGTGATGATTTACATCTAAACAGAATGTGAGCAAAATTTTTTATCTTTAAAAAAAATAAGAAGAAGATCTAATACCTTTAAACGAGCAATTCTTGCATATATGTATACATATAAATATAAATTCTGAATCTCGGAAACGGCTCCATCGATTTTCATGAAATTTAGTATGCAGGGGGTCGCGGGGGCGATAAATCAATCTAGCTAGGTTTCATGTTAAGAAAACGTGATAATGTGTTTGCAGGCACTGATAATCTGAAAAATATGCCTCTTACTGACATCTATTGGCGAATAATTATACTTTTATTTTCACCAACACAGCAACACTTAAGCCACTTGACAATAGAAGGCGCTGTGAAAAAAAAAACGAGCAAATCTCTGTCGTACATATTTAATATATTTATTTCTTATTTTTTATAAATAATTAGGCCGACAAAATGGTATTTTTATTTTTTTTATTTTTATTGTTGGTATGATAGTTTTTCTCGTCTTGAGGTGTGAAAACTATTTCTCAATACAGCCATATTTTGCGAAATATTAAGTTTTAAAATGTAAATTTTTGTTAAGGCTAAACCCCCACTTTTAGCTAAAGTTCATGGGTGTTTGAAAAAATCATGGGAATGACATATAGTATAAAATCAAAAGATAGAAAGAAGAAGATAAAATAAAAAGAAGACTATCATAGCTATGTAGGCTTAAGAACCCAATGAGTAATAGTCAACCAACTTAAAAATGTAGTCGGATAAGCAAAAATTTCGAATAAATCCATCAAAAGGCACCTACTTAGATGAAGTTGGTACTTGTATAAAACAGGTATTAAATATAATTTTTAACCGACTTCAAAAAAAGGTGGAGGTACTCAATTCGACTATATTTTCAATATTCAATTCGAATATATATATATATATATATATATATATATATATATTGCATGAAACCAACTTCAAACTGTAATTCAGATCAGATTTTTAAGAAATAAGTAATTATTTTTACCTTTTTAGTGCATCTTTTTGAAGCCGGTTGTTTTATTTTATTAAAAAGTTTTTATTTTTTACGTTTGAGTGACGAAGTGCTTTTTTCAAGGGAAAGTTATTTGGAATTTTCAAATATATATATATATATAAGAATTTCTCGTTTAAAGGTATTAGATAATCAAAACTGGCCAAGTGTGAGACAGGCCCAAGCCATTTAACATCTTAAATCACTGTTACAGCCCCATTTATATAGTTATTATTAAGAGAAACAGTAACATATTTGCTTGTTGGAAACGATATTCAAAGATAAGCAATGTTGGGCTTGGTCAGTAATTGGATGGTTGACCGCTTAGCGGCACACGTTTTGTTTTTGTTTGTGTTTATAAATTACGTAAATGGTGGTAGATACGAAAACCTTGGTGCGCAAGTCCGACTCGCAGTTGGCCGGTTTTTTATTATAATTTAGTTTATTTACCAAACGAAAGTTCAATCTACAATTTTAATAGAGTACGAACTAGGTAAAGCAAACCTTAGACATCTTCGTTTATATTGGTATTCCTTTGTAATCTGACCGCGTTACCTCTTCAAGCAACATTAATTTTATCTTATAATATGTAATATCATACTTATGAATATAGAACAAATGATTATTCTTCATTACTTATACTTTGTGAACTTTAAATCCTTCATAAAATAAATTATCTATTTTAACAATAATTAGAAATACCTACCTAATATAAAAATAAAAACTTAAATAGAATTATTCTAAAAACAATCAAATAAATCTTGTCCGCGTTGATTGTGGTAAAAGACCTCTTGATTGTATCGTTAATAGAACCATACCTGGAGAGTTGAACCGCGATTTTGATACAGTAGAGTCCATTTGGGCCAAGGCCGTCAATGCTACTGCCACACGGACAAATGTGAGGAAGGCAAGTTGTTGCCCCGATTCGTATGCCAACAGCAATCAAAAAACTTTCATTGTCCAATAACGGTCCTAGAATTGATGAATAATATGAAGCCATTTTCCAGATTCCAACTCACGAACTGAAATTTTAAGGAAATAAAGTCGTATTGTCACAACGCATAAAGAAGCGGCACCACACGTCATTCTTTTGTCTTTTCTATGTTTAAAGTTTGAAGGCAACCCCTCGCCCTTTGCCGCACCTCATGTGTTAGTACCTGGGGACCAAGCTTTGCGTGTTGTTTTTTAACAACACCATCTATTGTCAAGTACCTTTAGTGTTGCTTAACAACGCCATCTGTTGTCAAGTAGCTTTAGTATAGCTGTTTCTGTAAAAATAATATAATTACTAATTGCCAATAGATGTCAGGAAGTCATATTTTTCAGTTTATAATTGCCTGAAAACAAGAATAAAACGACGTTTTGTAAAAATGAAACCTAGCTAGATCGATTTATCGCCGCCAAAACCCCCAGCGTACTGAATTTTATAAAAACCATTAGAGCCGTTTCCAAGATTCAGATTGTATATTTATATGTATACATATATGCAAGAATTGCTCGTTTAAAGGTATGACGGAGCATCACTTAAGAACGGCTCGGCCGATTTGGCTGATTTCTTGTTAGGGTTTCTTGCCCAAAGGGTGCCAACGGCGCACCGTTACTAAGGCTACGATCGCTATCAGACTGTGCGACTATTAAGGTATAATATCTTTTCGACCAAAAAGGTAAGATCTCCTGAAATTTTCACAAATTATGTATTATAATAGTGGATTATCTAACAAATAATAAAAAGTAAAAATTTAAGTTTCTTACTAAAAACACGTTTTTGTTGTTTTTGCTCTATCATAAAAACAGTTTTACATTTAAGCTTCAAACTTACCGTGATTATAGTGTGAGCTCTAAAAGCATAACAACAAATAATGAAAACCGACCAAGTGTGAGACGGGCGCGAACCAGTACCATCTTATATTACCGTATCAGCGAAATGATATTTAAAGTTAAGCAACGTCAGGCTTATTCAGTTATTGGATGGTTGAACGCTTAGCGGGACACTGTTTTGTTTTTGTTTATGTTCGTACATTAAGTAGATGTTGGTATGGAACCTACGGTGCGCTAGACGGAATCACACTTGAACGATTTTTGTTGTGTTCGTAATTGTAAGCTAGTTACACATACAACTAAAATCAATATATTTTCTTTCTTTTCAGGATGTGCCCATTTAGATGATTTTCTTCACATTTGCAAAGCCTTCGAGCTAGACTCGACTGCAGATGGAGACGCATCTATGAGCGAACACCTTATACAGATCTTAGTCACCTTTGCCACGAACGGGTACTTATCATTTGTTATGTCTAGAAATAAGTATCTATAGTGCATCTATAAAATCTTAACAAATTCTTAAATTACCATAACGGTTACAAGTGTGTGTAAGTAGGTACTTCTACTTACACTACATAGTCTCATAACGAACAATGGAGGTGTACCAAGATTTTGTAGACTGTCTGCCTAGTCCATACTAATCTAATATTATAAATGTCTGTCTGTCATGAAATTTGGCATGGAGATAATTTGAGTCCCAAGAAAATTGGTTCGGCAGCAAGTACCGTACATGCAACTTCTCTTGAGAAAAAATCTTTTACAAAAAAAAAAATAACGTCATATAGGATCCGCCATTTTGAATTTAAAAAAAAAAAATCGAAATCAGCACCCTCGAAAACCCTTTACTACCCCTCGATATATGAAATTATACATGAAATTTATGTTGCGTGCATAAAAAAGTCAGTTTTTTACGGATAAAAAACGAACCGCTGGACCGATTTATTTCAGACTCCTTTCAGATCTAAGTCATGACGTGACGTATCGATTGATATGTCATCAGAGCGATTCGTTCCAGTAGTTATTGAGGAATCGAAAGCCAAAATATGTCTATATACATACATACATACATACGTACACACACACACACACACACACACACAGACATCACTCTAAAAATGATTGCAAATGATTCTCCAAGTCTTGAAACGTAAAGAAAACACAAAGTTTTCGATTTCGATTTTCGGACCTATTCCAATAACTTCTCAAGAGAAGTCAAAAGGACATAGGCTACTTGAACACGTCAAGTGTGAGTCAGTTTTTTTGCGGAGGAGTATTGAGGAGTTGCTCTAAAATTCTACACCGATTACCAAATTTCGGGCGGAAAAAAATTAGTAGGTATAACCAAAGAGAATCTCACGCCGATAACCAAATTTAGGCCGAGCGAAGCCGCGGGCAAAAGCTAGTAGCTCATAGATTTCATCATCAGAATTGGGATGCGGGATCAATCTGAAAGTATACCTACACTGTCAAATAAGAAACAATCAAATTGGTTTATAAATGACTGAGTTCCGTACACCTATGGCGTACTATTTTATAAAAATACTAAGATAGGTATAATAATAATCACAATAAAAGCGTCAAGATGAAATATACAAAAAAGAGCGAGAGAAAAAAATAAAGAATAGCATATGAATATATTTATTATTACTAGCTTTGGCCTGCGATTCCACCCTCCATAAATTCGGTGATCAACTCCTTAATTATAAAAAAAAAACGACTCACACTTGACGTTTTCTTCTAGCTGATAAATTATCGCGCTTTGGGCAAAAATGTTAGCGAAGTATAACTGTCTTTATAAATAGCTGCCTGATATTTATACCTTCAAATTCTTTGTCTAGTTTAATTGTAGGATATCTAAAATAATTAAAGTTTATAACCTTTAAAATACACCTCTGGGCTCTTTCAACTTAGATGATTTACTTAACCCAGGCGGATATGTCTACTAAAAAAATAGATTTGAAGTAGGTTCAATTTTTAAACAAAATTTTATTATATCAAGATCGCTCTCCATCGGCAGGGAATTCTTCTTTCAAAAAAACTTACTCCCTAGAACGCTTAGTTTGTGGAATGAGCTCCATGTCAAGGTTTTCTATAAGGACTACAATATGGGATCCTTCAAGAAAGTTATTGGAACTGTTGTTACAAGCGTCCATAGGCTACGGTGACCGCTTACCATAAGGCGCATCGTACGCTTGTTTGCCACCTTAGTGATAAAAAAAAAACATTATATGTGCTGACTTCTAATTAGTGGTTAGATCTGTTACTATCGATAGTAAAAACTAAATTCAGTCCAGTTAATTCTTGTGTAATTTTTGCAGAATCCCGACGCTACCTGACGGTACTGAGTGGTTACCAATCACACCAAACTGTTCGGTGTTTAACGTTTTAGAAATTATTTCTCCGACAGAATTTGAATACACAAATATATCAACAAGTGATTTTGGTAACAGGACATTCTGGAATGGTCTCGGATTTGAAGAAAATGAAAACGCTTAAAGCTTTGCTCCAATATTAACCCTTATTTTGTTGTACGTAAATATACATTTGTTGTACAGTGAATACTTTCATTTTCATTCCTAGAAGATTACGCAAAGGGTGCCAACGCTCATTAAGTTATGGTTCCGTAGAATGAGATTATTGCTATTATTGTATCACAAAATTGGAAAGCGATTTTCTTCAAGATAATTATATTTTTGCGTTGGATTACGGAACCCGAAATATTTTATAAACAAATAGATGCACAGATATGACAAAGCTAGAGTTTTACTACAGAAGTTTTGGTACCCTGAAAATTGGAACATCAAAATCATATGCTTCTTCTGCTATAGACTGATAATGTTCAATGCCAAATGCATAGAATCTCAAGCTCAACAGTCATCGGTTTTGTTAGGCCTATTATGCTCTTCGGTAAAATTCCATGCGTTTCTATCTCAAAATTGGTATGGTGTGAACAACACTACAAAAATCGCGCACGAAGGGTTTGTACCATTTTCTATGAAAACGGCAAAACAATCACGTTTGCTGTATGGGAGCCTCCCTCAAATATTTGTTTTTTTTAATCCGGGTCCGACTCGCACTTGGCCGATTTTTTGACATAAAGTAATTTTTGTTTCATAATGAAAAAAATTAGTAAAACTGCAGTAAGACAATCGTTGTGAACTTGGAAACACCTCATAATAAAACCAAATAAAAGAATTATTATGAAGTCTTAACTAAAAATTTACGATTTTTAGGGTTCCGTAACCAAAGGGAAAAAACCAGAACCCTATTACTAAGACTACGCTGTCGGTCCGTCAGTTTGTCACCCAGCTTTATCTCATGAACTGTGATAGACAGTTTTAATTTTCACAGAATATGTATTTCTATTGCCGTTATAAAAAAAAATACTAAAAACCAGAATAAATTAAATATTTAAGGGAGCTCCTATATAACAAACGTGATTTTTTTGCTTGTTTTTAATATTGATAACGGCAACTGGTAGACGCTATATGTTATATGTTCACTTTAAAAAATAGAAAAAAAGCCATCACGGGACGCCTGGCAGATATGAAATATTGAAATTCTTTTGTACAAGTAATAAGTGGTAAGAGAATTACGCAGTCGCTTGCGCGTGGTCACTCGTCGCCAGACCGTACACAATACTACATATAGACTGTATATATAGCGTAGCGACGCTATAGATGTTTCACATCAAAACACTTAAACATATTCTATCTTATATATATATATAGAAATTACGTGTCACGTTGTATGTCCGCGATGGACTCCTAAACTACTAAACCGATTTTAAATTTTATTTGTACACTGTGTGTAATTTAATCCAACTTGAAAGATAGGAGACCTTACATCTCAATTTGTAGTCGCAATATTATTTTATTGCAAATTATTTGTCTGTTATCTGTATGTAACACAAACGTTTCATATAAGCTGCAATTTAAAAGCATAACCACCACGTGTCACAATTATCTGTTAGCTCTAAACGATTCCAACAGATGGCGATGTCTGTTAACTGGATTGAGTAAGTATTAATTAGATGGCCCGTTTTTTTTTTATCTCGAGAAGTTACTTGGTTCAAAGAAAATACTTCTTCCGCTCAGAAACTTTCCAAGTAGGGAAAAAGATCTTATAAACGACTGCACCGCATTAGATAATTTAAGTTGTGTTTATTATTGTAAGGGCAAGGTTTACATGAAATAAAAAAGGGTCAAGTGGCAATCGGACCCGCGCACTACTGGTAAACCTATTGTAATGAAATTTTGGTAAATGGTTGTGCACACCGCCGGGGAAGGTTTTTGAGAAATAAAGATTGGTCAAGCATACGCTGGGGTTTCAGAATTAGTACAACCCATTCAAAATAGATGGCGCGCCAGTTGTTTTTAAAAACAGAAACAACGTTCTCCGGGTCAGCTATCTGTTATTTGAGCCAACTTAAAAGATAGAATAGTTTTTATCTCGATCTGTCAAGTGCGAGCCGGACTCTGGCACTTTAGGTAAAAACCAACGTTCGCCGGGTTACAGAAGGACGGCAGCGGAACAACGTTCGCCGGGACGGCTAGTATTTATATAAATTATTTTTTATTAAATTTAATTTTGAAGTGCGTTCAAAAACTTAAGTGCGTAATAAAAGGTAGTTATTGTTTATCACTAAAATTAATAAAATTGAAGCCTGAACAAAAAGAAGATAAACATAAACCAGAGGTAAATCTTTATGTTTCCCAACCATTAGCTGAAACAGTTCTGCTTCTTACTGCTAGAGAACTAATAACCGGAGTCAACAATAAAACTATTATTGTAAGAGCCCTGTTGGATTTTTGCACCACCACATTAGCTAATTAGCTAGGGTTGCCACAATTTTATTTGCAAAAAAATGTTGCTACTTAAGGTGGAGTTTCAAATAATTCTACAAATAGAGCCATTAATTTTTGTATTGAATCTTTAACAACTAATTTTAAGATTCCGATCACATGCTCAATTATAAATAAAATAACACCTAAGCTTCCACAAAGATAAATTGATTTAAGCAATTTTATTATTCCAAAAAATGTTTCGCTAGCTGATACAGATTTTCATATTCCAGGAGAAATATCACTACTTCTTGCCAGTAATGTATTCTTTAAGCTTATTTTAGATGGAAAAATTGAGGGTAGCCCAATGGATCCAATTTTATTGAACACTCACTTGGGATACATCATATCTTCAATGAGCTGCTATAATCCAAGTACAACAGTCACTATGCATACAACTGTAAGTCCTGATCTTGATCATTGTGTTCGTCAATTTCGGGAGGCAAAAAAGGTACCGGATATCTATCACGAGTCACTTCCTGAAAATAAGTATAGCAAACAAGTATTTAAAGAATCGGTCTCTTTACAAAATAATACATTTCAGGTCAAATACCCACTAAAAGTTAAAATTGAGAATATTGGCCCTATATGCAATCGCTTTGCAAAGATTACATAGCTTAGAGAAAAATTTCAGAAGGATGCAGATTATTACACTTTATATCAAGAATTTATTATCATATATATTGAATTCGGACATGCAAAAATTATTGATATCAAGAACTGTAATCCAATAGATGAACCAGTAGTTTTCTACCCTATCATGGGATATTCCGTTTAGACAAACAGACCAACAAGCTTCGTGTTGTGTTTGATGGCAGTGCGAGGCCTCAGAGTGGTACTAGTCTCAATGATTTATTATGCAATGGACCTGTCTTACAGCGTTCCCTTTTTGATATATTGTTACTATTTCGGACATTCGTCATATGTACAGAATTATACAATTGCATCCAGAAGATAGATGTTTACAAAACATTTTACGGCAGGAAAACAATGTTATGAATATTCTTCAATTACAAACTTTGACATATGGATTGACTAGCTCTGCATTATAGCAACCAGGTGTCTTGTAGAACTAGTAAAGCTGTATGAAAACCATTATCCATTGGCAAGTGCAGCAATATTAAACAATTTATATGTTGATGATATCCAGACCGGCAGTAATTCTTTTGAAGGCCTATTTCAGTTAAAATCTGAGCTTGTTTCTCTCATGAAGCATGCCAATTTTGAACTGCATAAATAGATTTCTAACAATTCAGAGCTAATTAAAGGTATACCTTTAGATAAATTAGGTTTTACCCACAATGATCTGGATCAGGACAAAGCTGTTGTCAAAATATTAGGAATATCTGATGATGCTCATGATGATGTACTCAAAATGAGTGGTCGGGTTGTCAAGGCGCCTAAGATACCTACAAAAAGAAGTGTTCTCGGTTCTATTAGTCGATTATATGACCCAATTGGATTTGTTGGGCCAGTCACAATGAGGGCTAAATTTTTTTTTTGCAGGAGTTGTGACGTCATAACTTAGATTGGGATTCTCCATTACCAAATAATTTAGAAAAAGTTTGGAATAACTTCTATTCAAGTACTGTTAACATGCCTAAAATAAATATTCCACGTTATATACAAATCCATGGTGCGGATAAAGTCCAATTACTGCGATGCTTCAGCTAATGGTTATGGTTGCTGTGTTTACATAAAGGTTCAACATAAAAATCAGTCTTATGTTCATCTGGTTTGTTCAAAGTCCAGGCTTAATGGTTTTAATTCAATTCACGTGGTGCTGCCGGCTCGGGCGATACAAGCGGCTCGCGACCTACACCTAATCTGCGTTTATTTACCTGGCTCTGGTGCCTCTCATGATGAACTAGTAGCCCATCTGACAATTTGTTTACGTGAACTTGTTGAAAAATATCCTGAAGATGATTATGCTTTACTAGGCGACTTTAATTACCCCAACATTGTTTGGATAACTAATCCTGACGGCTCATCATGTTTGCCTACTAATGTTACTAATGAATTCAAACAAAACTTTTTGAACACTGTGTCAAATCTGGGTTTAGAGCAATTTAACACCGTGGTCACTGGGAATAACCGATGTCTTGACCTTATATTTAGCACCTTAGAAGTGACCTCGACCCGCTGTAGCCAACCTATTATTAGTGAGGATATGCCACACCACCCGGCAATTGACTTGGAAATACCCAATTTAAAACTTGTCAACACGTTAAAAGACCCTAAAACTAAGATTTAAAATTTTAAAAAGGCTAATTATGACGTCATAAAGTCGCGTATGTCTTCAATCGACTGGGTCACCAAACTTGAATGCGGTAGTATCGACGAGTCGGTAACTTGTTTTTACGATGAACTTCAAACGATTATAGAGAAGGAAGTCCCTAGTTTTTTCAGTCGTAATTGTAAATATCCTGTATGGTTTTCAAAGTCCCTAATTAATATTATTAAAGAAAAATCTAAATATCACAAACGATGGAAACGATTCGGCAATAAATTAGATTACGATACTTTTGCTTTGCTACGCAAACGACAAAAAACTGTCCAGCAAGAGTGCTGGAATCGGTACCTTAATAGCTGCGAAAATTCAATATCTACTAATCCTAAACATTTCTGGTCATACACCAATTCGTTACGAGGAAAGCAAGGGGTCCCTACACAGATAAATTTTGGAAATCGTGTTGCGAGCGGTGGCTTTGAGATTTGTAACACATTTTTAAAATATTTTGCCTCGGTCTACGCCTGTCCACAGGGTCCTAATCAACGCGATGACATCACTTTTTCAATCAACTTCATTGATACTATAAATTCTATTGATATTTCACAAACGTTAGTACAAAAGTACTTAGAAAATAAAACAAACAAAAATAAAGGTCCCGGGAGTGACGGTATACCCACTATGTTTGTAAAATTATACGCTAAGGAGCTTGCTCTCCCATTAACTATAATTTTTAAACGATCCATTGAGGAAGGAGTATTTCCTGAAAAATGGAAAGAAGCCTATATTATCCCTATACACAAAAGTGGTCCAACACAGAACGTGGAAAACTATAGACCGGTCTCAACACTCTCTGCTTTCGGAAAGGTATTCGAATCCATTGTACACGACCAATTATACCCTGTCGCTGCAGCCTACATCCCAGGTTCACAACATGGCTTCATGCGTAAAAGATCAACTGTCACCAATCTCTCCGTATTCACTGATTTTGCTACTCAACATATGGACAAAGGTTCTCAGGTCGATGTTGTGTACACCGATTACTCCAAATGTTTCGATCGCATTGATCACGGCATTCTGATATCCAAATTAACTAGTATCGGTGTGCATGGGGATCTTTTGAGGTGGCTCGAATCCTATCTCGAAAATCGCCTGCAAGCAGTAAGGATTGGAACTTACAAATCTAATTTCATGACTGTCCCATCGGGCGTCCCACAAGGGTCCCATTTAGGGCCTTTGCTCTTTAACATTTATCTATATGACATTGAGACATGTTTCACGTATTCTAAAGTTCTGCTGTACGCGGACGACAAGAAAATTTTTATGCCAATACAATCTGTCGCTGATTGCATTAAACTACAAATGGATCTCGATAGACTCTCCAAATACTGTGTACGTAATCGACTTGATATGAACATTGACAAATGTCAGGTAATAACGTTTACTAGAAAATGTAATCGAATAACCTATAATTATAATTTTAATGGCACTATTATTCCTAGAGCAGAGCTTGTTCGAGATCTTGGCGTTATGCTAGATCGCAAACTTTTGTACACTTCTCACTTTGAGTATATATGTAACAGAGCTCACAAAATGCTGAGAGTCTTACATAGAGCTACTAAATCTTTTAAAAAGGTAGAATCTTTAATGACGCTGTATTTCGCATATATTCGAAGTATCATGGAATATGCATCGCCGATCTGGTCCCCTACTTATATAACACATATTGCCCAACTAGAATCCGTTCAGCGCAATTTTACACGCCGTTTAATCTATCGCTTAGGTAGGCGGGGTGATTACGCCGACAGGCTCAATATTTTCCATCTGGTCTCTCTCGAGGATAGACGGTTACTTACAGATATGAAACTATTGTTTGACGTAGTGAATGCAGTCCTAGACTGTCCTGAGCTTACAGAACGCATTGGTGTACGGGCATACTCAATCCGCACCAGACGCATGCGCTCTCTGGACGTTGGGTCGGCACGCACAAATTACGCCAAACACTCTGTTTTGCAAAGAATCGTCCAAGCATACGAAAGCAAATTCAGAGGCGCTGACATATTTTTTCTCCATCGAAATACTTTTATTAACTTTGTTAAGAAGTCTTTTTTAACGGAAATACATAAATAAACAGGACTGAACAGGCACACACGCATACACAAACACACCCTTACACACCCTCTCACACACACACATACACACAGTTACTCTTCTATTGATCCCTCGTCCCTTTTTTGTTTCTTTTTCTCTTTTTAAATCCTTTTATAAAAAAATATATTATAGAACAATAATTATTTGCCTACTTTCTTTTTAAAACATAACGGTCGTCGTCATCGATTTGTATATATAGAATTGTAAAGGTCAAACTTTGTAAACTTTGTAAAAGGCTTTATAAGAATTGATTTGTAAAATTGTATTTTTAGATTTAAGAAGCTGTAAAGTTTGCAAAACATTAAATAAATAAATAAATAAATAAATTAACAATACCTTAGCTTGAGCTAAATGGCTCTTTTTTGCTTGCTAAGCTTGTCTCACACGTATCAGCTATTCTTAATATAACAGACATACATTTGTTCTGTGATTCAAAGTTTTATTAGGCTGGCTTGAGTCTTCCCCTGTAAAGGTCCCTGCTTACATAGGAAATAGAGTAAAAGAAATAAAAAGGCTTACAGAAAATTCATTTTGGCATTTTACACCAGGTCTCCTGAATCCCGGAGATATCCTTTCGAGAGGTGCTAATCCTCAAGAAATTTCAAGCAATTCTCTATGGAAGCATGGACCTGACTACTTACTCGACTCTAATGAATATAATTTTTACTTGGCTAATATTGAAATACCACTAGCAATTTCAAAAAATAATTTTGAGAATACATGTTATACTACTGTTCAAAAGAACACAATTCATCCGTTCTTCGAAAAATATTCAAGTTTGTACAAAACAGTATGTGTTATGATTTATATTCGTAGATTCATACAAAAATGCAAAAATGTAACGTAATTGAGACTAGAAAGTCAGTTGAAGAGTTCAGAGAAGCCTTAATATGGATTATTAAAGGAATACAACATTATTACTTTGCTGCAGAATTAAAATGCTTAACCAAAAACGACCTCATCAAGACTTCTCTGAAATCACTACATCCATTTATAGACGAGATGGGAGTCTGTCGTGTTGGCGGCAGATTACATAATGCTAATGTAAAATACTCAAAGAAATTTCCTATTATCTTCCGAACAGATAAAGCAACATTTTTGGAAGGTCTGGTCCAAAGATTACTTGTCATCACTCAATGAAAGAACAAAATGGATGAAAAACTTTGTTGAAGAGGACACTGTTGTTTTATTATCAAACCCTAATACACCTCCTCTTCATTGGCCCCTGGGCAGGGTCACAAAAGTATTTTGTGGCAACGACAACAAAGTAAGAGTTGTAGAAGTACAAACTTCTAATGGCAAAGCGCATACCAGAGCTGTATCAAAAGTAGTAGTTTTACCAATTGACTAGGAAACCTTTTGCTATGTAACCACTACAGAGAGTGTAATTATAATTTAGAAACAATGTATCTGTTTTTAAATTTTGTTTATTTTACTTCAGTTAATTATCATACTTTATTTCCTACATCTTTAAAACAGTAAACAAATTTAACTTGTACCTATCCATTAAGCTTAAATAATAAGCCATATATATATATAATGTACCCATCTGCCAAGCCTACCCGTCTACCAAGCCATCTTCGTCCTTCATAATATTAAATTTTATAAAAAATAAAATTTAATAATAAAAAACAAAAAAAAACAAAAATATATACATAAAATAAAATTGTTATATAAAACTAACATAATTATTAAAATAATAATTAAATAGGGTCGTGGAAGATCGAGGACTTAGAAAAAGTTAGCCAGGATCGTGGCGGTGGAAGTCTTTTATATTTTTGTAGACTTTCTAAAGACGGGCTTAACACATTTATGTAGTTAAAAACCTAAATTCGAAAATAAAATAAATTTCATTACTAGAACACCCGGGATAGCATAAGTTTACGTAGACATACATAGGCAGCGGCGAGCGTCGCGTGGCCACAATATATAAAGAAAGCGTATGAAGTGGGCATATGCAAAATGCGATAGATTTATATAAAATGCAATTTATTATTGAGTGAATACATTATAATATGAGGAGAATTATGTACCTTTCTGATGGCTAATAAAAGGTGGTAGTGTTGTAGTGACCTGAGTATTGGAATGCGACCCTTTTGCTTGATTAAGCGATGGATGTTGCTTCTGAGGTTTGATCGTTTATAATGCTTCAATATTACACAGGTAAAAAGGCCTCGCCTGAGTAAAGTAAAGAGGAGACAATGAGATGAAATGGAGGCAGGCATGCCCGGGGATCGGAAGCTTAAAACCTACTGATCTCTCAGAATGTTTATCGTTAACATTCGTTAGTGGCTTCAAGTTACATCGGCTGAGCTCACAGACGGTTTGAACTCTCTCGCCTAACGTTTCGATCCGTTTGTTTGGGTCAAATACGAATGTGAGTTCAGTGCCGAGCGACTTGAACGACGACAACAGATTACACAGTGTAGAAGGGTAAAGGTCCTTGCCCCGAGCTGTCTGTCAGAGTCGAAAAACTGCGAAAGAAGGCAATTGTTGTTTTATTTAAATTGACACGTAAACCGTTGCCATGTTGCGGGGAGTCGGACGCTGATTACGCGAAGGCGACAGTGATACTTCACCTACGCGACTGGTGACACCAAATAGGGAGAAGTCTTGTAGCGATTTGAATATTGGAATGCGACTCCTTTGCTTGTATTAGTGATGGACGTTGCTTCTGAGGTTTGATCGTTTATAATGCTTCAATATTACACAGGTAAAAAGGCCTCGCCTGAGTAAAGTAAAGAGGAGACAATGAGATGAAATGGAGGCAGGCATGCCCGGGGATCGGAAGCTTAAAACCTACTGATCTCTCAGAATGTTTATCGTTAACATTCGTTAGTGGCTTCAAGTTACATCGGCTGAGCTCACAGACGGTTTGAACTCTCTCGCCTAACGTTTCGATCCGTTTGTTTGGGTCAAATACGAATGTGAGTTCAGTGCCGAGCGACTTGAACGACGACAACAGATCACACAGTGTAGAAGGGTAAAGGTCCTTGCCCCGAGCTGTCTGTCAGAGTCGAAAAACTGCGAAAGAAGGCAATTATTGTTTTATTAAAATTGACACGTAAACCGTTGCCAAGTTGTGGGGAGTCGGACGCTGATTACGCGAAGGCGACAGTGATACTTCACCTACGCGACTGGTAACAAACTCATGGAATCATATTTGGTTCGCGACTAAATTCCTAAAAAGCTGCGATACTGAATATTACATAAATAATATAACTCACACTTATTCTATCGTTAATCAATCAAATAAACTATAAACTATAATTCTTCGTACTTGAACTGATAATATACCTATACATTTAACCTGTATATGAATCCTTGATCATGTATGGTGTGGACGCCGGCTTGAAAACCGAAATATATCATTTATAATCTACAACTGAAGTTACATGGATGCAGTGGGGCTTATTGCGTCTTGCTCTTCGGAGTGTGTTAAGCATGGGGCGTGCCCTCTTGGTGAATTCCATGGCTGCTCCATTGGTACATAAATTACCTACTACACAAATGGTTCAGTGGGGCTTATTGCGTCCTGCTCTTCGGAGTGTGCTTAACACGAGGCGTGCTCTCTTGACAATGTCATGGCTGTGTCTGTGCGAACGGATGTCACACTCTTTGGCCTAAGGCTGAGAGTTTGTGCTATGCACGCACAAGGATTTGTTCCTGAAACTACATAATTAGACTTCGGTCTTCAGCTTCGGCTGCAACGATAATTTAATGGTTATACCATTTATGATTTCACACCTCTACTCCTTTGGGGGATGTGCGCTAAGTTAGCCTCGGTATGGACACGTACCGTGGGAAGCGCTGGGTGGAGCTTTCCGCCTTTTTATTTTTTTAGAAAAATAAAAAGCGCATAGGAGTAGAGGATACTATTTTCATTACTAGAACGGTGTTTCAGTCTTTCTCTTAAAGAACCTGCGGTCTACGTTGCACAATTGGGTCCTACCATTTAGACGATCACATAGCCAATCCTTCTATAAATTTATACTTCAGTTTTCAAGTTTCGTGTTCATATTATGTCTTATAATCTTGTCCATGCTGGTTAGTTAGGTAGGTACGTTAAAGGTAGGTAGTATATGTGTTCTTGGGGGGGTTAGTTACAATAACTTGTACCTATCAATTATATCTATATATAGCTACAGCTTGGTATAGCAAACTTCATTATTGTAATTAAGGAGTAAATCACAGTCGCCGATAACCGAATTTAGGGCGGGTGGATCCGCTGGCAAAGTCTAGTTTGATTATATTTTTAATCGACTTCAAAAAAAGAGCTTATCAATTCGACCTGATGTATGTAATATTGTTAGAATTACACAATATTTATATATAATATGTTAGTCTATGTGGGCTTCTTAATAGATGTGCCAAATTTCATAAGTGTATATTTGTGTTTGTCCTCGTATTTGCATACGTTGTAGAAAGGCTCCGCCCATTCATGCCGAAAATGCCCGGGCGTCCGAAGAAACAAGAGCATGCTCCGGTTGCGTCCGGGTAATATTCAGAAACCTATGTCATCGATGTAGGGAAAATTTTAATGTTTGTTTCAGAGACGGATTCGAACCGGGCTAATCCAGAGCCATTTGTTTCCCGGATGGTGAGACTCCGGGTGCATGTAATTAGTAGAGTCTAAATATCTTATTGAAATCCACTCGAGTGTAGGCGTAGGTAATAGCTACCCCTTTGTTGTAACAGATGGAGCTACAGCGCATCAACTTTACAGGCAGATCAAAGTCTGCCGGGCCGGCTGCAATTCCAATATTTTGTACTTTACAGTACACTTTCGATTTCGGATCAATTTTTTGCTTAAATTTTATTTGTTAGTTGTAGATATTTAAATTATCAGTACTAATGTTACAAATAGTGTTTACATTAGTATTATGTCATCTAATATAATATTTATTAGAGATTCCGACCATGATGGTCAGAACGGAAAAAAATTATTTTTTTAATTTCGTACTGAAAGGGTGCCAACCTTGACATAATTATTAAATCTTCGCCTGGTTTTTGCAGAATGCTTAAGTTCAGTAAGAAATAGGTACATATTGCAGTACGAGTGGGTTGGAACAATTCACAGTGACTCATTGAGACTTATTCATGACCTCAAATACAACAATTGGAGTAGTAGTGGTTTATGCAAGCACCCCTTGAGGCGATGGTGATGTCATCAGAATAAATAACTAAACAACTATTTAATTTTATCTTTCTATTTTGATCTGCACAAAAATTGTAATATTTTTGTAGGTGAAGCCATACACAGTGAAAAGCTCCCTTTTCTTTTAAAAGTCCACGTGGGAAATTTCGTGGAATTAAACTATGAATGTAGATACCTATAATTTTTGTTTCACATACCATACACAAGTAAAGTAAACGTGGTAACTAACAAAAGCGACTGAAACCAGTTATATGATCAGCTGTGCAAATTAAAAAAATTTACTATGCTTGATATAGATAATGTACAGTTCCAAGGTAACCTTCTGGTTTTGGTGTATAAATTCTTAAATTTAAAGTTACTTTCCCTCTCCATACAAGCAAGTGAAGAATATTTTTTGTGGGTTATAGTTTTGGTAAGTATATCTTTGAGTTTTTGACGCGCGCAACGCAGCATTTTTGAGATAGCAACACATTATGGGCCTTGTTTACTAGACAAAAAGGTGCAAATTACAGTGTGAGCATAAAAGTGAGAGGTAACGTGTCGAAGTACACCAAGATGCGTCGCGCGACGTTGGGATGCGTATCTTTTTGTCTAGTAAACAAGGTTCATAATGTATTGCTCATGAAAATAATCTAAAAAATGCCGTTGGTATCTTCTCTTTCACCCTATGGGTGTTGAGGTGTAGGTGTCGGGGGAGGGGAATTTACCTCCCACCATGACCCGGGCGGAAGCTCAGGGGTGCTGAACATCCCCGGTGAAGTTTTGAGGGAACCTCCTTTTCAGGCCCCCGTGTGGTCGGTGCATAATATCGCCGGAGGCGATATGCAGAGTAGAAAATAAAAACGAAATAAAATAAAAGTTAAATAAACCAAAAAATAAAATAAAACAAAATGAAATAAGAACGAGGTGAGGCGCAACAAAAACGAAATAAAACAAAAGCAAAAGCAAAATGAAAACCAAAACGAAATAAAAATAAATTAAAAGCAAAATAAGAAGAAAAAGAAAGCAAAGTAAAAACAAGGTAAAAACGGAGTAAAAATGATAGAGGGGGATGATTTTTGAAATGGAAGTAGGTGAGTGGGTAGGAGGTGAATAACTAAAGTTATTCACCCGTTGGGATAAGCTCTCGGGGCAAAGGCCGGCCTTCCGGCGGACGGGCGTGTAGAGGTGCTATGCCCCTGAGGTCGCTGTGGTGGCTGTTATCAGCGCGGGTGAATAAACGTTTCGACAAACCAGAGATAAACTCTGCGAGTGATTCGATTTTGGTGTCTCTAGCGATGGTGGAGTTGCGGACGTAGCGGCCGGCGCCGGTTAATATTCTCAGCGAATTATTTTGGATAACCTGGAGCTTATGTTTGCTGGTAGAAGATAGAAGTCCGTACCAAGCAGGGGCTGCGTAGGTCAGTCTCGACCGTATGTACAATTTGTACAGGCGTATTTTTGTTCTGAGTGGTAAATCAGAGGAAAGTACCGGTCTAAGCGCCGTCCGTGCTGACACATGGGCGAGCATTTTGCGCATGCGCAAGGGGCGGTCTATAACGCAACCGAGGTACTTTACGCTGGGTTGCCACTCAATGACTTGGCCTCGAAACACAAGTTTCAGTCAAAATTGTAGTTGTTTTGCTGGCGTTTACGGCTATTCTCCACTTGTCGAGCCAGCCGGGCAAAGTGTCCAATAGTCGCTGCATTTTTTTGGCTGCTAATTTAGCTTTGCGGGAGGATAACATGTATGCGCTGTCGTCCGCGTAAAGCGCTAGGTGGACGTCTTCAACACTTTCAGCTAAACCGGAATCACTGAGAGTGGGGATGTCGTTGGTGAAGAGCGCGTAGAGCAGTGGCGATAGGCAGCTGCGTTGTGGTACTCCTGCTTTAATAGGTTTCTTTGCTGAGTAATTGTTCTCGACCGAGACATAAAAGCTCCGTTTGTCCAGAAACGAAGCTATAACTCGACCGAGCATATGCGGGAGATCCGTATCTAATAGCTTGTACAGTAGCCCTTCGTGCCAAACCCGGTCGAAGGCCTTCTCCATATCGAGAAATACACCGACTGTGCGCCTGCCCTTATTTAGCTCGAAGGACATGTGATGGAGCACACGTACAAGCTGTAGAGTAGTGCTGTGGCTATCCCTGAAGCCAAACTGTTCAGGCCTAAGCTGGATATGGGGAGATATCCTATGTATCAGCAAGCGTTCGAACAAATTGGCTAGGTTAGACAGCAAAGTAATCGGTCGGTAATGTTCTGGGCGGTGACAGTCTTTCCCTGGTTTCGGGATAACAATGACTTTTCCGGTCTTGCAGGTAGATGGGAAATGTCCAGTGCGCAATATCCCATTAAAGATCCGGGTGAGTGCCACCAGACCCTTCCTTGGCAGCATAATAATCGCCGTATTTGGGATCTCGTAGGGGCCGCGTGATTTACGTTTATTAAGTTTGATGGCTTCCTCTCTCACCTCTTTGGGCGAGATAAAGTAATCACCTCTAAGTGGTGGGGCTGGGGCCGCGAGAAATTGCTCTACGCGGTCTATGACTCCTAGCGTACGAGATGTGTCGGTAATGGGGTTCGGCTTCAATTGGTCCTCGAAATGATCGGCCAGTAGTTCCGCGCGTTCGACAGCGTGATAACGGTGGATGCCAGCTGAATCAATAAGAGGACAGATTGGGGCTGGAGTTTTAGATATTTGGCGGGCCAACCGGAATAAGGCAGCGTCGTCGTCGCTCGCCTTAAAAATGGTATTGTCCCACGCTAATTGTCGGAATTTGGCAATTTCTATAGTGAGACTATGGCTTAGTTTATTAAGTTCGCTCTTAACTACTGGGAAGCAAGTTTGGCACCAGAGCTTACGGAGCTCCCTTTTTTTAACTAATTTTGCACGAAGGTGCGTAGGAAGCAAATGCTTACCAGAGGCTGTGGCTGAGGACCTCGTGGACTCCCTTATAGCTTGCGTTATTGCAGTGATGAAGGAATCGACGGCCTCCTCAACCTCTAAGGTAGTTGAGATACCCCCAGCTGGCAGTCTATAATTAAGCATTGCTTTGTGAAATATGGCCAGTCTGTTATTTTGGTAGAGCTCGTAGCTGATTTCCCACTAGCTGACACTCCGAGGACCAAAAGGATCGGCAGATGCTGAGAGTCGGTATCGTGGAGGACTTCTAATGCCATTGGCCAATTGACTCTGTGTGCTAGCATGATGTCTAGTACGCCTGGGTTTTGGTTATCTAACGCGGGGTAGTGAGTAGATGCACCTGGACCGATGACTAGGTAGTTTTTGTTTTCAGCATCTGCTTTTAGTTCGCGACCCGATTTAGGTGAAATTCGTGAACCTCATTGGTGGTGTTTGGCGTTGAGATCGCCTAAAATTAAAGTGGGCGTGTCATCGCAAAAGATATTTTCAATGTCGATTGGAACGAAGGGGGTTGTTGGTGGCTTATATGCGGCGAAGACTTTAAGCTCAGTATTACCGGTTTTAAGTTTTACACCTATAGACCGAGTGGATGTAAAAAGGGGAAGGGGTAATAGTTCGTGAACAATGTCACGACGGACTCATACTACCGTTCCCCTAAAGGCCATATTAGCGGAAGAAATTTCGTCACGCTCATAGGTGAAGAATTTTGGAATGCGGAGCTCATTCTCACCTCTGAGTTTCGTTTCACCCAGTAACACAATCTGTACATCGTGCTCCTGGACTAACGTTCTGAGGGCGGCTGTCTTGCCTGTAATGCCCCCAGAGTTCCAATACACAATTCTTAATTTAAGGCCCCTGTGAGGCCCCATTAAATTCCCACGTGAGAATTGTGGTGAGTTGTGCTAGCCCATGGAATAAGGCTGGCAACGGGTTGTGCCCAGCTGCAATTGCTTCTATAGCTGAGCTTAGTGCCGCTATAGCGGCCCTTGCTATATTAAGCGCACTGGGTGCAAAAGGAAGGGGGCCTTGCGTAAGTTAGGACGGCTAACGGGGTGAATGTTGGTGTTGGTGTTAGCTGAGTGGGCAGATGTGGCAGATGGTAGCAGCGACTTAGGTGGCTGCGGGGGGTCTGCAAATTGTGGGGGGGGTACATATGTGGTGATTGGCAGGTGAGATGTGGGAGGGACCGGTATGACTGATACTGGTAACGACTGTGATGACGGGTTAGAAACATGTGACTTTTTCTTTCTGTTTCTTTTTCTCCTCCCGAGAGCCTGTGATCTTGCGGTGGGGGGGGGGGCATAAGCGGTCATTTGCCGGGTGCGGCCGCTTACAGTTGGCGCATTTGAGCGCGACTGTATTGCGATCGCACTCGGAGGTAGGGTGTTCGCCGCCGCAGCGACCACATTTAATAGGCCGGTGGCAGTTAGCTGACGCGTGTCCGAAAGCCTAACACCTATGGCACTGAGCTGGTCCAGGCCGTGTACGCCAAGCTTCTATAGTAATGCCTGGCATACTTAGCAGCTCAGTGACTGCGTAAAGACTTTGGAGGTCAGTTATTGGGTGCCTATTTTGAAACTGCGCATAATAGATGCAGTTGGGGCGGCCCCTGACCTCTGGGATTTGACGTGTGTGAGACACCGGGAAGTTTAAAAAGAAAGCTCCTCCGCAATCTCTTCTAATGACGTGTCTTGGGGGAGGCCTTTTATTGCAATTTTTGCGGACGTTCGCTGTCTAAACTGTAACAGTACCAGGATACTGTATTGTCCAGTTTAGACAGCTCGTCAATGTAGGCCGCTACAATTCGGTACTCGTTGGGCGTCTTGGGAAAGAACCGCACCCCTTTGCCGAATGGGTGGGCATTGGGGGCGTGGCCTAAAATGGTGTGCATTTTTTTTGTATGCAACGACCATTGTGGCAAAGTTTCCACAATTATATTTTTTCCCTGTTTTTATTGCCTGCGGGATCGTTGGGGGCTGATTGAGCGTTTAAGCTGGTGGATGGCTGGGTGCCTGTTGGTTGGGAGGCCACCTGCGGCGAGTTGGTGGCTTGTGCATATGACAATACCGAAGTTGTGGACGCAAACAGTAATGGGGGAGTAATTTCCATCTCTGTAGGAGGCGGATTTAATTGGGCTACCTCGAATGTAGCTGGCGGTATAGGACGATTGGCCATAGCGTCCATCGCCTCCTGACGAGCACGCTCGGTGGGGTTTTTGGCCGGGCTAAGGGAGAGGGGTCTCTACTCTCTATTTCAGAGTCTGGGGTCCCTGCGTGGCAGTGGAATGGATGGCGGGTTTGAGTTTGGTGGCACTGAGACTGGGGTGACAACCGAGGTGGAGGCAAAAAAAAGGTGCAGATTACAGTGTGAGCATAAAAGTGAGAGATAACGTGTCGAAGTATATCAAGATGCGTCGCGCGACGTTGGGATGAGTATCTTTTTGTCTAGTAAACAAGGTCCATAATGTATTGCTCATGAAAATAATCTAAAAAATGCCGCGTCACGTCTCAGTCTGAGTTGTCCCTTAGACATAATATGTTTTAAACACGTCTGTCGCATATGTAAGGGGTCAAGTAACAAATATTCATTGTTGCAATATATAGTTTTTGGCTTAAGCTACATGTAATTCCATACTAATATTATAAATGTGAAAGTAATTCTGTATGTCTGTCTGTTACCTTTTCATGCTTAAACCGCTGTACCGATTAAAGTGAAATTTGGCATGGAGATAGTTTAAGTCAACAGAAAGGACTCAAAGGAAAAAACATCAAATATAAGTCGGTTTTTTTCTATAATTGAGGAGGTATTGTTGAAATCCCACACCGATAACCGAATTTGGGGCGGGTGGAACCGCGGGCAAAAGCTAGCAAAGTAATAATTTGATATATATGGCACAGCAGGTAAAGGAACTACGCATCTTTAAACCATAACAGTATTGGCTCAAGGAGGTACTATTATCTTACTTGTGTACTAATTAATGCAAAATAAAACATCAGTTTACCAAATCTCAGTAGCACACCGTGGTTATCTCATCACTTAAGGAAATTAACCACAATATTACTAAAAAAAATACTATAATAAGAAAGTAAAAATCAACAATCATCTACTGTTCATAAAATAATTATTATTAGGTAGTTCCTGAAAAATATATTTTAGTGTTTTATAAGTATTTTCTTCTTCGTCCTCTTTATTAGTTTTAATAAATTCGCCCCTTTTTATTTTTGTAAGGCATTTTAAGATATTCCTCATAATACCTCCCGATATTAGTCCAGAGTCACAAAGTGTTTTTAAGTCCATATATTTTGCTATACTAATTGGTAACGGATCTTTAAAATGCGATCAATTTTTTTTCACATCCATGTTAATCAATTTTATTTCAGTCTTTTCTAGACGCCCACACAATCTCCTATTTTTCAAGCCACGAATCGACTGGCAGAACAGAATAGCTAATATAGTTTTATTTTCATTCTTATCAGGACAATCAGGTGCTTTAGTTGCCTTTTGTTAATTGAATTTATATAGCGAAAAAGACAAGAGACAATTTCTTTGCTACCCCTCGATTCATCACACTCACCCCAAATATATGCCGTACCATTCCTTGTTCTGCTTTAATAGACAGTTGAATTACATATGATTATTTCTTCGCTTGTTCGTCGCTATCATTTTTCTATTTTGTACAGATTGCACAAAAAATATCTAAATATTTTTTAAAAATATATTTTCCGGCACTAATAAATGCAAATCATGCTTGTTCACTACTATTAAACATTTCTTATACAACCGGTATAGGGGCGAAGGGATTTTGAACTTCTGTGACAAGTATGTACCAGTAGGTTCATTTCGACAATAATACGATGGAATAGCTGACAATGAAGAAATATACTTCCTACTATATTCAGTTGCTTGGAGACTTGTTTTTTTTTTAGCAAGAATATGCTTTTCACGCCCCTCCTGCTTAGCAAACCCGTTTTTAGAATTTTTAATTATTTATTTAGGGTGAGTGCAATGGAAAGATCCGTAGCTTTGCAATAGGTTCAAGCGACGCAATATTTTTATATTTAACCATATTATCAATGGTTATAAGGATACAACCGAATAAAAGTAATATGGACGATTAACGACAAAACTGTAAATCATTTATTTAATAATGGTACTGTGGTCAATAAACAAACAAAATTCACAGAATGTGGCGGTTTGACCATTTGCCTTTTTACCGTCGACACATATCTGAAAGAACAGTTAAAATAACATCTTAACAGAGATGCTGCATTACTAACTTGCTTTGCGGGTTGCATAAAAATCTTTCTAATATATACGACAGAACGGAAACCCTATACCTATAATGCGATTTTTGCATTATTTAGTTGTCATTTTAGAGCAGGTTCCTTCAGGAAATTGCTGCATATCAACGACACAGACACGTTATAGCTTTTTAATCGTTGAAAAACGTTGATTGGTTCGCCATAAGGCGAGCGAAAAGTGCGTGTTTGCTCTCGATCCCGAAGCGGATAGTAATGAATTTTGATCAATTTCTGATTAAAAATTGCGAACTGCGTCCTTGTTCTATATTCTTTTTAACAATAGTTCATTAAATATAACATTAAATAATATAATAACGGATAACATTTTAAACAATTAAACATCAAACCAATGCGTTAACCTACGATGTGTTTTTCTAGTGATTGGTACACATTTAAAAGTCCAACGTGTGGCCTTTTTAGTAAACAAAACCATTTTTATGAAAAACAAGAATCCTGTATAACTTTTGATGAACTGTAAAATTTTATGAAGAACTGACACTCTGCAGACCTATATATTTATTACAGTGTCAAAAATAAGTTAGAAATTCGTTCATATGAAGTATGTGGAGAGGTGCTCCGAATCGTATTCTCTTAATAAACAAGTTAAAGGCAGCAAAAAGGACTTCAAGCGAGGTAACTTACTTTTCAGTAAATCTACAGGAAAGCCTTAAGTCTACGAGTATGAAGGCAATTATAAACCTCTCGCCCTTTACCTTTAGACTACGAAATAGCACATAGCACACATGGCCTGTATGGGGTAAACGTGTATGAAATACCCCTATGTTAGAACCGGTGTGAAGTTAGCGGCCTAAGTTAGCGGCCTTTTATAATCCGACCAAATTAAAAAGTAAAGGATTTTAATGAAATAATTTACTGAATTAAACGGATATAACAATAAATAGACCAAAATAATGAGAAACCGGTCAAAAATTAAACAAATAAATATATAATTTAAATAATAAAAAATTAAAGTAAAGGAAAATTTCACAATGTGATACTTATTGGCATAAAAAGTCATCATAAAAATGCGGTAACACTTAGTGATACATATCAAATTGAGCCTCTTTAAACCCGAAAGCATATGAAGTTTTCAAATCACACCTATCTCGGGGTTTACTGTAAGAAAAATAGTTAGCGGCCTAAAAATTATTTTCTTTCAAAATTTCAAACACACCGTAAATCTGTTGGTTAAGGAAAAAGTAACAATCAAAGGCTGTTGAATCAAGCATTTTGTATTGTTCTTATTAATAAATATTACTACATGTGTAACACCTCTTCAATTTAAATAATAAAAAATTAAAAGTTGAAGAAAATTTCACAATGTGATACTTATTGGCATAAAAAGTCATCATAAAAATGCGGTAACACTTAGTGATGCATATCAAATTGAGCCTCTTTAAACCCGAAAGCATATGAAGTTTTCAAATCACACCTATCTCGGGGTTTACTGTAAGAAAAATAGTTAGCGGCCTAAAAATTATTTTCTTTCAAAATTTCAAACACACCGTAAATCTGTTGGTTAAGGAAAAAGTAACAATCAAAGGCTGTTGAATCAAGCATTTTGTATTGTTCTTATTAATAAATATTGCTACATGTGTAATACCTCGTCTATTTAAATAATAAAAAAATAAAAGTTGAAGAAAATTTCACAATGTGATATTTATCGGCCTAAAGGGTTATCATAAAAATGCGGTAACACTTAGTGACGTATATCAAATTGAGCCTCTTTAAACCAGAAAGCATATGAAGTTTTCAAATCACACCTATCTCGGGGTTAACTGTGAGAAAAATAGTTAGCGGCCTAAAAATTATTTTCTTTCAAAATTTCAAACACACCGTAAATCTGTTAGTTGAGGAAAAAGTTACAATTTAATGCTGTTGAAACAAACATTTTGTATTGTTCTTATTAATAAATATTGCTACATGTGTAATACCTCTTCTATTTAAATAATAAAAAAATAAAAGTTGAAGAAAATTTCACAATGTTGATACTTATCGGCCTAAAGGGTTATCATAAAAATGCGGTAACACTTAGTGACGCATATCAAATTGAGCCTCTTTAAACCAGAAACCATATGAAGTTTTCAATTCACACCTATCTCGGGGTTAACTGTGAGAAAAATGGTTAGCGGCCTAAAAAAAGATTTTCTTACAAAATATCAAACACACCGTTAATCTGTTAGTTGAGGAAAAAGTTACAATCAAATGCTGTTGAAACAAGCATATTGTATTGTTCTTATTAAAAAATATTGCTGCATGTGTAATACATCTTCTATTTAAATAATAAAAAAATAAAAGTTGCAGAAAATTTCACAATGTGATACTTATTGGCATAAAAAGTCATCATGAAAATGCGGTAACACTTAGTGACGCATATCAAATTGAGCCTCTTTAAACCAGAAACCATATGAAGTTTTCAAATCACACCTATCTCGGGGTTAACTGTGAGAAAAATGGTTAGCGGCGTAAAAAATGATTTTCTTACAAAATATCAAACACACCGTAAATCTGTTAGTTGAGGAAAAAGTAACAATCAAATGCTGGTGGAACAAGCATTTTGTATTGTTCTTATTAATAAATATTGCTACATGTGTAATACCTCTTCTATTTAAATAATAAAAAAATAAAAGTTGAAGAAAATTTCACAATGTGATACTTATCGGCCTAAAGGGTTATCATAAAAATGCGGTAACACTTAGTGATGCATATCAAATTGAGCCTCTTTAAACCCGAAAGCATATGAAGTTTTCAAATCACACCTATCTCGGGGTTTACTGTAAGAAAAATAGTTAGCGGCCTAAAAATTATTTTCTTTCAAAATTTCAAACACACCGTAAATCTGTTGGTTAAGGAAAAAGTAACAATCAAAGGCTGTTGAATCAAGCATTTTGTATTGTTCTTATTAATAAATATTGCTACATGTGTAATACCTCGTCTATTTAAATAATAAAAAAATAAAAGTTGAAGAAAATTTCACAATGTGATATTTATCGGCCTAAAGGGTTATCATAAAAATGCGGTAACACTTAGTGACGCATATCAAATTGAGCCTCTTTAAACCAGAAAGCATATGAAGTTTTCAAATCACACCTATCTCGGGGTTAACTGTGAGAAAAATAGTTAGCGGCCTAAAAATTATTTTCTTTCAAAATTTCAAACACACCGTAAATCTGTTAGTTGAGGAAAAAGTTACAATTTAATGCTGTTGAAACAAACATTTTGTATTGTTCTTATTAATAAATATTGCTACATGTGTAATACCTCTTCTATTTAAATAATAAAAAAATAAAAGTTGAAGAAAATTTCACAATGTGATACTTATTGGCATAAAAAGTCATCATGAAAATGCGGTAACACTTAGTGACGCATATCAAATTGAGCCTCTTTAAACCAGAAACCATATGAAGTTTTCAAATCACACCTATCTCGGGGTTAACTATGAGAAAAATGGTTAGCGGCGTAAAAAAAGATTTTCTTACAAAATATCAAACACACCGTTAATCTGTTAGTTGAGGATTTAGTTACAATCAAATGCTGTTGAAACAAGCATTTTGTATTGTTCTTATTAAAAAATATTGCTGCATGTGTAATACCTCTTCTATTTAAAAAATAAAAAAATAAAAGTTGAAGAAAATTTCACAATGTGATACATATCGGCTTAGAAGTTTTTGATAAAAATGCGGTTACACTTAGTGACGCATATTAAATGCAGCCTTTTTAAACACAAACCTATCTCGATTTTATGACAAAAATGGTTACCGGCCTAAATAATTTATTTGTTTAAATTTCTGCACAACACACAACACAAATAAACAAATATTTCGATTGGTATAAAACCATTCAAAAACTCATTAAGACAAAAAGAAAATCATTTTTTTTTATTTCTGTGTTGCAAGCGTCTGCGGTGACCGCTCACCATGAGGCGAACCGTAAGCTTGTTTGCCACCTTAGTGGTATTAAGAAATAAACGTTATACGTATCGGCCTACAAGTAATTTTCATCAAAATTAAGTCTTTTTTTTTTTGTTTTTTTTTTCATTAGGGTCTTAAAGGAAGCTTTCTAATTTTGGTTAAAAAAAAAATTTTGATTGAAATATTCCTTTACTTTCTTCGTTTTTTTTTTTCATTTCTTGTAATTTTTATCAATTTTACCACTGCTGTTATCGGAACATTAACTACCCATAAAGTAATGATTTCATTTATACACTTTGCATTGTTTGCCTTAATTTTTTGGCTTAAAACAAATATTTTGATTGAAATATGGTAACAATAATTATTTTTATTTTTTTATAAAATAACTTTTCATTGAGTTTTATTGATTTTTTTTTTTAATTTTTTTGTAATTTTAATCACATGTACCTCTAATGTTATCGGAACATTGACTAGTAATAATCTCAAGTAATGATTTTATTTATACACTTTGCATTGCTTGCCTTAATTAAATAATAACAATTCAATTTTATTCTAGATGTAGTTATTAAAATGTAATGTATGTAAGTTTGTCTTTTGAAATCGTCGGGTATTAAGTATGTTTATCTAAATTTTAAACAAGCGTTATTTGAGGCAATACGTAAATCTATTTATGTATTGTATCAAGGAACCATAAGGAAAAAAATACATTTTTTAATTCTCGTAGTTTTTCGTTAACAGATTTATTTTCTTTTAGTTCTTTGTAACTAAGTAAACATTTGAAATGTGTTTTTCGGAGGCACTTACTGCATTTAAAATTGTTTTCATCTTTTTTAATTCTAAAGATACAAAAAAAACAAAGCTCTTTAATGTTATGACTTTTTATGCCAATAAGTATCACATTGTGAAATTTTCTTCAACTTTTATTTTTTTATTATTTAAATAGACGAGGTATTACACATGTAGCAATATTTATTAATAAGAACAATAAAAATGCTTGATTCAAGAGCCTTTGATTGTTACTTTTTCCTTAACCAACAGATTTACGGTGTGTTTGAAATTTTGTAAGAAAATAATTTTTAGGCCGCTAACTATTTTTCTTACAGTTAACCCCGAGATAGGTGTGATTTGAAAACTTCATATGCTTTCGGGTTTAAAGAGGCTCAATTTGATATGTATCACTAAGTGTTACCGCATTTTTATGATGACTTTTTATGCCAATAAGTATCACATTGTGAAATTTTCCTTTACTTTAATTTTTTATTATTTAAATTATATATTTATTTGTTTAATTTTTGACCGGTTTCTCATTATTTTGGTCTATTTATTGTTATATCCGTTTAATTCAGTAAATTATTTCATTAAAATCCTTTACTTTTTAATTTGGTCGGATTATAAAAGGCCGCTAACTTAAGCCGCTAACTTCACACCGGTGTATTTCAGCCGTATTTTTTTACTGAGTTGACCTAGAAAATTGATATACGTACTTTTAAGAGCAAACATTTTGTAGGTATTTAAAAACCTTTACTGCATTTATGAAAGATCTTTGTCTCGGATGTCTTGTATCTCTTTATCTTCAATGACATACCACTGTTTATCTTCAATGACCTGACGCGACATGAAGTCCCCAAAAAAATCATTTCTCAGTCTAAATTAATAAAGAATAAAATAAAAAAAAAACGGGTTGCACTCCGGGAGTGCCGGCAAAAGTGAAAACATACTAACTATTTACTTCCCATCACTTCGTATACATATTTACTTTTTTGACGTAGGATATTTCAATTCATCTCAATCTGTCATAGAATTAAAATCCGATATTTACGACTCATACGTCATATTTAATAGTAGGGAACCAATGTCCTTTACGCCTGATTCGAGCTTAACATTCAAATATGTTACAAGACAACTCATACGTCATATTTAATTGTACAGAACCAATGTCCGTAACACACAATTCGCGCTTAACACTCAAATATGTCACAAGACATATCATGACCCATTGTATATTTTTGAGCAATGCCCTACCTATATTTCTCAATAATGTGATAAGCTATATTAAACGTAACATATTAAGTACTATTTATTTATTTATTTAAAGGTTTACCAGCAAAAAATACACCTTATGCTAGAACACAAAGCTTGAGAAAGAGATAATGGACTTAGTGTAAATCAAGGTTAGGTAAACTCAGCATGCATACAAATCTAAATTAATTAGGTGTGAAGGGGGTCGCCTTTTTGCGTCACAACCCTTTTCGCTGTCTTACACTTACAGAAGAAGATAACTATAACTAACTAAACATTCAATGATAAAAATTATGATAAAAATAGCTTAATAATATTAAAATCTGAACTTATATTCAAATAGTAAATTTTTTAAAATGAGAAATGGAACATGACAATATATCGGTTACTACTACGGTACAATGCCACTACTACTATGGAACTGGCTCTCTATCCTATCACGTCTCTAACTCCTCTAACTTTCGACTATTTTCTTTGACACAATCTAACATAATAAATAAAGATCTTTTATTTATTTTCCTATTGACATGTCAACACATAGATATGCCTTCTATCCAGTGTAACGTAAGCTATGCTCTACAATTACTTTTATTTCACCTCGTATCTTATCGTATCGTATCACATTTTAGCATGTGCAATCCACACTTTCATTATTATAAATAATAATGGTTGTTAATTTACTTTTTTGAAGTAGTGGTCTAAAGCGATTTATTAAGAAAGGGAGACTTACAAGATGATGAGCCGAATGTGAAATTTCTTCTTCAACGTGCTGATGTCTATCTCCTTTGGCTGGAACACTGCGAAACACTTCACATTTTTTATTGTTCTTAATAAGGGAAGCCGGGCCCGGGAAATAATTTTATTTTGTGCAGACATCACTAAGATTTCGTTGAGATTCAAAATCTTGACATTTATCAGCTGTGGCGAGCAGAAAGACAGTGTTGCTGCGCTAAAAGTGTAACCACTTCACTCGTCGCTTATAGCAAGTGCGTTCTGAAAAACGTCACGACAGTTTGGCGTGAACACGTAGTATATTTGACATCTCAATCTGTCATAGAATTGAAAGCCCATATCCAACCTCCCTGTACTACTCATAATCGCCATATACTAAAAAAATAAAACTAACCTAATGTAAATAAATCTGACGCTAGTTCCGTCTTATGAATTTTCTATGAACTTTCGATAAGGACACGTGACCTGACGCGACTTTAACGTGGGCCACAAGCTTATAATAAGTTGGGTGGCGCCAACGGTTAGAATTGCCTCCTTTTTTTTCAATATGGGCCATCGATGTAGGGCCTGTATATCTTCTTCTTTATATACATATAATTTTACTGTACGAGTGTATGTCCATGTACTCCTCCTAAAGAGCTAGACTGATTGGAATGATTTTTTTGTATGCGTTTGGGTGGCGCCCCGGATGGTTTAGATTCACAAATCAGCACGGCAGATGACGCTGCAGTCGGTATCATGTAGGACAATGTCTACCCGGTCAGTTAGTATACTATAGTATTCTGCGATGGCCCACAGGTAGTATTGTTTTGTAACGCCCATTTACTTGCTACGAACCATCGCCTAACATTGAGCTATAAGAGGTATAAGCACTAATAATGATATGGTATCATTATTTTTATATTCATCTTTCCCAAATTTAGCTTATTTTAGATCACAAGTCTCTCAGATGGCATTTACAAATAGAAAGTTACTCCTATACCGTGCTATAAACTGATTTGTACATAGATACCAACTTCAAGCTGTAGTTCATATCAGATTTGTAGAAATAAGAAATTATTTTTACCTTTTTAGTGCATCTTTTTGAAGCAGGTTGTTTTTATTGCTTTTTTCGTACTCTTAAAACTTTCAATCTAATAACAACATTTTATACAATCATCAACATAAAAGGCGTTTCACCATATGGGACAAACTCAAAAGTTTACCCATTTAAATAAAAAAATAATTTTGCAAATCCGTCTGTATATAACGGAGTTATGCCCGAACAAACGTAAAAAAAAAACAAAAAGATATAAAAATTCGAATTGAGAACCTCGTGCTGTTATGAAGTCGGTAAATAAAATATAGTTTCTCACAGAAGTAACACATTGATGAAAAATCTTAACGTTCTACACTACGTAGAAAAAACATCTCACTGACCAGCGTCATCAGTTGAAAAATAGTAAAATATAGTAGGTAAATATTTTTTCATATACATAATAGGTTTAAATAGAGTTATTTAGCAAAATAAAATTCATATTTATCCTCTAACACGTTAGCATTCATTTAACTCGCCAATAGGTGTCAGAAACATTTATATGTTTCAGTTTATCATTGCCTGAAAACACGGATAAAACGAAGTTTTATAAAAGTAAAACTTAGCTAGATCGAATCCGCTTCCGCAACCCCTAGTATGCTAAATTACATGAAAATCGTTATAGCCGTTTCCGAGATTCAGATTATAAATATAATATATATTTATACATATATACAAGAATTGCTCGTTTAAAAGTATTAGATTCAGTAACATGGTTTCGCAACCATTTAATATATAGGTTAGTTTCCCGTTGGCGACGTAACTAAAATATCTGACGATTTGGCAACCGTTGGTCACATGACACCAACGAAAATTGCTGCAGATTGCTGTTTATATTACAAGTCTGTATGGTAGTTAACCTAAGACTCCTTGCTAAAAATGCCAAATGAAAAAAAAAAAAAAAATTAAAAATCTATAAGATTGTGACATACGGACTAACTAACGATTTTACGACATTGTAAGCGTTCAGTTTTTCCATTTGGCTACGGAACCTTAAAAACAAATAATAGCGTTTTTGAACTGTTTTTTTTACTGTTAATTTGCATATAGGTATAAATTGAACGTTTTTTATCTCACACGTAGTGGTAGCTCCGAAAAAGCAACCGTAAAGATTGTTAAATTCAAAATGGAACACCTTAATAGTTTCCTAGTTCTAATAATATTCGCTAAAATTGCTTCAAATCAAGCAAGTCTTACAGTAGAAACATCTTATGGTACGTTATTAGGAGCATCGAAGCAAACTGATACGGGACGGGAATATGCTACCTTTTTAGGTATTCCATTTGCAAAACCGCCAGTTGGTGAATACAGATTTATGGTAAGACAAATTTTACTCTTATAATTTTATAATAATGTCAATGTCACACAATTTTAATTGTTTCTGAAATGTATTCTATATAAGTTAACTAGCTTTTGTCTGCGGCTTTTCCCGCATCTAATTCGGTTATCGGCGATCGTAGAAAACGGCAACTTTTCAGTTTCCTTAAATAAAATGTAGACTATGAATTACTTCAGAGTAAATCGGTTCAATTGATAGGGCGTGAATTTGCATTTTGTATTCGGTCGTCGATTTTTCACTATCGGGTAAAGTTAGTTAGAAAAGTTAAGCAAGATGGGTTTAGTTGTTCCGGCGTGAAAGAGTAATCAAGAAACTAACTCAAACACACCTACGCCCATACACTCACACACACATACACACACACACACACATACACACAAACACACACCCACACACACATTTTCAAATTTATTGTCCATAACCTATATTTATACGTCAACAAACAATGTTTGGTATTTAATATTGGACAGAATTGATTTAGTATTTAACCTGCAGCTTTATTTGTCTGGAATTTAAAGAAATAGGTCCCATGGTTTCAACGGCGAAACAATGGCTGTTGGACCTCTCAATGAGTTAAAATAATAATATTATGTCCATAACCGTCAGCTGTTTTTGTGCCAAATATTAAGTTGAACTCTTACTCATTTACTACGTAAAAGTAAACTTGAATATTAACTATTTACTTTTTCCTATACTAGCTATTTACTTCCCTTCACTTTGTATACATATTTATTAATTATATATAACTAGCGGTCCCGGCGAACGTTGTTCTGCTGCCGTCCCTCTGTAACCTGGCGAATGTTGGTTATTACCTAAAGTGCCCAGCTCCGGCTCGCACTTAATGAATCGAGATAGAAACTCTCCTATCCTATCTTTTAAGTTGGATCAAATAACAGATAGTTACGAAGTTTGATCAAAATCGGTTCAGTAGTTTAGGAGTCCATCGCGGAGAAACAACGTGACACGTAATTTTTATATATTTAGATAATGTTTGTTTATTTACTTTTTTGACGTAGTATATTTGACATCTCAATCTGTCATAGAATGAAAATCCCATATCTAACCTCCCTGTACTACTCATAATTGCCATATACTAAAAATAAAAAAACTTACAAACTGGATATAACATTTTAACATGTGTTCTCCGCACTTTTATCTTTTTTTATCAACCCAATTTCCTCTTACTTTTTATTCTTCCTATAGAGTTAAACATCTTTTACCCATCACAAAAAGTGCACAACACCGCTAAAGAAGTTTTCACTTCAAAAAATACTTACTACGATATCACCTAGCATTAATAGTTTCGTTTCGTGCGTCCATCGTTAGTCCTTTCGATGCGTTTTAGGGTTCGGTAGTCAAATGATTAAGACCAAACCTTTGTAGTTTCTTCATGTCCGTCTATTCGTCCATTTGGCAATTTATGGATTCCGTACCGTAAAATATAAAATAGAATTTTCATAAAGAATTTAATTTTGACTTCAGGAATTTAGTAAGAAGTAATAATAAGCCATCTAAACTACAAAATACAAATGCTTTTGAGTATATGAGGCAAAAATCTATATCCTTGACCGAAAAACCATCTCAAAAAAATAAAGCATAGGAACTAGCAGACACCGGTAACGAAATGGAAACGAACAATATTAGAAAAAACAATAAAAAAATACAACAAAAACCCCAATACGGTGGGTCACGGCGGGGTTTCAGACCACCCCTCCCAAGATCTCATAATCACGATGAACAATGTTACAACGATGAACAATGTAATAACGATGAAAAACAAAACAACTACGATCCGTAAAAAGAGATTACACATAGCAACACTCAATATAAGATCATTAAAGTCTCAGGAATATTTAACAGAACTTGAACAAGCATTAAGGAATATATGTTGGGATATCCTTGGCATAAGTGATGTACTTTGATCGACGAAAATGATTAAAGAACATGAAGAACACATTTAATACTATAAGAATAAAAGACCAGGCCCTTTTGGCGTAGTTTTCTTAGTAAAGAAGTATGTAAAAAAGTATATAATAGAATTTAATGGAGTGTAAGACGGAAAAGACGTACTGCACATCACACTTCCAGGTCACACAAACCCGAAGTCGATAGTACAAATATATATCCCCTCCGAGGAAACAAAGAAAGAAGTTAAAAATAGCTTTTACGCAAAACTAAGTAATACAATGGAGTCTTTATGCAGCACAGTTATTGTGATGGGAGATTTTAACAGCCAAATAGGCCAGAGACACAAAAACGAAGGCATAAAGTAAAATAAATGGACGTGGGAATCTCACAATAGCCTAGTAGGAAATGAGATAGATTTAAATACGAATGAACCAAGGCTTTTCTAAAAAGTTCTAAACTATTTAATTGAAATTGAAAAATAAATTTAATTGTGATACGGATCATAGGTTGCTACGAGGTCATTTACATGTGCTTGAGTTAAAGAAATTAATAAAACACATACAAAATACAAAGCTACCAATTTTGCTACGCCTACCGGATCATGTCTTACAATTTTGAAGACTACGTTAATACTAATAAGAGAACCTTAAACTATTCAGGCTTAATACGATATTGTGGATGACGAACAAAAAGAAACAATAAAAAACTAGACAGAGAAAAAACAATAAAAGATAGAATAGGTGCAGAAGAAAGAGACTTACTTAAAGAAAGGTCATTTTAATTAAAAGACAAGTATAACAATTAACAAGAGATAACTTAACTAAGTAAATAAATTAAGGTAGAAATAAGAAAACACAGACATAAACTGAGAACAAACGCTACAGCTACATATTAAAAAATCAGGCGGAATTAAAAACGCATGCAAAGAACTTCAAGAAAACACAAATTGGATTAGTAACATAACATATCATAAAACTAAAAAGCGAAAAAACAAAAAGAAATGATAAACAGCGTCTAATTTCTATCGTGAACTTTACAATCATGAGCAATTAACATCAACATCAACTATAAATAACCAGAAAGATATTGAAGAACCAATTCCAAAAATACTTAAAGACGAAGTTAGGAAAGCTATAACTTCCCAGAAGAGAGGAAAAGCACCAGGTGAAGATAACATTGCTAATGAACTTTTGATTGGTGCATCTGAAACTATTTGAGACACACTTATAGTCTTACTCAATGAAATTTCAAGTACTGAACATATACCTCACCAATGGGCTACGTCAACTATAATTTTACTTCACAAGCAAGGGAAAACGAATGATATTTCGAATTATAGATCTATCTCGCTAATTTCCAATGTATATATAAAATATTGTCCAAGATAATATTAGAGCGATTAACAAAAATCTTAGACGAAAATCAACCAAAAGAAACAAGCAGGGTTAGGAAGCGGTTTCTCAACTATCAATCACATCCATACCATAAAACGAATAATTCTAAAATGCAATGAATATAGAATAAATTATTACCTTGCATATAGGTATAGATTACAATAAAGCATTCAATTCGCTTAAGCATGATAAAATATGGGAAGCCCTTACCGCACAAGGGGTCCACAATAAATACATTCGTATACTTAAGAACAAATACGGGAATATGAAAGCAAAGTACGAACAGAAAAGATTGGAGATCACTTCCCCATTAGAAGAAGAGTTAGACAGGGTTATCACCTAAATTTTTCTCGGCAACCCTAGAACACGTAATCGACAACTCGATTGGAATAAGTACAGTATAAATATTAATGGCGTACTATTAAACCACTTAAGGTTCGCCGACGACCTTATACTAATAATCCAAAACCCAAAAACCCTACAGGACATGATAGAACAACTAGTACATGAAATTAAACAAGTTGGACTATCAATGAATACATCATTGAGAAAACAAAGCTGATGACTAATTACATCAAAGTGCCTATTAAACTAAATAACACTACTGAATTGGAATATGTAAAAGAGTATACATACCTAGGCCAAATAAAATCTCCTACAGACCTCACTGCAAACGAAATAAATAACAGAATAAACATAGGATGGAAAAGATATTGGGCTCTAAAAGATGTGATGAAAAAGGAAAAAAGGAGGAAAAAGAAAATATTTAATACATGCATTCTACCGAGCATGACCTACGGGTGTCAGACTTGGAGTTGAACAAACAAACTAATATTATAGATATAAAATACCGAATTGATCAACTAAAATGGATATGGAAGAAATACACATAACTAGAAGTAAGACAGAGAAATGCACCAAAGAAGTGACAGAATGGTGCCCTAGATATAAAAAGAAAAATTAATGTAGACAACATCGAAGATGGAAAGATGACATTAAGAAGGTGGCAGGAGCGACTTGGATGAGGAAAGCAAAGGATAGATCTTTGTGGAGATCACTTAGGGAGGCCTATGCTGGACAGCAAAACAATAAAGAAACCGGTGTTTAACACGTTATTTATGATATACTTTTATTTACCTAAACAAAGTATAACACTTAGTAGAACTAATTAAAATTAAGAGGAAATGTAACTTGTACTTAATGATTAATAATAAAGGATACTATTATTATAATAATAATAAGCATTCTAAGTACTCAAACTATCTCCATGAGCGTGAGGAGGTAACAGACGGACAGACATAGTTACTTTCGCATTAAGTATAATAGTATGGATATAGATTGTAAGTTGTATTAATTGAATTGATACCAGGATCCACAGCCATTGGAGGCATGGTCAGACACTTTGAACGCTACGGAATACTCAACGGCTTGTCTGCAGTTCTCTATATTTACTCAATCTATTGAGGGTATGTCAGTTTAACATTTTTTTAAACTTGAAAAAATCAATATCGTAGTTCTATGCCATTTTGCACATCATTTTTTCATAAATAACAGAGCGTCGTCTAGTGACGTGCAAAAAGCTGGTAAAATTTGTACTAGGATATATTACACTGACCTACTAAGACGTGGACCATGATATACAATTTTATGTGGAGCAACGTATAGTGACGTTGTGCGCAAACTAAGTAGGCAAAAGTACCAACCAGGACGAAAAAACATCAAAGATGGCAGAAATCCATGTGATGTAGCACTAGAAATTCGAGAGCTTAATGTGTAGAGGCACAGCAACCCAACTCTTAGGCATTAGTATAGCCAAACACCGTACTATAACTTAGTGCTCAATAAATCGTCTTTTTACTAGACGTGATAATGTGTTCTGCCGCCGCACATCTATCAATATGTGACGTACCGATTCGTTGTGCGCATGAACGTGTTAATAAATAAAATTTGACGTAAATTTTGTTTTCTATCACATCCAACGAAAAATGGCGCCAGTGTTGTATTAGATTATAGACGAAAAACACTATTTTAAGCTCCCCTTATTGTTGCATGTAAAAACGAGACCCCTATAAGATCATTTTTGTGCCCATCCGTTGCTATAATAATTGTTTTTTATTTAAATTTATTTTACAAATATCAAAGGTGATCCTTTTTGAGTTCCTCCAAATCAAATCATAACAGGTTAATATCTTAAATAAATTAATAGTCTTAAGGATGTTTAAAAGGATGTTCTACAAAGTATGTAATAAGAAAATTTCATACGTATGCACTTGACATCGAAAACGTTAATACAAACATTTAACCCGTATTACGTAGACAATCTAGTGGATCAGATTTTCGATTTAAGAGAGCGATATAGGCATATAGCGATATGAACATGTACTTAAAATCATTACACGTGTCATTAATTACTATGAGATGTATTTGTTAAGACCTTCGGAAGTAATGTGCTATTGTATTTGTGTTTAAGGAGTTGAGGATTGCTTATACCTGGACATCTACAGTGCTAACCCTGATTCAGCGGCTCTTTTGCCTGTTATTGTTTTCATACCTGGAGGAGGGTTGATGAGTGGATCAAGCTCCCAGTACGATCCCGTCCGAGTCATGAACAACGATGTTATATTTGTCGCATTGAATTATCGGTTGGGTCCTTTAGGTAAGATGTCAATATTTTTTATTTCCCATACTAGTTATACTAAGGACTCTTAAATAGGCTTAGAGTCCCTCAAAGAGCTACGGATCGAGCAATGTTGGGTGTTTCTTTACGAGATTAAGTCCAGAATGAGGAAATTAGCTGAAGAACAAAAGTTATCCTCCTGACATTACTCAAATAGTTACGAATCACATAAAAACTTCCAAAGTTCTAACTCTCATTTAACCCCTTCATGATTCACACACAGTATATAAATTAAATATTGCATGTTCACATAAAATAATAAAAGTGTTAACTCTTCTCTCTCTGTTTTTTTATAGGTTTTCTTAGCACAGGAGATTCTGAGGCTCCAGGCAACGCTGGGCTAAAAGATCAGTCTATGGCTTTAAAATGGATCAAAAATGAGATTGTAAACTTTGGAGGAAATCCGGACAGTATCACTCTCATTGGACAGTCTGCTGGGTCCGCTTGCGTCTACTATCATTTTCTGTCAGCGTTATCTAATGGTTAGTTTTTTAAGGCTACTGCACTCATAATCAGGCAAATTATTTATGTAATGTTTTTTAAAACACTTTAGAATTGCCAGAAGCAATAAGCATCTAGTAACTTTACAATCTGACAACTATGGCGATTAATAGATAAAAAGAGCCAGCAAGAAACTCCCTTTTAAAAAATTCAAGTAGTAAACATATTTTGAATAAAAACGTTAATCCGACTTAAAATCTAAAGAGTAAAAAAAAATAAATTAATAAAAAACCCGACTGCAAAAAAATTAAGAACTAAAGAGAATTAAAAACATACCAAATATTTAACTATAAGCAGACGTAACTCATTTTAAGGTAAATTTTATAGTATGAGCAATCAGTACTACTATTTGAATTCAACTGAATTAAACTAAAATTTCCATTGAAATGAGTCCCGTCTGACTATAGTTAAATATTTGGTATGTTTTAATTTCTGTTTAGTTCATAATGTTTTTGTATTTGGGTTTTTTTAATTTTTTATTTTTATCTACTGCTATTTAGTGTTACTTTTTTTTTACTCGTGCTTGACTATTTTGTTATTAATGTTATCTATTTTAGTATTCGTCTTTTAAAGCCCTTTATCTTGAAATCCAACAAATCGAAAAAAAAAGTTTCAGGCTAAAAGATGGGTAAGGTATCATAATAAGTAAGGGCTTTAAAAGGCGAGTACGAAAATAAATAAAACTTGTACTAAAATAGTCAAGCGCAAGTAAAAAAAAAATTATAGAAAATATAACATTAAAAAGTTGAGAATAAAAATAAATAATTAAATAATTAAAAAAACAGACTGCAGAAACATTAAGAACTAAACATTTTCAAACATATTTACGGCGTTTATTTTTCTATTAGTATTTTGTTTAGACTGACATATTTAAATTCGTTATATCTTTTGAATTGAATGTCCGAATTAAATAGTTCAAAAAGTTATCTACAGGTATTTAAACAGACTTAAATAAAAAATGATTAATTTGGATAAGGAATAATTCAAAGGAATGCATAACATAGTTTGATTTTGGTCGGCATTTCTATCAACTTTTTAAATGTAAAAAAGTAGTCAAAGCGACATAACTACAATAGTTGAACATATGGTATTTCGTAGTTTTTTATATATATTGATATGATCTTCAATACTGTAGAACATTTTTTTGTTCTATGATCAATAGTTTCCGCAGTGCATGCGATGAAAGACAACTAATGGCATTTTTTTTACACCTTGGGTTACATTATTGAAGTTTTGCTAAGTATTCCTTATTTTTCGTAGTAATAAATATAACCTATGTTACTCAGGTACAATGTAGCATTCTAATGAAAACAAGAATTTTAGGGTTCCGTACCCAGAGAGTGCCAACGGAGCCCTATTACTAAGACTACGTTGTCCGTCCGTCTGTCTGACAATTAAAAGGCTCTAACTTCTAGACCGAAATAGGTAGAAGCCTGAATTTTTTATAGAATTTAATAGGGGATTATTTAAAAAATGATTAAAAGTTAAAATTAAAAAGAAACAATCTTACAGAAGTGATAGATCTCATCAAGATCTTCGTTTGGGATGACAGCTGTCCAACTAGAAACGGTTTCATCTCCGTAACTTTTGAACGTAGACTGGTAGTTTCTTTACCAAGATCTTCATTTTTTGCGGAACTTTCAAATGAATGTATGTGTTATATCTGTTAAATAGGGATTCAAAAATGGAATTGAGATTTTGAAAAAACCTTTTTTGAATCGAAAACTTTTTTAGCGGTTTTTTTGTGATGGGTACAAAATGTTAAACTCGCGTCAGTGAGACGGAACTCGCGTCAGGACACCATTTACGTAATTTACAAACCCAACCATAAAAAATTGTGCCGCTGAGCGGTCACCCATCCGAGTACTGACCAAGCTCGACGTTGCTTACCTTTGAATATCATTTCCAACTAATAAATGTGTTACTGTTTCTCTTGACGATAAGCGAGAGGGCGCTATACTGGTAATTTATAAATTACATTTTTCCAAAAATCTGATCTAAGTTGGTGTCCATGTACCTAACAGTTTATACCACACTTCACTTGCATTAAACCAACTTCAAACTATAAAATAAAAACTATAACTTTTGTTAAAAAGTTTTGATATTTTAATTTTGAGTGACGAATTGCTTTTTCGAACACTAATAACATTCATACTCGTAACAAAAATTTATTCAATCATCAACATTAAAGGTGTTTCACCATTTCCAAATTAACATTAATTATTTGTTTTGACTAAAAGTTTACGTTCAAATGTCACTTCATTAATATAGGACCACCTTGGAAGTATACGTTTTTAAATAAAAAATACCGGGTTGCACTTCGGGAGTGTCGGCAGAAGTGAAAACATACTAGTTATTTACTTCCCATCACTTCGTATACATATTTATTTATTAGAAATAATAATGTTTGTTTATTTACTTTTTTGACGTAGTATATTTTATTTTGACATCTCAATCTGCCATAGAATTAAAATCCCATATCCAACCTCCCTGTACTGCTCATAATCACCATATACTAAAAATAAAAAACTAACCTAATGTAAATAAATCTGACGCGAGTTTCGTATTACGAATCTTCTATGAATTGTCCTTTTTTGAAGTTTTCACTTCAAAAACATACAACCTGGATATAAAATTTTAATATGTGTAATCCGCACTTTCATCTTTTGATCAACTAAATTTCCTCTTACTTTTTAGTCATCATTTTTTTTTATCCATCACAAAAAAAGTGCACAATGCCGCTAAAGAAGTTTTCACTAGAAAACTATAATAGGCGCGGCATTATGGTTGCGTCTGACGGTCAGTCTGAGGCGAGTTTATCATCTCTCTACCCATCAAAAAAACTAATCTTATAAATCTGACGCGAGTTCCGTCTTACGAATTTTATGTCTTATGAATTTTCGATCAGGACTCGTGACCTGACGCGAGTTTAACATTTTTTACCCGTAACAAAAAAAGTGCACAACGCCGTTAAAGAAGTTTTTACTTCAAAAATCTCAACAGAAATGATTATGCTGTACTTACTACCGAAATAATTTAAAAAAAAAATTAAGAAGTCTTCTCAGAGTAAAATTTGTTGCTTTCCATGTTATTGAATTAATTACTTTGCAAGATGCAGTGATCGGGATTGAAACATTTGTTTTAAAGTACACTTACGTTCATAAGTCTAGTCCGGCAAATTAAGAACGTATTCTATTCACACGTTCTGTCGTTCTGTGGTTAATCTTCAACCCCATCCCAAGCAGGCTTTTTCAATCGTTGTTATATTCTAAGGAGTTTAGTTTGTTCTCAATAACTAATAAAAGACACTGCCTTAAATATCTTGCTTACCTATTTACCTGATATGATATGACTATTTACTTCGTGGAGCAGGTTTACACGGTAGATAATACTATTGGATACCACAAATGGGGTGCGGTTTCAAGTCACAATCAGACCGCTAGTCTATGTTGTTTTCGAACTTGTGTTTTTAGTACGAGATATGAAATCAAAATCACTTACTAATTACTTGGGGAATTCTAAGATTTAGTCATATTGAAACCGACTATGTGTTCACAAAAGGGCTTGGGGTTATAGGTGACATTAAAATGTCTTAAATCTATATTCTGTTAATCCTGTCAGCCATATAAAACAAAGGAACTGGGTTGCTATAAAACAGGTTGGCAAAATTAGCCAGACCGTGTTGTGTCAAGTCAAAGAGCGTCTTATAGTTTTTAATTACATTTAGTTATACTGCTTTTTCCAGCACTATATATTTATTCAGAAAGACTTATTGTATTGTATGTATGTTTTTAACAATAGATTAAACATAGAACAACACGGCCCCAGGCCACCTCAGGACGCAGTGATGCTTTATCAGAGTAAAGCTTCGAATGGAAGTAAAATTTTAATTTTCAACTTATACGAAGTTTATCTTCTATCAATATCTATAAAAATCAATTGATGTTTCTTAGTATCACAAAAACTCGAAAACGGCTTGTCCCATTTGGATTATTCATTTATTTGTGTTCGTTATTGTTAAAGAAATGTTTCTATATAAGAAAAAAGGGTAAAGTGCGAGTTGAAGTGGCGTACTAAGTGATTGTAATGAAATTTTGGTAATTTTTGTGCCTACGCCGGGGAAGATTTATGAGAAAGAAAAAAACTGGTCAAGTGCAAGTCAGACTCGCGTACTAAGGGTAACCCTATTGTAATGAAATTGTTGTGCACACGCCGGTGAAGGCTTCAGAGTTAGTTGTTGTGCACACGCCGCCCGGTGGAGGTTTCTGAGTTAGTACAACCCTTTTACAATCGATGGCGCGCCAAGAGAAACAACGATTGCCGGGTTAGCTAGTATTAGAAAGTTTTTTTTTTTAGCAAACACACAATATACAAAATATTGAACAAAAGAAACAACAAAAATATACAGAAATATATATCCGCGTGTAATGTTTTCTAAACAGCTGTTTGCTGTTGGCGTACTTACACACAGACGCAAACATACACGCAATATGTTCACAAATTTAAAAACAAAGATGGCTCGACTTAAGCATCAGATTCATAATTAACTGGCATATACCACTAATTAAATTCACTTTTATCCAAATTCTATGATATATGATTAGTAAATGTATTACAGGAACATTCCACAGAGGTATACAGTACAGTGGTTCTGCATTTGCTCCATGGGCCCTCGATGAGAAACCCCTTGAAAAGGCACAATACATCGCTGGAGTGGTGGGGTGCTCCAACGACTCTACCTCAGAGATGATAAGCTGTTTGAAGAACGCATCTGGTGAAGATATTGCTAAAGCTCAGTTGGGATTGCTAGTATGTTTAATCAGTTATTACAGCATAGTAAAATTAATGTACTTTATATCATCATCATCGACTAGTTAATATCCACTGCGGGACATAGGCCGTCGTATACTGTATCTGCTATTAAGATGAACCAAATTCCGTAGCGTGTGTTGTTCTTTCCGATACCTTTGAAAAGCTCGAAGGTACCCATCTTTGTAGACTTTTTACTATGCGCAGCTACGTCGCATGAAGCAAGGCTACTAGTTTGATCCATGTTACATTAGTTATTCGCTGGACATCTACATTTTCTTAATTGGGCCATTATATAACCTTCTCAGAGGTAAATTTACTTTGGTTGTGTAATTCATATTACTGAATTCTATCAGCCTCAGCAAGGGGGCTCACTTGAGCAGCCTCCACCTTACAGAAAACTGCGGCCAAATAACCACCACCATTCTCTAATAAGAATACCAGATACATTAGATCATATGCGATTCTTACTGGACCTTTCGCTGACCACATATGATAATGTTTACCATTATCCAGTGCTAATTACGACTATCTTATACTATATAAAGATTGAGTTGAGGGAAATATATAGGTAATGAACTCCGATTCTGACTGATAATCATGAAAGTTGGCGCATTTTACTTGGAGACTATAATTTGTAAAGCATCAAAAAAATGGATAAAACCATTTATTTTTTACACAGTCTGCAAAAGTGCACTTGTTTCCCGTTTTCGGGCCTGTGGTTGAAGCTGAAAGCGTTGAAAACCCCTTCATCTCTGAAAACCCCTATGCAATAGCTCTATCCGGCGGCATGCAGAAACTTCCTCTCGTGATGTCAACTACAGCAGGAGAAGGACTTATCCCAGCTGCAGGTGAGATAGTTCAATATTTTATTTTTTTACTACTACTATTTGTTTTAACCAATTATAATAAAAAGACTTGTGTTTTGCAACGAAGTTTTGTATCAGAATGATGGCCAGGTTAGTATAAAAGTCACAGTATAAGTTATAATAAGCCGCATGGTAGTATAATGTACAGTTTTCTAAGGGTATTTCGTACCTTCAATTATCATAATGATTGGTCTTGCCAATTATTTACAACTATATCTGGACTCATATTTGTCTCATACGTAGTAAATTTAGCTTCAGACTCATACTCGGAAGACCAGGGTTAACCGATATACCACAGGGTATTTCGTACCTTCAATTATCATAATGATTGGTCTTGCCAATTATTTACAACTATATCTGGACTCATATTTGTCTCATACGTAGTAAATTTAGCTTCAGACTCATACTCGGAAGACCAGGGTTAAACGATATACCACATTTCTCAGTTATTGACAATTTAATTAAGTCAAGAGTGGTCAGGGGGATGAAAAAATATAGCATTATGTATTAAGGGTGGTAAGGAGAAAATTAGTAACGAAAGGCTATTTTTGATGCCGTTTATTGACTCTCTCGAGTCGAGTTTGTAATTTCTGTACCGCTTGTGTTACACATGGTGTTTTTAATCACATTTGAAAGTAAATTAATAAAAATATAATGTGAATAAATACCAAAATTAATTTACCGAATGAACGAAGTAGTAGAACCAAATAGAATCGCAGAAGGTGAGAATAGAAGTAGAGAACACCAGGTTTTAACTTGTGGTTTTAATTTTAACCCTTAAAAACTTGTGATTAGCGAACAATCCTTCGATTATTATCTGACTAGGTTAGTAATCAAAGCTCGCTTCATATTTTTAACTGACTTTCGAAATAAGGAGGAGGTTTTCAATTCGTCTATATGTTCTTTTTTTTTTGTATGTATGTTACGCGATATCTTTGCAGATTAAGAACAGAGCGCGCGGATTGGTCCCATTTTAGTTTGGTAAGGATCGCCTCAAAAACCAGAGTTTGATAAGAAAATATCTGAAATTATATCATTTTAGACGACCTTATTTGTAATGTACGCGTCCCGTAAGTTTTTTACGCGGCAGAGGCACCACTGTGAATGAGGGGAACAAAATAATATAGCATTGAATTATAGTTTCGCATTTCACTTTGTGCAAAGTTATATAGGGCGTACTCTAGTTGACGATTCAACATGTCAAAGTTGACTTCTCACGACCTGTAATTTTACAGGCTACCACACGTGTCGCCGCTCCGATTTGTGAAGGCGGGTGAGCCATAGGCCCATCCGCACCGCGTCTATGTGGTTTCGGACGCGTAGTGTATTCGACGAGCCTTTACGCATTAATTCATTTTTATTCATATATTCTCTAGATATCTAGTGCCATCTAGCGGTGGAATAGTTTTCTCTACTCCTATTCCCGCTATTTTAATTGTGTTTTGGTGAGTTTATTTATGTGTTGTGGCCGTAAGAATTGAGGTGCCACCTCTGACATTAGGGTAACCAGCTTTTTGAACGGTACAAATATTTTGTAGTCCTGAAAAAAAATTGTTGGCCAGATTCCGGAATTTGTAGTTTAAAGAAGAGAAAGTAATTAAGGATCAAAAGTGGCTTCTCAATCTTTACGGCCAATGTTTCTAGATCTCTGAAACCAGATGAACTACGTTTTTTATGTCTTCATCGAGATTTAGTAGCCCTTATAATGAAATTTGTAGTAAGAAACCCAAAACATATGTCCACCTTATATTTTTATTGTGATGTAACAGTGTGTGAGCGATGAAAAACATTGTATGTAACACAGGTGGTACAAGAATTAAAAACTCGAGTTACGAAAGCTTTATGTTGCTGTTACTGCAGGTTGACGCAAAAGAGACTACTGTAGTGCAATAAACTTTTCAAATTTTTTTTTCTAGTATCTGCCGCTAGTGTCGCGTAAGTTCACATAATTTTGATAGTCGACTGTAGTTTTAATTTTTGACCACTTGGTCACAAAACTTTTTTGCAGTGTAGGGTTTTTTAACTTTGAAATAGAAAAACATATAATAATAAGTACCATTTTTAGGCTACCTTGCCCAGACTGGGCTCTTGGAAGACCTGGAGGCGCGATGGGATAGTCTGGCGAGTGAGCTCTTTTGTTATGAAGACGCGGTTTCCAGCAGTTTGTATGAGGAAATAGCGGAAAAGATAAAAAAGTACTACCTGGACGGGCAATCTGTGAGCGAAGATACGTTCAGCCAGTTGGCACAAGTAGGTACTAATGTAATTTTTGCCATAATTATATAATTAAGAATTCAGGTCCAAGCTGGTATCCGGGTGCATCCACCCAGAGATGGCAGCAGTACTCCATATGAGGCCGAACTTGCGACGTGAAGTACTGCCTCGCTCTGTTGAGTACACCTAGTTTTTGGGATTCCCCAGATTCACCTTATCTTGTAAATGATCTCGAAACTGAACATCGCTGGAGATGTCAACACCAAGGATCCCAATGCTCTTGGAGATGGTGTGGGGAAAGTTCTGGAATTGTGGGACCACAGTGAATGAGGTTTTCTTAGCGGTGAACGCGCAGACTTGTGTCTTTGTAGGGTTGAATCGGACCAAGTTGACCCGTCCCCAGAGACCTTGGATAGTGTGGTCTCGATTTGAGACACAAGTCTTCGCGATTTGCCTCCACAACGGAACGAGTGATGTTTGCACGACCTGTGCAATAAGCGCTGCGTGTCCAGTACTGTCATCTGCATAGCAATGCATGTTGTTGATTTCCAACATATCATTGATATGTAGTAGAAAGAGCGTAGGAGACAGCACAGAGCCTTTCGGGACACCAGCATTAATGTCCATGCTATCAGAGCATCTACCGTCAACTACGGTTCGCATGCGTCTGCCGGACAAAAAGCTAGCCACCCATTTGCACAAACCCTCGGGCACTCCGTAAGATGGCAACTTCGATAGAAGACCCCGGTGCCAGACCCGATCGAACGCCTTCGCTATGTCTAGGCTACATGCCAATGCATCCCCTTGACTCTCAAAGGCTAGTGCCCATCAGTGTGTGAGATACACTAGAAGGTCACCAGTCGAGCGACCGTGGCGAATGCCATATTGACGATCACTGACCAGGTCGTGTTCTTCTAGGTATCTAAGAAGATGTGTGTTGATCACACGCACCATCACCTTGTAGAGGAGAGAGATAATAGCGATAGGCCTGTAATTTAATGGATCTGATCTATCGCCCTTTTTGGGCACCGGGTGCACATTCGCAGTCTTCCATGAAAACGGAAATTGTCTAGTACGGTAGGAAAGCGCGAAGAAGCGCATGAGTACAGGACATAACTCAGGAGCACACTGCTTAAGCACCACTGCTGGTATACCGTCTGACCCACTTGACTTATAAACGTCTAGAGAAAACAACGCCCGCCGGACCTCCCGCTGTGTTATGGATAAAATATAATCATAATGCTATGGATCGCAGATTTAATTGCGTATACGACACGTTAGCACTTAGCTGGTTTTATTTGTACCTATATATGTATATAAAAAGAAGCTAACCGGGTGACTGACACATTCAATGACATATCAACTCATAGCCCAAACCACTGGGTCTAAATATAAACTTAAACTTTGCCTTTTAGGTTCCTTCCTTAGTGTGGGCACCACTAAGATAGGCAAAATTTATCCCTAATCCCGGGGTAAAAAGGGTATTTGCAGTTTGTATGAAAATCCGTCAATTTTGAAGCTAAATACATAAAAAAATTGTATTTGACCTTTGGATAAAAAAATAAGATTCACGTGTTTCACGGTTTTCGAAAAATCATTGCCTTTGGGGCAAAACAAGGGGTTGAAAATTTGTGTGAGAATTCCAATGTTTTTGAAGATTGAAATTGCTAAAAAAATATTACCACAATCGCTACACAACAATAAAAATAGATTTTAGTAAACATTAATCCCATCAAAAACATAATTGTGAAATGAGAGCCCAGTTCAATATTATGATATATGCCTTCGATGTCGACTTCAACGACAAAAGAAGTGAGATCTAAATGGGTGCCAAGTTCAATGGTCAGTCCTGAAATTTATTTATAACAACATACAATATCATTTCTTCTTATAACTTAGGATAATATATTGTAGCCTAAGGTCTGACTTGGCTAGTTCTCATATTCGAATTATTATGTGCAATGGCTAGTTTCTACAAGCAAGCCAAATTTTCGGAATAATAAGATAAGAAACGACAAGTAACAGGGTTAGAACTTGCGAAGGCTATAATATAATTCGTATATGAGAAACTAGCCAAGTCAGACCTTAGGCTACAATATATTATCCTAAGTTATAAGAAGATATCATATCTCTCTGTTACCTCCTCATGCTTTAACCGCTGAAACGATTTAGACAAAATTAGATACGTAGAAAGTTTTAGTCCCGGGGTAGATTCGATGTTTTTCTATAATTACGGAGTTGCCTACACCAATAACCGAATTTAGGGCGGGGAACCGCGGGAAAAAGCTAGTAGGAAATACAGCTGACATATTAATTCTAAGATTAGGTATTACCTGGTTGGTTTATTACCAAGTTTACCATTTGAGTTCGCTACCATTTATTGTTAACTGCCTTTAAAAAGTTTTGTATAAAGTGTTTTTTTTTTGCATATAAATGACTTTCTAAAATGCTTAGTGTGGACGTTTGTTGTTGTAAAACTGTTTTATAAAACTATTCGAACGTGTTTATATTATGCATTGGACTGGAGTTTACTTGTTGCTTTCGTAAATCTAAGCAATTCTGTAAGTGAATTACGTTTTCTATAATTAATACAAAGTACCTACAAATAGCTCATTTTATTATTTATTCTTCCAGGCTTTAAGCGACAGAAATTTTGTGAATGACGTTGGCAAGCAGGCGGAACTACATGCGTCGTTATCTGGGCAGCCAGTATACATGGAAAGATATGCTTACCGTGGGAACTATAGCTTTTCGGATCTCTTGTCAAACTCTACAAAAAACTTCGGTAGGTTAAATTTAATTATTATTTTCAATTTAATGACTTGCAGTTTTAGTAGCGAGAAATTTCAGTGGATACTCTAGATCGGGTTAAAAATTGGAAAACAGATGGCGTTGCTGGGGAAACTTGGTATTACCGACGTGTAACTAACGCTTTTTTAAGAGGCTGTAGGTGAGTCGTACGAAACGGTAATCAATATATTACATTATGGGTACGTAATATGGTGGTGAAGATGCTAATTACGCGATTTCTAACGGATAAAAACAAGCGGATACAGATGTCAGAGTGTTTGGATCTTTTTAAGCTAAATTAGAAGGAGTTTTGGCGTCGAGTCGTCACCGTTGACAAAACCTGTGTAACTACACTATTATACGCCAGAGACCAAGCGACAGTCCAAAAAAATTGATTTTTCCGTATCAATCTGCTCCGAAAATCTGCTGCTTCTTTACTTTATTTCTTCTAAAATAGTTTTTAATTATTTTTCAGGAAGTGCCCATTTAGATGATTTTGTGCACATTTGTAAAGCCCTAGGCTTAGACTCGACTGCAGATGGAGACGTTTCTATGAACAAGAACCTTATACAGATCCTAGTCACCTTTGCTACAAACGGGTACGTATAATTTGTTATGTCTAGAAATAAGTATCTATAGACCTGTTATAAAATATTGGCAAATCCTTTAAACACCACGATGGATACGAGTGTGTGTGTAAGTAAGTACAGACTTGCAGACTTTTATTTAGACTCCATAGTGTCACAACGAACACGGGAGGTGTACCAAGATTTTGAAGACAGTCCATACCTAGTTGTAATGAGCAGGTTAGGAACAAAAAGTGTCATTTACAGTTTTCAGCTTTTTGAGTCAATTGAGAAAATAAATATTCAAGTTGATCTAAGCATTTTTTATTATTTTGACGTGACAACGTCTTATAAATTGGTTTGCCGGGTGACACTTCAAGAAACTGCGTTACGCTCCGCTCACGTTATGCGCTCACAATGAGAGCGAGTGAGAGGCACGCGGCATGGTTAGCCCGCCTAAGAGCGAGAGAGACAGACATAAAAAGTGAAAGGCACAAGTTGTCACGATTCCGGACGGTTGTCCGACACTAATTTTTTGAAGTGAAAACTTCTTTAGCGGCGCTGTGCACTTTTTTTGTGAAGGGTAAAAACTGTTAAACTCGCGTCAGGTCACGTGTCCTGATCGAAAATTCGTAAGATGTCACTCGCGTTAGGACACGTGACCTTATTTACATTAGGTTAGTTTTTATTTTTAGTATATGGCGATTATGAGTAGTACAGGGAGGTTGGATATGGGATTTTAATTCTATGACAGATTGTGCTGTCAAATATACAACGTCAAAAAAGTAAATAAACAAAAGTTATTATTTTTAATAAATAAATATGGATAAGAAGTGATGGGAAGTAAAAAGCGAGTATGTTTTTACTTCTGCCGGCACTCCCGGAGTGCAACCCGTTTTTTTTTTTAGTATTAGCGATTATGAGTAGTACAGGGAGATTGGATATGGAATTTTAATTATATGACAGATTGCGATGTCAAATATACTACGTCAAAAAAGTAAATAAACAAACATTATTATTTCTTGACAATGTCAAAGACATGTCTTGTGACATAGTTGAGTGTTAATCGCGAATCGTGTGTAAAGGTTTTCACTTCTGCCGGCACTCCCGGAGTGCAACTCGTTTTTTTTTTTAAAAAAATTGTGTGAATTGTGATACAAAATTCCCAAAATAAAAAGAATTAAACAACAAAGTATGTCCCAGCTTTTAGATGTTAATATTGTAGTCATATTGTGAAATTTAAGCTAAATTTTGTACCGGTACTTTTACGTTTATGTAGATAGAAGCTAGGTACTATATTATAATAAATCAGATGTTCACAAAATTCGAAACAAGAACTCCTAACACTTACTCAGAAATCCATAATAAAGGCTAAAATCAATAATAACATCTTTAATCTACAATGTTTATAGACTAATTATAATTAAATAGATTTCTGTAACTTAATTATTAAAACAATTAAATGTTTTTTTCACCTCCTGTAAAATTGTGATTTTGTCAGATAGGAGATATTAGTACATCGCCGTCGATATAAGAAACAAGAAAAATAATAAGTGTTGAATACTTATGAATGGAACAAGGTTACTTATTTCAAATAAATTTATTAAGTATTGATAACGTGATAACAATATTATAGGTCTCTGAAATAGGTTGAACGCCTTTTGTACGTCTGTATGAGTCAATAAATCGCACGCTCAGAGGTACTTACCTATTTTCGCGGGTAAACTTAGGTATTTTACGTCACTGGTGGAGTGACTCATGTTTTTTAATTATTATAAAAGTAAAATGTCTTTAATAAAAATAACCAAAATGTGCCTACAAAGAAATCCCAAATAAATGTTTTTTTTTCCTTTTTTAGGATTCCGTAGCCAAATAGCAAAAACGGAACCGTTATAGATTCGTCATGTCTGTCTGTCTGTTTGTCCGTCCGTCCGTATTTCACAGCCACTTTTTTCCGAAACCATAGGGACTATACTACTGAAACTGAGTAAGAAGATGTATTCTGTAAACCGCATTTAGATTTTCACACAAAAATAGAAAAAAAAAAACAATAAATTTTTGGGGTTTCCCATACTTAAAACTGAAACTCAATTTTGTTTTTTAAACCCATACGTGTTGTGTATCTATGGATAGGTCTTTAAAAATAATATTGAGTTTTCTTATATATTTTTTTTCTAAGCTGAATAGTTTGCGATAGAGACACTTCCAAAGTGGTAAAATATGTGTCCCCCCCCCTGTCTGAGCCAGTAAGAAGAAAAAAACTTTTTTTTTTTTTTATACCACTAAGGTGGCAAACAAGCCTACGGTCCTCCTGATGGTAAGCGGTCACCGTAGCCAATGGACGCTTGCAACACCAAGGGCATCACTCGCGCGTTGCCGACCCTTCAGAAATCTAATAACTTCTTTTTTGAAGAACCCCATACTGTAGTCCTTAGAGAAAACCTTGGCAGGGAGCTCATTCCAAAACCTAAGCGTTCGCGGGAGAAAGCACTGTACGCGACCATTTCGGTTCTAAAGTGTGAGAATGAATTCCCTGCCGATGGCGAGCGGTGCGATGGTAGACAGTAGCCGTGGGCATCATTTCGAACAATTCCTCAGAACACAAGCCATTGTACAAGCGGTAGAACACACACAGGGAGGTAAAGTATCTCCTCAGACTTAGGGGCTCGATACCGCAAGTGAGTTTGGGATCGTCGACAATTCTCACAGCCCGTCGTTGAACCAAGTCAAAAGGGCCAAGCTGGTATCCGGGTGCACCCGCCCAGAGATGGCAGCAGTACTCCATATGGGGCCGGACTTGCAACTTGTAAAGCAGCAACCTTTGCCCGACGTGAAGTACTGCTTCGCTCAAGAGAGTACACCAAGTTTTTTGGACGCCAGCTTTACCTTGTCTAGCAAGTGATCTCGGAACTGAACATCGCTGGAGATGTGAACACCAAGAATCCCAAAGCTCTTGGATATGGAGAGGGGAGTGTTCTGGAATTGTGGGACTACAGTGAATGGGGATTTCTTAGCGGTGAACGCGCAGACTTTTGTCTTTGTAGGGTTGAATCGGACCAAGTTGACCCGTCCCCAGAGACCTTGGATAGTGTGGTCTCGATTTGAGACACAAGTCTTCGCGGTTTGCCTACACAACGGAACGAGGGATGTTTGCACGACCTGTGTAATAAGCGCTGCGTGTCCAGTACTGTCATCTGCATAGCAATGCATGTTGTTGATTTCCAACATATCATTGATATGTAGTAGAAAGAGCGTAGAAGACAGCACAGAGCCTTTCGGGACACCAGCCCTAATGTCCATGCTATCAGAGCAACTACCGTCAACTACGGCTCGTATGCGTCTGCCGGACAAAAAGCTAGCCACCCATTTGCACAAACCCTCGGGCACTCCGTAAGATGGCAACTTCGATAGAAGACCCCGGTGCCAGACCCGAGCGAATGCCTTCGCTATGTCTAGGCTACATGCCAATGCCTCCCCCTGACTCTCAATGGCTAGTGCCCATCGGTGTGTGCGATACACTAGAAGGTCACCAGTGGAGCGACCGTGGCGAAAGCCATATTGACGGTCGCTGATTAGGTCATGTTTTTTCTAGGTATCTCAAAAGCTGTGTGTTGATCACACGCTCCATCACCTTGGACAGGAGAGAGGTAATAGCGATAGGCCTGTAATTCGATGGATCTGATCTATCGCCCATTTTGGGCACTGGATGCACATTCGCAACCTTCCATGAAGACGGAAATTGCCTAGTATGGTAGGAAAGCGCGAAGAGGCGCGTGAGTACAGGACATAACTCAGGAGCACACTGCTTAAGCACCACTGCTGGTATACCGTCTGGCCCACTCGACTTATGAACGTCTAGGGAAAACAACGCCCGCCGGACCTCTCGCTGTGTTATAAAGATTTCCGGCATGGTCTTACCGCACCACGGTAAAGTAGGTGGTACAGCGCCTTCATCGTTCATTTTCGAGTTCGAGGCAAAGAGACTGCCCAGTAGATCGGCTTTCTCTTTAGCACTATGGGCCAAGTCACCATCGGTCTTTCGCAGTGGTGGTAACGATGACTGGCAGAAGTTCCCCTCGGCAGCTTTAGCAAGCGACCAGAAAGCACGACTCCCAGAAGGATAGCTCGCAAGTCGCCCACCTATTTTGCCGATGAATTGGAATTTTGCTCTAGCAGTTGCTTTCTTCCTGAACCTTGAGGCAGCATTTAATTTGCGTTTTAACTCAGAAATATTCGGATCCTTATTATTACGAGCCGTGGTCCAAGCCTCATACGCAGTTTGCTTAAGAATTTTAGCTTGTCTGCAAGACCTATTAAACCACGGTCGTTTTTTGACGCCGGCAGCTACTCTTAGGTTAGGAATGAAACATTCCATACCAGCAAGGATTGTCTCAGTGACTGCGGCTGCGCAGACGTCAGGATCATCTGAGCTAAAGCAGAGCTGCCTCCACGGGTACGATGCATAAAATACTCGCAATCCGTCCCAGTCTGCCGACTTATAGTGCCACACACGACGCCAATTAGTTGCACGCATAGATACGAGTGTGACCGCCGTGATCTATGCGCACCCACAATATCGACAGCCGATATTCTCCCGGAAGAACATACATACACCGGTACGACTCGAAAAATTGTGCTCGAGTTTGTAGCCGGGATAATGAAGGTATGATGTGTCGACCGGGCAGGATATCTGCGTCTCCGTTAGAAAGAGGATGGTCGGCTGCGCAGTCTCGAGGTGATGGTGGACTGCATTAAGATTTGCGTGAATACCCCTGATATTGCAAAAATTCACATTGTATGTGGATGGAGTAGCCGCTGTAAAAACTGTTTTCCTTTTTCTATTTCTGGCCATTTTATATAAAGTTACTTAGACTAGGGATGAGGATTCACTGCACAGACAGCTTAGAAGACAAAAAGGTGCGGTACTAAGACTGCCGAAGCTCAACACAAATGATACGTTTGCTGGCACGGCGGGCGGAAGGGCCCCTGATCCCCTTCTGTTGTAGTAGCCGAGTCCACTCCGGTCTCCTTCTCCGGCACGACTACCACTTCAGAGACTTTACATAGGCTGGCGGATCAGCCTCCCAGGGCGGAGATTAAGTGATCCCTGGGTTCGGGAACCCGTTCAACCTGCGGGCGGCCAGCGGTCAGCCGTTTCATCAGGTCTCCCTGACCGCCGAACCAGCACGCCGCGTCTACGCCGAGCAATGACAGCGATAAGCACCGCCGGTCCTCCGCTGTCCGCACAGCACTACTCAATGTTAGTGTTATTGTGGCCGCGGTTTTCTGTAAGGTGGAGGTACTTCCCCAGTTCGGGCCGCTCATTCGAGCAAGCACTCGCTATGCCCCGCTTTATTTGTTGGGGCAGCTTATTTGAGCGAGTACTTGCAGTGCCCTAGCTCTACTAAACTATTTCTGTAACGGTTTGTCTGTGGCAGCTTGTGCTATTTTGAAAAGACTTTAAAAAAGGGTCTTAATTCGATTGTATTTATTATAATGCTTGTTACTACGTAGCTCCGTCATTTATAAACCAGTTTGAATGTGTTTTATTTTGAAGGGTATACTTCCAGATTGGTTCCAAGCCCACATCTGATGATGGATTCCATAAGGAATTTAAAAAACTACTTAAGTATTATTTAAAGGCACTTAAGTAAAGATTTCAGTGTTTTTTGTAACAAATCAAGCATTTCCATTAAAGAAGAATACCTTTCATTCAATCAACTCAAATATAAAAATATTTTTGATTGTGTTTGTAAATAACATAAATGGTGGTAGGTACGGAACCCTCGGTGTGCGAGTCCTACTCGCACTTTTCCGGTTTTTTTTGTATAGAAGTTTCAACATGCTACTCAAATAAGTAAACAATGTTTCGAAAAATCTAATATCTAGGTCCAAATTTATCTGAAAGATGAGTCAAAAAGTCCAAACCAAAAGGTAGCTGCTGTAACCTGTTGAGGAGTTCCCTCGATTGTTGTAGTGTCATCAAAACAACATATGTGTGCCAAGTTTCTGCAGAATCGGTTCACCTGTAGGTGAAAATTAAGTAGTTAAAACATCGAATATCCGCTACTTTTCTACCCTTAGTTAGAGAATATTTCGAATTAAAGTTTATATCTTGGAGGTATGCCTTATCCGATAAAAAATAATCATATAATAAAAATAAATTCAATAATTGAATAATCATAAATAAATATAAATGAATATAATAAATAATATAAATAAATATTTTTGTATATTGCACCAAAAAAATGAGCCATCAATTTGATATAAGGGTTTGAGGGCTTCGTAGGCAAATGTTAAAAAATTAGTTCTAGGTTCCTTTATAGTGTATTAGATGATCTACTTAAATGTGATAAGAAATTTCCTAAAGTTAAAATAAAAACTTTTTTTAGCTTAAACAACAACCGACTGCAAACAGATGCACAATAAGGTCAAAATAATTATTTAAAAAAATCTGAATTTAGGCCAGAGTGCATCTGTTTGAATTCGGTTGTTGTTTAAGTTAAAAAAGGTTTTATTTTTTCTTTTAAGTGACCTATTAGCTTATTCGTACACTGAAAAAATATCCAAATCGCTTCAAGTGTGCCTATAAAATTTTTAATAGTTCCCTTGATTTCGCCAGGATCTCATCATTATATCCTAACCTGTTAACCATGGGACCATGAGTATCCATTTGTTGCATACCAAAACCGTTTTTCAGAATGTAACAAATAATTATCTGAAAACCACAATAAAAGTAGTTTACCAAAACCGGAGAAAATCGCGGACAAACATACATACATACAAACGTACTGGTTGAACTCCTTTTTTTAAGGTTAAATTTTTTTTCCAAAAATAGTTATTTATCCGGCTTCTAAACTATTAAATTAATGTGTAAATCAGACATACTAATGACACTAATTTTGTAGTACGAATAGGTACAAATTGTCTCTTGGCACTCGACTTCAAAGCAGAGAAAACACGTGCTTAAGCTAGTTATATATTCTGTCAGTGTGTAGATAAACTATATGTGGTAATTTTTTGTTACTTTTTGAAGTGAAAACTTCTTTAGCGGCGCTGTGCACTTTTTTTGTGATGGGTAAAAACTGTTAAACTCGCGTCAGGTCACGTGTCCTGATTGAAAATTCGTAAGATGTCACTCGCGTTAGGACACGTGACCTTTATGGTGATTATGATTAGTACAGGGAGGTTGGATATGGGATTTTAATTCTATGACAGATTGAGCTGTCAAATATACAACGTTAAAAAAGTAAATAAACAAAAGTTATTATTTTTAATAAATAAATATGGATAAGAAGTGATGGGAAGTAAATAGCGAGTATGTTCTCACTTCTGCCGGCACTCCCGGAGTGCAACCCATTTTTTTAATAGAGTTTTGCAGTCGGATCATTTTTTAGTTAAAATTTAATATGAAGACTAATTTCAGTGTATGTGGTGACTTCTAATTATTGGTCTACCGGTAGTAAAACTAAATTAACTCCTATTAATTCTTGTTAATTTTTTGCAGAGTCCCGACGCTACCTGACGATACTGAGTGGTTACCAATCACACCAAACTCTTCGGTATTTAACGTTTTAGAAATCATTTCTCCGACAGAATTTGAATACACAAATATATCAACTAGCGATTTTGGTAACAGGACATTCTGGAATGGTCTCGGATTTGAGGAAAATGAGAACGCTTAAAGCTATGCCAAAATAATAACCCTTATTTTGCTGTACAAAAATATATATTTTTAGTATAGTGAATACTCTTTATTTCATTCCTAGAAGATTTCTAAGACCGAAAATAGAAATTACTGAATTCGTCTTTTGTATACTTTTTGACATAGGGAATCATTTGCGACCATTTTCAAAGTGATATCTATTATGTGTGTGTATGTGTGTGCATGTGTGTGTGGTTTGTGTAAATATATAGGTGATCTTTTTTAGAGTTCCGTTCCTAAAGGGTGCCAACGCGAAACTAATTTACGGTCCTTAGAGTGAGAATTATTGCGAATATCTATAAAATATGTGAACCGAATTTCTTAAAAAAATAATTTTGATTGAATTTTATATAAATTATCTGTTATGGTGATTTTTAAAACACTCGGTCCAAAATTTGAACTATTTAAGTTAGTTTTATTATAGTTTATTATTATATTTTATGTTTAAAAAATATACCTTTACCACAAGAATATTAAAATCTTTTGTTACCTTTACAATTAATCTTACAACACACTCACTTAATACCTTTAACTTGAGGTAACTTTTTGCAGTGTTAAGGTACTTTAAACACTTTAAAATTTAGAGTTCCAAAAACGTTAGATTGCCTGAGTAAGAGTAATGAATTTGGCCGATAACGGTTGATTACGAAGCCGATTGTCATAATCTAAAACTTCTAACACGGGTCTAGGGTCAGTTACCGGACCCATAATTACTTTACAAAAACAAGTACTCTTCTCTTATCTGTCTGGAGCCCTGTAAGATGGATATGGATAATTGGGCACATAATGCCCTGGTATAAAGTTAGTTACGAGTGAGACATGTGAGTAGCCTGTCGGTGTGACACTTGGATAGACTATTGAGGGTTGTCCTGACTGCACTTGCTAACTGGCTACAACCATAGCGGGCTGTGATATTTGAGGAGGTGACATTATTCGAACACGGTTTTCCAAAATCGTTTTGCTTCGCCCAAGATAGTTGTCGTTACCACCCAATCGACGCCGACGCCTAATAATAACTAGCATGACCGCATTATCCACGTAATCCTACTCGTTCCCTGGTATTAGTGAATCCTCTTGGGTTTTGTCTCAATTGTAGATTGTCCTCTCACAATCGTCAGTGGCCTGGCAATCTCGCACAAAATGTGGTCCACAACAAAAAGTAAATGTATGTATAACCTACATTTTTATTATTAGTGTTGCTACCTACAAGTGTGGCCGAGTAGGTATTTCCTTGAAATGTATGACCGGCTCCACTAATAATTGGCGGACCACACAAAATGCACGTAACAGCCTTGGGGTCGCCCCACGATTTACGCTACTGGTTGAAACTGTCACCTTAAGTTGACACTGTTCGTCCAAGAACTTTATTAGTTAATCAAACGTAGGTAACTTAGATAGCTCGATGTCTTGCCATGTCCTTTGCCTACTGACTAAAGTGTAACTTTGCTCGAAAGCAGACCTTAATCGCTCCGGAAACTTTTTAAATGTAATAAAAATAATAAAGTAATACCATTGATTTACTGGCGAAACCTAATTTCCCTAATCCCTTTGTTGCTTCCATCAGTGGATTATATAAATTGACCCGAAGCCCGAACCCTGACGCCGGTATGTCAGGTAACCCTAAAATCATACTTATGTAGTTTTCTGCAAGGTTTATTATGATAACTATCATGTAATTACTTTTATGCCATAGTATTACTCTTTCTATACTTTCTATATTCTTCTTTGGACATTTTGGTAAGCAAATTTACTTTATTTATATAAAATAAGTTATTTAACTAAAATTTTGTAAATAAAACAAAGCTTTACAAAAATATATCTCCGCTTCTCGGTATGATTATGGCATTATTTTGTCACTGTAGACGTAACTCAGCTTTGTTATTGTTACAGGTGCGTTGTTACTATTTAGAATATTACACTGTTATTACTTTAAATTTAATATTAACTTATGAATAACGAAATAGAGTTTGTTATTAATTTTATATGTATAAAAAGGTCACTCACAGGATTAATAACTGAATGATCATGGTTGCTATGTTGAACTGGACTTGACTGGACTTGACTGGACTTGACTGGACTTGACTGGACTCGACTGGACTTGACTGGACTTGACTGAAATTGACTGGACTTGACTGGACTTAACTGGAATTGACTGGACTTGACTGGAATTTACTGGACTTGACTGGACTTGACTGGACTTGATTGGACTTGATTGGACTTGACTGGACTTGACTGGAGTTGACTGGACTTTTGACTGGACTTGACTGGACTTGACTGGACTTGACTGGAATTGACTGGACTTGACAGGGCTAGGCTGGAGACGAAGAACGGTGCTGTCGGTACTGGAACTGAAGATAACTCCCGTAGGACTGCTGCTTGCAACTGTAATCTTGTCCGCTTACTGTACATTGGACAGTTGCCTCTATCTGTCATCGACGAGGTTTCGGAGTATCTCGATATTTTGGATGAGTTTGGAAGGTCGCGATATTCACGAGGGTTTCACTCTCTCAACACTTTTAGCACACTGGATATATGTTTCACTTTCACGTTTTAGTTTCTAAGGCATACCGGGGATTCTTACAATCCCATTGAGCTGCCACCAATGTTATGACGCAATAGTAAGGAGTGTTTTGAAAAATATTTCTTTATTACACAGTTTATTAAAATAAAATTGGACATAGAAAATAATAGAGTTTTTAGTATTCGGTGGATGTCCAAACGCGACGAGATATGAATCCGAATTGGCGAGACGGTGCCGTGGCAAGTTATGCTGACATAACAAAAGGGAATTAATGCTCATAGGGATGCTTATTCAGCAACAACCCTTACAAAACTGGGATATAACAGTACGCTCTAGCACAATATTCAAAATGAATATAAATAAATCATAATTTCTTCGGAATTGGACATTCACAGTCAGAAGGTGATGCGTTGCACGCACTTATAGAACGAAGGAAAATAAGTAAAAATATTAACGTACTACAGCAATGGTTAGCTTTGATCAGGTATGCTAAATCTACTGGTGGTGTCTACAAACAAATAAACCAAAACATGAATTTGGATTTTAAACAGCTTTTACCATATTATAAAAACTGGAGATATGTTGTTAACTATCTTATAGTCTCCTAGAGTAAAATTATGCATATTCATTACCTATGTCACTACCTTACCTAAATAATAATTTTTATGACTATTTAAGAGACACTGAAATATCTATAACTATACCTCAAAACAAGACTGACTCGCTTTTGACAGTTCTTCGTTGCGCTATAAAGGGACCCCAAAATGATGATCAGGAGCTGCCAATTATTAATTTAAGGTTTATACTTACCCAAATCTATAGCAAAGTAAAATGATTTAGTAACTTTGTGCAATAGCAATGCTAACCCTGCAATCTATCATTATTATTTTACAATTTCCTTCATTTAAGTACCTACATAAGGTAGATACCAAATATTCCTGATGATTCTGATTTAAAACTTATAGTAAAACTTCTACTATCTACTGTTAACTAATTTTATATAACATTTAATTTACATAAGTAGTTAGTACCTAGAGACCGAACTTTGCTCCTTTTTTTAACAACGCCATCTATTGTCAAGTAGCTTTAGTGTTGCTTAACTACGCCATCTATTACCAAGTAGCTTTAGTGTTGCTATGTCGGTAAAAATAATAGTATTAATTCTTGTCGATAGATGTCAGGAAAAGTCATATTTTTTAGTTAATCATTGTCTGAAAACACGGATAAAACAACTTTTTCTAAAAATGAAATTTAGCCAGATCGAATTATCGCCTCCGACACCCCTTACATAGTTAATGTCATGAAAATCGTTTGAGCCGTTTCCAAAATTTGATTATATTCCTATATATATATATGTATATATACAAGAATTGTTCGTTTAAAGGTTCGTTTATATTTATTCGTGTTGTTTAAATTTCAAATCAGAAAAATCTTTTAGAAATTTAGAGTATTTTTATTTTAGCTGAAAGACTAATTTCAATTTGTTAATTTGATTGTAGTTCTTTCTTTAGCTTTCATCATGTTTCTATTTAAAATATTTGTTAATTTTATGGATGCTAGATAAATAAAGAGTTATACAGAATATAATAGAAGTAAGCACATACCTTAAATGAATAAAAAAAAAATAGCTTCATAAATATGGAAACCAAAGCATTATTGTATAAAATGGTATAAGTATTATTAGGCTAGAAATTAACTGTAAAAAAATCTTTTCTCTTGGTGCCGTTATGAGTTGTTTCTTTTTATTATTTATAACAGAAAATAATGAAGATTTTCGAATTATTTAATTATATTAAATTCTTATTGTAACTTTTTAATAGTTTATGCTGTGAAACTCATTGTAACTCAAAAAAGGTATAATATTAAACTACCAATAGCACATTACTGATACAGAAATATAAACCATTCCTTTTTAAGCATTTCTTTAGTTTCAATGGCATTAGGACGTAACTGACATCGCTAGGAATTTTTTGAAACTTTGACGCGCTTTCCTGTAAAGTTACAAAAAATTTAATAACGATGTTTTTCCTTACAGGTGCCGGTATGTGTTTTCGTCATAGTAACTATATATACGTAACCGCTTCATACATTTTTAAAATTTATATTTACATACCAAACACTGTAAAGGACAAATATTAAACAATAAATTTTTAAATATGTTTCTTTCCGGTTAATTTGAAGATGGGTATAAATTTGAGATCGACATTACTTTTGCGTAGTAGACCTTTGAAAAAGAATCCGCGACGGTTATTTTGTTATCAATGAAGTACCTAAATAATTTTCTTGGGCTGATAATATTTCTCAAAATTGCTACTGTTCAAGCTAGTTTTACAATACAGACATCTTACGGTACGTTAATAGGAGGTAGAAATCAAACTGAAACGGGACGGGAATATGCTACTTTTCGAGGTATTCCTTACGCAAAACCCCCAGTTGGTGAAAGAAGATTTATGGTAAGAATAATTATACTGTCAATAGTAATAGTGTTTTGTTGTATGCAGTATTTGAAATAAAAATAAATATGAAACCATTTTATTGCTTAGTAGAATAGAAAAATCTTCTCCTAAGGGTCTGTTCGTTTTAGAATGAAGTTATTTTGCACCTGTTATCCATTCATTTAGCTAGTGTCCCAGTTAGACATAGTGGCAGTGCTTCTAGGATGTTAAATAGTAATTAAACACCTTTTCTTATGGTATTTAATTTAAATTTCACTATTTTATAAGGTTTTACAAAGAACAAATAATAGCCTGAGCAAGTCAGAAAATGACAGATCCATATGTTCAAAATGTTTTGTCGATCCACGTAGACTGTGTTCTCCGTTTTGTGCTCGGGAATCATCTAGACACGCGGTAGCGTGTCAAGTCAAGTTCAAGTAACAGAACTGGCGAGCAGCACCGTGTGTAATATTACACGAACCATTTGGAGCTACTTTTGACCCACTCATAACTCAAAAACTATTTAACATAAACGTGTCAAATTTGGCTCATATATTGAGACTTGATATATTCATATATGAAATTTGGAGCACGTATGTATTGAGATACATACGTGCTCCAAATTTCATAAGCACATCTCAAACGGTTATTTAGATTAACGTTCAAAAATAGTCATTTTTATCACTGACTGACCTATAGATCAAAACTCTAACCCAGTTTCAGATGACCTACAAAGTTCAAATTTAGCATACAGATAGATAATTAGGTGAATACAAAGGAATAAATCAGAAACTGGTAAAGTTTTATCATTTTATTATAATTTTTTCACTTAACCTTTACGCAGGCGCATGGTCATTTGTAACGGCAGCGGTCGCGCGTAACCTTAATGACCGTCAAGGTTTTTAAGAATTAATAAGACAAATTATTAAATTATTTGGATAACAATATACTCAAACACAATCCCTTTAGATAGAATAAAAAAAAAATTTGGCAGACAACCTGCAAAAATTGATATTACAGCACTTTTACGAAGCAAATCTTCAACAACGTCAGGCGCGCGTTTACTTTGCAATACTTATGCTACGCAGCATGCACAACGAAAGATATAATTTAGATTAATCAATGCGCACAGAAAGGAAGGATCTATTGTTTTGAGTTCACAATGAACCTATGAGAGGCTACATATATTGGCAAACATGAGTGATGATAATATTCGAATTTATAACCGAAAATACCGCTTGAAGGTTTGATTCAATTAGGAACACTTAACTTATACTTATAAAAACTGTAGTGTAAGAATCAGCAATCAGAACTTATGACAGCCGGTCTTTACGTGGATTTTAAGGTTTTCACGTGAATATATAACGAGTTGAATACCACCCTTAATTTGTTTTTAATCCAAATATTTCCGTTTTAGTACTTATAACTAAGAGTATAGTCGACTTTCGTATTGATTACGTTATTAACTGGGATTTAGTATTTTTTATTGTTTCAATATTTAGCGCACATCAATAGTGTAAGATCATCTATCTATATATATATATATATATATATGTATAAAAATGAATTGCTGTTCATTGGTCTCGCTACAACTCTGGATCGGCTGGACCGATTTGGATAATTCTTTTTTTGTTGTGTTCGTTATTGTTAAGGCAAGGTTTATAAGGAAAAACAAAGTTCAAGTTCAAGTGTGAGTCGGACTCACGCAATAAGGGTAAACCGGTTGTATGAAATTTTGGTAAGTTGTTATGCATACGCAGGGGAAGGTTTCTGAGAAAGAAAAAAAGGGTCAAGTGAGTCGAAATCGCGCAATCGGGGTAAGCCAATTGTAATGAAATTTTGGTAAGTTGTTATGCACCGGGAAAGGTTTCAGAATTAGTACAACTTTTTCAGGTGATGGCGCGCCAGTTCTTTTAAAAGGATAAACAACGTTCGCCGGGACAGCTAGTTACTTATAAATAACTAGCTTCTGCCAGCGGCTTCGCCCGCCCTAAATTTCGTTATCGGCGTAGGCTCTTACGGCAACTCCTCAATTATAGAAAAAAAAAACAATCAAATCTTTCCTCTTTGATGGCATAATACATTCGTGTCTATGAAACCATGGTAATACACATACAAAATTTCAACCCAATCGGTCAAGCCGTTTAATAGTTGAAATACCGACAGCAGCGCCACCTACCGAGTTCAATTGTATTTTTAAATCATCCAGGAAACCATCGAAATACCCATATAAAATTTCAACCCAATCGGTTCAGCCGTTTAGAAGTTATGTGAAAAAGGAAGTAATTGCGTAATTAAGTAATTAGGAATGTATAAAATAAAAATAAAAAAGCCTATATTTCCTTATCCTTATTTCCATTTCAAATGTTGGTATTTGTTTGTTAGTGTTTAGTTAGTTTTTAGGTAGTGTTTTGCTTATTTTCTAAATGTTAGTAAGAGTTAGTATTTGCTTTTGGATGTGGACCCCTCCTCGGGTGAAGGCCTCCTCCAGTCCTTTCCACTCATCTCTGTCCTTGCAGATAGTTAGCTAGTCCTTTCCTATTAGTTCGGTTATATCGTCAGCCCATCGTCTTAGCGGTCGCCCTACTCTTCTTTTGCCGATTGGCCCTTTCCACCTTGTGGTAGTGATTGTCCACCTGTTGTCTGTGTATCTCGATACGTGACTTGCCCACTGCTATTTCAATTTTAGAGCCTGTGTGAGGGCATCTGTATTTTTTTTTTCTGTCTGATCGCTTTGCTCCTGACTTTTTGTATCTTTCTTATATTAAGGATACTTCTCTCCATAGCTCTTTGTGTTGTTGTGATCCTTTGATTTGCTTTTGTCGTGTATGTCCAAGTTTGGCAGCCATATAGTAGACACGGCAGTATGCAGGTGTCTAATACCGTTTTCTTTAGGTTTATCGAGTAATCTCCTTTTAGAATTTCTTTGAGTGACCAAAATTTCTTCCAGGCTATGTTTGTTCTTCTTTTAATTTCATCTTCATTGTGCGTTTTTAAAAAAAAACGAAATAGACTACATCATGACAAATCTCCCAAAAATAGTCCAAAACTATGAAGTTCTCAATAACGTAAAGTTTCGCACAGACCATAGACCACTTAGAGCAACTGTCCTGTTGAACGAATCGAAAAAAGTAGAAAAGGCTTTAAATCACCACCAAAAATTCCGAAAACTGAAGAGGAAATAAGATACTACATGGAGAACCTCAAATGCAACATCGAAAACAAACTAATAGTTACTAGAAACGTACAATCTTCCTGTGATGTGCTACACGGTAAAAAAGAATTAGTTGAGTCAAGAGAATATCGTTTCATATATGCACCAACGAATATTTGCTTCATCCAAGATATTATTTTTCTTAAATATTTAAAATTATATGAAGTTAACACAAGATCAAATTTCTTTGAACCAGTAAATAAAACTCTATCACTTTGAGACAATATTTAATTAATTAAAAAAAACTATGCTTCTTTATTTGAAACACTTAGTTTTCTTGGACGTAGAACTTCGTGTGTTATGCACGGAAGAAATTTGTAGTTAACACAAGACAATAGGTCTCTTAACCTGACTACGGCAGCTCTTAAATAAATAACATTATATTTAAGTTAAAAACAAAAAATGTTTCGGTCCAAAATTACATAATTATCCATCAAGATCATATAAAGTATTTTTAAAGAACCCTACTACGCCTCTTTCCTGGAAGCTTGGGCCATATAGAGTCAGTCTACCGCACTGCCTTTCTGTGTCTAGGCGGGACGTTTGTCGAGCTTAGTAACTATTCTCGCCTTTAGCTGATTATACAGTGTTTTGTTTTATTATATTTGTTAAGACTATTTAACGAGCCGTCTTAAACATGGAAGAAAGAAAATTGTGCCGCTAAGCGGTTACCCATCCAAGTTCTGACCACGCTCGACGTTGCTTAACTTCGCTTATCGTTTCAGATAGACGAATGAGACTGGGCCACGAGCTTTTCAATTCTCAGATAATAATTAACTGTAGGTTTCTTGCGTAAACTGATACTAATTTGACGCACAAAACCCTACACAATTATAAACAATTATTTAAAATTAAAACCCAACATGAAATCCTATGAAGGTCAGTAATAAGGTTAAGAAAAGAAAATTCGTTCAAAGCGATACTAGCTGATTAATTTCAACGAAAATGTTTAATATTTTAAAGTAGGTATTTTATTTGTTTCGACTAAAACAAGAGTTTCAGCTTAAAATATCAGATTTTGAGTCAAGAATCTAACAAATTTTGTTAAAATTATTATTTTATCTAATTCAAAACAATATTATCTTAACTGAACATTTCACTGGCTTTGATTTAAGATACAATTATTTTAAATGAAAGATATAGTTTTTAATAAGCGACGTCGCAGATTTAAGAAAACCATGATTTTGGCACAAAAAAAATAATTTCAAAGCAAATTTTTTTTTTGTTTCAAACGAAGCAAAATAAAATTTTGCATATAAAAATGTACTTATTCTATACAAGAACATTAACAGTCTTAGCGTAATAAATTTAAGTTTGGTTGATCTAAAACGTACATTTATTTGGTTAGAAAAAAATTTGTTCATACGAAAAGAAGTTTATCAATTTCGATTGATAAAATGAAAATTTTTCTGGGAAATAATATTGCCTTCTGTGAACAAAATATGTCCAAAATAGTAAGATTTCTTGACTGAATGCAAATTAATTTAAATTTCTTGACTGAGTTTCCAAGTTCTATTCCACCAAAATATGGAATAGAACTTGGAAACTCTTTTCTTTCCGTGTAGAAGTAATTATAATGGCTAGTTTTCATAAACAAATTATATTATAGCCTTTGCACGTTCTAAACCTGTTACTATTCGGTTCTTATTTTATTATTTCAAAAATTTGGCTTGCTGGTAGAAACTAGCCATCGAACATAATAATTCGTTTGTGAGAACTAGCCAAGTCAGACCTAAGGCTACAATATATTATCCTAAGTTATAAGAAGAAATGATATTTTATGTTGTTATAAATAAATTTCAGGACTGACCGTTAAACTTGGCACCCATTTAGATCTCACTTCTTTTGTCGTTGAAGTCAACTTCCAAGGCATAGCTTCACAATACGGTCAACCAGTTAAGTGCTAAAGTTGTATCGTTGGAAAAAACAATCTGTGAGTAGTGTGATCTGATAAAACAGTTAGTGCATAATCAACAGACTGTTTGTGATAATCGTGGTTCAACAGCAAACGATAAGAAAAATGTTTCACTATCTGGGGGTAGTGTGCCTACAAAAGACGTGAGAGCCGCAAGACGAGCAGCGGCCGCCATTGTGACAAATGCACACACGCGTAATTCGAAGGCAGCGAGTGCGGCATCGAAACGAAGCGGCAACCGAACAATCGAGTCCGTCTGAGCTACCCGTTGCGTTTACTCCGAGCTTCGACCAATCCAATGCGCCGTTCACACCGTCATCTGCTCTAGCGCTACATACCGAGCCTGCAATGGATAGTGATGACGATGGCAACGCTTGGGTGGAAGTACGACCACATAGTTCATCAAATCTGTCCATACGTGACAAATTGTCAACACGGCTTCCGCGCTGGCCGGTCTACGGTAACTAGCCACATGGACTTAGTGAGTTATGTGACTAGGGAGCTGGATCAAGATATTCAAGTTGATGTGGCATACTTTGATTATCAAAAAGCATTTGATCCTGTTGATAATGACGTCCTTTTTCCAAAAAATTTCGTAATCGGATTTACTCCTGACCTAGTAAAATTATTTGTTAGCTATTTCTCTGACCGAAACCAATACGTTAAACTCAAAGGCTACTGCTCCGATTTTTATGAAACCACTTCAGGAATAAGCCAAGGAAGTACGCTTGGCCCTAAGCAATTTCTTATTTTTATAAACGACTTATCGAAGGTTATCTGTGTGGCTAAATGCTCTATGTTTGCCGACGATCTGAAGCTTTTTCTTAGTATTCACAATTCGATTGACTGCTCACTATTGCAGGGCGATATCGACAGTGTAGCTGACTGGAGCTATCGGAATCACTTAGAGTTTAATACCTCTAATTGTAAAGTGATGACTTTTTCACGCTCTCATTCTCCGACCTCTGCTAGCTTTACTGTGGGTATCACACCATTGACACGTTTCACTCAGATTAAAAAGCTTGGGCTACTAATGGACTCAGGCCTTACATTAAGAGACCATATTGTTGCAATTTGCGATGAAGCCTCTTAAGCGTTAGGGTTCGTTATGAGGCAGACTGCATGCTTTAGAGACAGCGCACCAATATTGGTACTGTACAATGCATACGTCCGCAGCATATTAGAATATAATGCAATCATCTGGGATCCACATGAGGCTAAGTATAACCTCATAGTGGAACGAGTCCAAAAAAAATCCTTACCTGTTCCCTTCTCTGTTCGTGGGGGGAATGGTTGGAGTGGATACCCTAGAGCTAAGGCGTAAGATGGCACTCCTTAAGCACATCTACCTTGTTTTTCATAACACGATAGACAGCCCAAGCGTGCTAGAATATTGTGGCGTGGTGGTACCAAGGGTTGGTCAGCTGGGCCCTATGCGTCGCGCGCGGCCCCTGCTCACGGCGCCCCCGGCCCGCACCAAACACGACCGACACGCTCCCATCCTCCAGGCCTGCCGCTTGCTTAACGCTTTTATCTCTCAGAACCCTGATACTGATATTTTTTTTACGAAATATGCAACATTTATTATAAATTTTTAAATGTAATTAGAATAGGTTAGGTATATATATATATATATATATATATATAATAGCTGAGTAAGTTTCTGTTTATATCCCTGTTTCACGTGTTGGGAAACTGTGAGTGATGCAGGTGTCTGTCGTAATAAATAAATAAATAAATAAATGGAACTTGGCTCTCATTTCACATTTATGTTTTTGATGGGATCGCATTTACTCGTAGAATCACGTCACTTTTTTTGCCCTCAATTGGTCCGAAATTACGTCATACGAGAAGCCTATTCATGATGAGTTAGGTAACGTATAAGCGTAAACACATGGGTATCAAAAAAAACTTTTTAACAAAAAAAAACAACCGGCTTCAAAAAGATGCACTAAAAAGGTAAAAATCTAATACCTTTGAACGAGCAATTCTTGTATATATGTATATATATATATATATATATATATAATCTAAATCTCAGAAACGGCTCCATCGATTTTCATGAAATTTAGTATGTACGGGTTTTCGGGTTCCATAAATTGATCTAGCTAGGTTTCATTTTTAGAAAACGTCGTTTTATCCGTGTTTATAAAGCAGTGATAAACTAATAGTATGACTCTTCCTGACATCTATTGGCAAGTAGTAAGCAACACTTCAGCTATTTGAAAATAGGTGGCGATATTAAGCAACAATAGATGACTTGACTTGACAATAGATGGCACTGTTAAAAAAAAACCGAGCATTTGCTCGGTCCTACTAATTTCCAAAAATCTGATCTGAATTACAGTTTGAAGTTGATGTCATGCAAGCAAAGTGTGTTTTAAACTGTTACATAGGTACATAGACACTAATGTTTTTAGTGTACGAAAATAAAAAGGAAATCGTCACTCAAAAGCAAAAAAAAAACAACCGGCTTCAAAACGATGCACTTAAAAGGTGAAAATAATTACTTGTTGTCAGAAATCTGATTTGAATCACAGTTTGAAGTTAGTGTCTGTGTACCTGAAAATTTCAAATTGAAATCAGATTTCTGACAACAAGTAATTATTTTTACCTTTTGAGTGACGATTTCCTTTTTTTTTCGTACACTAAATATTGTATACAATCATCAACATAAACGGCGCGTTTCACCAGTTCAAAATTAATATCAATTATTTTTTCTTCAAAATGTTAAGTTTTACATTATTAATATGGGACCACCATTGATTCCAGGATCCACAACTATTGGAGGCATGGTCAGATACTTTGAACGCCACGGAATACTCAACGGCTTGTCAGCAGTTTTCTATATTTACTCAATCTTTTGAAGGTATGTCTATTTAACAACTAAAATTTGACGTAAATTTTCTTTTTTGTCACATCCAAAGGAAAATGGCGCCCGTGTTCTATTACATGATTTGATTTGAATGCAAAAACAGAACGTCCGTCCGTCTGTTACTATCATAAATATTTATTCTAAGGTAACCCTTTATGAGGTCCTCAAAAATAAAACCATAATAGATCTATCTTAAAAAAAATATATTTTAAATGATTTTTTGAGTCGTGCCGGTGTATGTATGTTCGTTCGGAAGGATATCTGCTGTCGCCGACTTCATAGCCTTGAAGACAGGGACCTGTCGATATTGTGGGTGCGCGTAAACACGGCGGCCGCACTCGTATCTATGCGTGCCTATACAGGTCTCATAGCGGTGACGTATCTCGACTCTTCACGCACCTGAGTTTGACGACTGACAAAGTTCTAGAGCAATATCCCACAGCAGAACTAGTTATTTTGGGAGACTTTAACGCCCACCATCGTGAGTGGCTCAGTGCTCGAACCAATAACTATGCAGGGATATCTGCTCATAAATTTGCTCTGACCTATGGATTCTCTCAGCTGGTACTTTCTCCAACGAGAATACCAGATATAGAGGACCATACGAGCTCCTTACTGGACCTTCTGCTGACTAAACGTCCGGACGGATACTCCATCTCAGTGGATGCGACTCTTGGCTCCTTGGACCACTGTCTCGTTCGGATTCAAATGTCATGCACACAACCTGATCCTTCTAGGCCAACTAATTGGCGTCGTGTGTGGCACTATAAGTCGGCAGACTGGGGCGGATTGCGAGAATTTTATGCATCGTACCCGTGGAGGCAGCACTGCTTTAGCTGAGATGATTCTAACGTCTGCGCAGCCGCAGTCACTGAGACAATCCTCGCTGGTATGAAATGTTTCATTCCTAACCTGCGAGTAGCTGCCGCCTTAAAAAAACGACCGTGGTTTAATAGGTCTTGCAGAGAAGCTAACATTCTTAAGAAAATTGCGTATGAGGCTTGGACCACGGCTCGTAATAATAATGATCCGAATATTTCTGAGTTAAAACGCAAAATAAATGCTGCCTCGAGGTTCAGTAACAAAGCAACTGACAGAGCAAAATTACAATTCATCGGCAAAATAGGTGGGCGACTTGCGAGCTATCCTTCTGGGAGTCGTGCTTTCTGGTCGCTTGCTCAAGCTGCCGAGGAGAACTTCTGCCAGTCGTCGTTACCACCACTGCGAATGACCGATGGTGACTTGGCCCATGGTGCAAAAGAGAAAGCCGATCTTTGCCTCCAACTCGAATATGAACGACGAAGGCGCTGTACCGCCTACTTTACCGTGGTGCGGTAAGACCATGCCGGAAATCTCTATAACACAGCGAGAGGTCCGGCGGGCGTTGCTTTCAGTGGTGCTTAAGCAGTGTGCTCCTGAGTTATGTCCTGTACTCACGCGCCTCTTCGCTAGACTAGGCAATTCCCGTCTTCATGGAAGACTTCGAATGTACACCCGGCGCCCAAAAAAGTCGAATGTCCGATCCATCGAATTACAGGCCCATCGCTATTACCTCTCTCCTCTCCAAGGTAATGGAGCGTGTGATCAACACACAGCTTTTGAGCTACCTAGAAAAACACGACCTGATCAGCGACCGTCAATATGGCTTTCACGACGGTCGCTCAACTGGTGACCTTCAAGTGTATCTTACACACCGATGGGCACTAGCCATTGAGAGTCAGGGGGAGGCATTGGCATGTAGCCTAGACATAGCGAAGGCGTTCGATCGGGTCTGGCACCGGGGTCAAATGGGTGGCTAGCTTTTTGTCCGGCAGACGCATACGAGCCGTAGTTGATTTGATAGCATGGACATTAATGCTGGTGTCCCGCAAGGCTCTGTGCTGTCTCTTACGCTGTTTCTACTGTACATCAATGATATGTTGGAGATCAACAACATACATTGCTATGCAGATGACAATACTGGAGACGCTTATTACACGGGCCGTGCAAGCATCCCTCGTTCCGTTCTGGAGGAAAAACGTGAAGAAATTGTGTCTCAAATCGAGATCGGTCTGTCCAAGGTCTCTGACTGGGGACGGGAAAACTTGGTCCGATTCAACCCTACAAAGACAAAAGTCTGCGCGTTCACCGCTAAGAAAACCCCATTCACTGTAGTCCCACAATTCCAGAACACTCCCTCTCCATCTCCAAGAGCATTGGGATTCTTGGTGTTCACATCTCCAGCGATGTTCAGTTCCGAGATCACTTGCTAGACAAGGTAAAGCTGGCGTCCAAAAACTTGGTGTACTCAACAGAGCGAAGCAGTACTTCACGTCGGGGCAAAGGTTGCTGCTTTACAAGTCGCAAGTCCTTCCCATATGGAGTACTGCTGCCATATCTGGGCGGGTGCACCTTGATACCAGCTTGGCCCTTTTGACTCGGTTCAACGACGGGCTGTGAGAGTTGTCGACGTTCCTTGCGGTACTACTACTACTACGGTAAACTCACTTGCGGTATCGAGCCCCTAAGTCTGAGAGACTTTGCCTCCCTGTGTGTGTTCTACCGCTTGTACAATGGGTTGTGTTCTGAGGAATTGTTCGAAATGATGGCCAAGGCTACTTTCTACCATCGCACCGCTCGCCATCGGCAGGGAATTCATTTTCACACTTTAGAACCGAAATGGTCGCGTACAGTGCGGTTTCAGAGAAACTTCCTCCCGCGAACGTTTAAGTTGTGGAATGAGCTCCTTGCCAAGGTTTTCTGCAAGGATTACAGTATGGAGTTTTTCAAGAAAGAAGTTATTAGATTTCTGAAGGGTTGGCAACGCGCAAGTGATACCACTGGTGTTGCAAGCGTCCATAGGCTACGGTGACGGCTTACCATCAGGCGGACCGTAGGCTTGTTTGCCACCTTAGTGCTATAAAAAAAAAATGTTTTACAAAGAAAATTTCAAACGCCAAGTTGACATCGAAAATGTAAATACAAAAATTTTACCTGTATTACGTAGACAACCTAGTGGCTGAACAGATTTACGATGTAAGAGGGCGATATATGCATATAGCAATATTCATATGTACTTTTCTCAAACATTTTAATGCGACAATATCTCTCTCTCTCTAGCTTTTTTAAAGATAAATCGTACTTACAGTACAGTATCAGAGAGCGACCTGCAATGTTTTATCCGACTATTCGACCGCTCCAGATGTCAAATATGTAATTTGAAAATGTTAAGAACTTTTTTAAGAACATCGAGCTAAACTCATCAATTTTTAATTAAATTTTAGACTGGCACAACAAAAATAATGCGGTTTTAAATTAATTTAAAAAAGTAAAAAAAGAAATCGACATTTAAACGGGGCGAATTGGCGGCAAAATGACCTGAACTATTTTTATATTTAATACAGTTGTCAATATAATTGATTTTTAACACGCATGTTTGAGAAAAGCACGAGACAAGCCCTCTCTCAACCTTCTCAGCTGAGAATAATCGGACTCAGCTACGTCTTGGCTCGCATACGTCTGTCAGTCTGTTACCTCTTCGCACTTAAACCACTGTATCGATTGAGATAAAATTTGGCCTGGAGATAGTTTGTGTTTCGAGAAAGGGTATAGGCTACTTGAAAACGTCAAGTCCTTTAAATCCTACACCGATAACCGAATTCAGGGCGGGTGAAACTAGAAAAAGCTAGTGTACTATCAAATCATTACACTATGTCATACATCTATTTGTTCAGACCTTCGGTAGTAATGTGCTATTGTATTTGTGTTTAAGGCATTGAAGATTGCTTATACCTGGACATCTACAGTCCTAACCCTGATTCAGCGGCTCTTATGCCTGTTATTGTCTTCATATCTGGAGGAGCGTTGCTGAGTGGATCCAGCTCCCAGTACGATCCCATCCGACTCATGAACAACGATGTTGTATTTGTCTCAATGAATTATCGGTTGGGACCTTTAGGTAAGATGTCAGTATTTTAAATTTCCTATAATAGTTACACTTAAATAAGCTTAGAGTCGCATGAAGAGGGACGGAGTGAGCTATGCTGGGTGTTTCTACACGAGATTAAATCCAGAATGAGAGAATTTGCTAAAGAACAAAAGTTAGTTATCGATTTGACTTAGCTCAAATAATAACGAATCCCATACAAACATCCAACCACCCATTTTACCCCGTTAATGAATCTCACATTATGGTTCTTAAACATAAGATCTAACCTTGTCACTTTTGGTTCAGTAGTAACCTATTCAGTCAAACAGTCAGGACATCCTAATCCTAACTTATCTTATTCATATTTGTAAAAGTCTGTCTGTTTGTTTGTTTATTACTGCTCAGCGTCACGCCGCAACGGAGCAGCCTATTAAGCAAAAATTTAGCGCACTAATAGTTGAAAAGATTTCATCCGTATTTTAAAACAGTCTCCTCAGGAATAACTATAACAGAATATATATATAAAATATAGTTTGTTAGTTCTTCCAACTTACTGCTACTTTTTGCTAACTTCCTTACTTTTCAATGAGTTGCAGTAAAATCCCTCGCCAAGCAGAGTTTAAGTATCGTTTCTAAATGATATTTTGTTAAATTTAGGTGCCTAAATTATTATTGAAGTGAAAACTTCTTTAGAGGCGCTGCGCACTTTTTTGTGATGGGTAAAAAATGACAAACTCGCGTCAGGCTGAAAATTCGTAAGACGGAAACCATAATGCCACGCCATAAGAAATTCGCAAGACGGAAACCATAATGCCACGCCATAAGAGGATGATTGGCAAAATAAAAAGATTTATTTTAAAGTGAAAACTTTTTTAGCGACGTTGTGCACTTTTTTTGTGATGGTTAATAAATGTTAAACTCTATAGCACGAATAAAAAGTAAAAGGAAATTGGGTTGATGAAAAGATGAAAGTGCGGATTACACATATTTAAATGTTATATCCAGGTTATATGTTTTCACTTCTGCCTGCACTCCCGGAATGCAACCCGTTTTTGTTTTGTTTATTCTGTAACGAAAGATATTCTATTAAAGTAGTAAAGCAAAAAGGTTTACAAATAACGATTGCTATTTACGAGAAATGTAATCTCAAAAAACCTTAAAACTTGTTTTTTGACTTAAACTTAAAGTTCTTTTATTAAGTTAAAAAGCAACTCTTAAATTGTAAAGGCAGTACATAAATAATAAATTTGGAAAATCCAAAAGTGCACTCCTCATAGCGGTCATGCACATTTAAAAAAAAAATTCTAAAACAAAAACTCAAGTTTTTTAAAATAAAATAACAAATAAGGTGAGGAAAAAGTTTAAGGATTAGTTAAAGATTAGTTTTAATGTTATTATTTATTATATTAAACAAATTAATTGTTTATAAAATGTATCATATGTGCTAGACAGATTATTTAACTTCATATTAGTGCACTTATATTATCCTGTAAGTGTTATTAAAAAAAAAACGTCATTTAAGTTTCGAAAGACTGGGTTTATTGACATGTCGAGAGTAGAGCAACAGCTTATGTGAGGCGTGCAATTTAAATATGGCATGTTCACTAACAAAAAGGTTGATTCTTATCTCTGTGTTCTTTTTATAGGTTTTCTTAGCACAGGAGATTCTGAGGCTCCAGGCAACGCTGGGCTAAAAGATCAGTCTATGGCTTTAAAATGGATTAAAAGTGAGATTACTAACTTTGGGGGAAATCCAGACAGTATCACTCTCATTGGACAGTCTGCTGGGGCCGCTTGCGTCTACTATCATTATCTCTCTTCGTTGTCTAATGGTTAGTTTTTTTAAGGCTACTGAACTCATCAATAAAATTTGTCAGACAGACAAACCCTTTTTTTATAACTGTAAATTAACAAATTTCGGATTTTTTCCTATATTTGTGATAAAAGACCTTGCTTTGTTTGAAATTTCATGATTCTAGGACAACGGTAAATACCCCATAGGTTTTGAATTATTTGTGAATGCCAAAATATGCAACAAAAATAGCCGTACAAATACGGCCGAATATTTTTTTTGCGTTGACGAAGAAGCTTCATTTTTTACAGTTTCAAGGGGCCGTAGACTAAGGTATCTGGTGGTTATAAGGTATTAATTTCAACTTGATACCTTCACGCGTTCCTTAGAAAAAGGGTCTCAACAGACAGACAGACTGACAGACGGACAACAAAGTGATCCTAAAAGGGTTCCGTTTTTCCTTTTGAGGTACGGATCCCTAAAAACTGTTCAAGTGCGAGTCGGACTGAAGTACTAAGGGTAAACCATCGATATGGTTTTTCCATATCGATCGGGAAAACCGATTGTTAAGAAATTTTGGTAAATAGTTTAACACACGCCGGGGCAGGTTTCTGAAGTAGTTGCTGTGAACACGCCGGGGATATGCAATACACTCATAAATTTACAAACGAAGATGGCTGAACTTAAAGCATCAGATTCATAATTAACTCTCGTATACCACTGATTTTCACTATCATCCAAATTCTATGATATATGATTAGTAAATTTATTACAGGAACATTCCACAGAGGTATGCAGTACAGTGGTTCAGCATTTGCTCCATGGGCCCTCGATGAGAAACCCCTTGAAAAGGCACAATACATCGCTGGAGTGGTGGGGTGCCCCAACGACACGACCTCAGAGATGATAAGCTGCTTGAAGAACGCATCTGGTGATGATATTGTTAAAGCTCAGTTGGGATTACTAGTATGTTTATTCAGTTATTATAGCATTATAAAAAGAATGTAGTCATATCATCATCATCGACTCGTTAATATCCACTGCTAGTCATAAACCGTCCTATACTTTGTTTGCTATTAAGATGAACAATAATCCGTGGCGTGTATTGTAATTCCCGATACCTTAGTAGCTCGAGGGTACTCGTCTTTGGAGATTTGTTAAAATGCGCGGCCACGTCACTTGTAGCGAGAATACTAGTTCTATGTTACATTAGTTATTCGCTGGACAGCTGCATTTTCTTAATTGGGCAATTGTATAACCTTGTCAGTGCTAAACCTACTGTGGTGATGTATTCCAACTTACCGAATTTTATAAGCCATGCAAGAGGCCTCGAACTCCTTACAGAAAACTGCGTTTTAATAACTCACATTGAATGTTGTGTTCTTTGTGGTAAGTAAGGTTGCCAGAGCTCTTTAGGATTTATTGCATGGACAGCAGAATTGACCTAGTGAAACGGTCGACCAGTGGCATCCCTGCAAGTCGCAGGAGCTTCCGAACCCAGGTACAACTTAATTACCACCCTCAGAGGCTGAACCGCCAACTTGTGTAAAGTCTCTTAAAGTATTAGTCGTGCCAGACAAGAATACTGAAGTGGACCCGGCTACAAAAACAGGGGCAGTAGGCGGAAGGGTTTTAGCTGTCTGAGCAGTGAATTTTGGCTGAGAAAATTAAATCATAAATGGTTTTAAGACAAAAAAGAGATTTTCAGCCACCACTCCATTCACATTTAATGCGGACTTTTACAATATCAGGGGTACCCATAACTAAACGCAGTTCACCACTACAATTCTCAAACGATAATACCAGATAAATCGTACCATATGTGCTTCCTACTGGACCTTTTGCTGATCACACATACAGACAGATATTCCGTCTTCTTGGCTCGTCTTACCACTGTCTCCTCCGGAAAAAAAAATTCAGCAGCAAACTGCGAACGACGCTTGGATCATGTCGCTAAATAATAAGGATCCAAATATTCCTGTGTTTAAACGCTAATTCAATGCTGCCTTTAGGGTCAGTAAGTAAGCCAGAACAAAATTTGAATTTATCGGCAAAATAGGTAGGCTACTTGTAAGCTTATCCTCATTGAGTCATGGTCATCTACTGGGCAGCCTATTTGATTCAAACTCGAATTCGAACGAATAAGGGGCTGTTTCACCTGCTTTACCGTGGCACGGTAAAAACATGACGAGAATCCCTATGATACAGCAAGAAATACCGCGAATACCAAGGTGTGCGATCGGTTCTAGCACCGGGGTTTTATATCGAAGTTATCATCTTGCGCTATGCCTGAGCCAATGTAGTAGCTCTGATGTCATAAACAATTATCCTGGCATTCCACTAGACTCCGAGCTGTCTCCTACGCCGTTTATAGTTTTTTATTGAAATATACATTGCTGTGCAATAGAACAAGAGACGCCAATTACATAGACCGTGCCAAAATCTCTCGTTTCTTTACAATAAAAAACCTTGGAGAACTTGTGTCAAAAGTCAAGGCTTGTCTTTCTGAAGTTTTCGACTAGGGACGGATAACTTGACCTAATACAACCCAACGAATACAAAACTCACAAGCCGAATCGAACCCTTAAATCTGAGGAGGGAGTTTGCCTCCCTGTGTGTTTAGTAGGACCCGTATGATGGGCTATTTTCTAAGAAATGATTCAAAATAATCTTGCCATCAGCAGGGACTACAGCATCACACTGTATAGTCGTAGTGATAACCACACTTATGGTAACCATTAGTGGCAAGGCTAATTTATTGTTAATAGCATGCATACCAGTCCAGTCACGAAGATCAATTCGCTTTGGTTGCAAGTGTTTGTGTAGGTACGTTCAGTAGATACAACTCATCAAATGTGGATAATGGTTACAAAAAAATGGAGAAAGAGGGAAAAGCATACACGAAGATTAATTATTCCAAAGATAAGAGATTCCCTTCTTTTCTTTCTTTCAAACTTTAAGGCTCAGGTAGAGCTGCCGTTAAATGTTGCCTGATCCGATCAGGCAGGGTGGGTATTGGATGTTTAAGATAAAGCCTATACAATCATAAACACTCGAGTTTATAATGAACGACTTTGATCATCGAAGATAGCATAAAAAATCTGCCGTAAAAATTCACAATAGACATAAGAACTATTGTTCGACCTAAATTAACAATCAAACTATACAATAGAAGAAAATATTTATGGAATGACGCCTTTAAACAACCACCGGCCGGCCAGTCTCCATGTTCGGTGACAGAAAGTGGAGTTGAGCATAATTGTCAATGTTTACCATCATCCAGTGCTAATACGTAAGTACTACTACTAAGTACGACTATCTTATACTATATGATATTGATAGAACGTTGCCCTAATTATCTGACTCATAAGTTGAGATTAAGCTGAGAAATTGTAAAGTATAACACTGATGAACTCTGATTCTGTTTGACTGACCATCATAAAAGTTTTACTTGAAGACTTTATAGTTTGTACAGCGTCAAAAATATGGATTAAAGCCTTTATTTTTTACGTAGTCTGCAAAAGTGCACCTGTTTCCCGCCTTTGGGCCTGTGGTTGAATCTGCAAGCGTTGAAAACCCCTTCATTTCTGAAAACCCCTATGCAAAAGCCGTATCCGGCGGCATGCAGAAACTTCCTCTCGTGATGACAACTACTGTGGGAGAAGGTCTTATCCCAGCTGCAGGTAAGACAGTTCCATATTTTATTTTGTTCCTACTACTACGTGTCTAAACCAATTATAATAAAAAGAGTTGTGTTTTGCAACAAAGTTTTGTATCAGGATGAGGCATATAACAAATCACACCCTGCAATCACCGCATTATGATTAAATTGAACTTTAAATTCATTTTTTTAATATTGTTATCCTAAATCTACATACACAGAACAATATCCTATCAAAATAGTAAAAAAAAACGGGTTGTACTCCGGGAAAGCCAGCAGAAGTGAAAACATACTATCTATTTACTTCCCATCACTTCGTATACATATTTTATTATTATAAATAAAACACAACTTACGACTCATACGTCATATTTAATTATAGGGAACTAATGTCCTTTAGACATGATTCGGGCTTAACATTGAAATGTGTTACTAGACAACTCATACCTCATATTTAATTGTACAGAACCAATGTCCTTAACACACCATTCGCGCGTAGCACGCAAATATGTCACAAGACATGTCTTGACCCATTGTATATTTTTGAGCAATATCCTACTTATATTTCTCAATAATAACATACTAACGTAATATATTACTATGTCACTACTGCTATGAATCTGGCTCTCTACCCTATCACATGGCTCTAACTCCTCTAACTATCGACTATTTTCTGATACAATCTAACATAATAAATAAAAATTGACCGCACTTGAACTCGCTATGCCAACGGTAGATGGTTGCTTTTGAAAGTCCAACATCCATAAAAGCCATTTGAAGTCGATCAAATGACTCATCAGGTTTTAGGCCACATTTAAAATCGTAGAAATTCATCGAACAAAACATTTTTATATGAAACACGATACTTTAATTTGGCTCACAAAAAATGTGGAGGGAAATTCGATATTTGAAAAATGGTAGTTTTACTTTAAAATAACAAAATTTTTGTGTAACCAATGCGTATTACATGTTTAGAAAATGTGTATTACATATATGTCTTATACATAAAAACTTTTTTTCGCAAAACTTTCTGCGTGGCCTGTATATAAAAATGGATCCCTGTTTCACTTGGTTACAGCTTAGCTTCCGAACAACTGCAACAATTTGGATTAATCTTTTTATGTTGTGTTTGGAATTGTCAGGGCAAGGTTTTTAGAAAACAAAAAAGGGTTAAGTGCGAGTTCGATTGAAATGAATATTTGGTTGTACTCACACCGGGAAAGCTTTCTGAATTAGTACAACCCTTTCACAATAGGTGGCGCGCTAGTTGTTTTGAAAAAAGAGAAACAACGCTCTCTGGGTAAGCTATTAAGTTATAATATGCCACATGGTATTTAATACACTGTTTTCTAAGGGAATTTTGTATCTTTAATTATCATAATGATTAGTCTTGAGAAATATTGACAACTAGATATCGTCGCAACTCTTCTTCTAGCAGTGTATCTAGACTAATATATTATGTCCCATACGTAGTCAATTTGGCTTTAGATTATTACGCGATACAATGAAAGACCAGGGATAAGCAATATACCCCTTTTCCGTGGTCAGGGGGATTGAAAAATATAACATTTCGAATTAAGGGTGGTAAGCAGATTTTTTTTAACGATAGGCTATTTTTGATGTCAAATAACTCAAGTTTGCAATTTCCGTATCGCCTGTATTACCCACAATGACTTATATCACATTGAGAGTAAATTAATAAAAAAATAATGTCAATAAAAACCTAATAAAAAAACAAAATTGAATAGAATCAGAGAAGGTTAGAATAGAAGTGGAGAACATCAAGCCACCGCTAAAAACTTGTTATTGATCGCTTAGTATTTTTTGCTTTGAGAAAAGTAACAAAAAAAAACTGTGGGAGTTATTAAGTTATTAAGCACCCGCTTTGCCAGCACGTAATTCCACTGATCCCAGAATTTGTAGTTCAAAGAAAAGATAGTTATTAAAGATCAAAATGGCTTGTTAATCCTTACGGCTGGTGTTTCTAGATCTCTGCAATCTGACCTATGCTTTTTATGTCCACATCAAGATTATGTATTTCGTCTGTTCCGTCTTTATTCCACCACCAGTACAAAAACACATATTGGATGACTTCTTCGATAAAGCGAGTCACTGCATCGACACTTATAATATAACAAATTGTCCCATTGCCGGTGATTTTAATTAAGGTAACATAAGCAGGACCAACATTTCAACACTAAACATCTACCGGCTAATTCTAATAATAGCAATTATGCTAGTCGACTGTTTGACTTTATGTCACTACATTCCTTGCGTCAATTCAACAATATTAGCAATGAAAAAAATAGGATTTTGACCTGGGACTCAGTAGTGTAAAGATATCTCATTTGGGTGTAGCTGCAGATCCCTTATCAGTTGTTGATGCACACCAACCTCCTGTAAATTTTTGCAGTACGACAGTTTCGACGACAGTCGAAAAAACGAGGCCGGAAAAAATGACCAAGTCAGGCCTCGTTTTCATAAAGCGGACTCCGTATTAATACAAAAACATCTCAAAAGCATTGACTGTAAGCTAAAGTTTAAGGATGTTGATCATGTTGATAGCATGGTCGACAAATTTTATGAAGAAATAAATACTGTTGTAAGTAGATTCGTTCCATCCTCGAAAATTGGTTAAGGTAGGTTTCCAGTTTGGTATAGTAATAGTCTGATTCGTTTATTAAAAGAAAAAAAAATATAGATGTAAATTTAAAAAGTTTAAAAATCCGCTTGATCAGTTATCTTTTGAGTGTTTAAGAAAACAATGCCATGTACTTCAACAAAATTGCTATAAAAAATATATCTCTGATCTGGAATAGTTATTTGTTATACAAGTGAGTAAAAGCGTTTTTTGGTAGAAGTGCCGACTTGAAATCCTGAGCATAGCGAGTTTTTACTTTGTTTTTTTTTTTTTGAAATTGAGGTTGCGTTCAGAATTGTACATACTACAACCTCTGCCATTGCTATCAAAACAATGTTTGATATTTTTGAAGTTAGCTGTATAAACTTTTAATAATACTAATAATTTATAAAAACTCACTTAAAAACGAAAAAATGCTATGTAGTTATATTCTTAATTTAAATAAACAAGGTTAAGTATTTGTTCCGAAATTTGTTTCTGACAAGTCATTGTATCTTTTTTTTTTTCATCATCGGGTTAATTCCAAAAGTCAATTTTGAACAGTGAATTACTTTGCCTCCCTAGTGAGCAAAATTCGATTTCAATGAATTTGGACAGCAAAACTATCCTTTTCGTGCTGGTAACAAGCAAACCCCAAACTGTTTTGTACCACATCAAAAACAAAAAAAAACAAACTACTTCTACCTATCCTGCGGAAATATATCGCTGTGATATAAAGGCTGACAATGGTGAAGGTATTTGTAATCTCTCTATGACTCAGTTTTCTTCAGTATATCATAAGCATAGTGTCAGCAATGACATTTCGCGTACGACATCGTGGTGTTTTCTAAATGGGATGGATCTCAATGTGAATAAATGTTCTGTGCTTAGATTTTTCAAAAAAAGAGCCGTTTGGAACGTCACTAAGCTAATTTTAACAAATTTAACTTGCATATCGACAAAATCAAAACAAAGCCGCTCTGAATGTTAGATTTTCTCTTACGTAACTGTAAGGATTTCAAAAACCCAAACACTATAATTAAACAATACAGTTCTTTGGTTCGCAGCAATTTAGAACACTGTAGCGTAGCTTGGAACCCTTACTATGCAGTACATAAAAAAAGGCTTGAAACAGTTCTACAGCGTTTTCTGTGGCATTTATCGTTCAGTGCTTATTTGGCTAAAAAAAATCCAAAATATGAGGATCGCTTGCGCGACTACAAAATGCAAACCTTGGCTTGTAGAAGACGAATTAGTGACAGTTTTTTTTCACTATAAACTAGTTAATGGTGGCTTGGATGATCTTGATTTATTTTCTGATGTTGGGTTCTCTGCTCCATCTCGCATATCCAGACCGGGAAAACTGCAACTTTTTCATGTTCCATTTGCAAAAACTAATATAGGAGTAAAGTCACCACAAAGCAGATTGGCTGCATCTCAAAATTTATTATATAAAACACATGGAATAGACGTCTTTAGCCAAAGCTACTATTCGTGTAGAAAATTATTGTTATCCAATTTCAGTTAATTTATTGTTTTTTTTTATGTATATTTTCTCATTTGTTTTAACTTTTATTTGGTAGAAGAATCTAAAACCCATTTGTATACTATAAGTCTTATTTGTATCTAGTAAAAAAAAAATATTATTACATTTTCAAGTTACTGTTATAAGATTGCCGTGGTTGCTTTTAGTTGAGGCACCATTTACCGTGTAATTCTTGTATATTTAATTATTGTTTCTTGTAATGTGTGTCTTGTAATCAATCCAATAAATAAATAAAATAAAATAAATAAATAAGTAGTCCTAATAAAAAAATGTAGTGAGAAAACCGAAACACAAGTTCAACTTCTCAATAGCCTCTCGTTAGTTATTTTCTCCTTATCATCCTTCCTTAATACAATTTCTTGCAATAGATGTTGTTGTCACTGCACGTTGATGCAAAAGAGACACTGAAATGCAACAAACTTTTCTGAACTTTTTTTTTCTGTTGTCTGTCGCTAGTGTAAAATAAGTTCACACAACCAGCAAGTTGGAACACTACGTCACAAAAGTTTGTTGCAGTGTAGTAATTTTTAACTTCGAAATAGAAACACAAATAATGATAAGTACCATTTTCTAGGCTACCTTGCACAGGCTGGGCGCTTAGAAGACCTGGAGGCGCGATGGGATAGTCTGACGAGTGAGATCTTTTGTTATGAAGACTCGATTTCCAGCAGTATGTTTGAAGAAATAGCAGAAAAGATCAAACAGTACTACCTGGATGGGCAATCTGTGAGCGAAGACACATTCAGCCAGTTAGCACTGGTGGGTACTTCTTATGTAATTTTTGCCATAATTGTATACTCGTAATTAAGAATTCGTATATTATTCGGGTAGTAAAATAAAAAAATCGGCCAAGTGTGAGTCGCACTCGCGCACGAAGGGTCCCGTACAAAAAAATCACGTTTGTTGTATGGGAGCCCCCTTAAATATTTATTTAATCCTGTTTTTTATAGCAACAAGAGAAATACATCTTTTGTGAAAATTTCAACTGTCTTCCTATCACGGTTCATGAGATACAGCCTGGTGACAGTCGGACGTACGGGCAGACAGCAAAGTCTTAGTATTATAAGACACATAGATACTGGCCGGTTTTATTTATATATATACTAGCGACCGGCCCCGGCTTCGCACGGGTGCAATGCTAATACAAAATATACTACTATGGCTAGTTTCTACCAGCAAGTCAAATTTTCGAAATATTAAAATAAGAACCGACAAGTAACAGGTTAGTTAGAACTTGCGAAGGCTATAATATAATTCGTATATGAGAAACTAGCCAAGTCAGCCCTTAGGCTACAATATAATATCCTAAGTTATAAGAAGAAATGATATTTTATGCTGTTATAAATCAATTTCAGGACTGACCGTTGAACTTGGCACCCATTTAGATCTCACTTCTTTTGTCGTTGAAGCAAACATCCAAGGCATATATCATAATAATGAGCTTGGCTCTCATTTCACATTTATGTTTTTGTTGGGATTAGTATAACTAAATAATTAATTAATTGGGGATAATTAAGGAGTTCCACGCCGGTAACCGAATTTAGGGTGGGCGGAGCCGCTGGCAAAGTCCAGTAATAAAATATACCTACAAATGGCTATTTTTTTTTTATTTATTCTTTATTCTGCAGGCTTTAGGCGACAGAAACTTTGTAAATGACGTTGGCAAGCAGGCGGAACTACATGCGTCGTTATCTGAGCAGCCAGTATACATGGGAAGATATTCTTACCGTGGGAACTATAGCTTTTCTGATCTCTTGTCAAACTCTACAAGAAACCTCGGTAGGTTAAATACTATTTTTATTTTCAATTTGCTATGACTAGCAGTTTTAGTAGCGGAGAATTCCCGTGGGTACTTCGGGATAAAACCTGGAGCAAGAAGTACCCATGTTTGAAAACAGATGACGTTGCTGGGGGAACTTGACATTATTGACGTGTAACTAGCGCTTCTTTAAGAGGCTGTAGGTGTATAGTTCGTAACGTTTATCATTATATTACATAATGGGTACGTAATATAGTGGTGAGGATAGGTTTCGCGATTGTTTCGGATAAAAACAAGCGGATACGGATGTCAAAGTCAAAGCAGTGTTTGGATCATTTTGAGCAAAATTAAAAGGAGTTTTGGCATCGAGTCGTCACCGTTCACGAAACCTTATAATAAACATTATTATACGCCAAAGAACAATAGAAGGTACAAAAAATGATTTTTCCGTACCAATCTGCTCCTTAAATCTGCTGCCTTTTTACTTTAATTCTTCTAAAATAGATTTTAATTTTTTTTCAGGAAGTGCCCATTTAGACGATTTTCTGCACATTTGTAAAGCCCTAAGCTTAGACTCGAATGCAGATGGAGACGTATCTATGAACGACATCCTTATACAGATCTTAGTCACTTTTGCTACGAACGGGTATTTATCATTTATATCTAGAAATTAGTATCTATAGTGCATCTATAAAATATTGGCAACACCACAACGGATACGAGTGTATGTCTAAGTAAAAGTAAGTACTGACTTGCACACTTTTGTTTAGACTACACAGTCTTAGGAAGAACACGGGAGGTGTACCAAAATTTTGTAGATAGTCTATACCTAGTTGTAAATATTTGTCAAATCTCGCCCAATATTACCTATACTGTGCACAAAGCCGCAAGGGTAGGCCGCAATGAAAATTTGTATGTGTCTTGTCAGATACATGCAACTGACATTTGAAATTAAATTTCTAGCGGTGGTTATCGAATACCTTTAAACGAGTAATTCTGGTATATATGTACTGAATCTCGGAAATTGCGATAACGATATTCATGTAATTTAGTGGTTTCGGGAGAGATAAATCGATCCAGCTAGGTTTCATTTTTAGAAAACGTCGTTTTATCTGTGTTTTCAAGCAATGATAAACTAAAAATATGACTCTTCCTGACATCTTTTGGCAAGTTTAATACTTATTACTACTACTTATTACTTATTAATACTATTATTTTTACCGACACAGCAACACGAAAGCTACTCGAAAATAGATGTCGTTGTAAAACAACACTAAGGCTCCTTGACAATAGTTGAACGGTGCACTGGTAGTGCTAGCATTTGTAAACAGCACTACCAGTAGTGCGGCTGGTAGTGCTATCTGCAATAAACGTATATGGCGTTGTTAAAAAAAACGATCAAAGCTTGGTCTTCCAGGTACTTAACCGTGTCAAAGTTATCAACTATTGCACGCCTCATAAGCGGAGCGGTGAGGTAGTGCTCTACTCTCGACATGTCAAAAAACCCAGTCTTTCGAAACTTAAATGACGTTTTTTTTTTAATATAACACTTACAGGATAATATGAGTGCACTAATATGAAGTTAAATAATCTGTCTAGCACATATGGTACATTTTATAAACAATTAATTTGTTTAATATAATAAATAATAACATTAAAACTAATCATTCTTGGACGTCCGTGAGTCTGTGTTTATGTGACCATGTATGTGGCAGAGAAATTGGTCGAAAAATTCATCTTACCGGAATACTTTTGTTTTTAATATATAAAGTATTACACTGTGCTGATTCCTAGTTAATATTAGCGTTCTAAGTACTGTCGTTTAATTATAATTTATAAAAAACTAATATACCACTGTATACTGTATATCTATATATATATATATATATTATTTTTATTTTATAGTATATTTTTTTTGTCACCTTATTTGTTATTTTATTTTAAAATTTTGTTTCTTTGTGGGTTTTATTTTTTGTCAAAAAGGTTTAAAGTTTTTTTATGTTTTTAGGAATAGGCCCGTAAAAATGCTACTCAAATAAGTAAACAATATTTAGAATAATCTAATAACCAGGTCAAAATTCGGGTAAATTTTTAGTTAAAATTAAATTATATCAAGACTAATGTCAGTGTATGTGCTGACTTTTAATAAGGAGTCGGATCTGTTACTACCGATGGTATAATCTAAATTTAGTCCAGTTAATTCTTGTTTATTTTTTGCAGAGTCCCGACGCTACCTGACGGTACTGAGTGGTCACCAATCACACCAAACTCTTCGGTATTTAACGTTTTTGAAATAATTTCTCCGACAGAATTTGAATACACAAATATATCAACGAGCGATTTTGGAAACAGGACATTCTGGAATGGTCTGGGATTTGAAGAAAATGAAAACGCTTAAAGCTATGCCCAAATATTGACCCTTATTTTATATATTAATATACTTTTCTTGTACTGTGAATAGTTTTTTTTTCTATTTTAGAAGATTTTTAAGCCCGAAATTCGAAATTGCTGAATTTGCGTTTTTTTTACGTTTGCAACTATTTTCAGAGTGATGTCTATGTGTTTGTGTCTATATTTAGGTGATCTTTTTTATCGTTCCGTACCCAGAGGGTGCCAACGCGTACCTCCTAAGTAAGGATTCTGTATAATGAGATTATTGCAAATATCTAAAAAAATATATTTGAATATTCTATAGAGCTCTGTAATGGTGGTTGTTTTGATATTTTTAAAACACTCGCTTTTATAGTTTTGCGATTATTTTGTTCAAACTTTTTAGGGTTCCATACCTCAAAAGGAAAAAAAAGACCCTTATGGGATCACTTTGGTGTCCGTCTGTCTGTCTGTCTGTCTCTGAAGACCATTTTTCTTATGAACGCGTGAAGATGTCATGTTGAACTAAATATCAAATACTAAGGTCGACGTTTCCTTGCAGCTGTAAAAAAATCAAGCGTCTAAGTCGTATTTTTAATAAGTATTGCAAATAAATTAAAACCTATGGGGTACTTTCCGTTAACCTAAAATCATGAAAGGCAAGAAGCAATGTTACATGACAAATATAGAAAAAAAAACCAAAAAATGGTTGCAACATTTAGTAGCAAAATCGCTTCGACGAAACGCTAGAAGACAATTAAAGATTTTGCTATGATTTTGATACAAAAAGCTTGAAACGCAAACCGCTAACAATTTCTGTTAAAAAGTAGTAAGATGGAACGGCCTAACCGTCTCCACTCTAGGACACGTGCGCTCTATCGGCCATAACAGATTCTGCGAACCATATTGGCGACTTTACATCTCTTCCGGACGTCCTCAATCTCTCAGGCAGGACGCGCAGGTCAAATACTGTTGAGTACAGACTTGATGCTGCAACACAATGCTGCCCACACTAGTTGGATCCTCTTATCGGCTTTCTTCTCTGGGTTGTTTCGGCCAAGTTGGATTTCCGGTGCAAGATATACATAATCTTGGTCTACTCAAGTAAGGTACCGTTGACACTCATTGGCATTGGCATGACGTGTAGGTTGAACATTACTTTTATTTTACACAAATTTATGACAAGGCCCACTCGTCGAGAGGGTTCATATAGAGACTGCAACATTTCTCTCAGTGCTTCCTGTGACTTCGCCATAATAACGATGCGTCGGCAAACCTAAGATGTGTAATGTGTAAGCTGTTTACAATCATGGTCCGCCCAGCCCAGTCCATGGCTTTAAAGACAGACACCTTGTAGTAATATTATCACGTAGCTCGGGGATAAATAAATAATAATAATAATTACTCTAATACGTACCTTTTTTTATTATAAAATTGATGTTCGGCTTTATAAAAAGTGCGTTTGGGTTTTGAAAAAGATATGTCCGGCTTTTAGAGCAAAATGTTCGGCCCAATATAAAGCCGAATTGGCTTTTGTATATCAGGGCCTGGCAACCCTATGCGCGAGCCAGACTCGCACTAGGCCTATTTTTTTATGAAAATACTCCGATTTTAAAATAAGGAATAGTATCAAAATTTAATTTTCAACTTCACTTCACTTTTAAATAATTTGAATTTTTTTTCCATTTCAATGAAACCTTTTTATATATTATTTAAGAGCTTTGCTCTTGTCAGTTTAAGTGATGTAGTCTTCACCATTCATATCTATCCAATGCCATCTCTTTCATCTCCTTGAGTGACACAACATCCACTTCCTCTTATATTTGGTTCATGTAACTCCTTCTTGATCTTTCTCTTACTCTCTTTCTTTCTATCTTTCCCTCTATGATATTTTTTATAAAGTTGTCATGTCTTACAAGATGGCCAATCATCTTACCTCTTATATTTTGTATAATTTGGATTATCTCTCTATTTCCAATTATTCTCTTTAGAACCGTTTCGTTTGTGACTTTTTCTGTCCAGTTAATTCTTTCCATTCTCCTTCAACACCACATCTCAAATGCCTCTATTAGCTCTTTTTCTTTCTTGTCAATGTTCACGTCTTACTCCCAAACAAAGCTATGCTCCGTATATATACACACCGGCACAATTAGCGGAACAGAAAAAAAGTGAGACTATGAGATAATAACGCATATAATTATTTTCTTTGACATTAATTTCTTTTTAACCTTATTAATGGTACTATTCCTAGTATAAAAACAATAGTTACATATTTATCTTGTATGTAAAATGTATAGGAACCAAAAAACACTTTTGGTTGTGTTTACAGTGCTGCTATGAAACTTTTAACAAAAATAACTACTAACTTCAAAAAGATGCACAAAAAAGGTACAAATAAGTTACTTTTTTCCAAGATCTGATCGGAATTACAGTTTGAAGTTGGTTTCATGCCAGTGAAGTGTGTTATAAACAGTTTGGTACATAGAAACTAACTTCAAACTATAATTCAGCTCAGATTTTTGGAAATAAGTAATTTATTTGAACCCTTTTAGTGCATCGGCTTAAAGCCGGTTCCGTACCTCGAATTAAAAAAAAACGGAACCCTTATAGGATCACTTTTTTGACCGTCCGTCCGTCTGGAAAGACCCTTTTTCTCAGAAACGCGTGGAGGTATCAAGCTAAAATTTATATCAAATACTCAGGTCTTTTGTCCCTTGGAGCTTTAAAAAATTAAACTACTAAGCCAACTCAACATAAAGAAGCCGTTTATGCCGCAAATTACCACAAATTTTCGAATCTCGCAAGGGAATCAATACCTACAGGGTACTCCCATGAACTCAGTATCTTAAAATTTAGAAATTCACTTCATTAAAATGGGACCTAATACAAACACAGTGGTTGTTGCAGTCAGACTGATTTTATTCATACCAAAAAATATACAAACTACCATTTCTTATACTAGATAGCGTTGGTGCTTAACTTAACTAGAGTATTTGGTTAATACATTCTAATACCTCCACTTAACCAAAATAATCTATATATTATAGATATTCAAAAACAAAAAAATTTATAAAATAAACAAAATGAAAATAACTATCATTCTATATTTTGAATGCATAATTCATTTACAAAATAGTTGTGCGTTGGGTGAACCAATTTAATCCTTTAGTTAGTATGTCAGCGGGCATTTCAGGTGTTGGTAGATGAATGATTTTAATAAGGTTGTTAGTTAGCACTTCTCTAACAAAGTGGTGGCGCACATCTATGTGCTTAGTCCGTGTGTGGAACAAGGGATTTTCTGTCAACATCGAAGCACCTATATTGTTATGATACAGTATAATTGTATAGTTATAGCTAACAATTTCTGTCAATATTTTTTTTCAATATATTGCCTCTTTACAAGCTTCAGCTATTGCCATGTATTCGGCTTCAGTGCTTGATAAAGCTACTGTTTGTTATTTTTTACATTCATAAGATACTACAGACCCTGACAATTTAAAACAGAACCCGGTATAGGATTTCCCATCAATAGTGTTTGAACCCCAATCAGCATCCACAAAACCTACTAAATTAAAATTGTCATTAGTAAACATTAATCCATAAGATTTAGTTTTCTGCAAATATTTTAATATTCTTTAAGCATTTTTCCAGTGTACTACTGAAAAACAATGATTGGTTTGACTTAAATAACTAACACTGTAGGATATATCTGCACGAGTTATAAATCTGCCCTAAATCTTTAGTTTTAAAGTTTAAAATTAAATTCCTCTTTAATTCATGAGTCATTCTGTTACTGATAGAAAAAATGAAAAAATCATCTACAAATACAGTAGTTATAATCTGCTCATGTTTCTTCTTTTACTATATAAGCAAGGTTCTTATTTTGACTTTAAATAACCTAGCCCTACTAAACAATCATCAACTCTTTTATTCCATGCTCTAGCTGATTGCACGTTTTAATTTGAGTACTTTATTGTTACCACATGCTAAATTTGGGGGAACTTGCATGAACACATTTTCATCAAGGTAGCCATTAAGGATTGCGGTAGGTACACCAAGGCGAGTTATACTAAAATTTAATTTTACACTTACTGCGAATAAGAGTCTTAAAGTTGAATACCGAAGAACAGCTGAGTAAGTTTCTTTATAGTCCAAACCTTCCCGTTGACTAAACCCCTTAGCAACCAAACGGGCTCTATATCTCACTTTGTCACTACTTTCAAATTTTTTCTTGAAAACCCACTTACACTGAACCACTCTATCTGCTTCTTCTTTATCTACTGTGTCCCATGCTTGCATGCTGTTTCCTCAAAAGTTTTCAGCTCCTCCGTCATTGCTTGTCTCCACATCTACTTCTTTGGCCCGTTCATCGCCTCTCTGAACTAGATGTGTTACAAACATAGGTGAGATCGTTTGGTTCCAGAAAAGAATCTTGTTCTGTTTCTTCCTCCACTTGCTGTTCAGCGTTCTCCTCTTGCACTTCCATCTGAGCCTCAACTAAGTCATTATCTTTTTCCATTATAGTCACATCTCGGCGCCCCGTCTCTGGGTTGTACAATCCCTACCTAGTAACCGTTAATATTTTCTGAATAACCTACTAAAATTAATTTGACTGCCCCATTTAAGTCTTTTATTTTTGGGGACATGCACCATTACAGGATTACCAAATACTCTGACATGGCTTAGATCTGGCTTTCTACGTGTCTATTTCTCAAATGGTGTCATCTTTTCGAGACCTGAGGCAGGTGACCTATTTTTCAGGTAAACTGCCGTGCTTACTGCCTCTACCCAGATTTTTTTCGGTAATTCAGCCTCAAAAAGTAGACATCACGTTCAACGACAGTCCTATTAAAACACTCGCACTCCTATTGGTTTTCTGATGGATAATACCTGCTGTCTTAAAAACAACTCTCCATTAGTTGTAAACAAAACTCTCCCCCATTATCGGTTCCGAATAATGGGAAAAACGCTTTTTATTTTCTTTCCATTTTGTTTTTCGACCAAACTTCGAAACTCTTTGAAATGCTGCAGTACTTGATTTTTTTCTTTCAAAAAATATACAAATGACATTCGACTCGAATCATACACGAAGAGAAGAAAACACTTTGCCTGACTAGACTTGGTCTCCAAAGGCCCACATAAATCTGAGTGCACCAATTCTAACAAGGTTTCACTTCTATGATTTGCCAATGGAAAAGGTTAACGACACTGTTTACCCTCACAACATACTTCGCAGTTAGATCTTTGAACTTCTGCCTTGTCTATGTAGAACACACCCTCTACATTCTTCATTTTTTCCAAGTCATTACTGTTTATGTGGCCTAATCTTCTATGCCACTGCCTAGCATCTGTTGTTTGCATTGCTGATGCTACCAATTTCTCTGACTCCACTATATTCAATCTATACACTCTTAAATAAGCTTAACTTAAATAAGCTACTCCAACTAGCACATTCTGTTGATTATAGATATGACAAGCATTATTTCTAAATGTAACTTTGTTTCCATTTGCTATCAACTGGCTAACTGACAATAGGTTTGTTGTGAGGTTAGGAATGCACAAAATGTTGTTTACCGTGATTTCAAATTGACTATTATATACTCTTGTCGTAATCTGTGTATCCCCGGCACTTATAACTGTTACAGACATCTTGTTTGCAACAATTATTTCTTTTATTTCGTGCACAGTCGAACTTGCATTAATCTATCTGGATTTTCCGTTCATTGGTTTTTATAATGACCCATTTTCTTGCATTTATAGCATTGTATTTGTTTAGTACCGGATGACGCCGCTGCTGACGCTTTGTTCAAATTCTTTATTTGCCTTGATTTAACGTGTACAGTGCCAAATTTTTTTTTTGGTCGGTCATTACGAGTTTTGCTTTTGCTTTGACATTCTCGGTTTCAGGTAAATTATCCGGTATGGCGTCGATATCTAATCCATCCAGCATCAAGAAGTTTTTGACGGCGAATTCCCAAACTTCATAGTTTTTGCGTCCTTTTAACTTCGGCACATTTACAATGTAGCTTGCAGTAGACAATTTTGAGAAAATACACTTAATAAAACTTAAAAATGTGGCTTGGGCCAATAACCTAATACAAACACGGGTGGTTGTTGCAGTAAGACTGATTTCAATAGAAAAAAAAACGAGTTGCACTCCGGGAGTGCCGGCAGAAGTGAAAACCTTTACACACGATTCGCGCTTAACACTCAAATATGTCACAAGACATGTCTTTGACATTGTCAAGAAATAATAATGTTTGTTTATTTACTTTTTTGACGTAGTATATTTGACATCGCAATCTGTTTTAATTGAAAACGATAATTAACCATATTCGTCTACGTCACAATAATCCCATATCGTGAGTACGAGACATACCTATTAGACATTTTTATTAAACCCTAAAACTTATCTTGAATTAAATCTTTGCTTTTTTATCAGAAACCCTTTTTTTATATGAATAAAAGCGTGTTACATTGTGATTGCAATAGAAAAATAGTGAAGGTGTAATTATAAACTTTTTTGTTTAATTTTTTATAGACTTTCCTGTGGAGACTACGGAACCAGAATATATCTAAAATCTTATGTTGGACACGCCCACTTTTCGACTAAGTCCGTTAAATTCGCAACTTATAAACAAGTAGCTTTTGCCTGCGGCTCCGCCCGTGCCTATCAGTTACCGGCGTGGGATTTTTACGGCAAGTCCTTGATTACAGATAGGGCGCGTTCGTTCTAGTTAAGTTATTTTCATTTCTTTTGCCACCTGTCATCCGTACGTTTAGGATTGGTATCAAAAATATCAAAATTTTAGTATCATCTGTGACAAACTGTCATGCGTTCGTTTACGATATTTTTGTTATTTTTGTCACTTTTGCCACCGAAAAATGAAACTTTAGACTCATGTCTGGAGGTGGGGTTTTTGTGTTAATCTGTCAAACTGCCTATACTTACATATACATTGTTTATGGTAGTGTGTGTGTGTTTTATCGTAGTGTGTGTACGTCAACCGTTCGTTTTGCAAGTTTTATAACCAAAAATTTTGTTAGTAACGTTTCAAAGCTACACAAACGGTAGGTGTCGGTGACAAAACTGGCGTTATCAAAAGTGTGAAAAGTATCATTCGTTGGAACTCTTAATCCCAGAACGAACGCGCCCTTAGAAAGTTTACTGTAGCAAACTATAGTAGAATTCCGTTATGGTTATTTCTATGACAAATTTTGAATTTTCTGGGATGATGAGCAAACCTATGTCCTTCTCAGTCTCTTCAACTAGTTCTGTGCCAAATTTTAGCTCAATTGGATACTTCATAATGACGTGAAGGATAGACTTAAATTTTTCATATAAAATATTAGATTACCAAACAATTCACAAGGGCCCCGTTCATAAATTCAACAGTAAAACATTGTTTTATGAATTTACATAGCTGATTCAATAGCACTATCAGATGTGTTATACACTTATCATATCTTCTTTACTACCTTATTCCCGCGACTTCTTAACTTTTTCAACTATTTTACATTTACAAAAATATCGAAATTCTCAAATACATTTTCATACGCCTTAATGCGATTTAGGTAATGATTTTGCAAAAACGTTAAAACACATCAACCTGAGTTCTTAACGAAAGGCCAGATACCTATTTTTATGAATTCTAGTTTAAAAATTACGGGTTTCCATTCATACTGGTATTTATACCCCATTTCACACCTTAGAGGATACATTTTGATAAATATAAAAATAAATATACTTTTTTCGTGATCAACAGTTACAAGCTTTCTTTTTACAAAAGTCTACGCTGATGAAGTCGCGGGAAAAAGCTAGTAAATTATATGCGTACTTATGATACGTAGATATCACATCTGCTACTGTTATTGGAACAGCTGTGTTAATTCTGAAAATCTATTTTTCATATTGAATTTGTCAATCAGTCCAACTTATTCCTTTGTTAATTTTAGGAAAAACTTTTGAATAAAAAAAAAAAACGGCTTTAAAAAATTACTTATTTCTAAAAAAATTTGATCTGAATTACAGTTTGAAGCTGGTTTCATGCAAGTGAAGCGTGCTATAAACTGTTAGCTAAATAGATACCAACTTCAAACTGTAATTCAGATCAGATTTTTTTAGGAATAAGTAATTTTTTAAAGCCGTTTTTTTTTTATTAAAAAGTTTTTCCTAAAATTAACAAAGAAATAAGTTGGACGTGACGGAATCCTTTCTTTGTCGTTTAAATACGGAACCCGAAATAATTAACAAACAGAAGGACGCGCAAATATGACGAAGCTCAAGGTTAAATAACATAAAGTTCGTTGGCTACGGAACCTTGAAAATGAATACGTCTGAATCAGACTTTTCAAAGACTGTCAACATGGTCAATATCAAATGCACAAAATGTCATCGGATTCGTTAGGCTTTCGTCAAGAAGAACGCATGCAAATTTCTATGGTTTGCTACAGATTTGATACGGTGCGTTTCTTCACGGAATATTTGCATATTATGGACAAAGGTATATGAAACCCCACGCACTATGTAAGAAATCCGCAGATCACGGCAAAAGTGCTCAAAAGGTCATTTTACAGATAAAGGGTTTTTGAAGTGAAAACTTCTTTAGCGGCGTTGTGCACTTTTTTTGGTATGGGTAAAAAAATTTAAACACGCGTCAGGGTACGTGTCCTGATCGAAAATTCATAGAAATTTCGTAGGACGGAACTCGCGTCAGAATTATTTACATTAGGTTAGTTTTTGTATGGGTAAAAAATTATAAACTCACGTCAGACTGATCGTCAGACGGAAACCATAATGCCACGCCATAAGAAATCGCAAGACGGAAACCATAATGCCGCGCCTATTATAATTTTGAAGTGAAAACGTCTTTAGCGGCGTTGTGCACTTTTTTTGTGATGGGTAAAAAATGTTAAACTCTATAGGACGAATAAAAAGTAAGAGGAAATTGATGAAAGTGCGGATTATACATGTCAAAATGTTATATCCAGGTTGTATGTTTTTACTTGTGCCGGCACTCCTGAAATGCAAACCGGTTTTTTTATTTGTACTGATATTCTTAAACTCGTATTGTCGAGACTATTTCCTCAGGAGAAAAAACATAAAAAGAGTTCGTAAAGTCCGTAAATACAATTTATTAATAGTTCTATGAACTATCACAGTTTCACAATTAAATAATACGATTTTCTATTATTCCATATTAATTTGGAATTTTCCCAGTTTTCATAATTATCCGTTTTGCCGTCCCTTTTTTCCAGTCGACCGTACCGTAGGTAATATAATTTTCCGTAATAAGGTGTTTTTCTTTTCACCTATCTCTATCAAATCGATGTCATCACCAGCTTTTGAAGATCAATAAAAATAAGGTTCTAGATGGCGAAAATGGCCATTCAACAGAACCTGTTTGGTGATAATCACCATTCCAAATAAATGTACTAAGGTACCTGGGAGGAGGGCTTTAGGCAGAACCCACAACCTAGACGAATATAATATAGGATTTTGTACCTTCCTTAATAATTTTGGTTGTCTTGAAAATCCTCTTGAATTTAGTAATGATACGTTTCTGTACCTTCGGACAATTTTAATCACTAATTTTAGGTAAAATTTCTATTTTATTCAATTACATGTTATCATGAATGTATCTCACAAAAAACTGATTTTAAATCTTTTTTTAATTTATCTGTCATTCTTTTGAATATAAAATTCAAAAGTCTGTCGAAGTAAATAAGTTTGGCATTTCTTGCTCATATGGATATAGAAATTTACAATAATTTTGAAATAAACACGCAAAAGGAGAACTAAAGCTATTTACACACTATAAATTACATATTAAAACAATTCAGTTGCTACAGTATGCTTTCAGTAAATTTAAAGGCTGATAATTACTTTTAAGTTTAAAACTTACATTACAACATGGTCCAAAACAAAAAAGTATATTGCTGCCATTACAAAAGACTAGATGAATGCCTACATAACTATTTATAAGGTTGGTGCAGGAACTATGCGAGTTTTAATGTCACGTTGAAGAATAGTAGTTAAGGTTTTTAAAAAGCTATCAAACATGTTTGTCACACTCTTAGCACATTTTTGAAGAAGTGTTTCACCTGTCCCGATATTTGTCATCAAATCTTGAAAAATAAAGTTGATCCAATTCGCGGTTATCGATTGAGCGGAAACTTTGCATACATGTGTAAATCATGGTACTGATCTGATGATGGAGCTGGAAGGTGGCCATAGGACCTTCGCAATAAAACGACACAACCTCATCGAGTTTGGGTTCGATTGAATCGTCTAGACGAGTAGTTGGTCTTTCAATGGTAACCTGGGTCTGATTATGGAGCCGGAAGGTGGTCATAGGAACTTTGTAAAATCGACGCAACCCCATCGAGTTTCAGCTCGTTTGATTCGTCTTGACAAGTACTTTGTTTTGATTTGGTTACCAAGGTCTGATCTGATGATGAAGCTGGAAAGTGGTCATATAGGAACTCAGTAAAGAAACGACGCAACCCCGTTGAGTCTCGGCTCGTATGATTCGTCTTGTTGAGTACTTTGGTGCAAGATAGTAACCAGGGTCTGATGATGGAGCTGGAAGGTGGCCATAACCTTTAACGATAATTAACTATATTCGTCTACGTCAAAATGCAAGGAACTACTGTAGATCACGCTGTTATTTATCTTGGTTCCAAATTGTTTGCTTCAGTTCATGCTTATGTGGCTTTACGCGGAACTCGGTCTTTAGCGGGTCTTACATAACTAATTGATATGTTCAATTATTAAAATATAAAATAATAGGTACTACTATTATAACTATTATACTAAAGTTAAAAATAAAATTAAAAGAAAAAAACTTTTTAAAAACAAGCTTTTATTATATTCTTGTTTCTAAATAGAACAAAAAATTAAAAAATAATAATTTTAACATCTCAAATCTTATGTTAGACACGCCCACTTTTCGACTAAGTCCGTTAAATTCACAACTTATAAACAAGTAGCTTTTGCCTGCGGCTCCGCCCGTGCCTATCGGTTACCGGCGTGAGATTTTCACGACAAGTCCTTGATTACAGATAGGGCGCGTTCGTTCTAGCTAAGTTATTTTCATTACTTTTGCCACCTGTCATCCGTTCGTTTAGGATTGGTATCAAAAATATCAAAATTTTAGTATTATCTGTGACAAACTGTCATGCGTTCGTTTACGATATTAAATTATATGCGTACTTATGATACGATCTACGTATCTATGATCTACGTATCATAAGTATGCATATAATTTACTAGCTTTTTCCCGCGACTTCATCAGCGTAGACTTTTGTAAAAAGAAAGCTTTTAACTGTTGATCACCAAAAAAGTATATTTATTTTTATATTTATCAAAATGTATCCTCTAAGGTGTAAAATGAGGTATAAATACCAGTTTGTATGGAAACCCGTAATTTTTAAACTAGAATTCATAAAAATAGGTATCTGGCCTTTCGTTAAGAACTCAGGTTGATGTGTTTTAACGTTTTTGCAAAATAATTACCTAAATCGCATGAAGGCGGATGAAAATTTATTTAAGAATTTCGATACTGTCGATTACAATGAGTAAGACATGGCTTTTATTTATGGCTTTTCTTCTGTTTGTAAAGTGTTTCTCAATCGCTCCAATTCTTCCAACGCTTTGCGGGTTGTTGTGTATGAGGGTTGGTAAACAGCTTTTTTTGATCTAGACTGCGAATGGCACCCAGTGTCCAAAAAGGGCGATAGATCAGATCCATTAAATTACAGGCCTATCGCTATTGCCTCTCTCCTCTCCAAGGTGATGGAGCGTGTGATCAACACACAGCTTCTAAGGTACCTAGAAGTACACTCGACTGGTAACCTTCTAGTGTATCTCACACACCGATGGGCACTAGCCATTAAGAGTCAGGGGGAGGCATTGGCATGTAGCCTGGACATACCGAAGGCGTTCGATCGGGTCTGGCACCGGGGTCTTCTATCGAAGTTGCCATCTTACGGAGTGCCCGAGGGTTTGTTCAAATTGGTGGCTAGCTTTTTGTCGGCAGACGCATACGAACCGTAGTTGACGGTAATTGCTAGCTGGTGTGGCCATTAATACTGGTGTCCCGCAAGGCTCTGTGCTATCTCCTACGCTGTTTCTACTGCATCAATGACATGTTGGACATCAACAACATACATTGCTATGCAGATGACAGTACTGGAGACGCTTTTTACACGGGTCGTGCAAACATCCCTCGTTCCGTTGTGGAGGAAAACCGCGGAGAACTTGTGTCTCAAATCGAGACCACACTGTCCAAGGTCTCTGACTGGGGACGGGTAAACTTAGTCCGAATCAACCCAACAAAGACACTAGTGTGCGCGTTCACCCCTAAGAAAACCCCATTCACTGTAGTTCCACAATTCCAGGACACTCCCCTCTCCATCTCCAAAAGCATTGGGATCCTTGGTGTCGACATCTCCAGCGATGTTCAGTTCCGAGATCATTTACAAGATAAGGTGAAGCTGGCGTCCAAAAAACTTGGTGTACTCAACAGAGCGAAGCAGTACTTCACGTCGGGGCAAAGGTTATTACTTTACAAGTCGCAAGTCCGGCCCCATATGGAGTACTGCTGCCATCTCTGGGCAGGTGCACCCGGATACCAGCTTGGCCCTTTTGACTCGGTTCAACGACGGGCTGTGAGAATTGTCGACGATTCCAAACTCACTTGCGGTATCGAGCCCTTAAGTCTGAGGAGAGACTTTGCCTCACTGTGTGTGTTCTACCGCTTGTACAATGGGTTGTGTTCTGAGGAATTGTTCGAAATGAAGCCCACGGCTACTTTCTACCATCGCACCGCTCGCCATCGGCAGTGAATTCATTCTCACACTTTAGAACCTAAATGGTCGCGTACAGTGCGGTTTCAGAGAACTACTACTACTTCCTCCCGCGAACGCTTCAGGAATGAGCTCCCTGCCAAGGTTTTCGGCAAGGACTACAGTGTGGAGTTTTTCAAGAAAGAAATTATTAGATTTCTGAAGGGTCGGCAACGCGCAAGTGATACCACTGGTGTTGCAAGCGTCCATAGGTTACGGTGACCGCTTACCATCAGGTGGACCGTAAGCTTGTTTGCCACCTTAGTGGTATAAAACATATTATTACTTCACCGTCCAAAGGTCGTACTCCACTGAGGGTGACATAAGCTTGTTATTTTTCGCTGTGTTTCTATTTTTCCAGAACCTTTATTCCCTTGAAATGATACACTCGCGGGAACAATGTCTACCCAACCATTTGAAGACTATTATAGAGCTGCAGCTGAATGTTTTAAACATCATGTCAGATTATCTCTTTCATTCAACATAATACCTGGCGAAATTTAATTGTAAATATGTTTACAGAATATATTGTCTCTGTGAAATAAACTATATAGATATGAAAATAATACGTACATGCTCTCTAAATAGTCTGAAATAAAAAGAATATTTAAAAAATATAAAAACCAAAGAGGGTTAAACGTAATCGAAAATCGGCCAAGTGCGAGTCGGACTCGCGCACGAAGAGTTCCGTACCATTGTCCATTAAAACGGTAAAAAAATTACGTTTGTGGTATGGGAGCCCCCTTAAATGTTTGATTTATTTTAAATCAATTTATTTTTAAAGTGAATATATAACTTAATATTCCGTGAATATTCCAAGCGTCTACCTGTTTTACAGATGTCTACCTGTTTTACAGATGTCTACCCGGGACCAAGGCTTGTGTAACCTAGCCGAAACGTCAGGAAAAAGGTATTTTTTGCCATGTACGTGTTTAATCCCGTTTAATTATTTTTAAATTAGATGTACCTACTTCATATAAGTAACTTTTAATGGAATTTGTACGAAAATTTCACTTTTCCAAGTACAATATATAACTTGGTCGACTATTACTCGTTAGCCTGTAAAGTGCACTTACCCGTGATAGTTTTGCTTTTTAATTCATTATATGCACTGTCACCGTATTTTTTTACATTTCCAAATACTATAATTTCGCTGGAAGAGGGGGACACACACTTGACTCTAACAAAAATTAGTACTTTAAAGCTAAATGTTTCGCAAACGGAGTTCTAGTTCAAAAAATAATCTTTGCATACCGCCAATGTTTTGTGATTCCTATCCAACGATAGCCCACACGATGGGGAACAAAAAAAAATTACGTCCCCACTTCACGTGTAGGGAAGGTACCCTATAATAAAATTTTTTTCAACCACTTTGTGGGATGTGTATATCCCTGCCAAGTTGCAGTTTTATCGTATTAGTAGTTTATGAACTAAGCCGCGGACAGATGGACGGACGGACATGGCGAAACTATAAGGGTTCCTTATTGACTACGGAACCCAAAAAGGATAAAATAATTCAAAAACCCCCTGACTTAACCAGATTATGTAACGAACGATAAGACACGTAAAAAGCTTTTCAAATTAGGGTTGATCTCGCAAAATCGGTCATCTAAATGATCAGTTTTTATAGCACTTCCTTACTTGCATATTTGTTTCTTAAAGATATACTTAGATGTGGCAATAATACAAGTAAATATTAAATTTAACTATCTATGCACTTAATAAACAACCAAAGGATGTCCGTTGGGGGCTGCCTTCATTATTTTAAATTTCAACTAAAATTAATATATCCTGTGCTACATTGCGTCGTAAAACATCTTCAATAATTATATTCACGTTAATATAAAACTGCAAAACTTAAGTTCATTTAATGACAACCCTGGCGGATATCCTTCGGTTGTTTATTAAATTTATAGGTAGGTAAACCGGCTATCGTAAGGTATAGTGTAATACACCCAGACTCAAATAAATCAATTGATTTTTAAAAGTAATTTGTTAAAATATGCCGTGCATCTGAGTAGCTGGTCGGGGGGAGTTACAAAAGCAGTCATTGCCACGGCTTACTCGACACTCACTAGGTAAAGCGTTTGAAAGTGGTTACAGTTGTTAGTTACACCTACCTCAAAAAAAAATTTTTTGTTTCAACATTATTAAAATTTTTTTTGTTACAATTCTAGGTCAAAGATCTAGTATGTCATACAAACAAAAATTAAATAATTTGGAAAATCCAAAAGTGCACGCCTCATAGCGGTCATTCACATTTAAAAAAAAAATCTAAATCAAAAACTCAAGTTTTTTAAAATAAAATAACAAATATGGTGAGGAAAAAATATACTATAAATAAAAATAAAATATATATATATAGATATACACTATACAGTGGTATATTAGTTTTTTATAAATTATAATTAAACGACAGTCCTTAGAACGCTTATATTAACTAGGAATCAGCACAGTGTAATACTTTATATATATTAAAAACAAAAGTATTCCGGTAAGATGAATTTTTCGACCACTTTCTCTGCCACATACATGGTCACATAAACACATACTCACGGACGTCCAAGAATGATTAGTTTTAATGTTATTATTTATTATATTAAACAAATTAATTGTTTATAAAATGTATCATATGTGCTAGACAGATTATTTAACTTCATATTAGTGCACTCATATTATCCTGTAAGTGTTATATTAAAAAAAAAACGTCATTTAAGTTTCGAAAGACTGGGTTTTTTGACATGTCGAGAGTAGAGCACTACCTCACCGCTCCGCTTATGAGGCATGCAATAGGTTTTTGAGTTTTTATTATGACAATCAAACCATTTCTGGCAAGTCGAATCATGAAATCGAAATCGTTAATATTTTTTGCCGTCTTGGATTCCTTGATAAATAAAAAATAACTAAAAACATTAATGATTTCAGCTCAAACTCTAGCTTGTCTTACACAAAGTTAAAACTTACAATCACAACTTCAACTTACTAATCTGGGTTTGTTACACCCACCTCTCTCTCTCTGTGCGATGCATCTGAACCTTACGCACACCGGGTAAAATATGTTATTTATTATTGCCACATCTAAGTATATCTTCGAGAAACAAATATGCCCGTAACTTCAGAGATCAACCCTTATTTAAAATAAAAAGCCTTTTTTTTTACGTTCCTTATCGTTCGTTACATAATCTGGTAAAGTTAGAGGTTTATAAATTATTTTATCCTTTTTCGATAACGTTCTTACCGTCGAGGGTTTATTTAAAAAATTTAATTTTTAACTTTTTTAAATTATTTTTTATTCTGATAGCTGTGGCGGTCAAAATAAAAATAGGACTGTATTTGCAATACACTAGCATTATATTCAAAATGAATCATAATTTCTTCGAAATTGGACATTTACAGTGGTGTGGCTTGCTAAACCACACCATTGAAAGCGATTGTGAATTTTGGGTTGAATGTATGGCTGCCATGCACTACCGCTTAATAAAGTAAACCAGTGCAATTGATTCACCAAATCCTAATGCACCGATTTATCCTATTCATTCCATAGGGAAGGATAAAAAATAATTATACATTTTTTTTTCATAGAGTTATGTAAATAGTAGCACGTAGGTATGTAATCAGGAAATAAAATAATAAGCAATATAACAAGGCCTAACTACAACCTTCACTACTGCATCACAGACACATATAGGCTACAGTATGGAGTTCTTCAAGAAAGAAGTTATTAGATTTCTGAAGGGTCTGCAACGCGCGAGTGATGCCCCTGGTGTTGCAAGCGTCCTTAGGCTACGGTGACCGCTTATCATCAGGCTGACCGTAAGCTTATTTGGCACCTTAGTGGCAAAAAAAAGGCACGTTATTTAATTCCATTGATTGTTTTTGATTTTTTGATTATTTAATTGAAATTGCAGTTTTGATACCTACATTATTATTTTAAAATTATTTTAAATGAATTGGATATATTATTAATTGTGTGATTTGAATTTGTCATTTAAACTCATTTTGAAACTTGATAATAAATTTTGCACACCTGAATGTACTATATTATTATAGTGAGTTTAAAACTAAAACTTTTGGAGAAAAAAATTATTAATGTTACGTTGGAACTGGTGAAACGCCTTTTATGTTGATGACAGTTTGAAGTTGGTGTCTATGTACATATGTAACAGTTTATAACACACTTTGCTTGCATGACACCAACTTCAAACTGTAATTCAGATCAGACTTTTGGAAATTAGTAATTATTTTTACCTTTTTAGGGCATCTTTTGAAGCCGGTTGTTTTTTATTTGTTAAAAAGTTTTTATAACTTTCAATATCTACTGTTAACTAATTGTACATAAAATTTACTTCAAATAAGTTTTTATTGATTCCTGTTATTTACATTTCAAATGAGAAAAAAATGTCTCAGAAATTCAGATTATTTTTATTTTATCTGTTCTTTTTCTTAAAAAAATGGTTAATTTGACGTTAGAGAAATAACCAGTACCGGTATAAGCGTTGCGTCATAGCAACTGTGTACACGTAATGCCTTAACTCATTTACAATTTATATTTACGTATGTAAACACTGTAGAAGACAAATATTAATCAATACATTTTCAGATCTGTTTTGTTTCGTTTGATTTGAAGATGGGTATAAATTTGAAATCGACTTTACTAGCGCGTAGTAGGCCTTTGAAAAAGAATACGCGACGGTTATTTTGTTAACAATGAAGTACCTAAATAATTTTCTTGAGCTGATAATATTTCTCAAAATCACTTCTGTTCAAGCTAATTTCACAATACAGACATCTTACGGCACGTTAATAGGAGGTAGAAATCAAACTGAAACGGGACGGGAATATGCTACTTTTCGAGGCATTCCTTACGCAAAACCCCCAGTTGGTGAAAGAAGATTTATGGTAAGAATTATACATTAGTATTAGTGTTTTTTAAATGCTCTATTTATGTAATAAATCTCTCAGATAAAATAAGTATGAAACCATTTTATTACTTAGTAGAATAAAAAAATCTACTCCTAAGGGTCTGTTTGTTTTGTTTTTGTTTTGTTTGTATGAAGTTATTTTCCTTAATTTTGCACCTGTCATCTATTCGTTTTACATGGTTTACGTATTCAAAATATTAAAGAAGTATCATCTGTATCAAACTGTCAAGTGTTCGTTTACGATATTTTTACTTCTCTTGAAGGAAGTTATAATTATATGTCCGAAAATCGAAATCGCTAAATTTGCTATGTTAGTTTGCTTATCATATTTTAATAAATCAGGTTTCATTAGCTATGCCTTAAAGTCCCGAGTGAAATAGACTATGTGATATCATATTAAATTCAACATGGCGGTATTTATTGCAAAGTACTGTAAGCAATGTAACATAAATATTCACCAATATATCGAGTTTGATATTAAAATGAAAGGTTTTTATTTAAGGCTGCGGTATAGGCTAGACCGCGAAAATACGCCGTTTTTGTGCAAATTTTGTGGCTAAACTATAGCATCTAAACGATTGAAAGAAATATATGTTATAAAACTTGCTTTTGTCTCGTGCATTACCTTACAAAATTATTTTCATTAATTATATTTAATGCAATAAAAAATCTGGAAGTGACCATTGTTTCAACACTTGTGCAAATTTTTAAAGCATGTTTTGCATTTGCTTGTAATGAAAATTGGTTAAATAATTAGAATAGCTTGCTATCTAGTGCATTGACTCTAAGTTGTGGCAAAAAGTCAAAAAATATGACTACAAAACGGTAATAATGTTAAATTTCATACAAAAAATTAAAAGTTTCAAGGCCTCATTACGGTATAAATTACTTAAAAATTATATAACATATATATCTCATAGTAATGAATATGACATTATCTAATGATTTATAGTGCATTTACATACACAACGTTAGAATTACAAAAATGAGCTTTCTGGCTTATATCGCCCTCTTAAGGAATTCGAAAATGTATAATTAATATATAAAAAAATTATATATTTTTAAATACCACCTAGGTGGCAAACAAGCTTACGATCTGCCTGATGGTAAGCGGTTACCACAGCCAATGGATGCTTGCATCACACACAGGATAGTCGTCGTAACCTTTGCCGTTGCGGACGTGTTTATTGTGAATATTTTTTAATCACCTGAGCAATATTTTGGCTTACATTCGTAAAGTAACTGTATCAATTAAAAAATAAAACCCAATCTTGAGTTGTGCAATCACCGTGGTGCCTCATCAAATCAAGTTCTAACCTCAACCTTAAGTACAGTATCAAATCTTCAGATAAACCATGCTTCGATCACCAGCTGCAAATAAATTTTCTTCTGACTAAGATCTTCCAAGATCAGTTAAAGCTTCTGGTCTGAAGAGAAAACAACCAGATATAGGAGATGTAGAGGATCCGTTGACTGATATGAAAAAAAAGCAAGAAGCAAAGTTTAGTCATCTTAACGAGAAGATTATTAAGACAAATAACACCTTGCGAGATCTTTTAGAAGAAAACGTAGCCTGTAATAGAAAACTCAAACAAAAAATAGAAGAACTAACAATTCAAAACAAAGATTTGACACAAAAAATAAACAAGATTGAAGAAAAGGTCGAAGATATAAAGAAAAAAACTACTTTTATCAACAATTTAGATTTCAAATGTTCCCTTGAGTGAAAATGAGGATGTGTACGAAATCATTAACAATATTCACAGTCCGTTTAGGACTTATCTTTACAAATGAAATGTGTTAATAGAGCATATCGATTGAAACACTCTAAAAGCAACACAATCGTCGTTGAATATCATGAAGCGGACACAAAAAATAAAGTCATAAAAAAAATCAAAACATTCAATAAGCAGCATACTAACAATAAACTAAATACGGAGCATATAAACATTGAGGGAGAAAAAAAATCGATATTTATTTCTGAGGCATTAACACCTAAGGCCAAAAAATTATTTTATCGTGCACGAAAACTACAAAAAGTTAAAAATTATAAATACTGCTGGACCTCACAAGGCAAAGTGTACATAAAGAAAATTGAAAACTCTCCCGCAATACTTATCAAGTCTAAAGAGCAAGTAAGTGAACTGGAAATTGAAAAGGATATAGACCTATGACTAGCTAGGTCCATAACCGGTAATATAAAAATAGTATTTACTATTCATACGTACTCTTTAAAATTTACTCCATTTATTTTTATATTCATAAATAAACATAAATACATGAGTACGGGGCTCTTAGGACTTTCTACACATACACTTTTCATTCAATACGATCAAGTAAAACACATTCTATCACATAAACACTATCGCTTACAAGCTTTATCAACAAACAATTTTTACATTCTTTGCAGGACCATGATACCTGGATGTCTCACATTAACTAACCTAAATAAATGCCTCTATGAAAATGAATAATAATCAAGAGGTTTCCTGTGACATCGACAAAACTGTTGATGTTAGCCAGACATCGAGGATCTGTTTCCCAGATGAATGTATAAGATACATAAACAATACACACGGGCTTAAGATTGTGTCACAAAATATAAGGAGTTTAAGCCACAATTTTGATGATTTTGAAGTATTATTACAGAGAATAAATTAGGACTTTGATGTGATTGTTTTAAATAAATGCTGGCTTTCTAAAAGCCCACAGCTACCAAATGAACCACACTATAAAGTATACTCATCACAAAAACACATTAACCAAAATGATGGCGTAGTTTTGTATATAAAAGATAACTTACATGTCACGGTTTAAGAACCAGAAAGTTTTAACCAACGTAATTGTCTAGTCACAACTATAGATAGTGACATTGCTATAATAGCACTTTATAGACCCCCATTTTTCAAAAATATTGACCCATTTCTATGCTCTCTAGACGCCACACTAACCAACTTAAGGAAATATCCTAATATTGTCTTAGTTAAAGATATAAATATTGATATTAGAAACAGTGAAGTTGACCCTAAAGCAGCAAAATACTTGAATTTATTAGCCACTCACGGCGTTATTTCAACAAACTTTTTACCTACACGCGGAAGTGCGTGCTTGGATCATAGTTTGATAAAATCTAAGCCTTCTAATATTACATAAATATGCGAAAATAGCTTAAATGACCACAGCAGCTTATTATTAACCCTGTCTAACAGTCATAATCAAATAGTTAAAACACAAACAACTTATAAATCTATAGACTATGCAAAGATAAATGTTTTTCTTAAAAATTATGACTGGTCTGTACTTTTATCCACTAGCAACCCAAATACTGCAACAAATTTCTTAATAACTATAATTACTACGGCATTAGATAATAACACCATTTTAAAAAAAGTAACGAACCGGATACGTACACTTAAACCGTGGATAACTCCAGGACTCCATCGCTGTATGAAAAATCGGGATAAATTACATCAAAAATTGAGGAATGACCCTAACAATTAAACCTTTAAACTATCTTATAATAGGTATCGTAACACATGCAACAAATTACTAAAAACCTTGAAAAGAAACTATTTAGAACAAAAACTGGAAACTAATAAGAACAATCTAAAAAAAACTTGATCTACGATAAAATATATATGTGACCTTACAAAAAATGCTTCTCGGGACCAAAACCTAAACCTACTAACATTGAAAAAAAATAAAAATGACTCTGTAAACTTCATAAATAATTACTTTGCTAATGTAGGGAAAACACTGGCAACTAAAATATCTCAGAGTAATCTTAATCAAATTCCAAATCGAATTCGGGACCCAAACTCTCCAACTATTCAAAACTCTTTTGCTCCCTTACCAACTGACGAATACGAAATTGCACTTACAATAAAAAGTTAAAAAAATACTTCGTCAACGGGGTATGATAGGATTCCTTCGAAATTATTTAAAGATTGTGCAAATGTCCTGGCATTATCAATTTGCTTTTGTCTTCAATTTGTTTATTTCAAACGGTGTTTTTCCAACATTACTAAAAAAGTCTATTGTGATTCCTATATATAAATCATAAATTTCAGACCCATATCTTTACTACCTACACTGTCCAAAATTTTTGAAAAAAATATAAACAAAAGATTAATAGCCTTTCTCGAAAAAAATAATCTCTTAGCATCAAATCAATTTGGCTTTAGAAAAAATACTTCGACGACAGACGCTGCGGTAAAACTAAGATCATATGTATCTCAGAATCTAGATAAAGGAAATAAAACCATAGGGATATTTTTTGATCTTGCCAAAGCATTTGATACAGTCTCTGTCCCAATTCTTCTAGAAAAAATTTCTAATAAAGGTATTCGCGGACTGCCCTTAGAGCTGCTTCGAGACTACCTTTCGAATAGAGAACAAATTGTCAAGTTACAAGACACTGTTAGTACACCAGAAAAAGTTACCTTTGGCGTCCCTCAAGGAAGCATTTTAGGACCTACGCTGTTTTTAATTTACATAGATGAAATCTGCGCCACTAATCTACAAAACACTAAAATCGTTACGTTTGCCGATGACACTGTTTTACTTTTCAGTGAAAAAACATGGGAAAAAGTAAAAAGAACAGCTGAGTTCGGACTTTTAGCAATAAGTGAGTCACTGAATAGGAATTTACTTACCCTTAACCTCGAAAAAACCCAATATATGACTTTCAGTATACGAAACGTCAAACAGCCACTTAACAATTTCAGTCTTAAATTGCACTCAAGTAAATGTGACCATAAATCAACATGCGAGTGTATGTCACTTACAAAAACCTCAATCGTTAAATACCTAGGAGTTAAAATAGATCAAAATTTAAACTGGCGAAATCGTATAACCACTATAACACAACGAGTTAGAAAGCTCAGATATATATTAAGAAAGCTAAGACATACATGTGACCTCAGATTACTTAAAACTACATACTTTGCTTTATGCCAATATATTATAATACAGTGTATAACATCATGGGGCGGTGCATCCAAAACTATAATTCTCGACCTTGAAAGAGCTCGACGAGCTGTACTGAAAGTTATGTCTTTCAACAATATGTTATATCCCACGCATTCCTTACACACCAACTTAAATATATTAACTGTTAGACAATTATTTATAAAAAACCTTCTTCTTAGACAACACAGAATACCTTATGAAGCAAATCAAGATAGGCGCTTTAGTAATGTTTCTTTGAGTTATGCCTTGCCATCCTGCAAAATTTCTTTCTGCCAAAAGTTCTCTACCTTTTAGGACCCTATATTTATAAAAAAATTCAATTAAGACTACTAACCCAGCATAATTGCCGTATATCCTTATTACATACCTTAATAGTCTAACTTACGAAAATACAGAAAATCTCATGGCTATAACTAAAGAAAACTATAATAATTATATTTACAATCGTACTAAATCATAAATATAAAAATAACCATCTCCTATATCCACCTCTATAATCTAACACCATAAAGGAAATCTAATTAAACACGCCCTTACACATACAACACCAACAAACGCACATACCTACATGTGCATAAACGTACACACAACCAAACAAACAAACTCACACACACGCCCCGCTTCTTTAAAAAAAAAACTCACTTTTATATTACATATATCTATATTAATAATTAGCAATAAGTAACTACATAGTAAAATATAACTACCTACTTAGATAAGAAATTCTAATATAAATCAATACAGGAAATTAAATAACTACTTAGCAATAATATGTCATAACATTTAATACAGAACATGTACGTCAAAACTTAATCATCTATCAATCTTACATATACTGTACTTTGATTACAAACACGAACATGTTTTTCACCTGTTGAATGAATGACTTAGTAGTTCTCGTCGATTGTGCAAATATACAAAATTTGCTATCTACCTGACGATAAAATTATTGCTTAGTTTTACTTCTGAAATATGAGTAGGTAAATTCTAATAGATTACTTCTTTATAGTTTCACTTTAGAAATAAGAATACATAATTTATTCATAGCAAGTATATATATATATATATATATATATATATATATATATATATATATTTAATTTATTTAAGTACTAAGTAGTGCCAATGTATTAATATAAATTACCTTATCTTTCTTGTATTATTGTAATATAATAAATATCATCAATATAAATAAATACTTTCATATCAAAGATGCAGTCAAAAGATTAAGCTCGAGCCAGGTCTTGAACCTGAGACCCTTACATTCCGTGTAAGTGCTCTACCACTGAGCTACCGAGGTACAAGTCTGACTGATGAAAATCTCACATCTTTAATTTGGAAATACGCTCGTAACGAGCGTCACATACAACTCCTAGTGACTTATAAATATACATACATAGAAATAATCTCTCTTCGTTTATGACTCCCTGAAGGTTAGAGTCTTATAAGAAAATATATTATACATATCCATGGCTACATCAATATAAATAAATACTTTCATATCAAATTACCTATATAAGATTGTACCCGGCTGGGAAAATATTGTAAGACATTTTTATATGAATAAATAAAATTGATTGATTGATTGATCACTCGCGCGTTACCGACCCTTCAAAAATCGAATGACTAATCCCATACTGTCCTTAGAAAAAGCCTTGGCTGGAAGCTCATTCTACAACCTAAGCTTCTAAACGGTGAACACGCAGACTTGTGTATTATTTTTGTAGGGTTGTAATGGAACCAGCATCCCATTTAGAGACCTCGAACAGATTGGTCTCGATTAAAGACACAAGTTCTTCGCGCTTTTCCTATGTTTAGTGTGGTAGGAAAGCGCGAAGAGGTGCGTGAGTACAGGACATAACTCGGAAGCACACTGTTTAAGTACGACTGCTGGTATACCGTCTGGCCCTCTTGACTTATGAATGTCTAGAGAAATATTCGGATTCTTGTTTTACGAGCCGCGGTCCAAGCCTCATACGTAGTTTGCATGAGAATTTTAGCTTCCATGCAAGATCAATTAAACCACGGTCATTTTATGATACCAGCAGTTACTCGCGGGTTTGGAATAAAACATTCCATACCAGCGAGGATTGTTTCAGTGACTGCGGCTGCGCAGACGGCAGCTCTTCGTCTTCTAAGATAAAGCGATGCTAAAATTCACGCAATATTTCCCAGTCTACCGACTAGTAATGATGCCAGACACAACAGCAATTTTATTAGTTGACCCAGATGGATAGAGCTTTGAGTTACTTGAGTCTGAACGAGACAACGGTCCGAGGAGCCAAGAGGCACATCCAATGAGACGGAATATCCGCTCGGATATGTAATCATTAGAAAGTAGCAGAAGGTACAGTGAGGAGCTCGTATGGTACTCTATAGTACCAAAGTAAGAAAAGTACCAGCTTAGAGAATTTATAGGTCAGACTAAATTCATGAGCGGATATCACTTGCCACTCACGATGGTGGGCGTTAAAGTCTCCCAAAATAGCAAGGTCTGCTGTAGAATGGCTCTAGAACTTTGTCAGTCGTCAAATTCATGTACGTGAAGAGTGGAGCTGCGTCCATGTTACCGCTATGAGACTCCGTGATCTACGCGCACCCATGATATCGATAGGGCCTTAATTAAGCATAAAAGAAAATAATCAAGCAAATAAATATGGCTAAATCTACGATCATAAATAATACCTTCTTTGAGTTTTACTATTTCTAAAGTCAGTACAAAACACCTAAAAAGCAAATACTTGAATATCGGAACTAAAGGACTAGTGCCTGTGTCCTTGCTAATTCCATCAGTTTTGTAGAGTGGGAACTAGGTAGCTAAGCGTTCAGGACTTGCTACCTGGAAGTAGGTTTAAGGGGGGTCCCCCTTACGATGATCATCAGCGCTTATCTACACTAGCTAACCAGCCAAAATAGTAAAACCCTACTAATGCCACCAAGGATTGACATGGATTACACATAGCAATTACTGTATCCCTTGGCAGACCTAGTTCTTTAGTGGGCAATATAATTATTATGGCTGGTATAATTTTAGTTCCCACGCGTACTTTTGTTCAACGTTTTGCTGTACCTAGCTTAAAATGTCCTAGACAAAGTCCTTCTACCATCAATTTCTAACTAGCAAAAGCAAGCCTGTCATTTCGTTGTTTTAACATTAATTTAGATATTTTTATTGAAATAAGCCCTCACAGGAAATAAATTATCAAGAACCACGTGGTAGTTGACCCATCTGCAACCTTTAAAAGAGCCCACGTAGGAAAACACAACTTAAAGGATTTCACAACGAACATACAATATTTTCACTGTAATTTATAGTATAAAAGTATTTACTAACCAGTAACGGTGGCACGTGGTTCCTAGGTAGACTATGGTTTCCTCCTTCTCGGGCAGCGTTTCGACAATTTAAACGACAGCAATAGAATGGACTGTATGTATGGGACTACAACCTTTTTTCACCACTGACAACCTTCTCACTCCACACTTCAGACCCCCCATCCTATTTTTTATTCCGGACGGATGTCCAGTCTTAATTAATTTAAACAAATAAAATATGATATCTTTTAAGTATAATACTAGTTATGTTGGTTGGGGTACTATTACATAGTCACGTACGCGTGTCGCCTGCACTGACTTATGCCTGTCGCCCAGTGATTTTGTTATACATGTAAATAAAGACCATCGCCATTTATTTAACTTGCATAGTTATATTATCTGTACTGGTTCGACACTTTCTCTTGGTATTACCTTATCTATTGTAAAAGGCCGCTGAAGGATAATCTATGTTTGTTTACGTTTTGGATTCTGATTTAATTTTGTAATAAGTTTGATAAGTAAAATATCAGTTTGAAGATTTATTCATTTCTGAAATAATAGCTTTAGATGTTGTTTCTCTTTTCAGGTAAGATATTTAAAAGTCACTTTCTGAACCCAATATTAGGATAATGTACCTACCTTGTGTTTAGTAAAAATTCCATTCGTTTCAGAGCAACTCAAATTTGATTATTATTGCTAGCATTGCTATGAAATATAAGCGTGTAGATTACCACATTATAAACACTAAAGAAGGAGCAAATGATTCGAAAAATTTCTACAGCTCGTGCGAAGTTCCCAAATTCCCTCTTTGTAAGGGGGGGCCGTGTCCCAACAGTGGACACCTATGAGGCTCATAGAGTAGTTCAATTTTTAATTGTCACTAGTTATAAATAAATAAAAAATAATGATTTCAGGATCCAGAACCATTGGAGCCATGGTCAAATACTTTAGACGCCACGGAATATGCACCGGCTTGTCAGCAGTACTCTGTCTTTACTCAATCGATTGATGGTATGTATTTGCAAGAATTTATAATTCACACAAGTATTTTTTTAAGATATTAAATTAATTATTCAAAGTAGATCGCACAACAAGTGTAAAAAAAACGGGTTGCACTCCGGGCCAATCATCCTATTATGGCGTGGTATTATGGTTTTCGTCTCAAGAATTTTTAGGAAGTGGCATTATGGTCAGCCTAACGCGAGTTTATAATTGCGGTTATTTGAAAAACTGATAACACGATTTCGGAGCTTGGCAGTACGGGGGATGCTAAGCTTTTTATGCAATTTCATGGAACACCTACCTTAATCAAATTCCAAGATAGGTTTAAGTGTAGAATCCTGAGCAAAGCAACTGATACAAAGGTGCAGGTTTTTTTAAGAGTTGTACTAATTTTTGCCACTGACTACGAAAAATAATGTATACAAAGTCTCAAGAGGTGTAGTGAGACACCTGGTTATAATGAACTTCTTTTAGCTATATCTTTTTTTTTTTATACCACTAAGGTGGCAAACAAGCCTACGGTCCGCCTGATGGTAAGCGGATAATAATACTAATGATACTAATAATAATGACTAATACCTTTAAACGAGCCATTCTTATATATATATATTGTATATTTATATAATCTGAATCTCGGAAACGGCTCCAACCAATTTCATGAAATTTAGTATGCATGGGGTTTCAGGGGCGATAAATCGAAGTAGATAGGTTTCATTTTTAGAAAACGTCGTTTTATCCGTGTTTTAACTGAAAAATATGAAATCTTCTGGCGAGTAGAAATACTATTATTTTTTACCGACACACCAACATGAAACCTACTTGACAATAGATGGCGTTGCAAACAAAAACGAGCAGAGCTGGGTCTTCCAGGCACTATTATGTACTAGCACAGTAATAAACTTTAAAAGCACTAATTAGACCAACTTGAAGTTTTTAGGTACAAAAAAAAAACAGTTTTTATTCGGTTAAATGAGGATTCCGGTTGGACAGCTGAGTAGCAAAGTGTTTTATTTTATGAAACTGTGTTTATTTACAAAAAACTAAATGTATTATATATTTTCGCAAGTATTAAGTAAAGACATATTTAAAAACTAGTTCAACACCTTAGGCTTCTGCATCACGATATTCAAAGCCAAATATCTCGGTGTGACCCTGGATAGGCGTTTGAACCTCCGCGATCACACCAAAATAGTAGGAGACCGAGCCGCTTTTGTCCTGGGTCGTCTATATCCCATGATAGGCAAGTACAGTAAGATGTCACTTAGGAATAAGCTAACACTTTACGCTTCTTGCATCCGCCCCATACTAGCATACGCTAGCGTCGTCTATGCGTTGTCAAAACGCAACCTCCATCAACTTCAGACCCTCTAAAACCACTTCCTCGGAGCGGTCTACGGAGCCCTCTGGTTCGTTCGCAATGCGGACCTACACAGGGACTTCGAGCTCCCCACGATAATATCTCAGAAACCTGGCAGTCCGCTTTTTAGAGCATACTTAAAATCACCTGAACCGATTAATTGTGCAATCATCTCAAATCATTCAAAACCTATCTTCCTCCCGACCGACATACACAAATAATGAGGAAACAGACCTGGGAATCACAAAACCTGTCAACTGCAAAACCGAAATCTAATTTTCTATCTTCAGATATTCAGGCAAAATATATACATTCGATAATCCTTTAAATATTATGGCCTTTATTTAAACTTACAAAAAACAAATTAAGAAAACTGCGTTCAAAAAGGTACAAAAACTACTAAAAATAGAGAAGGCAAAGAAGTTCAGAAACAAATAAGTAAGAAAATCTAAGACGCGACATGGAAGTCACTTAGATCACGTATAATATTGAGGAAACAGACCTGGGTATTACAAACCTGTCAACTGCAAAACAAAAATCTAATTTTCTGTCTTTAGATATTCAGGCAAAATATATATATTCGATAATCCTTTAAATATTATGGCCTTTATTTAAACTTACAAAAATAGAAATAAGAAAATTGTGTTTAATAAGGTGAAAAACCTACTAAAGAATAGAGAAGACAAAGAAGTTAAGAATCAAATAAGTAAAAAAATCTAAGACGTGACATTGAACGAAGGTAACCCTAAAAACCGTAGGGATCGAAAATGATCTTTAAGGTTAAAAAAAATTGGACACCTTGATACCATCAAAAAAAAGGGAAACACGAAACAGAAAAAATACCGATATTAAAAGCAACTACAGGCTTTTATAGAAACCTTTATCCCGACATAGGAAAACCAACTAACGAAAAAACAAAAAGAGAGCAAGAACAGTTTCTCCCTTCTCTATCTTAAGATGCCAAGTTAATATAGCAATCGTCACACAGAAAATTGACAAATTGCCAGGGTTAGATAATATGGCAAACAAAGCCTCAAGATACTACCAGAAGTAGATAGAGCACAGTTAATCGACCAGGTTAATGTATGTGTAAGACATCTTTCTTTAACTGAAACAATTGATGAAAATTCTTATGAGTTCCTGTACAGGGTATTTGTCGATTACTACAAAGCTGTTGATTGATTGAAAATTACATGTATATGTAAAGCTCTCAAGAACCAAGGAGTAGAAGGGAATGACAAGTACATATTATATACATACAAACAGCGCAACAAGAGTCAAATTGGAGTTAGAGAGTTTGTTTCCTAAAAGAAAAGGAATGAGGCAGGGTGATCACTTAACACCAAAGATCTGCTATTGCAGCTGTTATTTAGTAGTTTGAGAAAATTTAAACAACTAGGTAGACTGGTAAAGATATGGTGTAAATATGAACGAAGTAAGAATGAACCATCTAAGATTCGCCGACCATTTGGCACTGATATAGCCAAAAACTCAAAAAAAATACAAAAATTGTTACAAAACCTGTTATCTAAAAGCATAACTGTAGGTCTAACAATGAAAAACTAAAAACATAAACTTTAATAAAAAACATAAGCCAACCTGCAGTCCATAAAAAAATAAGCCCCTAAAGCAGACTAATTGACAGAACATTCAGCTACATATTTTATTCTCCTCGAAATCGATTGCTAAAAATGAAGACAATTAAAGATAGGTAAAAAGGTTAAGTTGCCATCCGACATAAGGACAAAGAAACTGTAGGTAAATGTTCTATCAGTAGGTCTGTTTTAGGGGCAGTGGCAATGACTCAAGCGAAAAAAAAAAATAAGTAGGTAGATAGTTGAATGTTCTGTCAACAAAAAGATATACAGACTTTAAACTTGCAGTGAAAATAGTGTGCACTCCAAAGTATAACAACAAATAATAAAAACCGGCCAAGTGTGGTCTGATACAGGGCCATTTGAACGCAGCGAATTGGCGGCAAAATTACCTAAACTATTTTTTATTATTACCACGTTTTAAGGATTTTGCATCCAGAGGCTGCCAACGGAGCCCTATTACTAATACTAGTCTGTCTGTCTGTCTGTCTGTCCATCCGTCCAACCATTAAAAGGCTCCATCTATAGACTGAAATAGGTAGGAGCCCGAATTTTCACAGAATATGTGTTATAATGGGGGATTATCCAACAAATAATAAAAATTAAGGGAGCTCTCCATACAAGATACACATTTTCGTTGTTTATGCTCTATCGTTAAAACAAAAAGATATACAGACTTTAAACTTGCAGTGAAAATAGTGTGAACTCTAAAGTATAACAACGAATAATAGAAACCGGCAAAGTGTGAGACGGGCCCAAGCAATGTCTATTTTAAATTACCGATACAGCGCCATCTAGCTTATCATTAAGAGAAACAGTTCAAAATTTCAGTTCAGCAAGTTCAGCAACGTCGGGATTGGTCAGTATTTGGATGGGTGACCACTTACCGGCACACTTTTTTCTGTTTCTGTTTGAAAATTACGTACCAGCGGTGCGCGAAATCAACTTGAACTAGGCCGGTTTTGTTTTATTCGTTTTTGTTTTTTCATAAGCTGTTATTTCTTTCTTTCTATAATGGCTATCGTTTACCCTAAAATTTACAAACAGAAGAATGGATGGACATGACGAAATCCATTTTTGCCATGTGACTACGGAACTTATATTTGATAAACAGATGGACGCACAATCATGACGATACTAGAGATTAACACTACATAAAATTCAGTTTTAACAATGGAACTTTAAAAATTAAAGCGTCAAAATCAGTCACTCGTATCTATGCGTGCCTATACAGGTCTCATAGCGGTGACACGGACGTAACTCGACTCTTCACGCACCTGAGTTTGGCGACTGACAAAGTTCTAGAGCAATATCCCACAGCAGAACTAGTTATTTTGGGAGACTTTACCGCTCACCATCGTGAGTGGCTCAGTTCTCGAACCAATAACGATGCAGGGATATCTGCTCATGAATTTGCTCTGACCTATGGATTCTCTCAGCTGGTACTTTCTCCAACGAGAAAACCAGATATAGAGGACCATACAAGCTCCTTACTGGACCTTCTGCTGACTACACGTCCGGACGGATATTCCGTCTCAGTGGATGCGCCTTTAGGCTCCTCGGACCACTGTATCGTTCGGACTCAAGTGTCATGCACACAACCCGATCCATCTGGGCCAACTAATTGGCGTCGTGTGTGGCATTATAAGTCGGCAGACTGGAATGGATTGCGAGAATTTTATGCATCGTACCCGTGGAGGCAGATCTGCTTTAGTTCAGAAGATCCTGACGTCTGCGCAGCCGCAGTCACAGACAATTCTCGCTGGTATGGAATATTATATTCCTAACCCGCGAGTAGCTGCCGGCGTCAAAAACAACCGTGGTTTAATAGGTCTTGCAGAGGAGCTAAAATTCTTAAGCGAACTGCATATGAGGCTTGGACCACGGCTCGTAATAAAAAGGTTCCGAATATTTCTGAGGTTAAACGCAAATTAAATGCTGCCTCGAGGTTCAGTAAGAAAGCTACCAGAGCAAAATTCCAATTCATTGGCAAAATAGGTGGGCGACTTGCGAGCTATCCTTCTGGGAGTCGTGCTTTATGGTCGCTTGCCAAAGTTGCCAAAGTTGCCAAAGGGAAATTTTGCCAGTCGTCGCTACCACCACTGCGAAAGACCGATGGTAACTTGGCCCATAGTGCTAAAAAGAAAGCCGATCTACTGGGCAGTCCTTTTGCCTCGAACTCGAATATGAACGATGAAGGCGCTGTACCACCTACTATACCATGCCGGAAATCTCTATAACACAGCGGAAGGTCCGGCGGGCGTTGCTTTCTCTAGACGTTCATAAGTAGAGTGGGCCAGACCACCAGCAGTGGTGCTTAAGCAGCGTGTTCCTGAGTTACGACCTGTACTTACGCACCTATTCGCGCTTTCCTACCATACTAGGCAATTTCCGTCTTCATGGATCCAAGGTTATGGAGCGTGTGATCAACACACAGCTTCTAAGATACCTAGAAGAACACGACCTGGTCAGTGATCGTCAATATGGCTTTCGCCACAGTCGCTCGACTGGTGACCTTTGTAATGCCCTTCCCTTTTATATGACTATTTTAATAAAATAATAAACTGTTCTAAGAAACTTCTGAAGCATCAACACTCACTCAGAGAGAGAAATCAAAAGAATCTAATAATTAATAATAATAGTAGAGAAGTATTTTATTTGGCCAAGAGTGATCGTCAAAAGTGGTAGGACCCGAAAACCGTTGTGTTAAATAAGTAGTAACCCAGTTGTTTTAGAGGTACGTCAGAGTAAAATAGCAAACATACTATACAAATAAGCGCAAAAGGAAATAGTCAAGGAAATAAATATAGCTAAACCTAAGATTATAAATAATGACCACTTTTAATTTTTACCATTTCTAAAGTCGGTACAAAAACACCTAAACAAAGCAAATACGGGAATATTAGAACTAAAGGGACACAAGTACTAATGAGTTATATGATTTTCCGTCATCCCTACACAAAGGAACCCTAATTCCACATTTGAAAGTAAAATCCATACGAAGGCTTAATCCATTCGTTTTGTAGTGTGGGAACCAGGTAGCTTAGCGTTCAGGACTTGCGATCTGAAAGTAGGTTTAAGGGGCGCCCCCTTACGATAAAACATCAACGCTCACCTACACTAGCTAACCAGCCCAAATAATTTTTAACCGGCAAAGGCGGGCCCGTCATTTGGATGTTTTAACATTAATTTAGATATTTTTAAAACACAACCTAAAGAATTTCACAACGAAAACACAATATTTTCACTGTAACTTCTAATATAAAAGTATTTACTAACCAATAATGGTGGCACGATCCAGCTGTAGTTTCACAACACGTGGTTCCTAGCTTCTAGTGACCTACAAGCGTAGACTATGGACTATTGGTCGGGCAGCGTTTCGACAATTTAAACGACGGCAATTGAATGTTGTGTATGTATAGGACCACGCACTGTTTTCTCCCCTAACCCCTCTCTAGCAACCTTCTCACACCACATTTCAACCCCCCTCCCATCCTATTTTTTTTTTATTCCGGACGGATGTCCGACCCTCATTAATTTTAGGAAAGTAAAAAGAATATCTTTTAAGTATAATTCTAGTTATGTTTGTTGGGGTAAAATTATAGAGTCCTAGATTAATATGAACGGTCTAGATAAACCGGCCTAATTATCCTAAACTAATAAAATATTAATATTATGTTCTAAATGTTCGTAAAGTTTTAACAAACCCCAGGTAAATTCAAATAAACTAACTCGTCATTCCATTATACAGAATACGTGAAAAAAAAGACAACTACCCTTTATTATTGTTAGAATATTTATTGTACGAGACTACCCTAATGGTTGTTAAACGACTCACTTAGGTAAGTTTCGCGGGTGTTTTCAATATTATAAAAGTTCTAAGTAACTTAAACTTTCGTGTTTATATTCAACATTGTAAAACTCCCAATCAGCGCTCGTCTTGAAATTACCACCAATCACATACACTCAAACAAACCACCAATCAACGCTTTTAAAACATTCTTCAATTAACTTTAGTTACAATCAAACACTCAACCATAGTTAGCTTTAAACCATTCATTCTCGCACCACAGGTTCAAAATTTTACGCAACTTTATTTTGTCTAAAATCCGAATTCATAAATCGGAAGTTAGATTACTCCCTACATTTAACAATTAATTCCGTGTTGATGTCTATAATTCGTAAGTCATTTGTACTTATATTTTGTTAGCTTTAAACCTTTCATAAAATAAATCATAACTTCTCATCTAATGTATAAAATTACTGAACTTGACTATTTTATCGCGCCATTCTAATTTAAAGATGCATTTTGCTATAGGTAGTACGTTCATTGAAAATTGTTTACTAATGAAAATCTTCGTGCTAAAACTTGAATAAAGACAAACATTGTATTACAAAATGTTAAGGCATAATTATGGTATCGTCACACCTTCTAGTGAATCTAACACACCGATGGGCCTAGTGCCCATTTGAGAGTCAGGAGGAGGAATTGGCATGTAGCCTGGACATAGCGAAGGCGTTCGATCGGGTCTGGCACCGGGGTCTTCTATCGAAGTTGCCATCTTACGGAGTGCCGGAGTGTTTGTGCAAATGGGTGGCTAGCTTTTTGTTCGGCAGACGCATACGAACCGTAATTGACGGTTATTGCTCTGATAGCATGGATATTAATGATGGTGTCCCGCACGGCTCTGTCCTACTCTGTTTCTACTGCATATGAATGACATGTTGGACATCAACAACATACATTGCTATGCAGATGACAGTACTGGAGACGCTGTTTCAACGGGTCGTGCAAACATTCCTCGTTCCGTTGTGAAGGAAAGCCGCGGAGAACTTGTGTCTCAATTCGAGACCACACTGTCCAAGGTCTCTGACTAGGGACGGGTAAACTTGGTCCGATTCAACCCTACAAAGACACATGTCTGCGCGTTCACCGCTAAGAAAACCCCATTCACTGTAGTCCCACAATTCCAGAACACTCCCATCTCCATCTCCAAGAGCATTGGGATCCTTGGTGTTGACATCTCCAGCGATGTTCAGTTCCGAGATCATTTACAAGATAAGGTGAAGCCGGCGTCTCAAAAACTAGGTGTACTCAACAGAGCGGGGTAGTACTTCACGTCGGGGCAGAGATTGCTGCTTTACAAGCCGCAAGTTCGGCCCCATAGGGAGTACTGCTGCCATCTCTGGGCAGGTGCACCCGGATACCAGCTTGGTCCTTTTGACTCGGTTCAACGACGGGCTGTGAGAATTGTCGACGATCCCAAAATCACTTGCCGTAAGCCTTAAGTCTGAGGAGAGATTTTGCCTCCCTCTGTGTTCTACCGCTTGTACAATGGGATGTGTTCTGAGGAATTGTTCGAAATGATGCCCACGGCTACTTTCTACCATCGCACCGCTCGCCATCGGCAGGGAATTCATTCTCACACTTTAGAACCAAAATGGTCGCGTACAGTGCGGTTTCAGAGAATACTCCTCCCGCGAACGCTTGGGTTGTGGAATGAGCTCGCTGCCAAGGTTTTCTCTAAGGACTACAGTATTGGGTTCTTCAAGAAAGAAGTTATTGGATTTTGGAAGGGTCGGCAACGCGTGAGTGATACTTCTGGTGTTGCAAGCGTCCATAGGCATCGTTCGCTTCGTTCTTCTCAAAGTCTTCTACTTTTCACACCCCATCACCGCACTGGTTTTGTCTTAAATTTATACACAGTTCAGGCCATAGGGCTCTCGAACGCACTTCCTAAAGAAATTCGTAGAGCACAGTGTAAGAATATATTCAAAGCAAAATTTTGTTCTGTGACATATTAATGTATGTATATGTATGTTTCAATAATATGTATTGATTTGTAGGTTGTACTCCAATTTACCGCTAGTTAAAAGTAAGTCCATTTTTGATTCCCGATTAAAAGTTATGCTGAAACTTAATGAGTAAGCATGTATGTGGTGGTGGTTTGTATTTTATGTATGTATGTCCTCTTGTGTCATAAAGACGAGGAGGAGGCGCATAAACACGTGGTTTTGAAATATATTTTTTTATCTATCTGCAATATTTAGTTCTTTTTCGTTTTCTTATGTACCGTATTAACGAATGAACTATTGAATCGAATACATAATAGCACAATGTGTAATTAGGGCGGTAAGGAGGAAATCACTATCGAGAGGCTAATTGTAAACCTAAGGCCAAGGTTTTAATGACTTGAGTTAATAATTTCTGTACTGCCCGTATTACACACAATATATTTCATCACATTTGCGAGTAAATTTGTGCATCTTGGGTTTCATACCGCCATTATCTTACTACCATTACCCATCCAATCCCTGATCTAACCAGACTCTGTTTAACTTTGAATATAGATTCCAATAAACCATTGATCAGTGATTGGATGTGTGATCGCTTAGCGGCACACTTTTTGTTTGTTTAATGGAAAAGATATTCAAAGTTAAGCAACTTTGAGCTCAGTCAGTGATTGGATGGGTGACCGCTTAGTAGCAAACTTTTTATTTGTGTTTGTTTATTGGGAACTATATTCAAAGTTAATCAACGTGAAGCTTGGTCAGTAATTAGAAGACTGACCGCTTGTTGAAACACTTTTTTTTTGTTTGTAAATTACGTAAATGGTGGTACGGAACCCAAAGCTTGCAAAAAAAATCTATGCAAGTACCGCCCGTGGGTTCTATGAACTCCCGCTTATTGTTTTCTGCTCATCATACCCTTTCATTTGATACCAATATCGAGGAGTAGCTAAAGAAACAGGTAATCCGCCATTTTGTTATGGCGGCCGGTAAACCGCCATTTAAGATTTATAATAACGTCACATATCTTAACGTATCGTGTTAGTCACAACCTTTTATTTGATAACCATGTCAAGGGAGTTGTGACGAAACGAGTGTTCCGCCATTTTGGTTATATCCACCAATTTTGCTTTGAATAAAGTTACAAGTCTTATTATTGTTTTCCATACTCATCACACCTTTTCATTTGATATCCATGTCCGCAATTTTGTGGTGGTGGCCATATTGGATCTACCGTGATATTAAATATATTATATTGTGTTGTCATGGGAACTGAGGCTGTTTGCAAAATTTAAGCATGGTAGTCATTAGTAAATGATTTTTATTTTTTTGTGTAATTTTATTTCAGGCATCGAAGACTGCTTATACCTGAACATCTTCCGTCCAAGCCTTGAAATTAAGAAGAATTTAATGCCTGTCGTCGTTGTAATACCAGCAGGAGGACTATTCACTGGAGCTAGCAGTGATTACGATCCTGCGAGACTTATGAACCATGATGTTGTATTAGTGACAATGAATTATAGATTGGGACCTTTAGGTGCGTAGAAATAGTACATTGTTCACCGAGGGGCGAAAGTGACCGATTACTAACGAGTGTGTAGTTTAAGGCTAGTAGGAATTGCATTTTACTCCTAGTATATTCATAGAGCGTTATACTACACCCACGAGGAAAATAAAAATTTTACCACGCTTTGCACTAGCTTTAACATCAAAATTTATTCATAACTGGGGTCAGCCCACGAACTTAGTTTCTATTTTTTAAGATGACTGGCGCTCCACCTATTCTGAATTGGCTGTACTAATTCAGAAATCTTTCCAGGCGTGTGCACAAAAAATATAAAATTTGCATTAGAACTAGTTTACACTTAGTGCGCGAGTCCGACTCGCAGTTAATCTAAGAAAACCTTACACTAACAATAAAAAACTCAACAGAAGTTATAACGTGACCAAGGGAAGGGATTTATAAATATATAATGCAAGTGGTCATTTTAGGAATACCTAAGTTATTAAAAAATGTAGTTCACACACATTCCACAGATGGTGCTGTACAAAATAAGAAAGCGTTATATAGGTTTTCCGTTCTGTCGTATATATTAGAAAGAATTTTATGTAGTTAATAATGAAGCATCTATTCAAAAACGTTCTTCCAATTGTTCTTTCAGATATGTATGAAGGTTCTTTCCGAGCAGGTGTAGTGTAAATATAAGTTCCTGTTGTAAGTAACTAAGTTGCGTTCTGTTTAAACAACGAACCCGAAGAAACCGCACCATAAGAGAATACCTAGTTGATTTTATGACTTTTTACACCATTCGAGAGTTTCCAAGGAAATAATTTTCATGCGAGTAACTATTCCGTCGATCTTTCAAGTACTGTAATGCTGAAGCTTGCATCTTTGTAGCTTTGTATGTTTGTCTGACGATAACTTGAGTAAAGTTGCTGCGATATTTATAAATTTTGGTACACGAGTAGTTAAGGCCAATAGATTTTTTGACTTTAAATATGAGCAGGATCAGCAAAGGTTTACAAGCGCAAGTTCGTCCGCATATGGAGTACTGCTGCCATCTCTGGGCGGCTGCACTCGGATACCAGCTGGGTCTATTTGTGAGATTGTCGACGATCCCAAACTCACTTGCCGTATCGAACCCTCTCTGTGTGTGTTCTACCGCTTGAATGAGATGTGTTCAAAGGAATTGTTCGAAATGATGCCCACGGCTACTTTTTACCATCGCATCGCTCGCCATTGGCAGGGAATTCATTCTCACACTTTAGGACTGAAATGCGAATGCTCGGGTTGTGGAATGAGTTCCTTGCCAAGGTTTTTTCTAAGGACTACAGTATGGGTTTCTTTAAGAAGGAAGTTATAAGATTTTGAAGAGTCAGCAACGCGCGAATGATACCCCTGGTGCAAGCGTCCATAGGCTACTGTGATAAAGAGTACAAGAGGGATCAAAATTATAAGGTATGCAAATATGCCCGACGATCCATGAAACTGATCTGAGTGAGATGCCTTTTTGGACGTAATTTAATTTAATTTAATGATGATCTTTTATATATATGTCTGTAGAGTTTTGACAGTGAATTTAGTGCAAAGTTTAAAGAGAATACGATTTGGAGCGCCTGTTAGCGTGCTTCATATAAACGAATTTTTAACTTATTTTTTTCTACTGAAAATAAAGCTCGCTTTACACCACCGTGTAAGAACCGCTGTAGCCGAGCTTCGCGCCCAACGTTTCGGTGATCTGATGGAAAAAATTTCTTCTTCTCATCTAGTCTATTGGCGCCTAGCCAGAGCTTTGAAATCAGACACCTTCAACTCCCTCCCTCCGTTAACTCATACCAACAACGTTCCCGCGTTCAATGACGACAAAAAAAGGATTGCCTTGCATCTAGCCTTCAAGCCCAATGTGCCTCAAGCACACAACCTTTCGATCCCGATCACGTGCAAGAGGTAGACGGTAAAGTAAAGCGCAGAACTTCTCTGCCCCCACAGAATTCTCTGCCCCCACAGAATTCTCTGCCCCCCCGTTACAGTCGACGAAGTCTAACAGGTCATCAAAGACCTACGCCCTGTAAAGCTCTTGGCGCGGAGGTATCTCTAACGATATCCTAAAGCGCTTAATTTTTTCCCTTCTTATGGCTTCTAGTAGCCATATTCAACGCTGCTTTCGAAAATTGCACCTTTCCTTTTCAATGGAAAGACGCAATTGTTATAGGCATCCATAAGCCAGGGAAAGCTCGTACCGAGCCGTCCTTCTACCACTCTATAAGTTTACTAAAGGCCCATGGTAAACTTTACGAACGTCTCCTCCTCGGTCGCCTACGAAACGTTATAGTCTCCAGAGGCATCTTAATCGACGAGTAGTTTGGCTTCTGTGCCAAACACTTGTGCATCCACCCAGGCTTCCAACCAGTATTAGGTAAGCCCTGTCACACAGGCGCTATCTTCTTCGATGTAGTAAAAGCGTTTATCGAACAAAGTCTGGCACAATAGTTTAATTAATAAACTGTACAACTATCAGTTGCCAGACCGCCTCGTACTCATCATACGAGACTATTTGTCGAACCACAGCTTCCACTATAGAGTCGAAGGCACTCTCTCTTCTTTTCTCTCACTCATCCCATACAAGCAGGAGTCCCGCAAGGGTCCGTGATTGCCCCTATCTTGTACCTTCTCTACACAAACGACATCCCTAAGACGATAGGTACCCAAATAGCTCTCTTCGCGGACGATACCGCTATTTACAACACCGATAGGCAAGTGAGTCGAATTACTAAGAGACTCTAATCCGCAATCACCGCCCTAGGCGAATGGTTTCGGGAATGGAGAATCGAAGTGAATCCTGATATAGGCTCTGACGTTCTCTTTACCACTGGCCTCCCTCCGAGACCATCTTCCTTGTCACTTATCGGCCGTGTCATTCCTTGGCAAAACAAGGCCAAATACCTCGGTGTGACCTTGGATAGGCGTCCGAACTTCCGCGATCACACCAAAATAGTTAGAGACCGAGCCGCTTTTGTCCTCGGTCGTCTATATCCCATGATAGGCAAGTACAGTAAGATGTCGCTTAGGAATTAGCTGACTCTTTACGTCACTTGCATCCGCCCCATACTAGCATACGCTAGCGTCGTCTATGCGTTGTCTAAACGCAACCTCCATAAACTCCAGACCCTCCAAAACTGCTTCCTCAGAGCGGCCTCCGTAGCCTCCAGGTACGTACTGAACGCGGGCCTGCACAGGGACTTCGAGCTCCCCATGATTCCCCAATATCTTAAAGACAACTTATCATCGCCCCGACCGACCTCGGCATGATCGAAAAACTATTGTTTGGCGGCCTCGGCACGTACTAACGGCCCCAGTCTCAACGACACCTCCCTAACACGACGCCGACGTCTCCGGATTCGTCGGCAAACGCACGGATACATGAGATATCAAAGAGTGTTGGGGCGCTTCCCTCCTGGCGCTGACTTACCTTCGGATTCTAGGCTCACGCTGGTCGAAGGGATGACCCCAAGAGCGACAACCCAAGCCGAGGTTCCTTCCGAGTCTCGCCCCAACAGCCCGGTGGAGCAGTAATGGCTGCATCAGCCAACTGCAGAATTCGTCAGTAAAAAAAAATCTTTTTTTTGTTACTTCCAGATAAGACACCACAAAATTTTGAAGACATGTAATAAATATCTAGGTCTGCAGTGTGTCAGTTTTCTGTTAAATTTTATAGTTCAAAAGTTATACGTTACAGGATTCTAGGTTTTGAAACAAATGGTTTAAAAACAGAGTTCTAGTTAATGAAACATTTTACAAAATTTTGGAAAACCACAGACATAGGTATTCGGCTTGGGATTATGACAAACAAATTTCACAGGGATTGATCAGTAAATGTCAAAAAGAAATGAGAAATTCGTTTGTATGAAGCCCGCTGCGAGGCGCCGCGAATCGTATCCTCTTAACTACAAACGTTTGTAAGTATGGGCCAAAAATTTGTGAACAGAATATAGGTAAGAGAATTGTCTCTTACCTATATTCTGTTCACAAATTTTTGGCCATCTTTTTCATGGCAGAGGTTTTTAGGGTAACGTACCAAAAGGGGGCCAACGGAGCTCTATTACTAAGCCTATGTTGTCTGTCTTTCCGTCCGTCGTACCATTAATAGGCTCTATCTTTAGACCAAGTAATAAAAAGCCTTAAATTATCACTCCATTTTTTCTAATGGCAGATTCACTAACATATAAAAAGTAAAAATTTGAGAGGTATGCCACACAAGAAACGCGTTTTCCTTGTTTCTGCTCTATCGTAGCAACAATTGTTATTTCTACAGGCTTAAAATTTGCAGTGATTATAGTTTAAGGTCCAAAGTATAAAAAAAAACAATAAAACTGAGAAGAGAATAATTGCGAAACGGGATCGCGGCTGCACACAGAAACAGTAACGCATTTGTTTATTGGAAACGATATCCGAAGTTAAGCAACATCAGGCGTGGTCAGTCATTGAATGGGTGTCCGCTTAGCAGCACAATTTTTATTGTTGCTTGTGTTCGTTAATTACATGGTGATAATAAACCCAAGGTGCGCTAATCTGACTCACACTTCACCGATTTTTAGTTATCGCCTACAAGCAAATTAGTTAGAACACGCCTCGCCTTCAGGTATGACAATGAAAATCTCAACACTCATTGCATTCTGTACTGAAAGCTCACTTACTTGTGTTCTGTTAAAAAACGACCGTAAATATTTTTTTGAAAATGATCTTGGTTACAGGCTTTCTTAGTACAGGAGATTCCGAAGTTCCAGGCAATGCCGGCCTAAAAGATCAAACTTTGGCTCTAAAATGGATTAAGAGTGAGATTGCTAACTTTGGAGGGAATCCAGACAACGTCACTCTCATCGGGTCATCTTCTGGGGCCACCTGCGTTCACTATCATTATCTCTCATCATTGTCTTATGGTAAGTTAATTATATAAGTTACGGTTACTGCTACTTAATTACTGCACAAAAATCTGTAAATAAATTTACTGTAAGTTCCATAATGTGGACTCTCTAAGATATATAGTGATTGCAAGTGCCATGATTTAGGTAACTGTAAAATGAAAAAATCGGCCAAGTGCGAGTTGGACTCGCGCACGAAGTGGTCCTTCCCATTATCTATAAAAACGGCAAAAAAATCACTGTTGTATGGGAGCCCCCCTTAAATATTTATTTTCTCTATTTTTTATATGTTGTTATAGCGGCAACAGAAATACATCTTCGGTGAAAATTTCATCTGTCTAGCTATCACGGTTAATGAGATACAGCCTGGTGACAGACGGACGGATGGACAGCGAAGTCTTAGTAATAGGGTTCCGCTTATTACCCTAATGAATGTAAGTTTCATGCTTTGGAGAGTGTAAGACAAATATGCTCGTAGGGACTAAGTTCCATAATGTGGAAACTCTAAGATAAGTCATTCACTGTTAATGTGCGGTAGTCGTATAGTAACAAAGGTTTCTCTTTAAAGAAAGAAGGCTTGGTCCATATCCTACTGAGCTTGCCTAGTGCTAATTGGCTGACGTTGTCGACCTAGTGGCCACTTACCTAATTGCTAGACTTTTTAGGCTGCCTCTAAGGCTACTGACTTAGCTAAAAGACTGCTGTCATATGACAAGAACAGCCAGCACTGACAGTTAAACGTTACCTTTGAAACATGAAGGACCTCAAAGTGAAACAAGATCCCATCCTATGACTGACTTGGCCCGACTTTGCTAAATTTCAAATATCGTATTTATCTGTCAGCGAATCCTTGAAACAAATTTTAAGTAATATTAATAATTTGTTGTTTTATTTGTTAATAAATAAATTATTAATTTGTTTATTAATGTTCAGTAGCCAAATAGCAAAAACGAAACCATCATAGTTTTCTTTATTTCGTCTTTTCGTATGTCACAGCCTTATAAATAGGTTGTCTTAGCATCGATACTTATAAATTCATACAGTTTTGTAATAAAATAAATAAAAAAAACAAAACGAGTTGCATTCCAAGAGTGCCGGCAGAAGTGAAAACCTTAACACACAATTCGCGTTTAACACTCAAATATTTCACAAGACATGTCTTTGAAATTGTCAAAAAATAATAATGTTTGTTTATTTACTTTTTTTACGTAGTATATCTGACATCTCAATCTGTCATAGAATTAAAATTCCATTTCCAACCTCCTTGTACTACACATAATCGCCAGATACTAAAAATAAAAATTATAATAGGCGTGGCATTATGGTTTCCGTATGACGATCAGTCTGACGCGAGTTTATCATTTTTTACCCATCACAAAAACTAACCTAATGTAAATAAATCTGACGTGAGTTCCGTCTTACGAATTTTATATGAATTTTCGATCAGGACACGTGAACTGACGCGCGTTTAACATTTTTTACCGATACCTAAAAAAGTACACAACGCCGTTAAAGAAGTTTCCACTTCAAAATTAAGATGTCATTTTATAGCTTCATAAATAAATATGCACAGAAGGACCACTACATTACTAAGCACGCACGCTCAACCAACTCCAACTCGCAGAAATCGCGTACAGGTGAATTCAAGGAGTTTTAAAAGAATTAACAAAGGGAAGGGAAGTAACGCGTCACTGTGACATGCATACTTAGGATCATACTTAATATCAAGAACATCATGACTGGACTTCTAGACCTATTTATTTTCCAATTTTGCGATGTCGATAAATCAAATCTGTCTATTATTCTCAAGATATCTGTAACCAAAAAAAGTAAAAAAAGATTTATTTAAAAACTTGCTTTTCTTAAAACATTAGAATCATATATAAATTCAATCTAACCGAAAATTGTGCTAAAAAGAGAAAAAAAATTTTTCAAAATGAATATAAAAAAAATTATATCCACTTACGAGTGCAAAAAAAGCAAGGCGTTCGCCACACACGAATATTTAAAAGAGCGTTTTGAATACCACTATTAAATACGGTCTTCATCCAATCTTTTATTAAAAGTTCTTTCTCATTTATCACATTTTTATGATAAGTCATTTACTGTATTTTCAATGAACCTGTATAATTCCTTACCTGTCTCTATTAAGAAAAGCACTATCACTTCAGGTCTTAAAGCAACTAATTAAAGTGCATTATTTAACTAATTCTTAAACTCTCCTACCTTTTAAGGCTTATCCTCTTCTTGTGATATTTAATTTCTTCTACCTGCTACATTTTTGTTTAAGTAAGTGTATGTATGTATATTTAAGTATTAATTTATTTATTTATATTTATTTGGTATGTAATTTTTATGTTGGTATATTTATTTAACTATTTATTTGATTAATCTATTTATTTAACTTTATATATAATGTTGTAATTTTAATGAAACAAGTACACCACCTACCCAACTCTTTATCTAAATTTTCCTTTAGCCATAAGTTGTGTGGCAGAAATCGCATCTTGGCGATAACACCGTCTATTGTACACATTGATTGCATCTTACAATAAGTGTTCCTTAGATTAAGTTATTTGCTTGGTGTACAATAAAGAATATTTATTATTATTATTATTAACGCTTAAGCGTCCTAAAGAGGAGTTAATGGGCTTACAAGTTGTATAATATTAATCAGTATTCGAGCGATCGTAATTAGTTTGCGAAATGGCCGTAACACACCGAACGACAGGCTACGAAGACGTTTCGTTCTCTTGTTTGACTGCGGAGGCCTAAGAAAAGTACAAGAAGTATTTTATATTTTTTTCTAGAAACCTTTTTTAAGGACCGGTACGACAGGAATACCACCTTGGTCTAAAAATATCGACTATACCTCACCACTACTTATTTTTTCCTTAACTGGCAAGGATAGATAAAGTTATCTATCAAACTGGTCCACTTAATTCTAAAGCTGAGTTTACGGAACCCTAACTTAATGCGTGTACAACACGAAATGGGCCAGTTTATTTTTTACTCGTTAAAAAATAATAACTAATAAAGAATGAGATAAATACAATTAAAATTTTAATTATCTACCAACTTATGCACACTTCATATCTATTTTATTTATTTGCATTATTTATGATATCAACATATGTTTGTCTATCAATGTTTTACAGGATTATTTCACCGAGGTATGCAGTTCAGTGGTTCGGCATTTGCTCCATGGGCCCTCGATGAAAAACCCCTTGAAAAGGCGCAATACATCGCTGGATTGGTGGGATGCCCCAACGTCACGACCTCAGAGATGATTAGCTGCTTAAAGAACGCATCTGCCGAAGATATAGTCAGCGCTCAGTTAAATTTGACAGTATGTTACTTCTGTTATTATATTTAAAAGTTAAAATTGTAGTTTTTTAGCCGTGTGGTTTCCGGCAGAGTAGAACAGAATAGACAGGTAACCTTATCTTCCTGGAATGTCGTAAAAGGCGACAAGAAAAAAAATAAGGGGTTTTATATCCCGACCTAAAAAACACAGGTGTGATAAGCATCAATATATGTGAACAGACTGAGTTTTACTGCGGTTACTAGGTACAAAGTAAGTGAAAAGTAAATAAAAAGTTAAACTAATAATTAAACGTTTTGAATACGTCACTTAGTTATCGATAAATAGGAGGGTAGCGCTGTACTAAATTTTTGGTGGTACCTACTGTTTCATTCATTAGCTGCAAGGGTTTATGGTACAGAAACGTTGTCTCTAACTGTTGGCCTCTTAAATAAGCTTACAGTCGCTCAGTGACCTATAGAAAAAGAAAGCTGTGCTTGGCATTTTTATACGCGATAAAATCTATAAAGAGAAATTCGTCGAATAACCAAAGTTACCGAAATAGCTCAAAAAGTTAGCAAGCTGTAGTGTCAATTGGGCCACATCGCTCGTCTAACCGATAATCGATGTGCAAGAAAGGTTCTCGAGTGGTGACCGAATTGAAAAACGCAGCGTGGGAAGGTCTCTAACTAGGGACGCGTTCGTTCTGTGATTAAGAGTTCCTACGATAGATACTTTTACACTTTTGATAACGCCAGTTTTGCCACCGACACCTATCGTTCGTGTAGCTTTGAAACATTGCTAACAAAATGTTTGGTTACAAAACCTGCAAAACGACCGGTTGACGTACACACACTACGATAAAACACACACACACTACCATAAACAATGAATGTGTTCGCAGTTTGACAGATTAACAAGAAAACCCAAACTCGAGACATGGGTCTAAAGTTTCATTTTTCGGTGGCAAAGTGACAAATATAACAAAAATATCGTAAACGAACGCGTGACAGTTTGTTACAGATGATACTAAAATTTTGATATTTTTGATAGCAATGCTAAACAACCGGATGACAGGTGACAAAATTAATGAAAATAATGATTTTGCATCCCAAAACGAAGAGCCGCATGAAGCCTACTTGCCATCACATCGTATACATATTTATTTATTTTCAACTAGCTGCTGCCCTCGACGTCGTCTGCGTGAACGCTATACTATGAAATCACTCTTTGTGAACAAACCATAGCGCGATCTAATTCGACGCCAGCGCCATCTAGTTAGCAAATAGGAAACATTTTTATATGGTGAAAAATTATTATAACACATCTAAGTTATGGCTTTGTTATGACGCTTTTTTAACATAAAATAAATGGCTATGTGTGAGTAGAATAATTAATTATTAAGAAGCAAGTCAAATATGCGTCGTTAGATTACACGTTGTTACAGAATGCGTTGAAGAAATAAAGGTTCACTGCTCGACATAAAGGACCCGACTTCTTAATATTATTCGTGCCAAATTTGAAGTAAATCCATGCAGTACTTTTTGAGTTTATCCCGAACATACATACAGACAAACAGACAAAAATTCTAAAAACTATATTTTTGGCTTCGGTATCGATTGTAGATTACACCCCAAGTATTCTTTTAAAAAAATATTCAATGTACAGTCTTGACTTTCCTACCATTTTATTATATGTATATAGATAATAATGTAAATAAAGATATATATATACGAATTTTCGATCAGGTCAGGTTAAATTTAAGGAACGTAAAGACATTATGAGCCTCTCAGTTGACCGAACTGCCGAGCTGTCCTGTATAGAAGTTGAGCATCTCATTGTTGCGAGTGTATACAAGCCGCCTTGTGCAATTTATGATAATTTTAAATTAGTTATGGAAGAAGTGCTGAATAAAACCAGCAATTAACAAATCATTGTTTGTGGAGACTTTAATATAAACATTTTAGAAAATAGCTCACTAAGCACCAAATTGCTTGCCTTATTTCGGTCTTTAATTTAAATAAGTTGTTTTGTGAACCAACCAGAATTGCTGTATATAGTGCCACTTGCATCGACAATATATTTACTGACATAAAACCAATTCAAAATCAATTATAAGCAATCTAGAGTCAGATAATTGTGGATAGTTAGTGGTTTTAGAAAGAAAGAATAGTATTACTAAAAAGGAAATTAAATTTATACCAATAAAAACTAAACGGGTTGAATCATTTAAATCTAACTTATTGCATAAACTTCCAGATTTGCTTTATAATCGCAACCCAAATGATATGTACAATACTGTTCTTGACACTATTACTACAGAGTATAATAAAATATTTACCGCAAAAAAGAAACTTATTTCCAGTCGCTTTAGTTTTAGTGAATGGGCTACTCCAGGTATTTATAAAAGTAGGCGTAAACTGTATGAGTTATAAAAAGAAAAAACATATAATAATAGCCAAATATTTAAAAGAAATACTCAAAAACCTTTAAAAAGGTCTGTCTTGTTGCAAAATCAATTCACCTCAAACATAAAGTAAAAAATTCAACAAATAAAATAAAAACTACATGGAACATGATAAACAATGAAACTGGTAAAGCTAGGAATTCTTGTTAGGACTTTGAGTTGATTGTAGATAATACTAGTTTTAAAACAAATTCTGAGGTAGCAGTTAGTTGCCTTTGAACATTTTTTTAGCAATATTCCATTCAAAACAACTGAACATCTAAACTCAAGTCCAATTTTAGCTGAAAAATTAATAAAAACTAGTGTTCCTGAATGTAAAGTTCCCTTTGTATTTTAAAACATTAGTCCTACGGATATCATAAATACATTTAAAACATTAGAAATAAAAAACACCACAGACCTTTGTGGACTTTCTGGAAAAACTATAAATTCAATAATTCATGTTATAGCACAACCTTTAGCCTTAATTTTTAATAGTTGTGTTGATAGTGGTGTCTTTCCTGATGACATGAAACTTAGCAAAGTTGTTCCTCTTTTTAAATCAGGTAGTTCAACAGATCCTAATAATTTTCGGCCTATTTCAATATTACCTGTGCTCAGTAAAGTTTTTAAAAAAATCATACTTTGTCAAATGTTAAACCATTTCTGTATTAATGACTACTACTTAGTAGTAAACAGTTTGACTTTATGAAAGGCCGTTCCACAACCGATGTAGGAGAAGCACTATTAAAAAATATATTTAACGCCTGGGAGGATTCGCATGATGCTCTTGGAGTGTTTTGTGATTTATCTAAGGCATTTGACTGTGTTCAACATGAAAATCTCATCAGGAAGCTACATCACTATGGTATTAGAGGCAAAGCTCGACCTTTTGACCTCCTATATGAGTAGGAGAGTACAAAAAATAGATGTCAACGGTGAAAGATCTCCGTGATCAGCAGTCACTATGGGAATCCCTTAGGGCTCAATTTTAGGTCTTTTTCTATTTCTTATTTACATTAATGATCTCCCATATCATGTAAAAAACCATGACATTGTCTTATTTGCTGATGACACCTCTTTGCTTTTTAAAGTTAAGAGACGACAGACATGTAATGATGAATTAAATAATGCCCTTTCTAAAATTGTAAATTGGTTTAACGCTAATAATTTGTTACTTAATGAAAATAAAAACCAAATGTGTTAAATTTACATTACCAAATGTTAGTCAGATACAGACATGAAAACACGGATAAAACGACGTTTTCTAAAAATGAAACCTAGCGAGATCGATTTGTCGTCCCCGAAAACCCCTGCATACTAAATTTCATGAAAATCGTTGGAGCCGTTTCCGAGATTCAGATATATACAAGAATTGTTCGTTTAAAGGTATTAGATAGATACAGATATAGTTTGCTATAGCAACTTTCTTTTGTAAGTTTAAGGGATTGCCGTAGAACTCCCACGTCAACAACTGAACTTAGGGCGGGCAGAGCCGCTGAAAAAAGTTTGTATTTGTACAAATATTTCAAAGTCATAACAGTTACATTAGAACTAAGCAAAGTTGCTTTGCTCAGTTCTGGATAATATCAAAACAAAAATCTGAACCAAAAACCAAACCCTTTGTAATTTTTCCAGTCATCAAAAGTGTACCTGTTTCCCGCTTTGGGGCCTGTTGTTGAAGCTGGAAGCGTGGAAAACCCCTTCATGGATAAAAACCCTTATCAGAAAGCTCTGTCTGGTGACATACAAAAACTACCTCTAGTGATGACCACTACTGCTATAGAAGGACTTTATCCATCTGCAGGTAAAAACTAACCTCCTGTGTTTAAGTATTATACAGTTAAATACCTCTTGTTTGAGAATTAAATAAAGATCGAAAGTACAATAGACAATATAAACATATCAAAAGTAAAAATGTTACTAATCTTTTTCAGCCTATCTTGCGCAAGATGGAATCTTAGAAGACCTGGAGACACGGTGGGATAATCTGACGAGTGAGATCTTTCATTATAAAGATACAATAAACAGCAGTATGTATAAAGAAACAGCGGACAAAATAAAACAATACTACCTCGGTGGGAAATCTGTGAGCCTAGAAACTTTCTACCAGTTGACGACGGTAAACTAATAATATTGTTATTTTTACTTTTACGTAGTATGTAAGAAATCTAAAATTAAAGCGTTAGACAGTACATGCCTGATGCTAGCTTAATACAAAAGAAAAAAGGGGACCAACTTAGACTCAGGAACACTAAAGAAAAATGTATGCGTGGTTACAGGCGGAGCCCTAGGGACGCTTGCAACATCAGAGGTATCACTCGCGCATAGAACAACATACCGGCCGTCTGTCCGTGTTAACAGTAATTTTACCCAAATATTATTAACACTACAGTGCTGCAATTTTGTACGCGTATAGATTATTATTTTTAATAAAATATAACTGATAAACAAGTCATACATAAAAAAAAATACAAACAAGCTTCCATTAGTTATCATTAAAGACTAAAGTACTTGTCAAATCAAATAAACCCAAACTCGATCGGGTGGCGTCGTTTCGTTACAGATGACCTATGGCCACCTTCCAGCTCATTCATCAGACCAGCTCTGTGACAGAATTATATTGCATTGTAATTCGATTTACGTGTGTCTGCAAAATTTCAAGTCAATCGAACACCGGGAAGTGTATCAAATTTTACTTACAGACACGAAACATGTATAACTCTAAATAAAAGCTTGTAAAAAAATATTATTATTATACTCTTTATTTATTTTTAATCTTAAATTAGGTTTTTTATACAATAAATATAGAAGAAAAATAAAAATACAAAATAATACAAATTTTGACACATTATAAAAAAAAACCTAACCTAGGGTAGCGCCGGCAGCGGGGCGGGGCCTAAGCTGCCGGTGGTTAGGGCGACAGAGAGAAAAACCTCCTAACTATCCGCGCAGTGTCCAGGAGTAACGCCTTCTGTATCTGTTCTTGACCCTGCCATCTAGCGAGAATTTCTTAAGGTGTTGGTCGAGACTCTTCGCTATAAGACCGTTCGCAGAAACGACTATCGGGACAATAATCGTCGAATCAACATCCCATATGGCGGTTACCTCGTGTGCCAGGTCAAGGTATTTGCTGGCTTTGTCCGTCTCGGTCTTCACAAGGTTCTCGTCATGGGGAATGGAGATTTGTCGACGACCACAACCAGAAATAATATGTCTGAGTACCTCTCCGGGACGGCGGCATGCCCGACAAATGTCGACCTTACCGTCCTGCAGGATATTATTATTTATTTATTTATTATTATTATTATTTCCTTAATAATGTTAAAAAGTGTTTAATTTAATTACGGATTAATCAATAATATATGAAGGTTTTTCTTTATTATTGAAGACCTCTCAGGGAGTATAGGCCATTTCTTTTTACTTTTTCCTGTCTTGAGCTGTTGTAGAGCACTACCTCACCGCTCCGCTTATGAGGCGTGCAATTATAATTTTGATGTTCTAAAACAAATAGTTAATTTTATATTTTATTCTTTAGGCTTTAGGTGACAGAAATTTTGTGAACGACGTTGGCAAGCAGGCGGAATTATATGCATCGATATCTGAGCAGCCACTTTGGATGGGGAGATATTCATATCGTGGGAACTACAGCTTTACGGATCTCTTGTCAAACTCTACAAGAAACCTCGGTAGGTTTAATTTAATAGTTACTATAATGTCTGTCCGTATGTCAAGGCTAAGGCAGTTTTAGTTTAAAGGAAACTTGAAACTTACGTAGTATTTGTGTGGAATTTTAACTTAAAACGGAATAATATTTAAATAAAATTTGAGGGGTTGCGGCTCCCATACCTACACTCAGTTATGTTATGTATATGTATTAAGTAGAATGCTCCTCTATTAGAAAAGCCTAGATGACATGTCAAAAGAAAAGGTAATCTGGACAAAAAATATGCATGACCTGGTATATTTGCCGGTCACATGTTATATCAAAGTCCTATGTTTAGTAGTAGATACAGACAGGCCCACAAGGATGCGAAGGCGTTGCGAATAAGGCGAGAGTTCTTCTGCCAAGGAATACCCTAACGCCGTCACCCCACGCGTCGGCCAACCGGTGAACAAGGAATTTCTGTCTTTGCAAAATTGATGCCTAATGCCTCTTCCATACATACGTGAAGAAGCTTTGACTACTTGAGCTTAAATTAAAGTCCAAAGTTATGTCGGTAAAAGCGCAGTTTGAGCAACTTCTCACCTGCGTTACGAAACTCTAACTACTTGTCGCATTTAAACAAAACGCTGATTTAAAATGGCAAATGATTTTCAGAACTATAACTTTATCATGCCTTATTAAAAAGACGTAACATTGATTTTATTTCATTGTTTCATATCCCTGGTATTGTAGAATCTCCAACAGCATTTCATCCTCTGATCTTTGTGGAAGGTTACTTCACACAACGCTTAACGACGAGATACAGTTGTTTCTAGGAGAAAGCTCGATACTATTAAGTGTCGACTCAACTTTTTTGATGTGTATAAAGAACCGCCAGGGAGCTTATCGCGGATAGTTAAATACAATAGACTCGTGACTTCGAGAATAAAATGTTACCTAATACTTTTACAGGTCTATAGATAGAGGTAAGTAGGCTTGTATTCAGTTTTCTCTTGAATGCTGGAGTCTGGTATGCTTGTGACTCTTTGTAATAAGCTCTTAGTCCAGATATCGTTGTGAATAATGTAACGTCTATTGCCACGCAACCAAAGAACACTGACGCAGCTCGATAGTTCGCAACGCTTAATAATAATGCGTTCGGACACCTATGTTTATTGCGATTACAGACGAAGCTTCGGGGCAATAGACGCAGATAGAATAAGGCGTAAGAACCATGATTGTGTGCCTCTTGAATTGTTGCCTACGAATTACATAAGAGTAAAAATCAATACAGGTATTTAATTCTTCTAAAATTCTTTTTTTATTTTTTCAGGATGTGCTCATTTTGATGATTTCATTCACATTTTTAGAATCTTTAACCTAGACTCTAATACAACTGGAGACCGGGCTATGAACGACATCCTCGTACAGTTGGTTGTCAGTTTTGCTACAAACGGGTGAGAACTGATCAATTGTGATTTATATTTATATCGCAGCCTAGTCGGTAGTGTGGCCGACTGCTGTGCAAAAGGTTGGGGGTTCGATTCCTGCACAGGACAAACATTTATGTAATAAACATTTATGTTTGTCTTGAGTCTGGGTGTAATTATGTATGATACGTATGTATTTACAAAAAAAAGTAATATATGTATTAGTATCCGTTGTCTGGTATCCATAACAAAAGCTTTGCTTACTTTGGGGCCAGACGGCGCTGTGTGTAATGTCCAAAAAATTTGGAAAATTCAAAAGTGCACGCCTCATAGCGGTCATTCACATTTAAAAAATATACTATGAAATAAAAAAAAAAATATATATATAGATTTACAGTATACAGTGGTATATTAGTTTTTTATAAATTATAATTAAACGACAGTACTTAGAACGCTAATATTAACTAGGAATCAGCACAGTGTAATACTTTATATATTAAAAACAAAAGTATTCCGGTAAGATGAATTTTTCGACCAATTTCTCTGCCACATACATGGTCACATAAACACAGACTCACGGACGTCCAAGAATGATTAGTTTTAATGTTATTATTTATTATATTAAACAAATTAATTGTTTATAAAATGTACCATATGTGCTAGACAGATTATTTAACTTCATATTAGTGCACTCATATTATCCTGTAAGTGTTATATTAAAAAAAAAACGTCATTTAAGTTTCGAAAGACTGGGTTTTTTGACATTTTGAGAGTAGAGCACTACCTCACCGCTCCGCTTATGAGGCGTGCAATATATTTATATTTATTTATATTACCACATGTTAATAAATATTTTTGTACATAACACACAGCGCCATCTGTCCCCAAAGTAAGCAAAGCTTGTGTTATAGATACCAGAGAACGGATACAAATACATATATTACTTTCTTATGTAAAAAAAAAACAAATAATTATGTACACATAATTGCACCCACACTCAAGACTATCACAAATGTTTATCAGATAAATGTTTGTGAAGTGCGGGAATCGAACCCACACCCTCTGCCTGCACAGCAGCCGGCCACACTACCAACTAGACTGCGAGGGAGTCAATCTAACTCGACAGTTGGTGATGGCCGAAGGGTTTTAGTTACCTTGTGTCCTGAGTGGCGGACGTTCGAGCCCGGCGTATACCAATAAGTATTTTTTTTTCTTTCTCAAGTACATTGATTATTCACACATCTGGCTTTGCTGAAGGAAAATGAGGAAACCTACATACGTAAAAAAAATTACGTTTGTAAATCGACAATCCGCACTGGGCCCGCGTGGACTATGGCCCGAATCACCATCACACAGCACCCACATTATGACGCGGAGGAAAGCCTCTTTTCACCAACCACTTTTGAGCACATTTGAGGTTTGCCAGTTTTTCACGAACTATATGAAGAAAGTCAAAATTGGACGGAGAATATAAAGGGATTATTTTGAAAACCGATTCATGAAGAAATTATTTTTTTCTTTGTTAGGTATAGCTATATGATATTGACTTAATAATTTTGAGTAAACACATCGAGTTGGATATCATATAAATGCCTTGTTTGTTTTTTCATACATTTTGGAAAATAATAAAAAAACACAATAAAAATTAGTTCGGCAGCAAGCAATCTAAGTCATGACGTGGCGTATCGTTTGATAAGGTCACGAGAGCAATCTAGTTTACTGATTCTTGAGATATCGAGGAGCAAACAAGCTTACATACAAACATACACACACACACACATATACACTCACACACCCACAGAAATATTACTTTAAAAATGATGGAAAACCGGTCTCAAAACTTAAAGAAAACGCAAATTTAGCGATTTAGATTTACGGAACTATTATAATAAAATAACTTCTCCCTAGAGAAATTAAAAATTATGAGTTCAGAAGAGGTGCATACAAAGAATACATTTTTTTTTTGCTTTTGCTCTATTCTGAAAACGGAATGACATTCAAGCTTCATACTTATAGTTATTGTTATTGTGACACTACAACGCGCCAAAAAAGCAACAAATACGTCAAGTGTACCAGTTTTGCTAAACCGACTGATGGTAAGCGGCCACCGTAGCCTTTGGACGCTTGCAACATCCCCCAAACTGTAGTCCTTAGAGAAAATCATGGCAGGGTTTCTTGTTCTTAGCGTTCGCGGGAGGAAGTTTCTCTGTAACTGCACTGAACGCGACCATTTTGGTTCTAAAGTGTGCGAATGAATTCCCTGCCGATGGCGAGCGGTGCGATGGTAGAAATGGATGGCATCATTTTGATCAATTCCTCAACACACATCCCATTGTACAAGCGGTAGAACACACACAGGAAGGGAAAGGCTTTCCTCAGACTTTAGGGCTCGATACGGCAAGTGAGTTTGGGATCGTCGACAATTCTCACTAACTAAGTCAAAAGACAAAGCTGGTATCCGGGTGCACTCACCCAGAGATGGCAGCAGTACTGCATATAGGGCCGAACTTGCGACTTGTTAAGCAGTAACATTTGCTACAACGCTTCGCTCTGTTGAGTACACCAAGTTTTTTGGACGCCAGTTTTACCTTGTCCTGCAAATTATCTCGGGCACCGAACATAGCTTGAGATGTTAACACCAAGGATCCCTTCCGATCTTGGAGATGGAAAGGGGAGTGTTCTGGAATTGTGGGACCGCAGTAAATAAGGTTTTCTTACAATGAACGCGCAGACTTGTGTCTTTGTAGGATTGAATCGGACCAGGTTTTCCCGTCCCCAGTCACAGACCTTAGACAGCGTGGTCTCGATTTGAGACATAAGTTTTCTGCGCTTTTTATCCACAACGGAACAATGTATGTTTTGCACGACCCGTGTAATAGCGTCTCCAGTACTGTCGTCTGCATAGCAATGTATGTTGCTGATGTCCATCATGTCATTAATATGTAGCAGAAACAGCGTACACCACCAGCATAATAGTCCATGCCATCAGAGCAACTACCGTCAACTAAAGCTCGTATGCGTCTCCTGGACAAAAAGCTAGCCACCCATTTGCACAAACCCTCGGGCACTTCGTAAGATGGCAACTTCGATAGAAGACCCCGGTGCCAGACCTGATCGAACGCCTTCTCTATGTCCAGCCTACATGCCTATTCCTCCCCCTGACTTTCAATGGCTAGTGCCCGTCGGTGAGTGAGATACACTAGAAGGCACCAGCCGAGCGACTATGGCGAAATCTCACTTATAAAAATTTATTCCAAATGCTCATATTTTTACAAAGTCATGATTGCTTGTTATTGTTTAGTAGGCATTAAATCTAATTTTTTACAACTCTTAGTTTGCGACATGCTTGCTCTTGGCCAGTTTTTTATAACCTAGTTTAATCTAACGAAAAAAATCTGTCGAAATTCAAAGTTTTAGATGTGGAACCCAGAACGCTAGTATGACTCGCACTAACGAATTGTTGTTCATTTTTTGCAGAATTCCAACGCTACCTGACGTTACTGAGTGGTCACCAATCACACCAAACTCTTCGGTATTTAACGTTTTAGAAATTATTTCTCCGACAGAATTTGAATTCTCAAATTTATCAACTAGCGAATTCGGTAACAAGACATTCTGGAACAGTCTCGGATTTAAAGAGAATGAAAATGTATGAGGGTGAACACTTCAATATCATTTACACTAAAAACGATATAAATAAAGTAGTATACTTTAATATTTCGTTAAGGCTATCTATATGATATTATTATATAATACATAAATGTGCATTTTTGCTATGATTAATAATTTTTTTACACGTTGTTTTTATTTACTATTTCTAAACCGACCCTTATTTACACTAGAAGCATAGGAGATTATTGCAAAAATATCTGGGAAAAAATGTAAGGAAGTACATCCTGATTCTCGAAACCAAATAACACACTGAAAAGTGAATAATATAATAAACCCTTTAGCCCTACTAACTAAGCTCCTAAACGAATGCTAGCAACTAATTTTCCGTCGGTACATTTCACTAATTAATCGAATTTGTGTTATTGCTCTTAAGTAATGTAATAATATTAGTTCATTATTCGTTTAGCGCCGACAAATTACTAACCTTCTTTTAAAAGCTTAGTAAGACTAAAAGGGTTTATTTAATTTTCGCTTTTCTGTTCTTTTTCTACTGTTTAATGTTTTGGTTTGGTTTTTTGGGGCTCATGGGTGGGCATTGTAAAAACTACTACGTGCTTAAGAATTATGAAAAATCGAATAGACAATTTTTATTTTACATTTCAAGTTTAAACAAACACTTATTTAACAATTAAAAAGGAAAATCTATAAGATTAATTCATTGATTTAAAAGACAATAACTGTATTATATACTAGCTTCCGCCAGCGGCTTCGCCCGCCCTAAATTTCGTTATCGGCCTAGGTTCTTTCTTTCCTTTCGTTACATTCGTGTCTGTGAAACCATGGAAATTCAAGTACAATATTTCAACCCAATCGGTCAAGCCGTTTAGTAGTTGCCATACCGACAGCAGCGCCACCTACCGGGTCTAATTGTATTTTAAAATCATCCAGGAAACTATCGAAATACCCATATAAAATTTCCACCCAATCGGTTCAGCTGTTTAGAAGTTATGCGAAAAAGATAAGTACGGAAGGACAATTCTTAATACCCGTTGTCCTATTACCCATTTTCTCGTAGGAATAAAGCATTTTCTTGCGGTAGAAAGTAGCCTATGTTCATCAGGGATAATGTCGGCTTATAATGATCAAAGAATTTTTCAAATCGGGCCAGTAGTTTTGGAGCCTATTCAATACAAACAAACAAACGAACAATCAAATCTTTCCTCTTTATAATATTAGTATAGACATGAGGGTTCTGATGCTAAAGTTGGACACCAGTTCAGAAAATGCTGCAACACTGATTTTCAACGGAGCTCAAGCTGAGAGCAGCCCTTGTGCAGTGAAATGGTCGTGGTGCCATTATATTTCGTAATCAAAATAAAAATGTATTTATGTTTATCTTGTTAATGAGTTAATGTTTATACGTAAATAGATGTATCTGCGGCGATACATCATGAGTACAGAAGCTACACCGAGCATAAGTGCGTCACGTGGACGACGATACTAGGGACACCTACTAATTGATAGTGGCGCGCTTAACAGGGTCTTGGTGCTGTGAACAAGTGAAAGAAAACTGTTGATAACCTTTGTTAGCTATAGTGAAACAGTGGTAAATATGATTTTAAATGAACCATGTGTACCTAAGTGACAATTGTTTTAATTATTACCCCAATTGAGGCAGTGTTCCCAGGTTGCCCGACACCCAATGAACGCCCAAGTAATCCCCTGACTCTGGCCTTACATCGGTTGCGCCTTCATCAGAAGTGGGATTTCTTCGGGCAACCGAAAACATGGGTTTTATTAAATTTTGATTTCAAAATGCGAGGGTAGTTTTTGTTCACTGAGCGCTAATAGATAGACAAGGGATGGTGTTCAATTGAAACATTTCAACAATTGTTATCTACAGCAAGAACTTTTCGTTAGCCTTTTAGTATTTTAGGCGAACGATGCCAAAAGAAAGAAGCAAACCCTCGAATACCTTAATGCTATATGTGTGGTACACCTGGCTACAACCAAGCGGGATTTCGTTAGAAGTCAAAGTTTATAAATGAATTATACATGAAAGTTACTTTTTTAGGGTTCCATAGCCAGCAAAAAACGGAACCCTTATGGATTCGTCATGTCTGTCTTCTGTCTGTCCGACCTTATGTCACAGCCACTTTTTCCCGAAACTATAAGAACTATGCTGTTGAAACTTGGTAAGTAGATGTATTCTGTGAACCGCATTAAGATTTTCACACAAAAAAAGAAAAAAAAAACAATTAAGTCCGACTCTTACTTGGCCGATTTTTTAATAATACTCTAATATCAATTTATGACACGCATGCACCTATTAAAACAGTTAGGATCAGGAAGCAGCCCGCAACCCTGAATGATTGAAGACATTCGCAAAGCCATGGCTAACCTCTGGTAACTAAAATAAATTCTAGAAATCACCTAAAAAGTGTCGTGTGAAAGTGCTACCTTTCTAAATGTTATGTTTGTGTTTGTGTATTTATTATATTCGTAAACTAATTCTGTAATGATTAAACAATAGATAAAAAATATAATTTGGTAGGTAGCTATCTGTAATCTGTTTTTAATTTTTATTGTGTACAAATTTAAAAATGATATAATTTAGGTCTAAGATTATAAGAAAACAAAAACAAGAATATTAAGCTATCGTTAAAATGTAATTAGAATAGTTATTTTTAAAGTGACTTAAATTTCATGATGTGTATCAATAAAAAATATTATGTCCAGGTTTTATATTATAAAAAAAGGAAATAAATTTTAGCAATAAAAAAAATATATAATAGGTATCTTTGGTTAGTTTTTAAATTTGTACTGTGTATTAGTTTAATAATATTTAGCTATAATATAAAATGTACGTGGAATCAAAGTTTAAATTTATGTTTTAAAAATAACGATAAATTTAGGATTCATACAACTTTTCTAGATATAGACTAGCTGACCCGTCGAACGTTGTTTCTTTTTTTAAAACCACTGCCGCACCAACCTATTGTGAAAAGGGTTTACTGATTCAGAAACCTTCCCTGGCTTGTGCATAACAACTTACCAACATTTCATTACAATCGGTTTAACCTTATTGTGCGAGGCCAGGACTTGCGCTTGGCCTGTCTGACTCGCACTTAACCCTTTTAAGTGTTCCGTACCTCGAAAGGAAAAAACGGAACGGGACGAAACGGAAAAACTCAGTAAGAGTTAAAGTAAAGATTAAATTTTTTCTCTGAAAATGTTTATTTGAAGGATTAAAATATAGCAATATATATAAATAGATCAAGGGAGGGTTTTTGGGAGGATTGATCACGAAAAGACGTGATTGGGAAGTATTTTTTAAAGTAATAAAATGGTGAAAAAAAATTGAGAGAAGACAGAGAGCCAAGTTAGAACGGAGATATTTATGTGACTTACTTAATTTTATTAATAGTTGGTAGCCTAATCTACAAAGCAACCAGGTACCAACTTATTTTTATTTTAAGTTTTAATTGAACAACACGTTATTCAAAGGATTCTGTTAACTGTGATTTCCCGTTATATCGCCAACGGATATTGCTATGCTATTTGTTAGATTTGCAAGGGAAACAAGTTATAACAATTATTTTACGGACGATACAATAGTAGGCGTTTCATGAGCGTCACGTCCTTTATCTAAATTGAACGATCTGGACTGAAATCAAATTCAACTTAGTTAAGAAATCTGAATTTCTTGTATGCATATAGAAATTACAAAAATTAGGAACTAATAACGCAAAAGGAGAACTAAAGCTATTAACAGATTAAAAATGCATATCTAAACAAATCACTTGTTACATTACCCCCTTTCTCGTGATAATTCGGTAAGATGTATTTTCCGGGCTGTTAATATAGTATTGTAAAAGACAGAACCGATCCCTAAAAGCTTACATCAAGTACGCATCTTATACACTAACCTCATCACTCATACTAACCCAACTTAACACGCTAACCTCATATACTTCCTATTCACACATCCTCAAACTAGGGGCTTAACCGCTAAGGAACCTCATGACCGATCTGTAAGGGACGTGATGTTAATTGTTGTATCTTGGCCAAATGCCATATTACAACTAGGAATACGCTTTGAAGGTCACGTGCTTGAGATCGCTCGAAACTGCTTCTATAGGTTAAAGGTATTATACGGAGTACGTGGCTTTCTCAGTGAGGACCTACGCATAAGACTCTGTGACTCGTTAATCCTAAATAAGATAGGTTATGCCGATGTTGTTTATGGCCCCCGGTTGCTGGCAAAAACTTCACGGGTAGTCCAACGAGTACAAAATGCGTGTGCTAGGTTCGATTTTTATATCCCTCCACGTAGTCACGTGAGCCCATATTTAAATAACGCAGATATGCTCAACATGAATTCTCGTAGGGAATTGCACCTGGCGACACTTATGTTTGGCGTAGTAAAATTCGGTAAACCAGAATACCTAAATATAAAATTTATTTGACGTAGAGAAGACAACGTGCGGAGTATGAGAACCATTGACAGCGTATTAAAAATACCTCAGCACCGCACGACCGCTTTTCGAGGCAGTTTTAGATACTCGGCCACCAAGTGTTGGAACAATATACCTCCACCTATTCGCAATCTGAATAATTTAAAAACTTTTAAGTCAAAATTAAAAAGATATTTTTTGGAATTTCAAAAACAGATTTTAATTTGCAGTGGCCAAAATCAACTCTCAAATATAATTCTTGCCAAGTTATAGTAAGGTAATGATTTATATGTGTATATTTATATATATACGTATATATATATATATATAGATATATATATATATATATATATGTATATATATATATATATATATATATATATATATATATATATATATATATATATATGTATGTGTAAATGTATTTATATGCATGTATGTATGGATATATTTATCTTATATGTGTGCTCATATTTTTTAATTTATCTTTTATATTTATATGCAATTAGTTTTCATTATAAGTAAGTATAATTATATATTAAACAATACACACGACTACAAGTCTCGCGGATACACCTCCACCATGGGCGTCGCTGAAAATCAGCGCTGTAACACTCGTGTTGCAGCATATGCTGAGTCGATGTCCAATTTTGGCATCATAGCACAATATTCTGTATAGTCCTGTTTTTATATTTATTATTTATTATTTAGTATGTTTTAAATTGTTTGTATTTTTGTGTTTTGTTTTGTATTGTGTGTGTTTTCTGGTACCAAATAAATGTCTGTCTATGTCTATGATACATGGCTTATTTATTGAGTTATCCTACCGCTCAAATTCCTGGACATGGGCTTCTTTAAGGAGCACTCCGCTCCATATTTTGGACATAAGCCTATTTTGTAAGTTGTCTTACTGCTCAATAATAAAACCGCGCTGTATTAACAACCTCTGTACAAAACAATGGGACTTAAATTTCTGAAACTCAACTTAACACTTAAGGAAAAACAATAAGTTACCTAACCTTACTAACCCTAAAGATAAATGTGAACACGTCCAATAGATCCCGGAGGTGAAAGCTAATAGTAAAAAAGCGAGAGTCATTTCAACTTACCCTTAATTCCTATCCTAATAAACTACACAAAAACTAAAGTTTTCCTCATTGAAGTAAAATATTTAAATAGATAATCTTTCTATATCCTAAGATAAAATGTGAGCTTTTTGCCATTATATTTATTTTCATTCAATTATATATATTATGGTATTATAGGTTCTAAAGTGTGAGAATGAATTTCCTCGCCGTGGGCATCATTCAGAACAGTTTCTTAGAACACATCCCACATCAATTCTGTCAAAATTACATACATAGAACGGGCCGAATCGATAACCTCCTTTTTTTGAAGTCGGTTAAAAAAAATCAGGTTTTTTTTTGTCAATTCTCAGTTTTATTTTTCTGAGTTCAGTAAATTTTTACACAATTTTCCTGAACTAATACGTGCGTGTGTTCTCTTGTTTCTTCTAAATATTAATTGCTTTATAGTAATTACCTTCAGGCTTCTTTATCAGACTCTAGATATCATTTAAGATCAAAGTGCTTGTCACGACAAACCGAATGAGTCCAAAGTCGATAGGGTTGCGTTATTACAGTGCCTGTAGTTTAAACTTCCAGCTTCATTATCAGAATCGCTGGTTATCATCTAAGACAAGAGTGCTGTTCACAATAAATAAAACGAGCCCAAACTCGATAGGCTCCTGCAGCTACCTTCGGGCTTCATAATCAGACCCTGGATTATCTAAGATCAGAGTACTTGTCAAGACAAAGACAGAGTTCCTATAGCCACCTTTCGGCTTCGTCATCAGATCAATTCTTAAACCTATTTCTAAACTTAAGTGAAATTTCATCTTTGACTGTATTGTACCTTACCGGTGAAAAAGACTATTTAATAAATAGTAAAATTGACATTCAAAAGTTCCGGTTTAAGGTCTACTTAAATAATCATAGTCTGAATATTAACGTGATTTGAAAATCATTATGTATCTTTGTGGATTTTCATAAAGAAACTCTTATAGATTTTCATCTATACAGATTGCCATTTTTTTCACACGAAAAACGAATGACTGTACCAAACTTGGCCCTTTTTTCACATTATACGTTTTCGCAATCTATTATTTTATTGAATGTTTCGTGGAAAGGCAGGATTTTTATAAGAAGGTATTTTTATGCACAGTTTTTGTAATTCACGTTAACTACCTAAGTCTCTAGTCTTTTTCTCTTCATTTACCAAGTTGAAGTGGTTCAATACTTCAGTTTGGTTGGATGTACTATTCAACAGTTCACTCTCATAGAACAAAATTTATTTATATTTAAAGTGAAAACTTTAAATTAAATCTTTAAATTTGGGTAAGGGTAAAAAATGGTCACGTGTGGAAAATTCAAAGAAAATTCGTAAGATGGAACTCGCGTCAGATTTATTTACATTAGGTTAGTTTTTGTGATGGGTAAAAAATGATAAACTCGCGACTCATGGTCAGACTGATGGTCAGACGGAAACCATAGTGCCACGCCATGAAAATTCGCAAGATGGAAACCATAATGCCACGCCTATTATAATTTTGAAGTGAAAACGTCTTTAGCGGCGTTGTGAACTTTTTTTGTAATGGGTAAAAAATGTTAAACTCTATAGGACGAATAAAAAGTAAGAGGAAATTGGGTTGATGAATAGATGAAAGTACAGATTACAAATTTTAAAATGTTATATCCAAGTTGTATGTTTTTGAAGTAAATACTTCAAAAAAGGACAATTCACAGAATTAGGTAAGTTCTTTAATTTTAGTATATGGCGATTATGAGTAGCACAGAGAGGTTGGGTATGGGATTTTAATTTTATGACAGATTGAGATGTCAAATATACTACGTCAAAAAAAAACGAGTTGCGCTCCGGGAGTGCCGGCAGAAGTGAAAACCTTTACACACGATTCGCGCTTAACACTCAAATATGTCACAAGACATGTCTTTGACATTATCAAGAAATAATAATGTTTGTTTATTTACTTTTTTGACGTAGTATATTTGACATCGCAATCTGTCATAGAATTAAAATTCCATATCCAACCTCCCTGTACTACTCATAATCGCGAATACTAAAAAAAAAAATTATAATAGGCGTGGCATTACGGTTTCCGTCTTACGAATTTCCACGATTAGGACACGTGACCTGACGCGAGTTTATCATTTTTTACCCATACCAAAAAAGTGCACAACGCCGCTAAAGAAGTTTTCACTTCAAAAAGTAAATAAACAAACATTATTATCTATACATATAATAAAATGGTAGGAAAGTCAAAACTGTACATTGAATATTTTTTTTAAATAATACTTGGGGTGTGATCTACAATCGATACCGAAGCCAAATATATAGTTTATAGAATTTTTGTCTGTTTGTCTGTATGTATGTTCGGGATAAACTCAAAATGTACTGCATGGATTTACTTCAAATTTCGAACGAATATTATTAAGAAGTCGGGTCAACATAAAGGCTACATATTGTCACGCTATGACCTACGGGGAACGAGCAGTGAACCTTTATTTCTGCAACGCATTCTGTAACAACGTGTAATCTAATTTCATGTTGCATATAAACTTAAGTGAGATGTGGAACTAGCTAGATTTGTTTCACTCACACACAGCCATTTATTAACCGACTTCAAAAAAAGGAGGAGATTCTCAATTCACCGGAATCTTTTTTTTTATGTATGTTACCCGATTTCTCGAAGACGCCTATACCGATTCGAGAAATTCTTTTTTTATTTAAAAGTTTATACTTTCCAGGTGGTCCTATATTATTATGATGAATTTAAAACTAAAAGTTTTGTAGAAAAAAAAATTTTATGTCAAGTTTCCCCCACCGCTACCAGCGAAAGTATAGTATAGTGAAATTTCACTTTTTCAAGTTTTATAACTTGGTCTACTATTACTCGTTAGCCTGTAAATTGTACTTACCCGTGATAGTTTTTCTTTTAATTTTTTTTTACTTTTCCATATACTATACTTTCGCTGGTAGTGGTGGGGGATACATGACATTTAAATTTTTTTTTCCACAAAAGTTTTAGTTTTAAATTCACCATAATAAAAGTTACTTATATGAAGTAAGTACTGCAGCGTGCGGGGGCGTAAAGAAGCTGCTTCTACCTATTTCTTATTAGGTATCGGGATCTCTGCTAATAAAAAGACGACATCGGGAGTTCTTTTATGTATTCAGATGTTCTTTTCAATCGCCACAAGAGTATAAATCCTTTAGACTCATCTACTACCTAGGAGATTTATTATACAATTTTAAACTTATCTGCAGTACGTCTTCTTTCATTAGGCCATTCTTAAATAGGCCTCGGGTCGTCGTGTCGGTACATTGGGTAATATCTACATTTAATCGCAATGGTGGCGATGCTTAGTGCATTTTGGATACTGAAGTATCTTATCCTAAGTCTACTGGCAATATTAGGCCATTCTACAAATTCTAGGTCTCCCTGATAGAGACAGGAATCGACCCTCCAAATTTATATAGACTTGTCCGATCTATAATTTTCACTGGAATCTCAATCAATGTAAAAATAATGACAAACTCTAAATTCCAATTGTTTTTATTTAAAAACGCACTAACACCATCTATTATATTTTCATAAAACCACTACGAAGTATTTGCTGCGTGAAAAACGTTCGCTAGCATATTTACTTCCTTTACACTTAACAAGAGGTCGTAACCTCTACAGTACATCTTATAAAATATATAAAATAATTATAAAAAAAAATTATAACTTTCTAAAGACTATTTTTCTTAAATTGATAACAATAGTAACGTTCAAATGACGCTATGGATTAGCCGGCGCGCTTGGCACAACATCGAATCGAGCGTGTGACAGGCAGCTGCGCTCATATTTAATGGCACAGAAGCCTTCGCGCGCGAGTCCGACTCGCACTTGGCCGATTTTATTTTTTTGGCCGAAAGTGTAGTCGGTAATGCAAGTGTCAAACGTTTAAAACAAATAATTTTTAGGATGCCCTAACCAAAGGCCAAAAACGGAACCCTGTTTTGTCATGTCCAACTGATCGACCAGTTTTACAGAGGATGAATTTTGTGTGAACCGACATACAGATGTGTAATGCAATCTGGTAAAATATCTTTCTTAGCTCTACATACCTACATACTAAATGATGAAAATAATAAGTTAAAAATGTGTGGCCTTACAAATTTTTGACCACGTGCTCTAGGAATATGAAAAAAACGTGCGAATTGGATACACGCACCGAGGGATCCGTACCTACCACCATGTAATCTACAAACACAAAGTAAAATATTTTTATATTTGAGTTGATTGAATGTAAGGTAAATTGCGGTTTACGATTTATGACGTATTAAAAAAAACTACTTACTAGATCTCGTTCAAACCAATTTCGGTGGAAGTTTGCATGGTAATGTGCATCATGTATTTTTTTTAGTTTTATCATTCTCTTATTTTAGAAGTTACAGGGGGGGGATACACATTTTACCATTTTGGAAGTGTCTCTCGCGCAAACTATTCAGTTTAGAAAAAAAAATGATGTTATGTTATGATATTAGAAACCTCAATATCATTTTTGACCTATAGACAAGACCTATCTATATATAGCCCACACGTATGGGTTTGATAAATAAATTTTTTTGAGTTTCAGTTCTGAGTATGGGGAACCCCAAAAATTATTGTTTTTTTTTCTATTTTTGTGTAAAAATCTTAATGCGTTTCACAGGATACATCTACTTACCAAGTTTAAACAGTATAGTTCTTATAGTTTCGGAAAAAAGTGGCTGTGACATACGGACGAACGGACAGACAGACAGACAGACATGACGAATCTATAAGGGTTCTGTTTTTTGCCATTTAGCTACGGAACCCTAAAAATCACAATAAGTGCTGTATGAATTCTTTCCACGATTATTGTTTTGACTGATATCGTTCCATAATAAGTTTTTAAAATTTATAGATATCCGCATTATATATTATGATTTATTATTTTCGATGAAGGGCACTTGTTTGAATACTTATCACGCAAAAAGTATTTGGATACTAATAAATTAAATAAAAAATCAGTTTTCCTCTTAATCAAGGTGTACCTAAATACTCAAATTATTTTAAATTAACGTACACATGATTTTTAAGGCAAAATTGGTACGCGCAAAATCTCGTGCAAACTGTCATAGCCCCACGTCCGCTCGGTTTAGCCTAGTAGGTGAGAATAAAGGATAGTACAAACTGATATTGATATTATAGTAACCACAATCCTGATCATAAGGTACATTTCTCTGTGACACAAAATTGTGTCTAAGAGCAGTAAATCTGAAGTATTTAACGTAAATCATAAATAATACAAGTTTGTATAAAAATCTGTTACAGTAACTTAGTAGCTCTATGATTACTTTGCATTTTATATTACAAACCATGTTTTTACCGTCAGCATATAGGGAGTTTTGGGAATAATTGTTTATTTATAAAGCAAAGTTTTTACAGATATCTAAAAATAAAACATTAACTGTATTTTATTAGAGTGTGTAAAGATATGTTATTTTTTACAAGTTTAAAACTTGAAACAAGGTTGTGGAATTAATTTTATAGAGGAGCGGAAAACTACACATTTTGCCTACGGGGCAGCCTTATGACAGTTGATGACATCATCTTACTTGCCATTCTAAAGAAAAAAACAATTCTCACCCGCTACTTTAAATCGGTTCTTCTATTATGTTCGAGGCCGCCAACATTCGGTACGTTGTGATCAGTTAATCTCTTACTCGTGTGACCTGGTTTTCGGCGTGCCTCAAGGTGGAATATTATCTATTCTGTTTTGTTATAGAGACAGGTAAAAACTATACCCAAATTAATGTTAAAAAAGGTGATTACTTACCTCAATTTGTAACTTTGTTGCACCTACATGGACCATGTATGTATGTCCTAATGTCTTATAAGGGGACCTAAATTACAAAAAAATTAATGAATATCAGGCGATCTTAGAATTTTGACAGGATCGTAGTTTATATAAACAAAAGTAAAAATGGTAGATTTGCGAACTAGCTATGTACTTTCCTTGGTCCAAAAATTCTTAATGTAACAGGCACATACACTTATTTACAAAGAAATGTTTATTAAAATTTAAGAGAGGTAGGGCACAGCGAGTATTTGCTCAAATAAGCTGCCTAAACAATTAAAGCGGGGCATGGCGAGTACTTGCTCGGATTAGCAGCCCGAACTGGGGAAGTACCTTACAGCAGAAAACCGCGGCCGCGGTAGAGTTGTGTTCCTGGCAATAAGCCAGGTTGCCAGAGCTCCTGAGAATTGGCTGCGCGGACAGCGGTAGACCGGCGGTACTTGTTGCCGTCATTGCTTGGCGTAGACGCGGCGTGTGGTCAGGAAAACCTGGTGGAACAGCTGGCCGCCCGCAGGTTAAACGGGTTACTGAATCCAGGGATCACCTAATCTCCACCCTAGAAGGCTGAACGGCTAACCTGTGTAAAGACTCTGAAGTAGTAGTCGTGCCGGAGAAGGTGACTGGGGTGGTCATTGCTACTACAACATATAACGACCGTATTCTCTGTTCTAAGCTTTAAAAGTTCTAGTACCGCACCATTTTGTCCTCTAAGCTGTCTGTACTGTGAACCCTCATATCTAGTCATCTTTCTATTCAAAAATAAATGACCTGAAAAATTAAAAGAAAAAGAGTTTTTAAAAAGAGTCTTTCCACATATAATGCGGATTTTTTAACATTCACGCAAATCTTCACGCAGTTCACCACCGTCTAGAGACTGCGCAGCCGACCATTATTGTTCGCAGATATCCTGCGCTGCATCAAACATCACACCTACATTATCCTGGCTTCAAACTCGAGCACAACTTTGTGAATCATGCATGTGTATGTATGTTCGTCCGGGAGGATATCTGCTGTCGCCGCTTTCATAGCATTAGATCTGTGGATATTGTGGGTGCGAGTAGATCACGGCGGCCACACTGCGATCTGTGCACGCCTATACAGGTCTAATAGCGGTGTACTTAATTCGACTCTTCACGCATCTCAGTTTGATGACTGACAAAGTTCTAGAGCAATATCCCACAGCAGAACTAGTTTAGGAGAAATTAAAGCCCACGATCGTAAGCGGGTCAGTAACCAATAACTACGCAGGGATATCTGCTTATGAATTTGCTGTGACCTATGGATTCTCTCAGCTGGTATTTTTTCCATCGAGAATACTAGACACAGACGACCATACGAGCTCCTTTCTGGACCTTCTGCTGACTACACTTCCGGATGGATTTTTGTCTCAGTGGATGCGCCTCTTGGCTCTTCGGACCACTGTCACGTTTGGACTCAAGTGTTACGCATACAACCTGATCCATCTGGGCCAAATAATTGGCGTTGTGAGTGGCATTATAATTCGGGAGACTGGGATAGATTGCGAGAATTTTATGCATCGTACCCGCGGAGGCAGCTCTGCTTTAGCTTATAAGATCCTGACGTCTACGCAGCCGCATGCACTGAGACAATCCTCGTTGGTATGGAATCTATTATTCCTAACCCGCGAGTAGCTGCCGGCGTCAGTAAACCACCGTAGATTAATATGAATTACTCGCTAAAATTAGGACGTAATATGGCATTAGTTACGTTAGGAGAAGAAATTGTAGAACATAGTTTATTGGAACTGATAAACTTTTATGACCCTGAAAATTACGACACAGCGCGGAGTCATAGACTTCCCACGGACGCATTTTCACATTTCGCAAGCCTTGCGATCTCTGAACAATGTTCTTATCTAAATAGATATTTGTTAAATGTGCACAGAAGTATCTGGAACAGTCTTTGTTTTGTCAATGATGACAGGTGCAAAAAACTCAAATTACTACAAGGTGACTTACCTCAATTGTATTCATGTACCTAAATGGACTACGTCCGAGTGTCCTTATATCTTTTAAGTTGACCTATAGGAGCCCTAAATTAAAATGATTTCATGAGTCTGAGGAGACATAAAGATTATAGAAGAAGTACGCAAATATTAATCAAAAAATACTTTTGAATATAAAAACAAATCAATTTTCTAAGAAAATAGGTTCTGTAATGTAGACTTATGAAATCCATAGTGGAAACACAAAACGGGTTACGTTCGGAACCTTGTGTTTCGTCCGACAACAACGTTACAAAACAATACCCCACCCCAGTCTGATTGAATTTGATTGAGACACTGTATACGCTAAGAAATCGGCAATCCCGACAGAGTAGCAACAGCGCTCGTAAGACTCGAGTCGCTGACTAAAATTTCAGCCTCGCGATGAACGCCATCCGAGCCGGGGAAGAGTCGAAGGATGCGACCACGTCTCTAGAGAAGATGTGGAATATTTATCTCCTTGACCAGGACAAGATCACCCACTTTTGGGGGCTCAGACTTATCCAACCAACGCACTCGCTGCTGTAAGAGATGAAGACACTAAAGAGAAAACCTTCTCCAAAAGCTCTGAGACATCTGTTGCAGCTAACGAAGCGAGAAAGACAGGCAATGAAAGTCTCAGTGGAAACAGAGGAGACTACCTCAAGATGGAAAGCCTGCGTAACAAGGCATGTAAATACGCACAGTATGCCTTGACCACCTTGGAGTTGTGCAAGTTAGTAGTCTTATTTTAAAGGGAATGCAAAATCAGTTTCAACATTAGAAAAGACGCGAGCAGAGCTTACTCGATCGGGAGGCAATTGGTATGGCAAGTTTGCATGATGTAATCGGCCACTTAAACAAATAAGTCCGGGATCGTCGAGAAATGGGTTCAGTCTGGCCAAATCTCCTTGATCTTTAAGATCCCTCATTAAAGTCCCATAATGCTGTCGTTGTTCATTGCGCTCTAATATATTGAGCACTTGTTCACGTTCTGACGGTGATAAGTTCAGAATCCCTAATCGGAGCGTTGTTGATAAATCTGTAAATCAAACCAATCACTTCAACCAACTTTTCACATGAGCTAAACCTATTCAACAACAAATCTGAACAAAGTTGATGGTCAATCTTTGCCACCAGTACACGTAAATGTGGAACACGGAGAAAAAAATATTGTTTGAATTAAAAACCTGTTTATTAAAATGCGTTAATACTAAATTTTATTAATTTCAACATTTTTTCTGGAAATTACAAAACGATATAAATTTTATTAGGTACATTTTATTAATTCCATAATATCATAACAACAAAATTGTTTTATTCTTTTCCGTAAATAATAATTTGTACTTCGGATTACAGAATTTTACAAATCCTATAAAATTTTTTTTTTTTTTATACCACTAAGGTGGCAAACAAGCCTACGGTCCGCCTGATTGTAAGCGGTCACCGTAGCCTATGGACGCTTGCAACACTAGGGGCATCACTCGCGCGTTGCCGACCCTTCAGAAATCTAATAACTTCTTTTTTGAAGAACCCCATACTGTAGTCCTTAGAGAAAACCTTGGCAGGGAGCTCATTCCACAACCCAAGGGTTCGCGGGAGGAAGTTTCTCTGAAACCGCACTGTACGCGACCATTTTGGTTCCAAAGTGTGAGAATAAATTCCCTGTCGATGGCGAGCGGTGCGATGGTAGAAAGTAGCCATGGGCATCATTTCGAACAATCCCTCAGAACACAATCCATTGTACAAGCGGTAGAACACACGCAGGGAGGCAAAGTCTCTCCTCAGACTTAATGGCTCGATACCGCAAGTGAGTTTGGGATCGTCGACCATTCTCACAGCCCGTCGTTGAACCGAGTCAAAAGGGCCAAGCTGGTATCCGGGTGCACCCGCCCAGAGATGGCAGCAGTACTCCGGGGGCCGGACTTGCGACTTGTAAAGTAGCAACCTTTGCCCCGACGTGAAGTACTGCTTCGCTCTGTTGAGTACACCAAGTTTTTTGGACGCCAGCTTTACCTTGTCTAGCAAATGAATTTCTTGAATTTATAAGAAGGATAATTAAATTCAACATATAGAGCTTGCTGAAGATTACAAAAAGATTTATTAAAGTGGGAAGATGAAACACTACTTGTCATTACAATGAAGACCAATTAACGTTTACAAACACCTTACTAATAACAAACATCATATTGTACCGCTACGAATTAAGGTTGACGTCACACGTCTTACATCGCGCTATAGAAGTTTCTTCGGTAGTTCGCATATATACCGACATACTGAAATGCAAATAAAGTGGAACAAGGCTTTATCTGGGCATAACTCCTCAACAGCGGGGGATTCTCCCTTACTTACCCTGTAACCCTGAGCTGAACAAATTTGACGCACTATGCGTCGCAGCCCTTCCTTCATCTACCAAGTACACTGACCACTTATTATCAAACGTACGCTTCACATCAACAGAGCTTCATCAGGACCTATCGGTGTAATAAAACGCTGACTGTAAATGGTACGTTATTTCCATTCCAATATTTTTTACTTGTTTTTAGTAAACAACACTGTTATTCCAACAAGACTAGTTTTATTTCCGTTAATAAATACAATTAGTAAAACTTATTGGTAACCGTCAGTGTAATTTACTTCTCCTCGGAATTACTAATATATTTGTGATTATAAGTATTATTTACTTGTAGCTACTAAAGTTTTTTCTTCATGCACTAACACCAGACTAGAAGAAGGCCACCCTGACTCTGGTCCAAAAAGCTATTCAGGTCCACACCAAAGTGAATGATTGACCAAAACAGAAGCCATACAGCCACAGGAATTGCGGCTGCATTCATTTCCTAGGACGTGATTCCATTCAATGGCAGCGAAAGACTCCATAATTTTGGAAACCCTATTCGCCACAAGGGTCTCTAATGAATGGACACAAGCTTTCAGCCAGGCGAGCACAATCTGGATGTCAGTCCAAGCGTAGACATGAGAAATGGGTACAGAGTGGCCCAAGGCCTAAACCACGTGATTGAGCAATTGGCTCAAAAGAGTAGCACCAAAAAATTTAATCTTTGGAATCGTAAGGCGGGTGCGAATGGGGGCGACCTAAGTCTTGGCGACGACCAAATTGAGAAGGACCAAACCATCGGACTGGACGGCACCCAGATAAATCACAGCCGCATAGCCAGCCTCAGAAGAGTCACAGAAGCCGTGAATAGTGGCACTGGATTGACCCGGATGTAAAAAGCGCCTAGGAATACGCAAACTCAAACCTAAACATTTTTTTTTTATTAAGCCTTTTAAGCAGCCCTTTTGCATCGTCAGTTTCATTTTAAATTAAATAAATACCGAAAATTTACCACCAATTCGGAATGACCAAGAAGAACCGGCAAGAAACTCGGCAGTTAATCTTTAATATTTTTTCAAATTCATATTACAATACACTATAGCCTTACACTACTATGTTTAACATAACATATAATGTTTTAATTAAAAAAATATTACAAATGCCCCAATACAAATACAAAATAATTAAGTTCTAATTTTTCCAAGCATTTTTATCATTTATGTATTTCATCAACTTTGAAGTAACTTTTCTTCTTTGACATATATCTTTATTTAATTTGAGGGTAAATGTTCCGAGTGTAAAAACCTCATTTTCTGGAATTTTATTATAGAAAAATATACTTTGTATTGCGAAAGAGCTATGTACCTCCTATTGGTGCTATAATATCAGTTATTCCGCTAAGGACTTAAACTGATATACCTCATATCACCAGTTATTTTCTGAGTTAGTAACTGTCTTTCTATCAGAGTCAGAGGTAACATACTCAAATTTAAATATAGCCTTGCGATTATTTACAATACATTTAAAAAGTTACTCTGATTCTAATGGACAGGAGTTTAATGCATTCGTTGTAATTGCAGGTAGTATAACTGTAGCAAGTGAATTGTTTTAATATGTAATTTTTAGTATGTAAATAGCTTAAGTTCTCCTTTTGCGTTATTGTAATGTCTATATCCATACGAGCAAGAAATGCCAAACTTATTTACTTCGACATACTTTTTAACCGACTTCAAAAAAAGGAGGAGGTTCTCAATTCGACTGCATATATATATATATATTTAAGGGTGTTCAGCCATAACTTTTTTGTTTATGAACCGATTAACGTGATTTTTTTTTATTCGACAGGATATACTTGCGAGTTGGTCTCATAGAAATTTTACCGAAATCGATTAGTTTTAAGACAATTCCAAATAACTTTCCCTTTAAAAATGTCATCCAGATAACTTTCCCTTGAAAAAAGCAATTCGTCACTCAAAAGTAAAAAATAAAAACTTTTTAATAAAAAAAAAACAACCGGCTTCAAAAAGATGCACTAAAAAGGTAAAAATAATTACTTATTTCTAAAAAACTGATCTGAATTACAGTTTGAAGTTGGTTTCTATTTAATTTACCTAACATTTAATAACACGCTTCACTTGCATAAAACCAACTTCAAACTGTAATTAAGATCAGATTTTTAGTCCATCTTTTTGAAGCCGGTTGTTTTTTTTATTAAATTTTTTTTATTAATGTTGGATTCAAAAAGAATGACAGGTAGAAAAGGAAAAAGATTTGAAGTCAGTTTTTTGTGAGATACATTTACAAGAACATGTTATAGATATAAGTTGAAAATTTACCTAAAATAGTAAAAAGTTAATATTTTTATACCAGTGATTCATATACTCCGAGGGTACAGAAACGAATCAATAATAAATCCAGGAGGATTTTAAATATAACGAAAATTGTTCAGGAAAGTTCAAAGTACCTATAATGTATTTTACTAGGTTGTGGGTTCTACCTCAAACCCTCATCTCAGGTACCCAACTTCAGTTATTTTGAATGGTGAATATCACCAAATTGGTTTTATTACTCTACGGTTGAATGGTCTAATGAACCTAATTTATTGAGTTTTAAACGCTGGTGATGGCGTTGATTTGCTAGAGGCAGGTGTAAGGAAAAAGACCTTATCACAAACATTATATTTACTGGACTTATTGCGGTACAGTCGACTAGGAAAATATAATAAATCGAGAGACGGCAAAACGGCAATTTATGAAAAGTGCCAAAAATTCAAATAAATATGGAAACATGATAATCGTGTTATTTTATTGTTAAAAGTGGCAGTGCATAGAACCTTAATAAATTGTATTTACTGACTCAATGAATTCTTTTCATTTATTTTCCCCTGAGGGAATAGTCTTGACAAAATGTTTCTGAGAAGAGTTAGCGACATCGAGATCTGAATCAACTATTTTTGAATCTACAGTGAGTGAATAATAATTGTCAAGTGGTTTAATTTTTCCTGTTTCACTATTAATTACATTCCATGTGGCCCTTATTTTATTATCAGAATTTTTAATTTTATTACTTAAATTGATTTTGCAACTCTGTACAGTTTTTTTAATATTTTGAAATTCATTTTGATATAGTCAATAACGTGGCAGTGTGATCATATTGTTTCATTTCATACAACCTGGTTCGACTTCGGTGTATTCCTACACCAGCCCAGTCCTTGAATTTCATTTTATTATTTGGCCTAAAACTTTTTACTGTTAACACTTGCTCGAACTCATTTCTTAAGAAATCCTTAAAAGATTTATAAAGATTATTAGCATTATCATGCATGATATATAAAAGGAATTATTTTATTATGTGCTTTAAAATTGTTTAATCGAGCAGCGGTTACAGGTTTACAAGTTACTAGTTGAGATTTTTTATATAGTTGTTTAGAATTTTTATTATTTGGCTACAGTGATTGGATGGCAAATTATGAATAATAGATTTATCTTTTACTTCAAAGTTACAGAAAATATTATCTTGTGTAACATGTAGCTAAAGTCGATGTTATTCTAGTTAGTTCCAGAAACAAATAATTTAAGTCAACACTTGTTGTATTTTACTGACCTTAAGCGTTGAACTCGACGCTTTGTTGACTTTCCGTCTGTCCTATCGTCAGTAGGGGCCTAGCTTGTGGAGGAAATTTACGTTAGGGCATAGCGAATCCAAACGGGAAGTAGGTATTAATTTTAGGTATAGTCGCGTCACTTGGTATCTCGGGGTCGCAGCGCACTTCCACTGCGCAAGAGTAGCAAGGTCCAGACCAAGGCAGTATCCGGAACCGATCATCTTAATGCAGTTGTACAATCCAATGGTAACTAAACTTGCGACACTATAGACATATAGTCCCAAACCTCAATTTGCCCTTAGGGGGAGGCCCGCTGCCTCCTCCTAAACCAAATGGAAGCTACTATACGTAGGACGCGAATGCGTGCTCAACCTTTCGCCACGTTCTAGAACTAAAACTGCACGCCGGACATGAGCCGGCCTACGGTAGGTCGAACCAAGATAAGGCCGATGACGTCATGTTTCTCTTTACCGAAAACTTGTAAATAAGTTAATAAATCTATCTCTTGTTGGGGAAATCTCTAAAAGTTTAACATTAAGGTCACCACAAACAATTACTGGTTTTTAAGAATGAGAAATATTTTTTAGAACTTGTTCCATTTTAGGCTCAAAGGAATTATAATTTGCGGAGGGGGGGCGATACGCACAAAGTATAATATAATTATTAAGTTCTATACAAGACAATTCTTATATGCGTTCAATTGAAGTGGCCAACTATATCCTTTCGATCTTAACACTGTATATCTAATACCTGTAAACGAGCAACTCTTGTATATATATATAATCTAAATCTCGGAAACGGCTCCAACGATTTTCATGAAATTTAGTATGCAAACGTTTCGGGGGCGATAAATCGATCTAGCTAGGTTTCATTTTTAACCGACTTCCAAAATGTCTGTATGTCCTTTTTTTGTACGTGTGTTACGCGATATCTTTGCGGTTTAAGAACAGAGTGTAACAATATTACATATATGAATGGGTTAACCCGCAGATTGGTCCTATTTTAATTTGGTGAGAATAGGCCCAGGGAAACCAGAGTTAGACAAGAAAATGTCTGAAATTGTATCATTTAGACGACCTTATTTCTAATGTACACGTCCCGCAAGTTTTTGCTTGGCAGAGGCGCCACTGTGAATGAAGGAAACAAAATAATATACCATTGAATTCTAGTTTCGCATTTCACTACGTGCAAAGTTACGTTTATTGTAAACAGCACTAACAGCCTATACAGGTCGTGCTCAATAGTCGTATTTTTAATTAGACGAAGCCAACTGACAGTACTAGACTGTTTCATCAAAAACTGACAACAAAATAAACTACCACACGTCGCCGCTCTGATTTGTGAAGGCATGATTGTGACATAGGCCTACCTGCACCGCGTCTTTGTGGTTACCGACACGTGGTGTATTCGACGAGCCTTTACAACAGAGCGAAGCCGTACTTCACGTCGGGGCAAAGGTTGTTACTTTACAAGTCGCAAGTTCGGCCCTATATGAAGTACTGCTGCCATCTCTGGGCAGGTGCCAGGATACCAGCTTGGTCTTTTTGACTCGGTTCAACGACGGGCTGTGAGAATTGTCGACGATTCCAAACTCACTTGCGGTATCGAGCCCTTAAGTCTGAGGAGAGACTTTGCCTCACTGTGTGTGTTCTACCGCTTGTACAATGGGTTGTGTTCTGAGGAATTGTTCGAAATGATGCCCACGGCTACTTTCTACCATCGCACCGCTCAGTATCGGCAGGGAATTCATTCTCACAGTTTAGAACCTAAAAGGTCGCGTACAATGCGGTTTCAGATAAACTTCCTCCCGCAAACGCTTAAGTTGTGGAATGAGCTTCCTGCCAAGGCTTTCTGCAAGGACTACAGTATGGAGTTCTTCAAGAAAGAAGTTATTAGATTTCTGAAGGGTCGGCAACGCGCGTGTGATACCCCTGGTGTTGCAAGCGTCCATAGGCTACGGTGACCGCTTACCATCAGGCAGACCGTAAGATTGTTTGCCACCTTAGTGGTATAAAAAAAAAAAACAGTGCAACCATTGCTGGCACAGGATCCAGCCGAACTTCAACAGCGCCTTAAACGCCCAAGAAACAGTTAGTCAATTAATTTTAGGAAGAATACGATTATAATAATTATATAAATAAACTTTGTCTTTAAATTTGAATTATTGCTATCGAATTTTTTTTCGTCTTATTCTATTATCGTATTTTTGACCACAGAATCGGGTCAGAAGAATTTGTTGCACCATACGTACCTCGTTATCAAGCCTAGTCAATAGGAACGTAGCTCTTCGGTTTAGTTTATATTAAACCGAATTATATTACGTATATCAAAGTGAGTCGATGAGAACGTAGCTCTTCAATTTCGTTAGACAAACGTGCATAAATCGAGCTTGCATTCTGGGCTTGCCGCAAAAATTCAGCTTCAGCCGAGCAAAATTATTATATTCTAACCACTCTAGTTCGAAATATTTTTTGCATTTTTTGCCTTTTTTTCAGAAAAACCTTTTGGTAAAATAAATATTTGTATTATTTTAATTTAATTATTTATTTTTAAAGTTACTATATAACTAAATATACTGTGAATATTTTAAGCGTCTACCTGTTGTCGTTATCAATATCGAACAAAATCGAGCATAAAAATCACGTTTGATGTATGGGAGCCCCCTTAAATATTTATTTTATTCTGTTTTATAGTATTTATTGTTTAAGCGGCAACAGAAATACATCTTCTGTGAAAATTTCAACTGTCTAACTATCACGGTTTATGAGATTCAGCCTGGTGACAGACAGACCCTTTGGGTACGTAACCCTCAAAAACTACGAACTAGATCTCGTTCAAACCAATTGTCGATGGAAGTTTGCGTGGTAATGTACAGTCATTTGCTAAAGTGCATGCATAGTGTAAAGGTTAAAATTGCGTGAAGCCATGTTGTAAATCTCGCACTCACACATTAACATTATCAGAACTGTCAATAATATTAACCTTAAATCGACAAAATTAGTTTTAGTTTTCTTTATACTAACCAATTTATTTAAACCGTTCTTCTATCTATTGGTTTCTTAACCAAACAAATTAATTAGGTGTAAACTGCAGTGTATGCATATATTTTTTTAGTTTTATCATTTTCTTATTTTAGAAGTTACAGGGGGTGTCCCCACACATTTTACCACTTTGGAAGTGTCTCTCTCGCAAACAATTCAGCTTAGAAAAAAATGATTGTAGAAACCTTAATATCATTTTTGAAGACCTATCCATAAATATCCTACACGTACGGGTTTCATGAAAAAAAAGTTTTTGAGTTTCAGTTCTAAGTATGGGAAACCCCAAAAATTTATTGTTTTTTTTCTATTGATGTGTGAAAATCTTAATGCGGTTCACAGAATACATCTACTTACCAAGTTTCAACAGTATAGTTCTTATAGTTTCGGAAAAAAGTGGCTGTGACATACGGACGGACAGACAGACAGACATGTCGAATCTATAAGGGTCCCGTTTTTTGCAATTTGGCTATGGAACCCTAAAAACAATGATTCCTTTCGTCACTGGTTTCCTTCAAACGTCGCTATCTCAGCTGATTAGAGAGTTTAGAAGGCCTTTCCGTAATAAATACACACAAGCTACAATTACCACAAAAATTAAAAAATAAAGATTTTTACAAAAAAAATAAAAACCGACTTCAAATCTTGACAAACTCAAATTAAAAAGTGATTTTTTTTTTTATGAATTCAAAGGAAAGAACATAAAATGACAAAACACAAAATTACTAATATTCCAGTAGTATCAATATCTAATCTGTAATTTTTGGTGTCGGTGCCAGCGGCATTTTTATATTTTTAAATTCAATAATAAATACTAACAGCTAATTCGAGTCGATAAAGATCACCGAGTTCAGAATAATTTTTCATACACTGCGGATTCATTTTAAGTTTTTATTAATAAATACGTTGAAATGTATACGTTAAATTGGAAAATAAAATATTCTAAGCGTGTTTTTTAATGTTTCAAGCGATAAACTACTGTTTGGATTTTCTTTAGCATGGACTTAAATATGCTTTTAAATGCAGTGTATATGAGACGATTGTCCATTTTAGCTTCTTATTACACAGCAGTAAGATGTAATATTATATTTTCCGAAAACAGGATAAACAACCACTTTTATAGTTTGAGAAATCATTGATAAATCATTAACATAACAAAGCAAATGATAGAAAATGACAAAGCAGCAGGGGCCATCTTATTTAAAATAGTTGCCTGTAATCGCAATTACGTTCTACTTAAAACTGTGTCAAGTTAATTAAAAACATTTACTCGTGTATTTTTTGTCTCATAGACGAAAGATACACGTGTACAGTAGAAATGTAGTAGTATAAATGTAAATTCAAGGAATTTACATTTACACAGTGTGACAGTGTAAATGTTAATTCATAAAAAAAACTAATATGAGCCCATAACAACATTTGCGATTGCCTTAACATGTACTATATAAAAATAATACAATTGGAAGTTTAAAAAACCGTCCAAGTACAAGACGGACTCGCGCTCTTAAGGTTCCGTACGATCCTACTACTATTATAAATTTGAAAGTTTGTATGTCTGGATGAATGTTTGTTACTCAATCACGCTTTAACCACAGGACGCATCGAGATGAAACTTGGCATACACAAAGGTTAGGTCCTGGAATAGCATATAGGCTACTTTTTATCCCAAAAAATTCAAAACTCCCCGCGGGAATAACTATAATAGATTTTAAAGAACAATAGATGTAGCTATAGCTTGCTAAAGCGAATTTCATTAGTATAATTAAGGAGATAATTAAGGATTTCTACGCCTTTTGCCAAATTCAGGGCGGGCGCAGCCGCTAGCGTAATCTGGTTATCTATAAAAATCGGCCAAGTGCGGGTCGGACTCGCGCACGAAGGGTTCCGTACCATAATCTTTAAAAATGGCAAATAATTCACGTTTGTTGTATGGGAGCCCCCTTAAATAATTATTTTATTATGTTTTTTATTAGTTTTTGTTATAGCGGCAGAAATGCACCTTCTGTGTGCAAATTTCAACTGTCTAACTATCACGGTTCATGAGATACAGCCTGGTGACCGACGGACGGACGGACGGACAGCGGAGCTAATTACCCTTCGGGTTCGGAACCCTAAAAACGGCAAAAAAATAACGTATGTTGTATGGGCCCTTAAATATTTATTTTATTTTAATTTAATTTTCTTTTAAAGTTAAAATATAACTAAATATTCTGTAAATTTTTCAAGCGTTGTGACGATACCACAATTATACCTTCACAATGTTTGTTTTTATTCAAGTTTTAGCGCGAAGATTTTCATTAGTAAACAATTCTCAATGAACGTACTACCTATAGTAAAATACATCTTTAAATTAAAAGTAATGATATATTTTATGAAAGGTTTAAAGCTAACAAAATATAAGCACAAATGACTTACGAATCATAGACATCAACACGGAATTAATTGTTAAATGTACATAATTAAATAATTGTTAATATACAAGGTAGTTATCTAACTCATCGCGGCATCGATTAGACGTGTCAATTCTGTACTTTAAAATAATCGGCTAGTGTATGAAGACCCCTCTTGTGCTCTTGCAGCTTATAGTACGAAGAGACCAAGCTAAATTATACGACTGGTTTAGCAAATCCCACAACTGGTTGTGTGACCACTTAAACTTTAGGCCTCACTATTGCTACAGCAAAAATGCCAAAAGTGACAAGATCCCCTCCTGCTCAAATTCTTAAACATGTTTTGTCAGACTCTGATGTCGCCGCTGTTGGAATTGATGTCACCACTGCTGAAATAGATGACTCAGCACCTATTTTTGTAAAACAACGCAGCAAGTGACGAAGAGACTCAACAGAAAATCAAGATAAAGAAGAAGATATCAAAAGCCTACTGATTGAGTGGAAAGAAAAGCAAAACGAAACTTTGAATATACCGGTATCAGATGTGGCGGAAATAAAAAAACAAAACACGCTAATCCAAGACTCAAACAGAAAAATTGAAAAATCGCTAGAATTTTTAAATCGCCAATACGAAGACATGCGGAATAAAGTTGAATCGTTAGTAAAAGAAGAGTTATCGAACATCGTTCTAAAAACTTGTAAAGCTCTAAATGTCAACGTAGAGAAAACTGAAATCAAAGACATATTTGTGATATATTCTAAAGGAGTAAACATAATCGTAGCGGAATTTACTAGAAATACAATTAAAAACGATGTAACTAAAGCCGCAAAAACATATAATAAACAAAACCTTAAAAAACGCCTAAACTCTACTATTATCGGGCTAGATGATGAAGCGACACCAATTTATATTTCAGAAGCACTCACAAATAATGCAAGAAGACTTTTTTACCTAGCTCAAGACATAGCAAGGACTGAGGAATTCAAGTACTGCTGGACAAGCTATGGTAAAGTATATCTCAGGAAAACAGAAAAGTCTGAACACATCGAGATCAGAAATGAAGCTCAACTTGCCAATTTTAAAAGTAAGATATGACTAATCTTAAAATACTTGTTTTTGTATAACTGCTTATTAACTTATTTTAATACATGCAATTTTTTTATTTTTTTATACATTTTATTCTCATACCAAATTATACACTATATCACACTTAACTTTCACACTTTGGCACATCGACTTACATACACTCCACGATCATATACAAATTTGTTCAATATGCACATATACGTTCAGTAACACAAACAACAAATATTTTCTTGTGTCACCCCTAAATTCACTAGAGAATATTGACAAAGTTTCAGCCGGGAAAGCTTACTTATGTGCTAACCGAAGCCACACACTTTCCATATCTAACAGGATATGATACACACTATTCAAAAAATAATTCTAACCAAAATGATGGGATTGTCGTTTTTACTTAGCGAAATTTAAACTGTTAAGTGACGGAACAAGCGGTCAGCGATGTGATGTCTCGTTGTTGAATTAAATATTGACACTGCTATAATAGGAATATATAGATCACCTTGCAACAAGATCACAGACAAGTTTATTAATTCTCTTAATAAACTTTTAAATAACTATAGCAAATTTAAAACGATATTAATAATGGGCGACATTAACATTGATATAAAAGATGGAAATGAGGACCGTAATTCGACAGACTACCTTAATTTACTGGCAAGTCATGAAATTTTACTCGGCCATGATTATCCTACGAGAGGCAAAAATTGCATTGACCACGCTGTAATTAAATCACAAAATCCAGCGACAACTCTAGTACTTCAGTCACACGTAACAGATCATTCTGCCATCATAACAAGTATTATCACAAATAATAAAATTCAATACGTTCAAAAACATACTGTTAATAAAATTAATTACGACGCAATAGTCGCTGAGATTGAGAAATTTGATTTCGAATATATTATGACTTCGACGGACGCAAACTCCACTGCTGAAAAACTTGTTAATGACCTCTCAAAGATTATTTCCAAACACGCTGTTAAATTACTAAAGTCAAGAAGTTCAAGGTGCATCAAGCCTTGGATAACACCGGGTTTAGTTCGTTGTATTAAAAATCGAGATAGAATGGATATGAAATGTAAAAACAACCCTGACAACATAATTCTAAAAAAGACATATAGTCGCTATAAGAATTTCTGAAAAGACTTATTAAAACGTTTAAAACGAGAATATGAGCGAAATGAACAACAGAAAAATTCCAATAAACCCTAAAATGACATGGAAAGTGATAAATAGCATCATTAATAATAATACTGACAAACGTCCACAATTAGAACTCCTTAACTCATTCGCCAAATATTGCAGTAAACCAGATTAACAGCTATTTTGCAGCAGTAGGAAAAGATTTAGCGGATAAAATATCGACTCCTCATACCTCATACCCAACTTTACATGAGCGAAACTCCATCTCAGAAACAAATATCCCAATCAACTCTATGGCTTTATTCGAAACAACACAGAAAGAAGTAGAATATATAATAAAGTGTCTAAAGAACGATAGTGCAGTAGGTTGGGATAATATATCAGTAACGATTGTAAAAATGTCAAAACATGTATTAGTAACCCCTATTGACGCACATCGCTAACTTATGCTTAAACACTGATATCTTCCCGCAGGTTTTTAAACTATCCATCGTCCATCCTGTTCATAAGGGTGGGAACAGAGACTGTGTCAATAATTTTCGTCTTATTTCCGTTGTATCTACTTTCTCAAAATTCATGGAAAAGATCATAAACAAAAGACTCATATCTTATTTAGAAAAGAACAACATTTTGTCACAAAACCAGTACGGTTTTAGAGCCGGTAAATCAACAGGCGAAGCTGTATCCACACTAACAGAATTTGTGGTAACCCAATTAGATGCAAAGTTCAAATGTATTGGTGTATTTTTGGACCTTGCAAAGGCGTTTGATACGGTGTCTGTTTCTATCCTATTGGGTAAAATGGAGAGGATTGGAATTATAGGTAATGTATTGGCTTTATTTCAGGACTACCTCACAAATCGCTTACAAAAAGTAAAGATAGGAGACTACTATAGTACAGAGATAGATGTTAAATATGGTGTGCCTCAAGGTAGTGTACTCGGTCGTAGCCTCTTCCTAATTTATATAAACGATTTGTGCAACTTAAATCTTAACCAGTGTAGAACATTTGCGTATGCCGACGAAACTGCACTCATTTTCTTTGACAAAACTTGGGAAGGTGCTAGAGTTGTTGCAGAAGCAGGTATCCAAAAGGTATACAATACAATACAATACAATATTCTTTATTGCACAATTTAAAATACACAAAAACAATTACAATAGAGGAAATAGCACAATAAGGCGGCCTTATCGCTTAAAAGCGATCTCTACCAGGCAACCTTTGGGTAGAGTATGTTGACAGGAAGAGGTAGGTGATACATAAAACATCATAAGTAAAATTATAATGAAGAATAAAGAATATAACAACACTCATAAATACCTTTTTACTTACTATATAGATAAAATACATATACATACTTAATATAATTACTTAAACAAATACATAAAATAAATGGTTATATAATATGAATACATAAACATACATACAATAAATAAAGTAATAAAGATAGATATGTTTGAATAACCAGAGGTTGGTCAAAATTATAGAAAATTAGGAAGTAGTACGTAAGTAATAAGATTTTAACGAATTCTTGAAAACAGGCAGCGACTGGATTTGCCTTATATTTATCGGCAGAGAGTTCCAAAGACTAATGGCTTTTACAGTATAAGAATGATTGTAAAAATTAGTACTGTGTCCAGGTGTTTTAAGAAGAAGACTAGTAGACGAGCGAAGAGTTAGACAAGGCGATCTGATAAAACTAAACCGCTCTTTTAGATAACATGGTGTAGATGGATTGAATAGCACGTTATAGAGGAGTGAAAGAATATGTACATTTCGGCGAAGTCGGATTGGAAGCCAATTGAGTTGTGAACGAAATTCTGAGACATGGTCATATTTTCGAAGTCCAAAAATGAAGCGAATGCAAAGATTTTGTAGACGCTCCAGTTTATTAAGTTGTTCCTCTGTCAGGTTAGTACAGCAAATGTCAGCATAATCAAGTAAAGGTAGAAGTAAAGACTGAGCAAGCACAATTTTAGTTGACACAGGTAAAAGATTCTGTAATCTTCTCAGGGTTCCGGCCGAAGCAAAGATTTTTCGGCTAATTTCCTTGATTTGTGGAGTCCATGATAACGTGCGGTCAATATAAATACCAAGACTTTTTATTGTGTCACTAAAAGGGATAATGATACCATCGAGTTTTATTGGGGGTAAATCAGTCCAATTAATCTTCGATATTAGTTTTGGGCTACCTATAATTATGGTCTGCGACTTGAGAGGATTAAGTCGAAGTCCATAATATCCACACCATTCAACTATTTTATCATGGTCAGAGTTAATTGATTGAATTGTTGTTACGATATTTTCTATTGGACCATGTGCATAAATCTGGAGATCGTCTGCATATAGATGGTAGAGAGAAGATAGTTTGAGAGTAATAGTGTTAATGAAAACTGCAAACAGGAGTGGGGACAACACGCCTCCTTGAGGTACGCCGGCAGTTAATGGGCACCAGTTAGAGAAAGATTCCTCTACCCGAATGCACTGTCGGCGGACACCCAAGTAACTACGAAACCAGTCAATTACTGTTGGAGATATGTTAAGAGAGCTTAGGATTGCCAACAAAATGTCTGAATCCACTGTGTTAAAAGCATTGCTAAAAATAAGAGCAGACAAGACAGTGACTTGCTTACTGTCCATACCATAACGGATATCATCAATGATCTTAGTGAAAGCAGTAACAGTACTATGACCGGTTCGAAATCCGGATTGCAAGGTATTAAATAAACTATTTTGAGTTAGAAAAAGGTTTAACTGTTGATTAACGAGCCGTTCAAGGATTTTAGATAGGAATGGTAATAATGAAATTGGTCGATAATCGGAAAAAGAAGTTGAATTGGATTTTTTAGGCAACGGTATAATGTAAGCATCTTTCCAAGCTTCAGGAAATACTCCAGAAGCAATGGATGAATTAAAAATGTGAGTAATTATAGGAATAATTAGGTCAATAATTGGAATAATCAAAGCACGGCTTATGCAATCACTACCAACAGCACTTGAAGATATAAACATAATACTCTTCTTAACATCACAATCAGTAAATTGACGAAAAGTAAAAGGGAGGAAGTCAGGAGTTGAGGTCATTGAAAGATTTTGCAGCGTAATCGCTTTTTTATTGCTATTCATAGCAGGTACAGAAGTGAAATGTTGATTGAGTAAATCTAAGTTAAGATCTTTTGAAATTGGTGTAGCCTGAGTTTTACCAACTCCTAATGACTTAAGAAATTTCCATATTTTACATGGATCTCCGTTGTCAACGGATTTGTGGATATGGCGTCGTTGTGCATCTCGACACATCGTATTGCAGCGATTTCGCAAATTTTTATACTTTTCTAAGTTGGCTTCAGTAGGGTTAATTTTCAGCTTGGCCTTAGCTCGATTTCTTATTTTTTGAAGGGCTTTAATTTTATCGTCTAGCCATGGTGCAGGAAAGTGTTTTACTTTTATTGGTCTTACTGGAGCATGAGTGTCATACAGTTCAGTAATAAGCGAATTAAATGTATGAACTTTTTCGTCAACTGTATAAGCACTCACAACTCTAGACCAATCAATTTTAGAGGCATCTTCGCGCAATTTATCTACATTCATGCTGCTAAAATTACGCTGCATAAGTGTTTTGGATTTCACTTTAGGTGGACGAATTTTGTAAGATAAATAGATTAAGTCGTGGTAAGAAAATGCTTCTGCTGAAAATTGACCATGTGCAGTAGTATGATGTAGTGAAGAGACCATAATAAGATCTAACAGTGAAGGAGAGCAATTTGGAAAGTAATGCGTGGCATTAAGAGGTAATAAGTGCAGATTACAAGCCTCAACTATCGTCTGAAGTTGATTAGCACGAAAGTCTTTTTTTAGTAGGCAAGTGTTAAAGTCACCCATAATAATTTTTTTAACTGGCTTCAAAATAACTCTCTAACTCTAAACATTTCTAAAACTAATTATATGACTTTTGGTTTTACAAAAGGTGTTATTTCTATAGAGCATAACTTTAAAATTAAAATTCACAAGTGCTCAAATTTTGAAAAATGCAACTGACAACTCCACACTTAAAGAAATCGGAAACTATAAAATATCTCGGTGTTATACTGGACGAAACGTTATCCTGGAAACCTCAAATTGATATGCTGGCTCATAGAACTCGTAACTTAATTTATGTATTCAAATCCTTACGACATGTTGCAGACTTTAAGTTGTTGAAAACTGTCTATTATGCTCTGGGACAGTCTATCTTGACATACTGTATAACATCATGGGGTGGGGCTTGAAAGACGCACCTAATAAAATTAGAACGTGCACAGCGTGCCCTTTTAAAAGTGATGGCTTTCAAGCGTTTTTGTTATCCTACTTCTGAACTATACCTACTATAATTGTGATATACTTTCAGCTAGGTAGTTATCATAATTCTGCAACACATGAAACTTCCTTACAACCCGGTGCTATCAACCTCGCGTCGTAAAGATAAAGTAAGCCAAATTCCATTATCTAGAACTACTTTTATAGGTAAATTCCAATGTTACCTCGGCCCAATGCTTTATAATAAACTTAAAAAAGTTATTAATATTTATCATCTCAATTATTTTAACTGCAAAACGATCCTGAAAAATGGCTGAAAACTAAAAACTACCACGAAATCGAAAATCTTTTTGCTTTATTAAAGTGACCGACAAATATGTGCAAAAAAAAAACAATTATAAAATAAAACATAAACACCCTCAAGCACACACGCACACACACACACACACACACACACACACACACATATTTATTTTACTTTTACTGGTAACCAACAAGGTCATTTTAAATGTTATAACATCTATAATGTTTGTTATTAACATCAATTTTATGTTATGTAATATTTTGTATTTTTGTCGTTACCTCGGTACTAGTACCTAACTTTTGTCATGGCTCATGAACACTGGAAGAGACTAGCATCTAAAATACAGGCTAGGCCTAGTTTAGTTGCTAGTGGCCCACAAAATATGTTACATTACTATTTACCTGACAAGAATTCTTAATGAAAACAATGTACTTTTTTTAAGAATTAAACGAATTAAATTAAACTTCCGATTTATGAATTCGGACTCTAGACAAAATAAAGTTGCGTAAAATTTTGAACCTGTGGCGCGAGAATGAATGGTTTGAAACTAACTATTTTTGAGTGTTTGACCGGAACTTAAGTTAATTGGAGAATGTTTTAAAGGCGTTGATTGGTGGTTTGTTTGAATGTATGTCATTGGTGGTAGTTTCAAGACGAGCGCTGATTGGGAGTTTTATAATGTTGAATATAAACGCGAAAGTTTAAGTTACTTAGAACTTTTATAATATTGAAAACACCCGCGAAACTTACCTAAGTGAGTCGCTTAACAACCATTAGGGTAGCCTCGTACAATAAATATTCTAACAAAAATAAACGGTAGTTGTCTTTTTTTTCACTTATGTTTGGTTTTCACTTATTCTGTATAATGGAATGACGTGTTAGTTTATTTGAAATTACCCGGGGTTTGTTAAAATTTCACGAACATATAGAACATAATATTAATATTTTATTAGTTTAGGATAATTAGGCCGTTTTATCTAGATCTTTCATATTAATCTAGGACTCTATAATATACCCCAACCAACATGACTAGAATTATACTTAAAAGATATTCTTTTTACTTTCCTAAAATTAATGGAGGGGTTAGGGGAGAAAACAGTGCGTGGTCCTATACATATAGATCATTCAATTGCCGTCGTTTAAATTGTCGAAACGCTGCCCGACCAATAGTCCATAGTCTACGCTTGTAGGTCACTAGAAGCTAGGAACCACGTGTTGTGAAACTACAGCTGGATCGTGCCACCAATACTGGTTAGTAAATACTTTTATATTAGAAGTTACAGTGAAAATTTTGTGTGTTCGTTGTGAAATTCTTTAGGTTGTGTTTTAAAAATATCTAAATTAATGTTAAAACATCCAAATGATGGGTCCGCCTTTGCCGGTTAAAAATTATTTTGGCTGGTTAGCTAGTGTAGGTGAGCGTTGATGTTTTATCGTAAGGGGGCGCCCCTTAAACCTACTTTCAGGTCGCAAGTCCTGAAATCTTAGCCACCTGGTTCCCACACTACAAAACAAATGGAATTAGGGTTCTTTGTGTAGGAATGGCGGAAAATCATATAACTCAATAGTACTTGTGTCCCTTTAGTCCTAATATTCGCGTATTTGCTTTGTTTAGGTGGATTTGTACTGACTTTAGAAATGGTGAAAAATTCAAAGTGGAAATTATTTATGATCGCAGATTTAGCTATATTTATTTCCTGATTATTTTCTTTTACGCTTATTTTTATACTTTTGTTTGCTTTATTACTCTGACGTATCTCTGAAACTACTGGGATACTACTTATTTAACACAACGGGTTTTCGGGTCCTACCATTTTTGACGATCACGCTTGGCCAAATTAGAGTAATTATCTACATCAATACTTATATTGATTTATTTCTCACGTTTTAGTGATAGTGAGCGTAAAGTTTCCAAGAACATTTTATCATATATTTAATAAATATTTATTTATAATTTAAATAGGGGGGGGCGTTACAGCGTCTACCTGTTGCCGTTATCAATATAAAGCAAAAATGAGCAAAAAAATCACGGGTGTTGTATGGGAGCCCCCTTAAATATTTATTTATTCTGTTTATTAGTATTTTTTGTTAAAGCGGCAACAGAATTACATCATCTGTGAAAATTTATACAGATACAGCCTGGTGACAGATGGACAGACGGACAGACAGCGAATTATTATTAATAGGGTCCCATTTTGTACCCTTTGAGAACGGAACCCTAAAAACTAAAACTCGACTACCTACGTTATAATAAAAACGACACGACATTTATCTTATTTTTTTTAGTGTTGTGATCTCATTATTAAAATTGACTCGGTATCTTTTTTAAAGCGCTACTCAAATCATAATTCGGCTTTGCTGTAGTCGGGTAAAAATAAGAATTCCGTTCACATTACGCTCAATTCTACGCTTAATTTTTTTGAGCAATTTTTCGTTCGTAGTTTCTTACAGGTATCAAATTTGTGCCAATTAGGTATATTTTTGTTAACCCCTTCTATTAGGCGCCACACGAAAAAGGGCATTTGATTCATCGATAACAGTAAATAAAACTCATTTTTACTCACTAAGTGAATAAAAACATAACATAAAATAAAACTCACTTTTACTCACGGAGTGAATAAAAACATTTCTAATTTGAAACAATTGTTAAATTCTTTTAATTGTTATTAAGGTTGTTTTATATCATTGTTCTCTTATCACCCGGTATTAATTACCGAATATATACTAAAACAAGATGACCGGGCAGCCATTGTCCTGCATGATACCGACTGCAGCGCCATCCGCCGGGCTGATTTGTGAATCTAAACCATCCAGTGCGCCACCCAAACGCATATAAAAATAATCATTTAAATCGATCCAGCCGTTTAGGAGGAGTATAGAGACATACACTCGTACAGTAGAATTATATATATATATATAAAGACGTGATAATAATACTGTTTATTTTCTCGCAGTCAGTGGTAAAATTAAGAGTAGACAATACGTAAAAAAAAACATGTTGGTCCTTTGTAACCCTCGTAACGTAGGGGACGTTGCGACTAATTTGCAAACCCTGCGGGAGGAGTCTACTCCTAACACTAACATTTATTTTTCAAGTAAAAACTTCTTTAGCGGCGTTGTGCACTTTTTTTGGTATGGGTAAAAAATGATAAACTCGCGTCAGGTCACGTGTCCTAATCGTGGAAATTCGTAAGACGGAAACCGTAATGCCACGCCTATTATAATTTTTATTTTTAGTATTCGCGATTATGAGTAGTACAGGGAGGTTGGATATGGAATTTTAATTCTATGACAGATTGCGATGTCAAATATACTACGTCTAAAAAGTAAATAAACAAACATTATTATTTCTTGACAATGTCAAAGACATGTCTTGTGACATATTTGATTGTTAAGCGCGAATCGTGTGTAAAGGTTTTCACTTCTGCCGGCACTCCCGGAGTGCAACTCGTTTTTTTGTTCTATATGAAACTGTGTTGACACCGTACGCCTAATAAAGGATTAAACTTTGTGACTCAGAACAGCAAGTTTTTATAAAAGAAGTCCAACAGTAGCACGGATCCCTAACATACTAATCGCTGTTCAAACGTTGGCTATATAAGTAACACCTCTAGCAAAATAACAATAATTAACTATCAATTACGAGAACTACGCGTGAAAAATGTTTGGTTTAAAAATACATTTGCTGCTCATCAGCGTTAAATTGTTGGATTTTATTGTTTTTTCGGGTGTCAATCCAAGAGTCACTACATCACATGGTATCGTAGAAGGGTTTTGGAATAAAACTGAAGTTGGAAGATCATATGCTGCTTTCTTAGGTGTGCCATTCGCAAGCCCACCAGTAAATGAAAACAAATTTATAGTAAGTGTAGGCATTTTAACTTTTATTGCCCATATTAATCGATTTTGCGTATTGGTTTGGCCTTTCTTTTTAGGTATACACGATACAACACATTTCGCTCAACACTATATATAATTTAAACCGTTCTTAATTTTAAAACAAGAATATACGTAAAAAAAATGTGACTTTGTGTGTGTTTCATTAGACCCTGGCTATCATTTTGTAGTTGTGAAGACAAATCAAACAAGCCCAAATTTGATGGGGTAGCATCGTTTTCTTACAGATTTCCTGCGGCCACCTTACGTCACCGTCATCTAACCAGATCTATGAAATCATTATATTGCATTGTCATCCGATTAACTAGTTTATACAAAATTTCAGCTCAATCTAACATCGGGAAGTGGAACAAATGTAACTTACAAGATTTGATTACAGACAACGGGGCAGGTGGAACTAAATAAAAGCTTATAAACAAGGAATATACGTGAATTTTTATTCAGACAGGCTTTTATCAAATACTGATTATCGTTTAAGATGAGTACCTACTTGTCAAGACAAATCAAACAAGCCCAAACTAGATGGGGTAGCGTTCGTTACAGAGTTACAGAGGTCCTATGGCCACCTTCTGACTACTTTTCATCCTATTGCATTTTCATCCGATGTGTGTATGCAAAATTTAAACTCAATCGATCACCAGGAAGTAGTCAAATTTTACTTGCAAGATTTGAGTACCAACATATAACGGGTCAGGTAAAACTAAAATAAAAGCTTGTAAAAAGAAGAAGAGTCTCAATTTGACTGTTTGTTTTCTTTGTATGAGTGTTACGCGATGTCTTTAATGATTTTTACATATAACACTAGAGTTAGTCTTATTTAATATTGGTAAGGGTCGGCCCAAAGAAACCAGAGATATGATAAGAAAGATAGATTAGATAAGAAAATGTCTGAAATTGTATTATTTTAGATGACCTATGCTTCGTGTGAAATTTCATGATTCTAGGACAACGGGAAGTACCCCATAGGTATTGATTTATATTGGAATTGCAAAATATGCGTCAAAATGTCTGTATTTCGGCCGTATTTTTTTATTACGTTGACTAAGAAGCTTGATTTTTTTTCAGCTGTAAGGAACGGTAGATCTTAGTATTTGATATTAATTTTAACTTGATACCTTTACGCGTTCCTGAGAAAATGTTTCTTGAGAGACAAACAGACGGACAACAAAGTGATCCTATAGGGGTTCCTTTTTTCCTTTTGACGTACGGAACCCTAAAAATATGGCAAATGGATTTATCAAAATATCTCAAGAAACGTGTGCTAATAGAATTTTGACATGATTTCATGATATATAAAGGATTGTCATCCTGTAAAAACACCAGTAGAAAATGAAGTTTGTTTTGATTCTGAGAGAGACAAAATAACGAAAGAGAAACCACCATACAGGGGAGCAGTTTGTGCTTTGGCATACCTAATGGTTGGCATCCGACTAGAATCATTTTATCAACAAATGATAAGCTTAGAGTCAAATGCATTATGCGCTACCTAAAAGGCACTCCGTCTCTTGGCATTATGTATAAATCTTGTCATAAAGTCAACTATATAGATGCGTTCAGTGATGCTGATCATGGAGGATGTGAGCTCACAGGAAAATCTACTTCAGGCGTTGATTGCTGCTATGCCGGAGGCATTATATCCTGGCTGAGCCAAAGACAAACCTCTGTTGCAATTTCTGCAAAGGAATTAATATGGCTGAAAATAATCTATAAGGATATGACTATAGTAACGGAATTTTCTTAGTTAAAGCTTTATAACGAGGCTGCAATCAGATTGGCTCGTAACAAAACAAAGCATATAAAGTTGAGGCTTTCTTTATCAAAAAAGCTGTTATTGATAGAAAACTTCAAGTTGACGGAATTATTGCATCCAATCAAGTAGCTTATGTGATGACATTACCTAAAATAAAATTCAATAACCTTTGTTCTGCCATGGGATTATATATTAATATATGTTTTGGAATGAGAGAAAGTGTTGTTAATATATGCATTCAAAACCATAGTTCACAACATTATATAAGATTATCTCTCTTTCCATTCGACATGTCAACTTAAATTTTTTTCTTAAGGTTTTCATAATTACCTATAAATAACAAGCAGTAATAAAATTCTGAAGAAAAAAAAAAACATATTGGTTTAGTAAACTGTTGTTTTACTTGTTACAAGTTTAACTTTATTCTATGTGCTGTAATAAACTCCATTGATAAACTTCGTGGAAAGTTTTACAAAGTTTATTGAAAACAATTAGAAAAAAAATATTTTGGTTTGGGGAAAACTTTATTCGACTAACCTCTTCAGAAGTCGATGAGCTCACTAGGTCTTTGAGTATTCCAAATTTATGGATTGAACTGTTTATCTATGACAAACATACGCGAAATGCAAAACATGTATTTATTAGTTGATTCACTATAATTTAATGTTTCGTTTGTGATTTTACAAAGATTACCTATTGGACGCACGCAATAAAACAATATTGTAATTAGTTTGTAAAGTTAGTTGTAGTTAATTTACTTGACGATTCGCAAGTGATCTTAGTAACCCATTTGACTAAAAAGATTTTGATTTTAAAATATGCAACAGTTCTATGATTCTAAGTTTATCCGAAGAAAACTAAAGTTACTGACATAGCTCGCAGAATTAGCAAACTGAAGTGGCAGTGGGCTGTCCACGTCTGTCGGAGGACCGATGACCGATGGAGCAGACGTGGCCTAGAGTGGAGACCGCGTATAGGAAGGCAAAGCGTGGGCGCTCCCAGCCCGGTGGACCGATGACCTTAAAAGGGTGGCTGGTGGTGGCTGGATGCGGAAGGCAAAGGACCAAGAAAAATGGTGTACCATAGAGTTGGCTTAAGTCCAGCAGTGAACCAATATAAGCTGCTATAAAAGGTTCAGAGTAGAAATAACAACTAAAACAGACCGAGATAAATTGTCGTAACGACTGATTCCTCTGCTCCTTAATTCAAATTAAGATTAGCTTATAGAAATAAAAAAAAAATCTCTGTGTAGCTTCGTTTGCCCACTGGCGACAAGAAATATGTATTTGCATTTAAATAATGCTATACAAAATTCAACTCCAGGTCCTTTACTCTTTTCAAGATACCAACTTTTCAAAGTACCTTTTTTCCAAATTATTTGATTAAGGCTCTCTTATGTACCTAACCGGGCGATCATGAGTATCCAGGCCGAGGCATAGCTGAGGTACACATCACAATATCCGATTATGCACAGTTGTGGCCAAGGCTTGTACAGTGCTCTACTTAAACACTTTTTTATAAATAAAAAAAACATAATAACGTACATGTTTATTTGAAAAACTAATAATATTGACAACTGTTTTGACAATAATAAAAATAGTTTAGATAATTTTGCCGCCAATTCGCGGCGTTGAAATTCCTTTTTTTTACTTTTTAAATTAATTTAATGGCGCATTATTTTTGTTGTGCCAGTCCGAAATCCAAATAGAACTTGATGAGTTATCTCTTTAGTTATCAATGTTAGGGTTTAATAGTTTGTTCCATTTTCAGACTTCATATTTGACCGCTCGAGCGGCCGGCTAAAACATTGCGGGTCGATCTCTGATACTGTACTGTTTTTTGTGCTTGTGCAAGATATGGTCTTATATCGTAGCATGTTTGAGAAAAAAGTGTTTTTGCACAATTTCGTAGGGCACTAGAAAAAACGTTGTTCAATGTTTGCATCATTCATTATAAAAGTAGGTGTCCATCAAATTGTTTTGATTTTCTTTTATTTTCGTCTTTTACTGTATTCGTATGATTTTTTATTTTGTTTATGTCTGTTTTCATTTGAACTTAATTTAAATGTTTAAAAAAATATTATAGGACCCACTGCCACTCCAGCCCTGGCGAGATATTTTCAAAGCTAAGAAGTATTCATCTGCTTGCCTTCAATACGATGTCTTTAGCAAAAAAATTGAAGGTAAGCAATTGTTAATAATGGGCATCCTGATTTTGAAACGAAGTTCTTTATGGCATGTTACAATTTGATTTTAGAGTCGACTAGAACTAGGAAGGGGTTTTTCCCGTTAATCCAACTATTATGTCCAACTAGTTGTACAAACAACGTTTTTTTTTCCCGAGGACCAACTAAATAGTTAAACATAAGAAAGCCGAAATTTGCATGGCCCTTCGTACAACTGCATAATATTAAATCTTTTTAACCGACTTTAAATATCGACAGTTTGTAGTTAAATATCGACAAGTGTGAGTCGGACTAGCTCACTGAGGGTTTAATACGGAATATAAATACCAAAGCTTTTGAACTAATTTCAATTGACGACAGGGTTTTGTACTCAAAATCTTCAAGCTTTATTCCAGGTGATAGCTTTAAAATGGTTTCCTATATCCTCAAAATGATTGATTGTAGACCAGAAGTTTTTAACACAACTCATAGATCTCATCAAGATCTTCATTTTAGATGACAGCTGTCAAACTGGAAAGGGCTCTATCTCCTTAACTTTTGATTGAAGACTAGTAGTTTTTTTGCAGAAGTGATAGATAATAATTTATTCAGAAGGAGACTACAAATCGTACAATACATACTATTACTTTTTCGCCTATTGGTGATTTAGCGCTTAATATCAGCTTTAGTAAATCAATAATAATTTTCCCTTACATTTGTTGTTGTTTTGAGGGTTCCGTACCCAGAAAGTGCCAACAGAGTCCTTTTACTAAGTTTTCGTCGTCTGTCTGTCTGTCCGTCATTCTGTCTGTTTAACCATTAAAAGGCCCCATCTTTTAGACCGAAATAGGTAGAAGCCTGATTTTTTCACAGAATATGTGTTGTAACAGGGGATTATTTAACAAAAAATAAAAAGGGTGTCCCTATACAAGAAACACATTTGGGTTGTTCGTCATCATCATACCCATCATCGTAAAAACAGAAATACATACAAACTTCAAACTTGCAGTGAAAAATAATGTGAAATTTAGGTATAACAACTAATAATAAAAATCGGGCAAGTGCGAGACGGGCCTAAGCCATAACCATTTTAAATTACCGATACAACGCCATCTAGCAATAGTATTAAGAGAAACAGTAACACATTTGTTTGGGGAGTACGCATACAGGAAACACATTTCGTTGTTTTTGTTCTATCGTAAAAACAGTAATATATAAAAACTTCAAACTTGCAGTAAAAAACCCTCAGAGCGGCCTCCGGAGCCTCCTGGTACGTCCGGAATGCGGACCTACACGGAGACTTTGAGCTCCCCACGATTCCCCAATACCTTAAAGACCAGGCAGTCTGCTTTTTCAAGCGTACACAAAATTACCCGAATCGATTTATTGTGCAGTACACAACCTATTTTCCCCCCCGACCGACATCGACACGGTCGTAAAATTCTAGTTAGGAAGCCTCGGCACGGACTTACGGCGCCAGACGACGATCTCACTATCCGGATAGCGATATTAGTCTCAACGAACACCCCTAATAGGGCCTCTCCCCACACACGACGTCGACGTCCCCGGGTTCGTCTGCGAACGCACGGACCTACCTCGTATACGAGGTATCAAAGAGTGCCGGGGCGCTTCTCGCCCCCACTCAATCGCAATCGCAACCGCAAACGCGTAACGGGGAACTCCCCTACTGGCGCTGACTCACCTTCGGGTTCGAGGCTCACGCTGGTCGATGGGACGACCCCAAGAGCGACAACCCAAGCCGAGGAGCTTGAGCGTTGGGCGCTATATGGGCTTAGACTCCTTCAGAGTCTCGCCTCAAAAGACCGGTGCCGCGGAACAGAGGAAGGAACTGCCTTCTCCATAGTCAATAAGAAAAAAAAAGCAGTAAACATAGTGTGAACTCTAAACTATAACAACAAATAATAAAAACCGGCCAAGTGTGAAACGGGCCCAAGACATTACTATTTAAAATTACCAATACAGCGCCATCTAGCTTATTATTAAGAGAAACAGTAACACATTTGTTTGTTGGAAACGATATTCAAAGTTTAGCATCGTCGGGCTTGGTCAGTACTTGGGTGACTGCTTAGCGGCACACTTCTTCGTAAATTACGTAAATTTACATGAGTGTTATTAACATCGGTCAAGTGCGATATTCACTAGCCCAGAGAGAGTTCCGTACCTCTCACCATTTACGTAATTTACAAACAAAACTAAGCGGTCACCCATCCAATCACTGACCAAGCCCGACGTTGCTTAACTTTGAATATCGTTTCATAAATTACAATGCATATTTCGGCCCATACATGCCTTTTTTAATAAAAACAAATAATAAATTTTATAGCTTTTACGAACTGTTCATAGTGCGATTTAATTTGCATGAAGAGCCGGAAGCAATGATCAAACGTGGTTAGGCGGCCGCCATGATTGAAAAACGGTGAAAGTTGACAATAAAACACAGACGGAGGCGCTAGAGTCAAATTGTTTAAAAGTTTAAAATGTGATTGCAGATAATGATGTACGGTACCTATGGTATAGGTAGTTCAAATTATTTGTTTACACGTATTGTACAGCATTCGTTCAAATTTAGATTATCAGGTACGTATACGTGTGTGCATGATATGGATTAGTTTGCTTGTTTATTAGTTATTACTTTTCTCGCCAAAACAAAAGCAGATTACAAGCACGCTAACCACATCCAGTGTGGCTATCGTGTTGTCCTTGCGACTAACCAGCAAGCCGACCCCAGTGCTAACGCGATCTAATGATATACAGAGGTAAATCTAAACCTTTTTTTTCAGGAGCTGAAGACTGTTTATATCTCAATATCTACAGCACAAATCTGAATCAAAAATCGCTGTTGCCAGTCATTGTTCATATTCACGGAGGCGGCTTTATCACCAGCGCTAGCTCCCAGTACGATCCTATTAGACTCCTGAATTATGACATTGTATTTGTTTCTTTAAATTATAGACTAGGATCTCTTGGTAAGTTATTTTTATAATATGTCTAGCTGACCCGGCGAACGTTGTTTCTCTTTCTTAAAACAACTGCCGCGCCACCTATTCTGAAAAGGTTGTATTAATTCAGAAACATTTCCAGGCGTGTGCGTAACAATTTACAAAAAATCATGACAATCGGTTTACCATTAGCTTGCGAGTCCAACTCACACTTGACCAATTTTTAGGGTTCCGTAGCCAAATGGCAAAAAACGGAACCCTTATAGATTCGTCATGTCTGTCTGTCTGTCCGTCCGTATGTCACAGCCACTTTTTTCTAAAAATATAAGAACTATATTGTTGAAACTTGGTAAGTAGATGTATTCTTTGAACCGCATTAAGATTTTTACACAAAAATAGAAAAAAAACAATAAATTTTTGGGATTCCCCATACTTAGAACTGCAACTGAAAAAATTGTTTTTCAATAAACTCATACGTGTGGGGTACCTATGGATAGGTCTTCGAAAATGATATTGAGGACTTAATAGTTTGCGCGAGAGACACTTCCAAAGTGGTAAAATGTGTGTCCCCCCCCCTGACTTCTAAAGTAAGAGAATGATAAAACTAAAAAAAATATATGATGTACATTACATTACCATGCAAGCTTCCACCGAAAATTGGTTTGAACGAGATCTAGTAAGTAGTTTTTTTTAATAAATCATAAATCGTTAACAGCAATTTACCTTTCATTCAATCAACTCAAATATAAAATATTTTTGTTTGCATTTGTAGATTACATAAATGGTGGTAGGTATGTAACCCTAGGTGCGTGAGTCTAACTCGCACCTCACCAGTTTTTTTAAGTTGAAATAATAACTTATTTCCAAAAATCTGATCTGAATTACAGTTTGAAGTTGGTGTCTATACGTACCCAAAGTTTTGAACACACTTCACTTGCATGACACCAACTTATTAATATCCACTAAAACTCTAGCACGTCAAATATTCGTGTGTGGCGCACGCCTTGCTTTTTTTGCCGACTGCAATACAATACGTGGTTATAATTTTTTTATATCCATTTTGAAAAATTATTTTTACTTTTTATTACAATTTTCGGTTAGATTGAATTTTTATATGATTCTAATGTTTTAAGAAAAGCAAGTTTTTAAAAAAATCTTTTTTTACCTTTTTTTAGGTTTCCTTAGCACTGGTGATACTGTGGTACCTGGGAATGCGGCATTTAAGGATCAGTTATTAGCGCTGCGATGGATTAAAATTAACATAAAAAACTTCGGAGGGAACACTGACAGTATAACTCTTATAGGACAGTCTTCTGGTGCCGCTAGTATCTACTACCATTATCTTTCTCCAATGTCATTTGGTAAGTTTCAAGTGATAATTTTATCATGATACAAAGGTTATTGGTTTTGATATATATTTATATTACATCAACATACAAAGCATATTTTAAAATGTGCTTCATATATATTGTTAAACTAGTCGAAAGGTATTTTAGAACGTTTTGTACAGTGTGTAGAATTAGGCAGTAAGTTTACAATATCGTTTTTACTAAAAGCAACCATTTTTAGCAAAAGTTATATTGTAAAATCACAGACATATTCAGACAGAGTGCGAAACGTTCTGAAAATAACTTATAACTATTTTAATAATTTATATAAAGCACATTTTTGTAATAATTATGCTTTTTATGAAGAGTAATTTAAAAGTTAGCCAAAGTTAGCCCCTTAATCAATATTCTGAATGATAGGTTCGTTCTCCAGAATGCAATTTACCTGAATATTACCCGAATAAATAATATTTCGGTAATCTTTATAAATATTTTTTTTTTCGGGTATCAAGCCGAAACTAAGATTTCTTTAGTGCACAAGATATTTTTGTATTGGCATCGCGTAACTAGATGTTATGTATCTATAGGTGTAAAAATTTAACCTTTGTTATTTGTGGTACTCCCAGTTAAAGGGTCTTTCACAAAAACTAAACTAATTAAGTATTCGTAACCACTGTACATTATCGCTGTGAAACTTCTATTGGCGTGCCTCGGCAGTAAAATCCGTATGTCCCTCTCTCATGCCGTTATGCCCCTCCGCATAGTGTGCGTGCGCATAATAACTAGACACTCCGTTGCTTCTCTGTGTTAGCTGTTTACTATAAACTCAAACTTTTTTATTCAAATTCAGTTTTTCATTCGTCAGTTTAATTATTAATTTATTGAAAATACCAAAAAAATACCACAAGTTCGGAATGATTTAATGCCGAGAAGAATCGGCAAGAAAATCAGCAGTTAATTTTTTATATTTTTTCAACTTCATATTAAAATACAATATAGCCTTACACTAGGTAATAACATAACATACAATGTTTAAATTGTTGAGGCATCATCTTCGCGTCAAGTATATGAACCACCAATTGTAGGCGGTCCTTATGACGACAATCATACCAGCCAATCAGCGGTGGCAGCATCGCGGCGCAGCGCGCTGGAGCGGGGTCAACGGCTAGTTTTTAAATCATTGAAAAAATACGCTCGTTAAAGTCACAATCGACAGCATTCATTTTGTTACCAATTTTCTATTATATTTAATTTAAACGCAAAATTTGCTTCATTTACATCACCGACCAACCTACGAAACGCTACATAAAAAATTGGTCCTTCGAATTAGCTGAACCAAAGCAGTAGTTGGGACACGCAAATCGGTGAAGAAGTGAATATTCGCAGCAGGGAAGCAGGTAACGGTGTTTTAGTGTGACATACCAACGAAATCTCTAATTTTTCAATCCCTAACCTTCTTTGATCTGTGTTTTCTGTGTTGTGTTCAAAAGTGTACCAAGTGTAATAAAACAGTGACTTGTCAAATTGTAAGTACTTCGTCCTTTGCCTCTCGCTAGTCCTTACAATGAACACGCAATTTGAACCTAAAGCTGAAATCGCGATGAAAGATTTAAAAAAGAAGCGCGCATCTATTAAAGGTCGTTTAACTCTTTTCAAAAAATATCTAAATTCATTTGAGGATGCTGATTTATCTGCTAGCCAGCGTGCAGAACTAAAGTTGCGCATGGTAGGATCTCAAGCCTTAATGAACGATTTCAACCAGGTTCAAAGTCAAATAGAGGACTTAACTTCCGAGTCAGAGATAGAAAAGCAGCTCGAATCCCGCGAGGAATTTGAACAAGATTACTACGGTGCACTGGCTCTCGCCGAGTGTATGACGAGCACGGAGGAGAAGAGCATTTGCGAGCTACCTATGACTAGTTCTAACAATTTTAATTCTATAAAGTTGCCAAAAATATCGATTCCTGATTTTGACGGTTCATACGAACACTGGCTTCAGTTCCGCGACACATTTAGCTCTTTAGTACACGATTGTAAAACTATTACACAAATACAAAAATTTCACTACTTGAAATCGTCATTAAAAGGAAATGCAAAGTCTGTGATAGATTCCTTGGAGTTTTCGGCTAGCAATTACAGTGTTGCGTGGGAATTACTTTTAAATAGATTCGATTACACAAAACTATTAGTTCACAATCACGTAAAATCTATTTTTAGTCTTCAAAATTTATCAAAAGAATCGCCAGGGTCGTTACGAAGAATCATAGACACTATTCTTAAAAATTTAAGGGCATTAAAAATCCTAGGTGAGCCGACAGAGCACTGGGACACACTGATTATTTATATAGTTGTGTCAAAGTTAGATCCCACTACGGAACGTGAATGGGAGGAACACAGAAGTACATTGCAAACAAAAAGTGATAGCGATAAAACTAAGTTACACGATTTATTAGAATTTCTAAAAAACAAGGCAAATATTTTAGAGACACTAATTGTATCACACAACAAATCACACACTTCTAGTTTTATCGAAAACAAAAAACAGCACACAAACACCTATTCCTCGCCGCGCCTCGCCTCGGCTCATTGCAATGTAGCTTCAAATAATAAATTTAACCAACAGTCGCTAAGTAAGATTAAACGCAATTTTAGATCTTGCCTTATGTGTAACGCACAGCACCCTCTATTTTCGTGTCAAAAGTTTCTTGATCTTGATGTACAAGATAGGCTAAATTTCATTAAAAATAAAGACTTGTGTATTAATTGCATGCGAGGCGGTCACTCAGTTGACAGTGGCAGCGAACGGTCATTCATAACACAATCGTTTTGCAATAAATTAAACACACAAATTATACAGTCCACTCAGAAAATCCACGGCGTAGGTAACTCAGTAACACAGAGTTCACAATCCTGTAACATTGAGTTAAAATCACGCGACGGTCGCTACACTGCACACATACAATGTCTAATTTTACCACAAATAACTTCAAAGTTACCCACTTATACTTTGAGTTTAAGACATTTTAATATACCACACAATGTTACCCTAGCCGATCCAACCTTTAATGATAGTCAGCCAATTGACTTATTGATAGGTGCAGATTTGTTTTGGGAGTTAATTAATGATGGTAAAATTCACCTTAAAAACGGGCCTTTCCTCCAAAACACACAATTAGGCTGGATAGTGTCGGGAATTTGTCATTCTAGGTATATCATTAAGCATGTGCATTGCAATTTCACGCAATCAATAAACAATGATACATGCTCATTAGACGAGTCGTTGCGCAGGTTTTGGGAAATCGAAGAACTACCCGCCATCTCAATAAATAAACTTCAAAGCGTCGATGAGCAAGCTTGTGAGGATCACTTTGTTCACACCACAAAACGAAACGTCGATGGTCGGTTTATTGTTCGATTTCCACTAAAACAATCACCCGAGCTCTTAGGGGACACTCGCACACAAGCTGAACGTCGTTTCTATGCTTTAGAAAAAAGACTTCAACGTAACTCTGAGTACAAAAAAATGTACAGTGACTTTATTCACGAGTATATAAAATTAAAACACATGACACTCATACAGAATTACGGCAATACGCACTATTTTCTACCACACCATGGCGTATTTCGCGAAAATGCAATAACTACTAAGTTACGAGCGGTGTTTGACGCGAGTATGGCTTCAACCACAGGGGTGTCACTCAATGACATACAGATGATCGGCCCAGCCATACAGGGCGATTTAATTTGTATTTTGCTAAGATTTCGCGAAAATAGGTATGTGGCATGTGCAGACATAGAAAAGATGTACCGCCAAGTACTTATAGATAAAGATCAACGTGACCTACAACTGATTTTGTGGCGTGACGACCCGTCCGAATCACTGCGGGTTTATCAACTAAACACCGTAACATATGGTACAGCATCTGCACCATATTTAAGTTGTAGATGTTTAAAACAGCTAGCTGAAGAATGCGAGGTTCCGTACATAAAGGAAACTATTAACAATTGTTTTTATGTGGACGATTTGATTTGCAATGCCAATAGTATTCCGGAATTAAATAAGATTTGTGAAGGTACCAGTAACATTTTAAATTCCGCAGGCTTCGTGTTACGCAAATGGCTTTTTAACTTTAAGCGTGCCAACCCTAGTGATAACGCACCGCAACCTATTATGCAATTAGGAGAAAAAGATAACGGTCAACACAAAACGTTAGGCATAGGGTGGAATAATAAATCTGACGAAATGACGTTCTATTCGCACATAAAGAACGACACGAGTGTAGTTACCAAACGTGTTATTTTGTCAACAGTGTCTCAGATTTATGACGGGTTACTTAGCCCGATAATTACAAACAGCTATAACTTTGTTGCAAAAATGCTGGTTATTAAAATTAGATTGGGATCAGCCCGTGCCTAGTGATGTCGCACAAATATTTACAAAATTTATTAAAAGCTTACCACTAATTAATAGTTTGAAAATTCCACGGTTTGTTAAATTTTTTGACTTATCTCTCAAAATTACATCACAAGAGGATTTGCCAGAAGTAAAACTTATAAATATAAATTGTAACCTCGCAAATCATTCAAGTGACGGGAACTTATTTCCTTTTTACAGATTTTCTCAGTTCACACGATTAAAGCCAGCTGCCGCTTATGTACTTCGTTTTTTACATAACACACGCAATAAACAATCCAGGCGCTCGGGTGCATTAACTGTAGAAGAGCTTGAATGCTCAGAATTAATGTTAGCTCGGCTCAGTCAACAAGAGTCGTTTTTACACGAATATACTTCCCTAATAAATAAAAATAAAAATATAAAAAATGCTCAGTTGCTAAAATTAAATTTGTTTATTCATATCGATGATTTGATAAGAGTAGGTGGACGAATTCAAAACTCGCCTATTTTTTCTTTTAACAAAAAACATCCAATTTTATTAAATGCTAAACATCATTTTACAGTTTTGCTATTTCGTTACGAACACATTAGGACGTTACACGCAGCACCACAGTTGTTACTGTTCACGGTCAGGGAGTCGTGGTGGCCGGTCGGTGGCCGGAATCTCGCAAAAAAAAACGGTACACGCATGTATCAAGTGTGCGCGTTTGCAACCAACCACGATAAGCCCTATAATGGGCAACCTGCCCCAGGAACGATTAGATCCAGGTTTTCCCTTTTTTCGATCTGGTGTGGATTATTGCGGCCCAGTGTTAATTTTGAATCGTAAAGGCAAGGGCGCTAAACTTATTAAATCTTATATTTGTATTTTTATATGTTTTGCTACTCGTGCTTGTCATTTGGAGCTCGTAAGTGACCTGTCATCAGATTCTTATCTTCTGGCGCTTAAACGCTTTATATCTCGACGCGGAAAACTGGTTGAAATATTTTCAGACAACGGAAAAAACTTTGTTGGCCTTATGAATGAATTTTCAAAATTTTTAAACAATTGTTCTGACGATATAAAAGATTACGCAACGTCACAAAATATTAAATTTAAAATGATCCCGAGTGGTAGGCAATGCGCATCTTACTTTTGAAGAGTTCACCACAGTTTTAACACAGATCGAAGCTGTCCTTAATTCCCGACCGCATACTCCCTTGTCCGCGGATCCTAACGACCTCCTTCTTCTCAGTCCCGCTCATTTTAGTTGGTCGTCCGCTGACTGCACAGGCGACTGCCGACCTCTGCGATATTCCATCGCAGCGACTTACGCGATATCAGAGGGTGGAACAAATACGCCAGCATTTCTGGAGCCGCTGGTCCAAAGAATATATCTCGGAGTTGCAGACCAGGAGCAAATGGCAACAGCACAAAGGTGACCTCCAAGAAAACCAGCTAGTGCTCATCAAAGACGACCACTTACCTCCATTAAAGTGGAGTCTAGGGAGGATAATTAAAACATATCCAGGGAAGGATGGCGTGTCACGTGTCGCCGATATACGCAAGGCGAGTGGCACTTTCAGACGGGCATTCTCTAAAATTTGCCCGCTGCCTGCACAAGAGAATGATACAAATAACAACGGAACAGCCGGGAGCATAGCATCATAGTTCTGCATCATTCTGAGTTTCAATTGGAACCTAATGCTTCCAAGGAGGGAGCATGTTGAGGCATCATCTTCGCGTCAAGTATATGAACCACCAATTGTAGGCGGTCCTTATGTCGACAATCATACCAGCCAATCAGCGGTGGCAGCGTCGCGGCGCAGCGTGCTGGAGCGGGGTCAACGGCTAGTTTTTAAATCATTGAAACGTACGCTCGTTAAAAGTCACAATCGACAGCATTCATTTTTGTTATCAATTTTCTATTATATTTAATTTAAACGCAAAATTTGCTTCATTTACATCATCGACCAACCTACGAAACGCTACAAAATTTAAAAAAAATTTACTTATGCCCCAATACAAATACATATCAATTAAGTTTTAATTTTTCCAAGCATTTTCATAATTTATGTATTCATCAACTTTGTAATAGCTTTTTTCGTTTAACTATCTTCGGAGTATATTTTAAATTTATTTTGGAGTCAATTAACCACTAATTAACAACAATTTAATTATAGAAAAATATACTTTGTATTGCGAAAGAGCTTCTCTCTCTTCAGAAGAGCTTCTGGAGACGACATTTTGGAACTACCAATTATTGAAGTGAAAACTTCTTTAGCGACGTTGTGCACTTTTTTTGGTATGGGTAAAAAATGATAAACTCGCGTCAGGTCACACGTCCGGATCGTGAAAATTCGTAAGACGGATGGAGAGTAGACAGCTGGCGCGGCGTAGGAGAGGGAGTATCCCCCTCTCTTTCTACGGCGCGGCGAAAATGTATGCCTGTGCCTGCTGTTTCGTTTAGGCGATGCAGGGCGCTTGCGCGAATGGTCGTGTGTGTTTATGTTACAGCGTGCTACGCGCATCAATGGATGGTGACAGCTGATGGCTCGACCGTCTGTGTAGTGGCCATACTGCTGTGTATTCGTAAAATTCGTGTATATAAAGTGTTTAAAATATGGAAATTGAACAAAGTGCATCTTTGTCTTTGTAAAATACGAAAACCGTTATGCCACGCCTATTATAATTTTTAGTTTTAGTATTCGCGATTATGAGTAGATTGCGATGTCAAATATACTACGTCAAAAAAGTAAATAAACAAACATTATTATTTCTTGACAATGTCAAAGACATGTCTAGTGACATATTTGAGTGTTAAGCGCGAATCGTGTGTAAAGGTTTTCACTTCTGCCGGCACTCCCGGAATTTTTTTTTTATTAACACTGTGTAGGCCACTATTTTTAGCAAATAAGTGTCTATTTTTGCGTACATACATTTTACAAGCGAAGTTATATAGCAAAGAACAGTTAAAATATCAATTTTCCTAAATAGTTCCCTCAGAGAAATTCGAGGTCTTAATTTATAGATTTACAGTACTGCTCTATTTTGCAAAATAAAGACTTTATCAATATCAGCTGCCCTATCCCAAAGAAAATGCCTTAAAACATGACGGAATGCAAATAGCTAAAGTAGACCAAGCAGGCAGTGTCAACATCTGTAAGCTACCTAACTTTTCTAACTGTATAATTAGCTGAACTAAATTTCCCTGCAATTATTATAATTAAATTAATTGTCTAATGTAATACCTAGAAACACTGTTTAGTCTAATAGTTCTATTTCTTCTCCGCTTAAGAATAATTTTGTACTTATGTTTCTGATATTTGGAATCATAAAATTTACACACTTAATCTTTTTTGCATTAAGAATATGTTATTTGCCGTAAACCACTGAAGAATCAGAGAAAGTGCTCTACTTACGTCGTCAAAATTAGTTATATTTCTGTAAATTTTAAATAAAAGAGAAGAGTCATCTGCAAAAAGTACAATCTTGCACAGCTTCTCCAAAAATAAAGGCCAGTCATTTATGTAAATTTAAAATAGAAAAGAACCTAAAATAGAACCTTGAGGAACTCCAAATTTTCCTTCTGAGTCGTTGGATTTTAGTTTATTGATTTGAAACTTCTGCGTTATACTACTAAAAATATTAATGATAAACACAAGAGCCGAATCTGCAATACCATAACGACTCAGTTTTTTTATAAGGGTTATATGTAAATATTATGGCTAAGATTGGTGCAATAACATAATTCCGCTAAGGACTTTAACTGATACACCTCAAAGGTCACCAGCTTTTTCTGAGTTAGTAATTTAAATGTCTTTATAATGTTTTTAGAGGTTTCTAATTTATAATTTCGCATATTTGCAATATTATTTATATTTATTTAAGGAATCTATTATATTTAAAGTTTACTTTTTAGGTAAGTACATTTACACTTATTTTTTAAGATAATATTTTAATTTGTGAATGGCAACGGTTGCCCCGATTCTATCTCAACAAAATGTTTTTCGCTGTCTCATTTGTATTACAGATAAATCATACCGAAAAGGGCCTGAAAATACACACATCTCGTTGTCACAAAAATACCTGAAAATACACACATCTCGTTGTCACAAAATACCATTTAACTTTCGTTGCCTCCTCCCATTACTAATTCATCTGATTGTAACTTTCCTCCTTCTCAAAACAACATCGATGCATGTTTCGAAAAAACTGAACTTGTCTGATCTAAAAAGATGTTTGCCAATTATCAAAAGAATTCCTAGAGGAGCGAGGGTTCACATTGCAAAATCTCTGTTACGATGAATAAATGTATTCTAGATAATTCACTAGTAAGTTGGCAAAATCTTTTTACATTTGCATATAGGCATCTTCATGCAAATAAAGAGAGCGGCCAATCTTTAACTACTACTTTAAAACAAAATTCTCAGGAAAATGTGTCACTTTCAAACCTTATTTCTAAGCCACCAAAAACACATAAACCAGATTGGAAAAAAAATGTTGAATCCAAAGTAATGGACCGTGATTTAAGAAACGCAACACGTATGCTATTTTCTGATGATTGCCTCGCTCCTTTCAATTATGAAACGCCAAAAGGTCTACGCGATAAGCATCCTGTCATCGATTTATCCTCTTTGATGCCAGACCCACCCACTTTATCTCATTCGTTCTTACAGTTTGAAGATTTGGACACGCTTGCAAGCATATCGTCGTTCTCGAACGGTTCTGCTGCCTGCATAGATGGATTTACACCCCAGCACTTAAAAAATCTTATAAGTGCATCCGATGGTGATGCTGGCAGGTCTCTCTTGAGCGACGTTACAAAATTATGCAATTTTATGCTATCAGGTAAAGTGAATCCATCTTTTACTAAATTAATGTATGATGCGAGACTTTGCGCGTTTAATAAAAAAGATGGAGGCATTCGACCGATAGCGATTGGTTGTAGTTTTCGACGTTTAACATCTAAACTCGCTTGCAAGCACATTTTTTCCACCTTAAGATCCAAATTTCAACCATAACAACTAGGGTTTGGCAGCAGATGCGGATGCGAAGCAGCAGTTCATTCAGTTTGCACTTTTGTACAATTGAACGAAATGGATTTACTGCTAAAGGTCGATGTCAGGAATGCATTCAATTCAATAGACAGGGTAACCTTGCTCAACGAAAACACAATCCTGAAATTTATCCATATGTCTGGCAAAGCTATAGCTCCCCTTCAAATTTAATTTATGAAAACATATTAATATCTTGAGAAACTGGCGTTCAGCAGGGTGACCCTTTAGGCCCAGCTTTATTTAGTTTAGCCATTCACCCAATTATTTCATCTTTAAATTTGAAACTAAATAGGTATCTTGACGATGGAACCTTAGCGGGAAAGCTTGATACAGTTTTTGACGATTTGTCTAATTTAATACAAAAGTTTAAAGCCATTGGTTTAGAGCTCAATTTTGAAAAAAGTGAAATTTATATACCGAAATTCAGACATCTTCATCTGCTATTCAAAAAATTTCAGAAATTACTCCTAATATATCCGTTAGAAACAAAGACAATCTTTCACTGCTAGGGGCTCCGTTATTTAAAGATATAGCATCTTTAACCGATTTTAGATACAAAACTAAAAGATTTTGAGAAACATTCTGTCAAATTTGCAACTCTAAATTCTCATATCGCATTTACGATTTTAAAACACTGCCGTTTTGTTCCAAAATTAACTTACCTTCTCCGTTGTAGCCCCGTATGGATTTTTTTAGATTTTCTTAAGGTAATGGATGCTAGCCTTAAGTCAGCAGTGGAAAAAATACTAAATTTATCTTTAAGTGAAAATTCATGGGATCAAGCTACAAATCCTGTAAATTTTGGAGGCTTAGGCATCCGTAAAATTTCGAATATTGCTCTTCCAGCTTTTCTGTCTTCCGTACACAGTGTTGACAATCTTTGCCAATCAATCATGGCAGACTTAAAAACTGAGATTGTAGGCACTGAGGAAGCTTTGGAAGCCTGGAAAAGTCTCTGTCCTAGTCGGGATATTCCAAAGGAAAAGAAAACGCAAAAACTTTGGGATATTCCGCTGATTCAGTTGACTTTTAATATATCGGTTCAAAATTTAACCAATGATCGCGACAAAGCGCGCCTTATAGCAGTTTCTGAAAAGGAATCTGGTCATTGGCTTGATTGTGTTCCTTCTTCAAATCTGGGAACTTTATTAGACAGCGAGAGTTTTCAAATTGCTGTTGGTATACGAATCGGGGTCACAATTTGCCATCCACACATATGTCCGTGTGGTGAAAACGTTGATGGCCTTGGACTTCATGGACTGTACTGTATCAAAAGCGCAGGTAGACTCTCCAGGCATGGTTCAATTAACGATATAATCAAGAGGTCTCTTTCCACCATCAATATATCTTCTATTTTAGAACCTCATGGCATAAATCGTGATGACGGAAAAAGACCGGACGGTTTGTCGTTGATTCCCTGGGAGAAGGGGCAGGCCTTAATATGGGACGCAACTTGCGTCGATACCCTGGCTCCGTCTCACCTCCCTAGGACCAAACTAAAAGTTGCAGAGTCTCGCAAACGGCGCATATATAACTCATTACTAGAAAACTATGAGTTTGTGCCGTTTGCAGTTGAGACTCGGGGTCCATGGGGTTCAAGTGCTAAACCTTTCTTAAAGTTAATACTACCTCGACTAATCGGAATCAGCGGTGATAGGAGTGTAGGCTGCTGTTTTGCTCAAAGAATTAGCTTAGCCGTCCAAAGAGGAAACGCAGCCTGCATTATTGCCACAATGCCACGCGGACCAGGTTTATTTAATTGTTTTTAAGTTAGTTTTATTATAGTTTGTTATTTTTTGTACGTAATTAGCTTCAATTTTGAAATAAAGTAACTACAATATAAAAAAAAATTTAGAGGTAACATGCTCAAATTGAAATATAGCCTTGGATTTACTTACATTACATTTTAAAAGAAAAGCAAGTGAATAATAATTGTCACGCGCTTTAATTTTTCCTGTTTCACTATTTACCTATTACATTCCATGTGGCCTTTATTTTAATATCAGAATTTTTAATTCATTACTTAAATGTAGTGATTTTGCAACCCTGTAAACTTTTTTAAATATTTTTGAATACATTTTTGATTTTAAATAGAAGTAGGGCACAGCAAGCCGCTCGAACAAGCCGCTCGAACAATTAAAGCGGGGCATAGCAAATACTTGCTCGAATGAGCAGCCTGAACTAGGAAAGTAACTTTGAGAAGTGTTGTGTTCCTGCCAGTGAGTAAGGTTGCCAGAGCTCTTTAAGGATGCGCTGCGCGGACAGCGGAGGACCGGCGGTGATTGTTTCTGTCATTGCTCGGCGTAGACGCGGCGTGCTGGTACGGTGGTCAGGGAGACCTGATGAAACGGCTGACCGCTGGCCGCCCGCAGGTTAAACGGGTTACCGAACCCAGGGATCACCTAATCGCCGCCTTGGGAGCCTGATCCGCCAACCAAGTCTCTAAAGTAGTAGTCGTGCCGGAGAAGGAGTGTGGAGTGGACCCGGCTACTACAACAGAGGGGAATCAGGGTCCCATCCGCCCACCGCGCCAGTAACAGCTAAGTAACTTTCTTTTAAAAAAAAACCACTGCGAAAGACCGATGGTGACTTGGTCCATAGTGCTAAAGAGAAAGCCGTTATACTGGCCAGTCTCTTTGCCTCAAACTCGAATATGAACGATGAAGGCGCTGTACCACCTACTATACCGTGGTGTAAGACCATGACGGAAATCTCCAAAACAAATCAGGAGGTCCAGCGGGCGTTGCTTTTTCTAGACATTTATAAGTCGAGTGGGTCAGATGTTATATCAGCGCGTCCGGTTAATTAGTTAATGAGGTGCTTCATAGGCCTAAACCCCGTAATGGGACTTAGCGCTTGCATGGGGTTAAGCAGTGTGCTCCTGAATACTCACGAGCCTCTTCGCGCTTTTCTACCACACCAGGGAATGTCCGTCTTCATGGAAGACTGCGAATGTGCACCCGGTGCCCAAAAAGGGCCATAGATCAGATCCATCAAATTACAGGCCTATCCTATTACCTCTTTCCTCTCCAAGGTAATGGAGTGTGTGATCAACACACAGCTTCTAAGATACCTAGAAGAACACGATCTGGTCAGTGATCGTCAATATGATTTTCGCCACGGTCGCTCGACTGGTGACCTTTAGTGTATCTAACACACAGATGGGCACTAGCCATTGAGAGTCAGGGGGAGGCATTGGCATGTAGCCTGGAAATAGCGAAGGCGTTCGATCGGGTCTGGCACCGGGGTCTTCTTACGGAGTGCCCGAGGGTTTGTGCAAATGGGTGGCTAGCTTTTTGTCCAGCAGACGCATACGAACCGTAGTTGACGTTAGTTGCTCTGATAGCATGGACATTAATGCTGGTGTCCTGCAAGCCTCTATGCTGTCTCCTACGCTGTTTCTACTGCATATCAATGACATGTTGGACATCAACAACATGCATTGCTATGCAGATGACAGTACTGCAGACGCTTATAACACGGGTCGTGCAAACATCCCTCGTTCCGTTGTGGAGGAAAACCGCGGAGAACTTGTGTCTCAAATCGAGACCACACTGTCCGAGGTCTCTGACTGGGGACGGGTAAACTTAGTCCGATTCAACCCTACAAAGACACAAGTCTGCACGTTCACCGCTATGAAAAACCAATTCACTGTGGTTCCACAATTCCAGAACACTCCCCTCTCCATCTCCAAGAGCATTGAGATCCTTGGCGTTGAAATCTCCGGCGATGTATAGTTTCGAAATCATTTGCAAGACAAGGTGAAGCTGGCGCACAAAAAACTATGTGTACTCAACAGAGTGAGGCAGTACTTCAAGTCCCCGAGAGGTTGCTGATTTACGAGTCGCAAGTTCGGCCTCATATGGAGTACTGCTGCCATCTCTAGACGGGTGCACCCGGATACCAGCTTGGCCCTTCTGACTTGGTTCAACGACGGGCTGTGAGAATTGTCGACGATCCCAAACTCACTTGCTGTATCGAACCCTTGTGTGTGACGAGAGACTTTGTCTCCCTGTGTGTATTCTACCGCTTGTACAATGGGATGTGTTCTGAGGAATTGTTCGAAATGATGCCCACGGCTACTTTCTACCATCGCACCGCTCGCCATCGGCATGGAATTCATTTTCACACTCTAGAACCGAAATGGTCGTGTACAGTTTGGTTTCAGATAAACTTTCCCGCGCGAACGCTTGGAATTGTGGAATGAGCTCCCTGTCAAGGTTTTCTCTAAGGACTACAGTATGGGGTTCTGCAAGTAAGAAGTTATTGGATTTTTGAAGGGTCGGCAACGCGTGGGTGATTCTCCCGGTGTTACAAGCGTCCATAAGCCACGGTGACCGCTAACATCAGGCGGACCGTGTGCTTGTTTGCCACCTTTGTGGTATTAAAAAAAAAAAAAAAAAACGGGTTGCACTCCGGGAGTGCCGGCAGAAGTGAAAACATACTCGCTAGTTACTTCCCATCACTTCTTATCCATATTTATTTATTAAAAATAATAACTTTTGTTTATTTACTTTTTTGACGTTGTATATTTGACAGCTCAATCTGTCATAGAATTAAAATCTCATATCCAACCTCCCTGTACTACTAATAATCGCCATATACTAAAAATAAAAACTAACCTAATGTAAATAAAGGTCGTGTCCTAACGCGAGTGACATCTTACGAATTTTCGATCAGGACACGTAACCTGACGCGAGTTTAACAGTTTTTACCCATCACAAAAAAAGTGCACAGCGCCGCTAAAGAAGTTTTCACTTCAAAAAAAACATTTTGACATAGTCGGTGATCGTGGGACTGTGGTCATATTGTTTCATTTCATACAACTCATTCAACCTCGTTCGACTTCGGTGTATACCTACAGTAGCCCAGTCCTTGAATTTAATTTCATCATTTGTCGTAAAAGTTATTACTGTATACACTTGCTCGCACTCATTACTTAATAAAAAAATAAAGAAGAGAAACATCAAAGTCACCACAAAAAATATCTGACTTTTTAGAACAACAAATATTTGTTCCATTACCGGCTCAAAGGCTCAAAAGAATTATAATTTGCAGAGGGTGGGCGATACACACAAAATATAATATAATTATTAAGTAACAAGGCAATTTTATTATGCGTTCAAGTGAGAGGTCAACTATATCCTTACGGTCTTTACACTGGGTATCTTTTATTATTAACAACAACAACTATTAATTGCATTACCCTGTATATCCCAATAACCCCCTCGGATTGAATTTTTTTTACAAAAAAGGTACTGGACAAATAATGATTGGGGAAACAAAACATTGATTCATGTTCACTTAGGCAATACTCAGTTACACACAACACATGTATATTATAATTTTTCAACAATAATTCTATTTCCAATTCCTTGCCAGACATGCCTTGCATATTTTGATAAACAATATTATAAAAACAGGCATTGGCTGTTGTCAAAGGACTCAGTTTAAATTATGATCTAAAATAGGAACTGACTGGGTGCAGCTAATAACATCAGCACTATTAGACATAGCACAAACGCTAGAGAGGTTAATATACTCCTTTATACTACTTATAGAATTATAGAAAGAAATCATACAACTAGACTGGGCCACAATCTTTGATAAATTAACGGTTGATGAATGTGTAGACCTTTTTTATGAGCATATTTTTCACAAATATACACATTTCCTTCCTGGCTTAGTAAAGACCTCATCAAGATTTTTAAACTAAAAGAAATAGCTTGGAAAGCCTACAAGAAATTTCCTAATGAAGTCAGCAACTATCAGTTATTCTCCATGTACAGATCTAGATTTAAACAAGTAGCTAAAATAATGATCAATAAAATCTAATATTAGATATTTTCAGAGTCATGTGGGTAGCTTAAAAAATAATAAGAGTTCTATTCCAAAGAGATTAACCAACAACAATCAATCATCCAACGATCCACAAATTATATGTAATGTGTTTTTTGATTGCTTTCAAAGTTTAAATCACCTTACTCAACTAGACCCGGGGAATTATATCACACCAACAGAATTGGATTCTAAAACTAATACAATATCAGCGATTTTTATATCATTAGATATAATAGATTAACTTTCTCGATACCACAAAGGTGGCTAGAACGGATGGCATCAACATTCTATTAAAAATACGGTAGATTCTATCAAATTCCCCCTTAATCTTACTTTAAAAAAATTTTAGTAGAAGGGTAATTTACTACAAAGTGAAAGAAGCTAATTTAATCCCCGTTCACAAAAATGGAAGCAAAGACAAGACAATGTAACACGATATAGCCCTATTTATTTCTTATTCTCAGTGATGTATATAAATGACATTGAAAAACATATGATACACTCGTATTTCCTCTTCTATGCAGATGACTTGAAACTGCACCGTACTAAACAGTCACACTGAAGACTGCTTATTTCTTCAGGCTAATTCAGCTTCTCAAAATGCTAAGCCATCTCTTTTACTAACGAAGGAAACTTATTACATAGTTTATATATGAAATAAAGAAGTTGATACTTGACAAAGTAGATACCATAAAAGATTTGGGAGTAGTTTTGGACTGAAAACTAACTATGGATAAACATGTAATTAACATTACAAATAAATCATATCAAATACTAGGATTTGTTCATCGTAATTCAAAATTATTTAGGAACGATAAAACCTACATGTATCAGTATAAAACTCTCAAGGCCTATTTAAAGATTTGCAGTGATAGTATGGGAGCCCTATTATAATATACATATAATACTATTAAAAGACTACAAAAGAAAATGCTCAAATTAATATTTTACAGGTTCCGTTGTACAATTCTAAGTTATGAGACAACCCTATATATACTACACCCCTTACTCTAAGAGACAGACGTTTACTTTTAGAATCTGTATATCTATTTAAAATTATTAACAATTACATAGACTGTCCTGAGTTAGTAAATAAAATAATCCTACGGACTCTAAGCAGAGCACTCGACAAAGCACGCAAATATATAATGCTGGTGAAGTACACCAATACGTAGAATGTGCGAGCGACATAATAACTTATTTACTGAATAAACTTATTTAATATAACAGTGAATAACTTCAAGAAGATGATTATTACAGCTTTAGTTCCTAAAACCGATGATTAGTACAGCTTTAATTCCTAAAACCGAGACAAGTAGCTAAATTTTCTGAGAGTAAATATCGCATTTAATAAGTTTTAGGGTATTAGGCGATTAGGCAGACAGGTTCACACATTCAATGTAGTCTTATGAAACAGAGACTATAGATATATTTTTAGAGATCCTTACCTTAGACGACAGTCGTGCCAATTATAAAAGCACTAATTTAATTACATATGATTAATATAAATCTGAAGTTAAATATTTTAAATTTGAAAATATGTTTTTTTTATTTAGGTGATTGTTTATAGGTCGTATTCAAACACGGCTACGAGCCATATCCATAGCACAGCAAATATTTTGTGTCAATTAGGCTGAAAAAGTTAAAAACTAGATATAATTCGAAATTTAGTGCGGAGGACCGACAACAATGTTCTGTACAATAGATTTGTCCCCCCGATTGCACTAAAATTTAAATTAAATCAAGCAGTTTATATTTAATTGCGTTTGGTGCAGCTATTGTAGGAAGATAGACATATGACATTTTTCTCGTGATTGAAAGTTCCTACAGGAATAGATTTATTGCCAGTGATACTGCAAAGCGCTATTCGTTAACATCGCAGCGAATTAGGGGCATCAACTAATTTGTGACACAGGAATAGCTGGAAGAAGAGAGATAACGAGGAAAACATACTTTTCATACCAGGCATTAAAGGGAATCTCGTAATAATCTCGAGCTGATGACCAAACTCTGCTTGGGAAAACGCGCATAAATGCTAATTATAGAAAATATGAAATTTTCACTAGATTCTTTATTTTCTGACTTGTGTTACACAATTTTAGGTTTGTTTAACAGAGCTGCTGTGTACAGTGGATCTGCTTTTGCTCCTTGGGCTCTCGATGAAAATCCATTGGCTAAGACTAAAGCATTGGCTGGCGTTGTTGGCTGCCCCAATACTACCAACGAAGAGATGATAAAATGTTTAAAAACAGTTTCTGGATCCGCTATAGTTAAGGGTCAATTAGATTTGATGGTAATATCTTTTTTTACTAACTTTATTTCTGTTTCTTTAGGCGTTGATTACTAACTAAAAAAAATAACAATGGTTTTGATTTTTTGACAAAACGGCTGTCATCTATACGGACTATAAGAACGTACATTTTACCGGTAAATCCACAGCAACTCCATGTGAAGGAACTATAGCTACAAGCAAGAAAAACCCACGCCGATAACCAAATTTAGTGCGAGTGAAGCCGTGGGTGAAATCTGTGGTGTGGATTTAAACCAATAAAGTGTGTCCGGCAACAACTTCTGTTAGTACCGAACGAGTAACTTCTGTTTGTTATCAAAGAATTTCGGCAAACCAAAAAAAAAACTGTCAAAAATTAGTATTTAGCACCCTTAACTTTCCAATAAAATCAGCTTTTTAAAAGTAAATAATTGTTGAAAAAATTTAACGCCAAATTGAATCCACCATTTTGAATTTTTAACAAATGATAACAGATTTTAATCCACCCTCAAAAACTCAACAGAACTTTGTTTCATAGAAATTAAAGATTAGAAAAAAAATGGACGCTGACTGAATCCTAAAATTTAAAAAACATATGAATGAATAAGATTCGGCACCTACCACAACTTAATTTTATCGAAATCGAGAAGTTTATGGTAAATTATGAAGATAAAATTTTAATTGATTGAATTAACCATTGGTACGATATTTTTGAAGAACTAATAAGTTCGATTCCGGGTGTAGCGGAATCAATTGAAATGTCGGTGAAGTAAATCAGTCTATTGGTTTTTAGGTTACATACACAGAAACGCAAACACACTACCCATTCATATTTCATTTCAAAAATAGACTTAAATGATTTCACAGGTTGAAACGTACAGAAAACACCATTTCAGCAATTCTAATTTGTTGTTATAGGAGCAACAGAAATACATCTTCTGTGAAAATTTCAACTGTCTAACTATCACGGTTCAACGGTTTAACTATCTGGTGACAGACGGACGGACGGACAGCGGAGTCTTAGTAATATGGTCCCGTTTCTTACCCTTTGGGTAAGGAACCCTTTAATTGGTTGCAAATGTGTGACCGAGACATAGCGAAAGTGGTGTCTCTTGTCTCTTTTTAACTTGTTTTAATGAACATCAACAACAAATCGGTGAACGTTGTCAAAAAGAGAAAGAGACGATAGTTTCACATTATCTCTTTCTAAAGTGTGGCCAATTTTTTGAGGCTATTGCGCAGTCCGTAGGATAGATTACAGAACTTGAAGCCATGGATGCTAAATATCTAATTGCTACTGTTTTATTTTAGGAATGGAAAAGAGTTGAACTATTTCCTGTTTTTCTGCCGGTTGTTGAAGCACTGAATCCGTTCCCATTTTTAATTAAACACCCGTTCGAAATTGCAAAAGCTGGTGACATGCAAAAATTGCCGTTGATGCTGAGTGTGACTTCTGAAGAAGGACTCTATCCTGCTGCAGGTTTAACGATTTTACTAGATACTATATAATTTTTGCTTGCTGCAGATATATCAATGTTAGTACATACTAGTTAGTTTTCGCCTAATGCGGATTAAGAATGTCACTACGAACAAGCTGGCCCACGCCTGCTGCAGGTTTAACAATATTTTAGACACTAGTTAGTTTTTGCTTGCTGCATAATATTAAACAATGTTCCTAGATACTAGCTGGCCGACGCCAGTTGCAGATTTAACTATGTTACTACATACTAGTTGGTCCACGCCTGCTGCAGGTTTCACAATTTTACTACATACAAGCTGGGCCACGTCTTACAGAAAGACGTTGCCTTTAGAAAAAAATTTAAACTGTGTATGGTTTACGTCTAGGGGATAATTATATAAAAAATTAAAACTTTTTAAGGAAAAAAGAAACAACCGGCTTTATAAAATAAAATAATAAAGATCAGATTCTTGGAAATATGCAATTATTTTTACCTTTTTAGTGCATCTTTTTAAACTGGTGGTTTATTTTTGTTAAAATGTTTTACTTTTAATTATCGAATTGCATTTTTTCTTATACATTAAAAACATCAATACTCGTAACAAAATTTTATGCAATCATCAACACAAAAAGCGTTTCACCAGTTCCAAAATAACAATATTTTTTAAATATATATATAAAAAAAGTTTTAAATTCACTCCAATAATATTGGACCACATCGGAAGTATACCCTTTTAAATAAAAAAAGAATTTAGCAAATCTTGCTAAATGCAATTATGCTTGAACATACATGAAAAAAAATATATAAACATCCGAATTGACAACCTCCTCTTTTTTGATGACGGTTAAAAATGAAAAAACACGCCAATCTTTAACACTAAGCCTAAATCAAGTTCCAAGCATTTAGCTTCAAAAATGACGCACTATGATAAATTTTTTTCATCCAGTATTTCACGCTCTAAATTACGATACCATACATAGATGATATTGTAATTTATCATGTTTTCATGTTAGATAATTTGATACTGACAGATTTTATTTTTTTCAAACAATCAAGTTGTATTCAAAGAAGTCTGTCGTGTGAGGTTCTATATCGAACATACTCAACCTCAAATTTAAAGGCAACGTTAAATACAAAATTAACCTTAAATGTAAGACAAGACTAAATTAAGCACTTAGCATTACATATACCTGGTATTAGCAGGTTACAATTGCATGAACGCAACTTAGTGGTTTAAACAAAAAATATAGTAATATTTCCTCTACAACAAAAATAAAAAAAAATAATGAAGACACATCTGGCGTCTGGCTCGCGCACCGAGGGTTCCGTGCAAACTTATTATATGTTGTTGTATATTATTAAAAACATTTTTATTATGTGAAGTAACTAAAAATTTACGGTGTTCGCAATTTTCCCTTTATCTGTGCTATCTCTTTTCACAGTGGTCTGTAGAATAAACCACCTATTTATTCGCGTGTTTATGATATAGCGACATCTAGTGGTTAACGTTTGTATTAATATGAACGACACTAACATGTAACATTTGAAAAGAGCTAATTGTTATACTCTGACGGCCAGAAGGAGAACTAAACTATCAAACGAAAACTGGTGAAATTTGAATTTCCTAGTTCTGCAAGTGTTTTATTTCATTGGTAAGTTGATATTTACAAATATGAATTATTTTTATGCTCAAATTGTTGAAATATGATATATCTTGTATAATAATCATTAATATCAAAAATAAACATAAGAGGTTTTTGAAAATTACACCTTATTTAAGGTGGTTAGCAGCGGTTGCCACCGTACTGTAAAGGTATATTTTTTTCTATAAAGAGTACTTAGTTTTATTTCATATTAGTTTTAATTTTGCAGATAATGAAAATAACGGGTTTATCTACCCAGGAAATCGAGAATGCTTTATCGGAATATGTCGACATACCTTCTGATGATGACAGTTATGCGGGTGGCGGTACAACGACTCGAGACATTTTACTCGGTGAAGACTTCGAAGGTACTAATCTACCTAACTCTTAATTTGAATCAGAAGATGATACACCTCTAGCCAGATTATCTTCTTCTTGGCCGTAACCTTCGTCATCAGCACCAGCTCCACAACCAGGACCATCTACTGCGCGGACTGATATACAGATTCCAAAATGGAAAAAATTGTACTCCATTGTACCTCCTGACGATTATGACCCCTTCTCGTATCACATAACTACTGACTTTTTATCTTTGGCTGCTCACAGAGAACTATCTCCACTTAGCCTTTTTCAGTTATTCTGGCCAAAAGAACTTGTTCAACTTATCACCTTTCAGACTACCTTATATGCTCAACAAAAGGAGGATCTTATAATCCTGTCACAGAAGAAAAAATTGAAGTATTTATTGGTCTCAATTTAGTCATGAGAATAAAAAAGAGCCCATGTTACCGAGATTACTGGTCTTTTTCAACCGACTGACGAGACGAATACATATCTTCATTCATGCCTTTGACGAGATTTTATTGGATTCTAAGGAACCTTCATTTGAATGACAACAACTTGATGCCGAATAGAACAGATCCAAACTATGACAAGCTGTATAAAATCCGGCCATTTATTAATAAAATTTGAGACTCATTTATTAAAACCTACTTCCCTACAAAGATATAGCTATAGATGCGCCTATGATAAAATTCAAAGGAAGAAGTCTCAAGCATTACATGCCCATAAAACCAACTAAACGCGAGTACAAGACTTGGACTAAGTGTGCACCCTCTGGCTATTGTCTTGACTTTGAGATTTATACTGGAAAAGTTGGAGATAGAGTGGAAACAGATATAGGAGGTAAGGTTGTAAGGAAGTTTTGTGACCGCATGTATTTTGATAACTATTTCAATAGTTATGCTTTACAAGTAGATTTACGAGAGAAACGAGTTTATGCGTATGGTACCGTCAATGCTTCTCATAAACACCTACCGGAATTAAGAGCAGACAATAAACCTCAACGTGGTGAATCTGATTACCGTATCAGTGATTATGAAATGGTGTCGTAAATGAAATGGAAGGATAAGCGGTGTGTTTATTTGTTGATGAACTTTCATGACCCTAAGATACACGTTAAGATTACCAGACGCAAAAGAAATGGCGAAGCTGTTGAAATTAACTGTCCGGAAGCTATCAGAGATTACAATGACAATATGAACTTTGTTGATAAGTTTGACCAACTAAAGGGGAGTTACGCAATTCATAGAAAATCTAAAAAATGGTGGCACTGCATATTCTTTCGTTTCTTAGACTGTTCAGTATTCAATGCATTTATTTTGTACAAGATCCTAACACATGTCTCGACAAACTCTGTCTAAGAGATTTTAGACGTAGCGTGTATCATTCAAGATTTGTTGGCGCCTGATTATGAAAGAAATTAAACGCTTATAAAACACAGGTCTAGAAGAAATCCACCCTCACCGAGTTTGGTCTCCATAAAAAACACAAACCTGATGTTCCTAGATATGTTCGCCTAGCTGTCGCAAATTATCAGCCAGTTCGAGGAACTTCCAGGCATTGCAGTAGATACAGCACGAAAAAAAAGCCCGTGCGAACAATTTGGGGCTGCAAAATATGCAAAATTCCCTCATGCTACTGAGAGGGCAAATTTTGTTTTGAGGACCACCACAAACAATAATTTGTGCTTAGAATACTTTGTAATACTCATTTTTTAGTATGTACGCATTTTTATTACCAGATTTGTTTAGCATCTAGAATCTTACTTTATTTAGCCATTCACAGTGGTCACCCACAGTACCCACCCAAATTTAAACCCCCCTCCTCTATACCCACATATGAAAAACCGCAAAATCTCCTTAAGAGTAAGCCTAAGTGATAAAGAATACACAAAAATATTAGTATTACTCTGAATATAAAAATCTGTGCCGCAAAGAGCTATTAGACGTTGCTTTGTACCAAATTTCAAGATTCTGCGTTCGCGGGAAGTACCCTGTAGGTTTTGATTTTCGAGTTACGAGTTTCGAACATTTGCGGCATAAACGGCTGTATCTTTTGATTACGTTGGCTTAGTTTGATTTTTTCACAGCTCCAAGGGACAGTAGACCTGAGTATTTGATATAAATTTTAGCTTGATACCTCCACGCGTTCTTGAGAAAAAGGGTCTTGACAGACGGACGGACAACAAAGTGATCTTATAAGGGTTCCGTTTTTTCCTTTTGAGGTACGGAACCCTTAAAACTTGAAAAATTCTTCCCAACCACCACGAGATTATTAAAACTTAATTTTCGATTTCAAAGTTGCGAGTTATAATTGTCCATTTCGGTCTATTTTGTAATTCAGAAGGTCAACTTTAATAAAATTGTTGCTTAATTAGACCAAATAGACTTTGAGAAATGTCTGTAAGATTTGGTTCCGGAATATCAACTCATAGACAACCTATCAGAAAATGTACTGGAGTTAAGCAAGTTAAGTCATCAGGCAAGTCAGTGATAGCACAAAACATGATAAATTGCGTAGGAGGTTGCTTGTTCTTAAATTAGACGAACTTAAGCTAAGTTCTGCTATTTCCTTCTGAAAATGTATTCTCAGAAAATAATCAGAATTGTGAGCCTTTTATATTTTAGAGAAAGAACCATAAACACGTTCATTTATATGTTTTATAAGTTATTTAAATATCTAAGACATAATGCTGTTTGCATCTTTCCAGTATATAAAAATTGGAGTATTTTTAAAACAGCGTAGTGAAAAAATACTCCTCTTAAAGCGCACTCTACGTGACCATATAGGTTCCAAATTTTCTTATGATCGAAAGGAGCCGTAGGCATAATTTCGAACAATTCCTAACAACACAGCCCATTATATAGAAGTAAGACACAGAGGGGTAAACTCCTTGCCCAGACTTGATTCGATACGGCTTGTGAGTTTGGAATCGTCATCATTTCCCTTAGTTCTTCATTAAATCGAGTCAAAAATAAGTGTTAGCATATTTTCGCTGGGATCAATAGGCGTACCAGCAGTAAAGTTTTAAATAAGAATATATTATGTGTTGAACATAAATTGCCGAGTTTTATCAACCCCCAAGAACTTAAGAAAAAAACCAGTTTTTACCTGGATCACTGTTTTCGATAGGCGTATGGATATGGCGCCGATATGTATCTCTACACAGGCCATTATTATATAGATTTTACCTATACTAATATTTTAAGGCTGAGTTTGTTTGTTTGCTTGAAGGCGCTAATCGCAGGAACTACTGGTCCGATTTGATAAATTCTTTCAGGGTTAGATAACCCATTTATCGAGGAAGGCTTTATTTCATCATGCTAAGACTAAAAGAAGCGGAGCACCAATGAAGAATATATCAAAATCTGGTTTTTTTTTTCCTTTTGAGAGCTTCCGCTGCGTGCGCTGAGTAAACAGTTTGACAGAATTGTTCCCCTTAAAAGTTCTAAAAAAGACTTCGCGACTGCATATGTCTATTTTTAAGGTTGGCTCACTATAACTTTTTTATGCTAACCAAATTTATTCTAAAACTAGCTGCTGCCCGCGACGTCGTCTGCGTGAACGCTATACTATAACATCACTTTTTGTGAATGAAACCATAGCCCGATCTAATTAGCAAATAGGAAACTATTGAAAAATTATTAATCAAAAATTATAGCACATCTATCTAAGTTATGACTTTACACGATTTTTTAACATAATATAAAGGGCTTTGTGTGAATAGAATAATAATTAAGAAGCAAGTCAAATATGCGTCGTTAGATTACACATTGTTACAGAATACGTTGAAGATAAAAAGGTTCACTACTCGTTCCCCGTAGGTGATAGCGTGATAATATGTAGCCTATATGTTGACCCGACTTCTAAATAATATTCGTGCCAAATCTGAAGTAAATCCATGCAGTACTTTTTGAGTTTATCCCGAACATACTCACAGACAAACAGACAAAAATTCTAAAAACTATATTTTTGGCTTCGGTATCGATTGTAGATCACACCCCAAGTATTCTTTAAAAAAAATATTCAATGTACAGTTTTGACTTTCCTACAATTTTATTATATGTATATAATAGATAATGCATTATTCGCGAAGGTGTTTTTAACAACATGATATTTTTAATAACAAGTATTTAACTTAAAACGAAATTTCCCTTTACATAATTCGATTTCAATGAATATCTTATGAGATATCGCAGTTTTAAAATAATGATCAAGTACTGCGCGCGCGTTTATGATGTGCAAGGCCGGGTGCAGCCATAAGGGGGAAGGGCGGTACGTATTATTTAAAAATATTTTGCCCTTCTACGTAAACAAAGTTGGGGTTAAAGTTAGCGTTAGCCTAAAGTAACTATTCTACGACGACTTCGAAGTCGCGGGCAGAAGCTAGTTAAATTTTATAGTTATAGGAGTAATATGGTACAAATTAACGTAACTGGTACATTTGTACTTTGTAGCATATATTGCAGAAAAAACAATTTTTCCGGAGTTAGAATCACGATGGGAAGAAGTTGCGAGTGAAATTTTTCAATACAAAGACTCGTTGGAAAGGAATCTTCACGCAATTGCAGCTAAAAATATCAAGAAAGAATATTTTGGTAACAAACCCGTTGGTCAAGAAACATTTTACCAGTTTATTCAGGTAACAAAAAACATAATATAGACACAATAGTCTTACAATCCTGTCGATTTTTTTTAAATTATCAGATACCAACTAAAAATTGGTGAAGTGCGAGTCGGATTCGCACACCATGGATTCCGTACTACTATTTAGTTAATTTACAAAAACCCAGAAATGTACAAAAAAACTTTTAACCGATTTCGAATATTTAATTTTTTTTCTTTCGAGGAAAACTAAAGCTAGTTTTTATAAATAATAAATAATTTATAAATACAACATTGTTAATTAATCATTTTTCAGGCTCTTGGTGACCGTCATTTCGTGAATGACGTTGCAAAACAAGCAGAACAACACGCTATTAATTCTGGCCAGCCCGTGTATATGACGAGATATAATTTTACGGGCAACTTTAGTTTTTCAAACGTTATGACAAAAAATAAGAAAATTTACGGTGAATATTGAACATTTAAAATTATTAATTAGGCACCAGCTTTACTCCTATTATGCACTTTATAGTTTCACGATCAGGATTTTTCAGAAATAACAAATAATAATAACTTTGCCAATGCACTTTTTAAAAAAATATATATCTTTTCACCTACATCTACTATTAAGGTTTTTTTTAAATACTTTTTCTCAATTTTGACGCAGTCTATTTTCTTTTCGTTTTTTTTCCATTTGCAACCCATACACATAGATCAACACGGCATCCTGACGCGGTCAGGAGTGTGAAGGCCGTGTTGCTCTAAGCTCATACATGAGCATAATTTTGGCAGTTAGGCGTAGTAAACTGTTTGACTTCGAAACGGTCGCTCTACGACATACAAGACGCGCGCAATAGCTAATGTACGGGTCGACTGACCAGTCATCACGGCATTCGAGCCACCGCATACAGTAATCAATAAACTAAACTAAATCAACAATAAAATATATCTCCGTAAATTTTTTTTTAACAAACCTAACCTGTTTGTCATTTTAAGACCAGAGTACGTCTTGTCGAGACAAATTAATACACCCCAAATATGACAGGGGTTTGTTGTTTCGTTACAAAGGTCCTATGGTCACCTTCCGGCTCCATCATCAAATCAGCTCTATGACATCATTATATTGCATTGACACCCAATTTACGTGTGTATGTAAAATTTCAACTGAACCCTAAAAATAAATAAAAGCTTGTTAAAAACATTTTTTCTTCAGGTGCATCACATTTGGATGATCTTCTTCATATATTACCGGCATTTGGTTTTGAGTTAAAATTAAAAGAGGATGTATTGATGTCAAAGATTCTAATTCATATCCTTTACAGTTTTGCTGCAACGAGGTAACTATTTTAAAATACTGCGTAGATAATCATATTTGTACAATAATTATCATAATAGTTTATTAGGATGGTCTTTGCACATATAGCAGGATTTTAGCCCGAGGCGTAAGGTGAAGAAGTCAAGTATATTATTAGCTAACAAGCTAACTAATCATTTAATATTTTTATTCCGAAAGTAACTCTGTCTGTCTGTTACTTCTTCATGCTAAAGCTGCTGCTCTGATTAAAACGAAATTGGCATGGAGATAGTTTGAGTCCCGGAGAAAGACAAGACCTACTTGAAAACGTTAATTGTGAGGAAGTTTTTTTTTATTAATTGAGGATAATCGTTTAAACCCTACACAAATATCCTAATTTTGGGCGTGTGGTATCGCGAAATAAAGCTACTTAATAAATAAAACAGCACAACACATTTTGTTTACACAAGTATTTGTGAATAATGGCATGCGGATTTCTTTTTTATGCTCCTGGAAGTACATATAACATTTTATAGAAGTAAAGGCATTGCAGATAGTGAACAGTGCCTGAAACTTGAAACAGATTAAAGAACAGATTGATCTAGGTCCCCAACAGTTCCACCCCCAGTTGGTTCACCAGAGGCTGCCTTTTGTGTCATTTTCGTATATATTAAGGATAAGGAATTAAGATTAAAAAAATTCATTATACCTTTTCATACAAAAAAACATTTTTTTTTTTTAGGAAAAGTGAAAATTCAAAGTATTATTTTTCGGTTTAGTTACGTGTTACTTTAACATTGGTAAAAAAATATAATTTATATATCCTTAATAAATACACATACAAATATACAACATAAATTGTGCTCAGAAAAATCCGAAATCCTGTGCGACGTTGACGTCAAAAGATGCGATACACTTGAAAGGAAGTTAAGTGGTAAAATTTCACAAATTCCCACTGTGGTTTATTTAATATTAGCGTTTTACAATATTGTAATATAGTGAATGATTATAATACTTAAACATCGATAATATTTTTTTGAATACACTATATTATGTAGTATAATATAGTATTATAGAAGGAGGAATATCTTAAATCAGATTATAAACTTTAGGTACATAGACAGACACCAACTTTAAACTGTAATTCAGATCAGATTTTTAGAAATAAGTAATTATTTTGACCTCTTTATTGCATCTTTTTGAAGCCGGTTGTTTTTTTGTTATTTTTTTTTTTTTTACTTTTGAGTGACGAATTCTTTTTTTTTCTCGGACACTTAAAACATTCATTACAAAACTTTATACAAATATCAACATAAAAGACTTTTTACCAGTTCCAAATTAACACCTACTGTTTTTTTTAACAACAGTTTTAAATTCACAAAGTGAGAAGTACAAACCTTTTAAATAAAAAAACATTTTTAAAAAATCCGTCTATTTATGACGGAGTTGTGCCCGAACTAACATAAAAAATACAAACATCAGAATTGAGAACCTCCTCCTTTTTTGAAGATGGTAAAAAAATGTGAATTTTGACACTATTTTTTTACTCTCTAGTGTTTTCTACTTTAATAATTTACATCTACATATTTATATGTACGTATATATATGTAATACATACATACGTATGTATGTTATTGTATGTATCTTTCCTTGTGAGGTTTTCGTCCGATATTGTATCTAGTCGATTATTAAATTTCGTTTAATTTGTATGCGCCTTAGCCCGATCAGTCACTATTATTTTAAATATTTAAGGTTGACTGGGTAAAATCCCTTTTAAAGATAAGCCCACCTTTGTATAAAATTGTAGTTTGGTTTACTTAAGTAATAACTTCTGTATTTTTTTATTTATACAATAAAGTGTATACAACCAAACAAAACAGTACACACATAATCGTTCGCGGGAGGAAGTTCCTCTAAAACCACACTGTGCGTGACTATTTAGGTTTTAAGGTATGAGGATGGATGAAAAAGGCGTGTGCATCATTGAGAACAATTCCTTATAACAAATCCTAGTAAAACACACAGGGAGGCCAACTCTCGTCAGACTTAAATTTAGACGTTGAACCAAGTCAAAAGGGCCAGGCTGGTATCCAGGTGCACCCGCCCAGACATGGCAGCAGTACTCCGTATGGAGCCAAAGGTGAAGTACTCTTAGCTCTATTGAGTACTCCAAGTATTTTTGCACCAGGTTTACTTTGTCTTCCAAATGATCTCAGAACTGAATATCGCTGGAGATGTCAACAATAATGATCTCAATTTTTTTAAGAAATCTTCAAAAACAATTCTTTTCTAGCAATGAATGTGCAGTATTGTGTATTCGTAGGGTTGAAGGGGCCCATATAGTAACCGTCTCCAGTACTGTCATCTGCATAGCAATGTATGCTGTCGATGGACAACATGTCATTAACACGCAGTAGAAACAGCGTACAAGACAGCACAGAGTCTTCTAATACCAGCATTAATGTCCACGCTATCAGAGCCAACTACCGTTAACTCCCCAAACGTCTCATTGTGCTATGAAGGTTTCTGACATGGTCTAACCGCACGACGGCATAGAAGGTGGTACAGCACTTTCGTTGTTCAAAGTCAAGTTCAAAGACTGCCCAGTAGATCATAACTGTGGACCAGCACCACACTACGCCATAAGTAATTATCGGTCTTTTGCAGCGGTGGTAACGACGACTGACAAAAGTTTTCTTCGGCAGCTTTAGCAAGCGACCATAAAGCACAACTCCCAGAGAGATAGCTCGCTAGTCACCCAACTATTTTGCCAATGAACTGGAATTTTGCTTTGGCTATTGCTTTCTTACTGAATCCCGAGGCAGCATTCAGTTTGTGTTTCAACTCAGAAGTATTCGGACCCTTATTATTTTGAGCCTCTCTTACACATTACTACAGCAACGTTACACGAAAGATCGTGAGGCTGTTGTGTGGGAAATGGGCTAATTCCGGGTGAACAATGTCTGTCTAAAGTGTTTATGCATATATGTTTATGCGTGTTTGTTTGTGTGTTGCGCCCGCTTTTTCGGAGCCCATCCAGTGGTGGCCGGATTGCAACAGTAGGACCTAACTAAGTTAATTTACTTATATGTTTTATTTTATTTGTTCTTTAATACATATTTGTCTGTTTATAAATATGTGTATGTATGTGTATTTTTTTTAAATATCTTTTTGATATGTACCTATATGTATATCTGTTCATTTATTTACAGGTATGTATGTACGCATATGTATGTCTCATATTTGGCGAAATATATGAATAATACATATATATCTCAGGAATTAACCCGTCACATAATTAGGGACTTTAAACGCTTCACATGGTGTGCCCCTATGCAATCTGAATAACAATAGGCAATTATAATATTACTTGAATGTACCCACATTTTCAAATCTGAATTCCTTATCCTTAGTATATAAGAAAATATTACTAAAGATTGCCTCTGGTAAAATCAGGCCGCGTTGGGTTTTCTTTGTTTGTGGAGCGGCGTGAGTGTACTTCAAGAGTTCCGAGTTTTTCATTTGGCTACCGTACCCTAATAAGCTCTTTGGTTTATGGTATACATAGACATTAAAGTACCAGTTGGGCGACCGAGTCTTATCAGGGACTACAGGTAAAACATAAAATAAATACTAATCTGCCCGCGTTACAGGAATCGAACTCGTGCGCTCCGACATGGTTAATCAACGCTCTAGCCACTGGGCTATTGGAAAAGTGATATTCGTAGATAAGTTACAAATTATATTGCGTGGCTCTCGGCGTTTTTGTTTGTTTGTTTTTCTTGTGCGTTTTTCCAGAAATCAGACCTAACTAGATCAAGTTTTTACTCCGTAAAACCCAGGAACTGTAAATTTTCACTTTCCAACCCCAACCACTGTAAATTCCATTGACATCATTAGATCTGTTTCCGAGAACAAGTATATTAATATGGCTCGTATAATAATATACTATACCACAATTACATAGCTCTCTAATAGCATAGATAGAAAAGTTATCGTGTATTTTTAGTAGGTTCTTATTGTTTTTGCAGTACTCCAAAGCTACCTGATAAAACACCATGGCCTAAGGTCAAGCCTGGTTCTTCAAAAATTGACTATATTGAAATTCGATCACCATCAAATTATTCAGTCAAATCCACCCCTTATGCACAGTTTGGAAACAGGAAGTTTTGGAACAGTCTCTCCTTAAACGAAAACGAGAATTTAAAAAGTTAAGAGAAGATATGAAAACTATTTTTTTTTGTTATTAGATTGTATTTTGCAAAATATTTTAAATTATAAACAATGCTATGAAATAATAAATAATAATTAATTTTATTGGGTATTTTATTTGTGTACTTATAAATGTAAGAGGAGAATAATAAATCTTATTATAACTTTAAGTTTCGAATATTTACCAGTAGCAAAAGAAAACTTCCCCAACTAGCTTTGGCGCTAACCAGCCGTCAAAAGTAGGAGATTGTATGAACATTTTCATAGTCACCTAAGTAAACCAGCAAGTGGTTTACTGAACTTTAACGGGTCGGTTAAAAATAGCTAACTATGCAAATTTTCCTACAATCTCCCATTTTTGACTGCTGATTGACGTCAAAGTTGGTTGGAGGAACCCAGCCTTACTTTTCTAAATATGGTGGTTTACGATGAGGGACATAATTAAAAGCCACCTTAGTTCAGCTACACTGCATTAGATGCTGTGTTGCGGAGATGGGCATAAACCGTCCCGTAGTACTAAAGTGTACGTTGAGCCGCTGGTAAACCCTTCGGGGGAATGAAACCGTGACGATATAGAGACACATTACGAAATTCGTGATATTTTATCATCTTTTCCAGACATTAGCTAGCTAATTAATATTTATCAATTAAACACATAATAAATGATATTGACACAGTTGCTAAAGAAAAGAATGAAAGATTTTATGTACAGAACAGTAAAGTATAAGTTGTGAATATAATTAGCGGTACTAGCCGCCGCCGGGTCGTGTTTTAGCGGGCGGGTGGGGCAAAGTAGCGGGACGGGTCTCAAGTGACTCATTAGAGTTGCCGGGTTATATATACAGAAAGACTAAGACCCGGATTAATAGTCGTGACTTAGACAATGCAACATTTTAAGACTGATGTTTAGTAAGCGTAATGTAATTAAATGCTTAACTGAGGCCCGTTATAATAGACATTGCTTAGACAAAGTATTACTTATTGCCAATACACTGGCTTAGCTTGAATAATGTAATAAAAAACACTGCTTAGACTGTTATTCTTTGCTAAGCCGAGTAACGCATTTCTTGTACTCAGGACAGCCTAAGCTCGTTACGTTTTAATTATAATAAAAAATGGATTCAAATGCTCAAATATCCATTAATTATTTTTTCTAGCTGCTTACCTTAACTTATGTAACTATAAGCAAATGAGAGTGGTGCGAGGGTGTGGGGAAATACTTTTATGACATACTAGGCTTTGCCACTTTTTTACATGAATTGACATGAAAAAACGTATTAAATTTTAGGTACAAAAAAAAACGAAAGCCATTGTTGATAACCACCGAAATTAATTCTCTTATATGTTTACTATAAATGGCTTTCTTTTTTTGAAAACCTAGTAAATGTGACTAATACTAGTAGTAAGTATTGTAAAGAATTCTCCAAGTAAGACTTTTAGAAGTATTACTTAGACTTCAGAAGTAATGTACTTAAAAACGACTATTAATCCGGGCCTAAGAAACAAATTTTTACTATTATTTGTTCCTACGTGTTCCTTTGTGTTACGCATTATCAATTGTATAAATAATAGTTTATTCTTTTAAAACTACATACACCGTGCATTTTAACTAGCTATAAGTTTAACGATAGAACTGTAGTGACAGAAAGAGTGTGGAGTCGTGCTAGTTTTTTTTTTATCATTAATTAATAATGAAGTGTGCAAAATTATATTTAATTTTGACGATTACAGTTTTTAATGGAGTTCTTGCTTCAAATCCAAGTGTAAAGATAGAACACGGTATAATTGAGGGAACTTGGAATGTTTCTACTACAGGCAAAGACTATGCTGTTTTTCAAGGTATCCCATACGCAAGTCCACCGGTTGGTAAACACAGATTTAACGTAAGTTGATTAACTAATAAGAGGTTAATGATATCAACTGTTGAAAACGGGCCTTTTTCAAACTTCAACCCGTTATATCCAACTTTGTACTGATAAACGATTCTTGTTGTAACTATATTGCATTTAAAGAATCACAAGTTAAACTTCCGTTATTAAACTTTAAATCTACTAACTTTGATTCCTTATCTAAGTATAACTCTGTATCAAAACGAATAATTTAGAAACTAGATTAAATTTTAACTAAACCTTATATAGATTTGTTTGGTAATTACTAATCCTCTGTAACCCTATTTTAAGTAATAATTTTAATATTTAATATTTTTTATATAGATAATGTATACACATTATCTATAAAATATGTGCTAAAACTGGTGTCTACAGGAAAATACCTATTCCAATCCTTAACAAAAAAGTAAAACAAGATTTTAACATAGCAACCTCCCTTGAAGATATTGCGTCAGACCGTCCAATTAACGAACCCAGAATAAGAAGCTTTTAGACGTGAACTTCACTAAAGAGTGTAAGTTCAGTCCAAAGCAGGGGGCTATTATAAATATTATATGCACCCTATATAGTCTAGTCACCCCTTTTTCTAGACTAGTCAGCATTATTATGATTTGTTCCCAACTTCTCAAGTAAAGCTCCTCAGTTCAACACTAGCCTCCACCCGGTACACACCAATTTTAATAAAATCGTATATTGTAATATTTTACTGAATAAATAAGTGATAATTATTATAAATAATCTTTTTTAAAAACCCGCCTAACAGTTCGCAGAAAGATGTTTCTTTGAATGTGTATGTGACCATTTAGGTACTAAGGTGTGACTATGTATTCCCTGCCGTTGGCGAGCAGTGCGATGGTAGAAAGTAGCCGTGGGCATCATTTCGAACACTTCCTCAGAACACATCCCACTATACAAGCGGTAGAACACACACAGGAAGGCAGAATCTCTTCTCACACTTATAAGGGTTCGATACGGCTTGTCAGTTTGGGATCGTCGGGGATTCTTACAGCCCGTCGTTGAACCGAGTCAAAAAGGCTAAGCTGGTATCCTGGTGCACTCACCCAGAGATGGCAGCAGTACTCCGTATAGGGCTGGACTTGTGACTTTTGAAACAGCAACCTTTGCCAGAAGGTGAAGTACTGATTCGCCTTGTTGAGCTTTGGCCAGAAAGCATGTATCCCATTGGAATAGCTCGCAAGTAACCCACCTTTTTTGCTGATAAATTGGAACTCAGCTCTGGCTGTTACTTTCTTACTGTACCTTGAAGCAACATTCAATATGCGCTTTAAATCAGATATATTTGGATTCTTATTATTTCGAGCCGTGGTCCAAGCCTCAAACGCAAATTGCTTGAGCGCACGTCTTCTTAGCTAAAGTTAAACAGCCTCCACGGGTATGATGCATAAAATTCACGTTATCCATCCCAATATGCTGACTTATAATGCCACACACGTCGCCAATTAGTTGGCCCAGATGAATCGTGTTGTATGCATAATACTTGAGGCCGACTGAGACAGTGTTCCGATGAGCCAAAACGCGCATCCAGTGAGATGGAATAGCCATCTGAACGTGTAGTCAGCAGAAGGTGCAGTATGGAGCTCGTATAGCCCTCTATATCTCGTATTCTCGTTGGCTGAGCTTGTTAGCTGAGAGAATCCATGGGTCAGAACAAATTCATGAGCTGATATCCCTGCGTAGTTATTGGTTCGAGAGCAGATCCACTCACGATGATGGGCGTTAAAGTATCCAAAAAGTATTTTCAAAACATACCAAGTTTGGGCCCCTACAGGTAGAAGACGGCTTAGTATTTTTCTCTAATATATACCTTAAATGATAGTTTATATCCTCATTTTTGACTCCCTGAAAGCATTTTGGAAAATATTAAAATTTAGTATTTTTTTGGATTTTTGAATATTGCAATGTGAGACGGTTCCTTAAACTTCAGATCTCTATGAGACTATGTGGAACTGTACTGTACCCTGTTCTGTTTACTGGTGTTATTTAAGTGTATTTAAAAATTCAAAAAAATATTAAATTTTAATATTTTCCAAATTTGGTATGTTTTGAAAATACTTTTTGGATTTCAAGAAAAAAAGTAGCCCAAAGGTAATAGTGTAGTATATTTTTAGAATCGGCTCATCAAGTCCTTTCATTTGATACCCCACACGATGGGTTTCTAAATATTTTTGTTTTTTTTTAAACCCCATACTAAAAATTGATGACACCATTTATAACCCCTACGGGAAATATTTTGAGGAACTGCGGCTCAAAATTATTGTTTTGCCCTAAAGTACCTGTGTGCCAAACGGCTAAGCTCTACATCGATTTGCTAAAATTTTTTTTGCGTACACCTATAGTCCTACTATAGTGTTTTTTCGAATTTAACCCCTTTCACTAGAGGCACAAAGTTATTTTTGTCGCATATTGTACACAAATAAATCAAAACGTATGGGGTACTTCCCGTTGACCTACAATCATGAAATTAAGCAAGAAACTATGCTATGTAGCACATATACAAGAAAAAATTTGGAAACCGTAAATTTGTTGTTACATCACAAAAATAAACATTTCTTTGAGATTATAAACTTTTTTGCAGTTGGTCAACTAACCGCGACCTATGTTGATGTATTTTGACAACAGTTGTCTATCGGCAAAATTAAGTCTGTCCCTCAATACAGTTTACTTTTACGCAACCTTCGGTGCGCGAGTCCGACTTGCACTTGACCGGATTTTTTTGTTTGTGTTTGCTAATTACGTAATTGGTGGTAGGAACGAAACTCTCCGTGCGCGAGTCCAGCTCGTACTTTTAGCCGGTTTTTTTATAATTACAGCTAGTGGGAAAGACATTCTTTTTGGGCATGAATGAGATGGGTAAAACGTCCCCACCTTGTAGCATATTCTTGTTCAGTTAAAAGGGCTTAAAAATGTTACATTTGATTAAACGGCAATAAATCTCTAAGGTAAATTTATTTCATTAATTTAATGATGCATTGGGAAATCCGCCATAATAACACATATTCTTTGAACATTTAGGTTTCAACCTAACAACATTGGTTTGTTTAAACGTTCAAGCTCTTTCTTTGAAGGTCGGACAGACGGATGGACGGGCAGATAGACAGAGTAAGCTTAGTAATAAATAAGGCTTTATTGGCACCCTTCCAACAACGCGCCATTTCACTTGGAAAGAAAAATGCATCCTAGTGCCATCTTACGTCAAGTACTAAAACGACTTTGTTATTTGGCCAACAACTTACCAATGTTTTTAGTGTAGGGTATGTATTAACATAGATGCCGCTGCTTACCAAAAAGACGAAAATATCAGGAAACATAATATTATATTTATATACAAAATCGCGACTTATCTTAGTTCTCAGTTAACATTTAAACAGGGTTATAGTGGATGTTATAATTAAACTAGCTTTTGCCCGCGGTTCCAGCGCTTCGGCTATCGATGTAGGAATTCAACTTTCAACTCCTCAATTATTAAAAAAACTGACTCACACTTTAATAATATTAGTATGGATCAATAATGGTTTTCCTAGTGTTTATAGGCGGTTATCACAAAATAAGTCAAGCTGCAAACTTGTTTTTCTGGTTAGTGCTATAATAACTCACGTCTGTACTTAAAACTACAAAATGGCATATAGAAAACTAATTTATGGTCAGGAATAATAAAATTAGCATTTAAATTAAGATTATTTTATAAATAAATCGGACTAAATTAAATACTAATTTTTGGTCACAATAAAAAAATTATCTAAGTGAGAAATAATTTTTCATTTTAATTAATAATTATAGTTAATGTTCAAAAAAAAAAAATTCCAATTTGTCTGGTTTTGTTATCACAATAAGTATCGATGTTTTGTGGCTCTATTGCTGCATTACAATAAACATTACCTAAGCACGTATTAAGCAGTATTGTGATAGTTTGCATTTTCATTGAAGCCGAGACTGTCCCAGAAAGTTCTTTGCCCAAAATCAGAACTAGACTTGATTGCTATCTTATATGGTGAAGATATATCCAAATAGTTTATTTCTGTCGAGCCAGGAGTAACTGGAACCCATGTTACGTTGTCACTTGCAGATGCATTCCTGCAAAAAATGAACATAATCTTGAAAAAATATTAGGTAGCATGGCTAATGTAATAAGTATTTTTCTTATTTTTTTAGTTCTAAAAGTATTTCATTGCGTAGCGCAGGCAGAATACACAGTGTACCATTAGGAGTCGTCCATAAATTATGTCGGTGAGGTGATTTTGGCAATTTCTCGACCCCCGACGGTGAGATCTGAACCCCTTCATAATCTTACACGAGATTAATTAATGCGTAATTTTCTACACTAATATTATAAAGAGGAAAGATTTGATTGCATTATGACGCATAGCAATTAATTATTTTCAGTAAAATCTAAAAAATATTGTTTATTGAGTAGATAATTATTTATGGGAGTGCACTGCACCAGCGCTTCTTAGGATGAGCCTCTGATAATGATGATATGATGAAATGTCGCTGATGCGGTATATTAAGATAGTTATTGCTCGAGTCCGTCTTACACCAGTTTTTATTTTTGGCTGTTATAATTTTGAGCTCACACTGTTTTACAAGACAAGTTTGAAGTTCGCAGTACTACAGTATTATTACTATTTTAACGATAGAGTAAAAACAATGAAAATTTGTTTCTTGATTATTATCTGTTAGACAATCCGCCTTTAAAACACTTTTTAAAAATTTCGGGCTGCTTTCTATTTCAGTCCAAAATTTATAGCCATTTAATGATTGTACAGACGGACAGGTAGACAGTGTAGGTTAAGGTGCCAACGGATCTCCGTTGGCACTCATTTGGTACGGAAGCCCTTCAAATATACTATGCAAATATCAACATGAAACTCTATGGCAATTATAAAACAAAAGGTCAATTAATTACGTTGCCATTATGTTCTGTTTTTGATTTGGTTATTTTATAAATTAGATTTTGCTAGCGCCTCCACCCGCCCTGTTTACCTCCTTAGGTTTGCTATGGCAAGCTTTAGCTATAATTCGTTTAAGATAGAATGTAAAAATTTATATTTCTTTTTGTTTGTTTGTTTCTCAGTCACGCCTCAACGTAAATCCAATTGGTACAGAGAAAGTTAAAGAAACGCAAAAACATATTTTCTACTTTTATTCCTGAAAATTCAAAAGTTCCTACAGGAATAACTACAACCGTATTCCATTTGAACAAAATTAGCAAACTTCGTTAGTGTAACCAAGCACTTGCGGCAGGAATCCCACGCCAATAACTACATTTAGGGCTTTTTGGAAAAAGCTGTAATAAATATTGGTAATCACCCTATCAAAAATCTATCTAGACTATTATGTTAAAAAAGGAACACTAAAACTGTGCTTCAGAAAATATTTTTATTTTTTCATTTTTTGTTCAGAAAGTAACAATGGCTTTTAGAATGTTTTTTTACCATTCACGAAAACCGGACGGATTTACGTGTGAATGACGAGTTCTTTTGCTCTTAATCATATACACTATCTATCACTTCTATCTAACATATACTTATATATATTATATGTTGAAAAAAATTAGTGTCGGACAACCGTCCGGAATCGTGACAACTTGTGCCTTTCACTTTTTATGTCTGTCTCTCTCGCTCTTAGGCGGGCTAACCATGCCGCGTGCCTCTCACTCGCTCTCATTGTGAGCGCATAACGTGAGCGGAGCGTAACGCAGTTTCTTGAAGTGTCACCCGGCAAACCAATTTATAAGACGTTGTCACGTCAAAATATTTACTATCTGTGTCCGTTATTCACAGAGTAGATTTGTTTTTGGACTAGGTATAACAGTATAAAACTCATAACAAAAAGCTAATTTCTTACCCAGTAGAAGCAAAGATCACCAGCATTTTGACCATGATCTCCTTCATCTTCATATCCTCAGGTGTTGGGGAGTCTATGTTGGATGACTTGAAGACATGTAGAATATCATCACCGTGACTTACTCCTGCAACAGCAGCAGGCAGGCAGACATATTTAACTAATATAACTATAAGTCGTAAAAAGGTAACGAGATTTATCCTTATAAGATAATTCAGTGAGATTTTTTTTTTTCTGAACTGACTATGCAGTTGGCTGATGCAGCCATTTCTGCTCCAACGGACTTTAGGGAACTGAAGGAGTCTCAGCCTATATAGCGTCCAACCCTCAAGGATTCCCAAGGGAGACTCGGCTTGGGTTATCGCTCCTGGGACTTGGGCTGTCGCTCCTGGGACTTAGGTTGTCGCTCCTGGGAGGAAAATGACAGAAAATCAACGTAAATTTCCTTTATAATTACCTTATAAATTACCCTAATACTATTGAGTAAATAAGGATATTTTTGCAACCATAAGTCGCAATAATCATTGCCTTTACGAACTTTACTTTTCTAGTTGGATAGTGACGGGAAGAGTTGGAAGAAGAGTAAACATGATGTTCTTTTATATTTCAAAGAGATGTAGTCTGAACCCCTAAATCATTATTATTCAAATGCCTTTAAATTATATTGTGACTTATAATAATAATAAATAATAACTTCAATTTGACGAATAAATTAAAAAATCTAATTACCATAAAACTCTTCATTGTGTGACAAAATATTAGCAAGACTGCGTTGTCCTCTGAAAGCATATCGGTAGACGAACGTTGGCTGGCCAGAATGTTGAGCATGGATCTGAGCTAGCCGGCCCACATCAGCTGCAAAATGGCGATCACCCAGCGCCTGTGGGAAAAAAGATACCGGCCAAGTGCGAGTGTGGCTCACGCACCAACGGTTCCGTGCAAACTTATTATATTTTGTTTTATATTATTAAAAATATTTTTACTGTATGATGTAACTAAAAATTTACGGTTTTCGCAATTTTTTCTTTATCTGTGCTATAAGACGTTACCGTACAAATTTCAAGAATCTGAGTTCACGGGAAGCACCCTGTAGGTTTTGATTACCTTGCGAATTTCGAAAATTTGCGGCATAACTGGCTGTATCTTTTGATTTCGTTGGCTTAGAAGTTAGATTTTTTCACAGCTTTAAGGAACAGTAGTCTTGAGTATTTGATATAAGTTTTAGCTTGATACCTCCACGCGTTTCTCAGAACAAGAGTCTTGACAGATGGACAGACGGACAGACAGACTGACAACAAAGTGATCCTATAAGGGTTCAATTTTTTCCTTTTGAGGTACAGAACCCTTACTTACTAGAAAGTAACTGAATTTATTTTTAGATATCTAACAAAACATGGATTTATAAAAGTAACTCGGGACTCTCTCCTTTATCTATGTTCATCCATAACTTCTTGTTTAAATATAATGCAAAAAACCCAATAACACAGAATGTAAAGCAACTATTTAGCTAGCTTATTGTAATAGATTGTCTATAACCTCTGTAATAACATTTTTATAAAATAACTACAGATTTTGCGCTGAAATATCCTTTTATTTGAAGTATGTTTTCGTCATAGAAAAATACACTCAATTTGAGATCAACACAGTCGAATTCAGCTTAACACCTATAGAGCAAATATATATGCACAGGGGGCCTTGCGAAAAATGGCGAAAAGAGAAAGACGAACTATCTGCCATTTCCTTCTCTACATTTGAATTCAGTTCCGTTACTCAGGTTAACTTAAATTTTTGTATTCATAAAATCAAAATTAAATAGGTAAGTAAACAATTGTTTTTTACAACTTTTTTGCCATTATTATAAACATATGCATTAAATATTAAAAACTGCATTGTATCTTAACCCTTTTCTTGACAATGTATCTGACAAGATACATTGAACTTCTAAAATTTGTATCTCCAAAAATTATGAAGTATAACGGAACGTAATTTTACCTAAAACTTTATGATTGTTTTCGAACGCACCTGTGATAATTGCTGTCATGTTGGCAACACTGTTTATCAAACACATTTAAAATGGCGTACCGTTTCGATGCTATCCCTCCTAAGAAGGTAAGAATATTTTTGTTTTTATGGGTTTTCATTAGATAAAGGTGTGACAAGGCATGGTTTTGTACAAATAATGGTTGTGTAAGCATGATGTATTAATTGCATGAGAAACACATAGTGTTCTGCTAAAATAATCTACAATCAAAACATATGTATCTCCCTGTGCACATTGCCAAGTAACTACAAGAAACGAATTTTGACGGTATAGATGAAACGTAATAATATGTCATAACTAGTGGCGGTCATTTTACACTTATTCAGGCTTTAACCTATAGTAATTAATATTTTTATTGTTACAAACTGTAACATATAAAATATTGACTTATACATAGCTCTACTAAAATAAGTTTTGAGCGACGGGAATGGACATAAAAATTTTTCGCGGAAAAATTATTCATTCCCATGTTACCCTGGGTTTCGATCGGTATTCGCGTGAATTAAGTCTTGTTTTGTCTTATTTATATTTAATTGTATCGTTTTCTAGTGCTTTTGCATATTGCTATAAGCCTACACAGTGTGTGTGAATGTTTTATTGGTACAATCCTGTCAATCTATTGTCTCGTATGTGGTGTGGAACGCTTTGCTTTGCTTAGCACATATTTTTTTAATTTATTTTCAGGGAGGAGGTAAGCCTTCTTTTTACAGAGCTAAGAAAATATATGCACTCGTACCTAAAGCTGGAAGAAAATCTTCGGATGACGAATCGTCTTTCGAATCAGGAGATGAATTGCAAAACATTCGACAACAACAACTTGATGATGATGGCGGTTCCTCCTCAGCTCCTTCATTGCCATCGTCTCTTGAAAAATTAAATTTATTGAATGAATCGGATGAGGAACTAGTGCCTTTTCAAAAAGTAATTACGGAGTCCACGCTGCAGACATCGCCTTTGCTGAGACAAAATGCATCGCCCGTACTATCACCTTCCATTCTACAATCATCGTTATCTGCATCACCATCGACTCCTATTGCTTCTTCTGCATCACATATAAACGCTGCTAACATTAGTCGAACTATACCAACAGTTTCTCAAAATGAACAATCTACACACTCTCTACCAAATTTGCAATCAAACTTACCTGCTTCTCCGTTGGTAGATGATCCATCTTTATTACGTGTCCGATCCAGGAGTACAATTATTGAAAATGCATTATCGCCACTCTCTCCATCAATCCTACAATCATCTTTACCTGCGTCTCCGTTGGCTGAATATTATAGTACTCCATTTCTATCAGGTGTAAGTACACTTCGTAATAGAACACGTGGATTAATAATAGCGCGACCTACTCCTATCCGCCAGGCACCTCTTAAATTTAGTTGGAGGAAAAAAAAATTTGAACATTGTGCTATAATTGATGACAAAGTTTCGTATTTAGAAACATCCCGGAGCCCATTTGAGTACTTTACTACGTTTTTTTCGAAAGAAATTTTAGATTTTATTGTTGCACAGACCAACCTATATAGTACCCAAGAAACCGGTAAATCTCTAAATATTACTAGAGAGGATATTAAGGATTTTTTTGGTATTATTCTCCTTATGGGCATAGTTGATTTGCCAGCCTACACAGACTACTGGTCAAAAGAATTCAGATACGGCCCTATAGCCAATATAATGCCTCTCAAAAAATTTCAACGAATTAGACGTTACATTCATTTTAACAACAACTTAATGGATAACGGTGACCGATATTTCAAAATAAGACCACTAATCGAAATGATTCGTGCCAAATTTTTGCAAGTACCTCATGAAAAAAAATTCAGTGTGGATGAAATGATGGTGCCTTATAAAGGTAAGAAGGCTGGAAATCGAAAACAGTATGTCAAAAATAAACCGAAGAAATGGGGGTACAAAATATTTGTTCGAGCTGGTGTGTCTGGGTTCGTATATGACTTTATTATCTATGGTGGTGATGATACTTTTCGGGATCATCAACTGACTCCAGTGGAATCTAGTTTCGGGCTGGGTGCTAAGGTGGTCGTCACATTGTGCAAAACTATACCTGAACCAGCATGTTCTGTGGTGTATTTTGACAATTTTTTTACTAGTTTGGAGCTAATTCGTTATTTGCGGCATGAAATGGGTATATTTTCTCTAGGAACAATTCGTCAAAACAGATTACGTGGCGCAGAAAAGAAGCTTATTCCCGACAAAGTACTCAAAAAGATGCCGAGAGGGTCTCACTCACAGATTGTGTGTAACTCCAATAAAGTCTGCATCGTGAAATGGTACGATAACAAATGTGTCACTACTGCAAGCAGTTATGTTGATACAGATCCCGTATCTACTATGCAACGCTATGATAAAAGAGAGAGGAAAAAAGTACCAGTGCCTTGTCCGAACATAATAAAGCACTATAATGCCCATATGGGAGGGGTTGACCTAGCAGACATGCTAATAGCGTTATACAGAACGGAATTAAAAGGTCACCGTTGGTATTTGCCCCTGGTTTCACAAATCCTGGACATGTGCGTATGTAATAGTTGGATTTTATACCGTAGACATAGCACTGAAAAAACCATGTCATTGAAAAAGTTTCGCTATGATATAATTCAGAGTTTATTCCTACATGACAGGGAAACCATGATAAGCAATTCGGATATGGTGGGACCGACTCCTTCCAAAATAATAAAAGCGCCTGCTACGGCTAGACCCACGTGCGACGTCAGATATGACCAACTCGGTCATTTCCCCACGTTTGGATCGAAGGGTAGATGTAAATTCTGCAAGAAGGGTCAAACAAATGTAAGCTGTTTGAAATGTGCTTTGAGGCTGTGTCTGTTACCCAATAGAAATTGTTTCGTTTCTTTCCACACTAAATAATATTGAGATATCCACAGAAATATGTAGTAATAGACATAGACATTTAACTTTTATTTGACACACTACAGTGTACAACTAATATTTACAATAAAGAAACACTAATTGTGGGATAAGTGATATCATAATGTAACGAAATTTATTGCGTTGTTGTGCTTAATCTTGTTCTTTTGAACACCCCAAAGCTGGCAATGTATCCTGTGAGATACTTTGTGAGATAAATAGTACTATTAATAAATAATTTGATTTTTGTTTTATTTTCTGCTGACCCCAACATTATTTTAAATACAAATAATTCCTAAAAACTACGCCAAAATAGTTTTTTTTTCTTCACCACTTATTAACAGTACAGACCTGGCAGTGTATCCTGAGAGATACATATCACATACTGAAAAACATAAGTTCGATATTTTTTTTATTATTTTTGTTTACATCTGGATGTCATAATAACAACAATAATTTAAAAAAAATGAGTTAAATTATCTTTAAATTTTTTGCCAAGTAAAGGGTTAACAAGATATTGTTTATTATTTAGAAAATGTAATTTATGTTGTAGCTAAAATCAATTATAAAAAAAATTATAGACTTGGCATATGACATAAGATCTCACACAACTGTTATTATAGTGGTGTAGAGATTGTTATGCGAGGCTTAGAATCTATCTAATGATATAAGAAACCTCAATATCATTTTTGAAGACCTATCCATAGATACATACCCCACACGTATGTGTTTGATGAAAAAAACATTTTTGAGTTTCAGTTCTAAGTATGGGGTTGGGGTAAAAGTTATTGTTTTTTTTCTATTTTTCTGTGAAAATCTTAATGCGGATCACAGAATTATTATAGTTTCGGAAAAAAGTGGCTGTGCCATACGGACGGACAGACAGACAGACATGAATAATCTATAAGGGTTCCGTTTTTGCCATTTGGCTACGGAACCCTAAAAATATGAATCTTCGTGATATCTATTGGCGAGGAGTAATACCATTATTTTCACCGACACAGAAACATTAAAGCTAGTTGACAATAGATGGCGTTGTTAAAAAAAACCGAGCAAAGCTTCTTTCAAGTACTGTTATTTTTATAAACAATCTTTTTTCTTTTTGTAGGCCTTTATTTGTTTGTTAACTGATATTGTTTCTTGCACGTTTAGGTATAATTGACACGATACATTAAGCGGAGTTATAGTTTTTATTGGTTGGTACTGATTGGTACTATTAACAGCTATTGGAAAGGTATAATGCAATCTAATATACAGCCACTTCAACAAAAGTGAAATCATTTAACAAGTCTGTGAATATTGTAACTAAAATCCTCCTTCTCAGACTTGGAATTCTGATCAATCAATATCCTAATTTAAACGTTTTTATATGTACCTCTACATATTTTTCTCTATGGTTTCTATTTTTTTTTATTTTGGTAAATATCGCCAAGGTACACTAAAAATAAGACAATCTTGTCATTTTTTTAAATAAAATCGCCATCAAACAACAAACTCCAAAATAATTTATTATGTTTGCTATAGACTTAGTAATACTTAGTATTTTACATTAGTATTTTAAATTGGTGTTTTAAAGTTTTAAATGTACTTAACAGACTTCACTTGCATAAAACCAACATCAAGTGTAGAATCAGTAACAATGAGTAAATCAGTGACAAATAAGGACACTTTGACTTGAAATATTTCTTTAATAACTAGATTAGATGCAAACTTATAATTTGTAGGTAAGGTAGTTTCAGTAAATATTCTTGGTAAGTAAAATACAATTAAAGACCAACCACCCTTCCTAACACAGAAACACGGGGCCGCAAAGGGCTGACTGACACTTTACCATTTTTTAATGCAAATATCCTAAACTTAGAATTCTGCTACAAGTTCCTTAGCATTTTGTAGAGCGTTCAGTAAGTCTGTATGAAAATAATGGAACTTTGATTTGAAAATCTTCGTAAACTATAGAAGGCTAAAACTTGTAGTTTAGGAATAAATATTATTAAAGTTCCTACCCTTAGTAACTCAAATTTACGAAGACACATGGGGCTTAAAATTGCCGTGAGTTGCTTCGAGAAAAGGATGTTACGGCCGCTGACATCGCCCATGTTGTTTGCTCGGCTTGGCTAGGAACCTTCATGCCGTTCAAGTAAAATAAAGTAGTTTGTGAAATTATTGTTAGGAATACCTGAACTAGTTGAGGGAAAGTTTCTTGGCTAACTGGTTTGCCTCCTAGATAATGTTGTTTAATCTTATCTGCTACCTCTGCCTGTAGATTGATTGACAAAGTATCGTTGAATTCGAAAATGTTGCTAGCAAGCTCACTCCATCGATTTTCTAGTTCAGGTAAAAGTTCTGGTTCTGCTTGATACGCTGAAAATTTAACACAAGTTTTGTCTGAGAAACCCCTTCTTTTTCAAACTTACAACAATTATCCAGTCAACCTTTCAGACTGGACACGAAAATAATTTGGTAACATCATTTTCTGGCATTTAGTAAGACATGTTAAACCAAATAGCACTAAATCGTTAATACACTTGACTTACTTGATAGTAAAGCTAAAAAGTTAAAAAAGTCGCTCAGGTACTATAAATAGGGAAATAGTGCTTCTTCATTTCATTGAGAATTGGACAATATGTTTTAAATTTATATTGATTTTCAGCTGTACGTTTTCAAAACTTGTTTTATTGTAACATCACGCTTAGGAAATAAGGAGTATTTATTTCTATTTCTCGGCTTTGATAACCAGAAAAAGAGGCTGAATTAAGAGAGGTACGGAGAAAAAAAGTTATGATTTTTGAAGGTAGTTGAAGTCAGCGATACACATGAGCTTATAGAGCTTATAAGAAATAAGAAAAAAACCGACTAAGTGCGAGTCTGGATTATATGTAGAAAGTTCTTCCATCATGAGATCAAATCTCACAGGCTTATTAATTTTAACCTTACTTTTAAACCTTAATTATTTGATTTTAGATTTTTCGTATATTTGAGATGTATTGTAATGATTTATTTGTGTCACAATATACGACAAAAATGACCGTAGTTTGGATTTTTTTTATTTCCTTAATTAAGAAGCTTAATTTTTTTTACAATTTTAAGGGACTGTAGATTTTAGTATTAGATATTAATTTTAACTTGATACCTCCACGACTTCTTGAGTAAATGAGTCTTCAAAGCCATTTTTTTAATAAACTGCAAATTTTTAGATTTCACACTTTTTCCTATATTTGTGATGTAAGGCCTTGCTTCACATCAAATTTAATGATTCTGGGGCAACGGGAATTACCTCATAGGTTTGATTTATTTTTGAATGCCAAAATATGCGACTAAAATGGCCGTGTTTTTTGCTTCGTTGCCTTAGAAGCATGATTTTTTACAGCTTTAAGGGACCTAAGGGAGGGCAGACCTTAGTATTTGACATTAATTTCAGCTTAATTCCTTCACGAGACCCTAAGAAACAGGGTCTGAACAGGCAGACAGACGAACAACAAAGTGATGTTATAAGGGTTCCTTTCATTCTTTTGAGGTACGGAACCCTAAAAACATCATTGCAAGTGTTTGAAAATACCTCACATACAAAATTTAAATATTAAACACATTTAATAAATAGATTCCTCACCAGCTGCAGGATAGAGTCCCTCATGACTGGTAACAGAAGTTATCAGAGGCAGCTTCTGCATGGCGCCTGCGACCGAAGCCTGATAAGGATGCTGTGCTAGAAAAGGATTCTTCACCGATGGTGCTTCTACCGTTGGTAAGAACGGCGTAAACAAATGTACCTTCCAGGTCTAAAAAAATTAAGGTAAGTATTTGATTTTTGATTACAGGGATTTAATGTTTCGTCGTCATCTTAACTGGAAGAAATCCACAGCCAAAATTAAGTCCCCCCAATTTTTCCCTCAAAATTAGACTTATCTTACTCACCTGTGTATTTGTCAGCAACCTTCCTTAAAATTTATTTATTTAATTTATATTTAGTACTACCTGACTCGGCGACCGTTTTTTTTCTAAAAAAACTAATTCAGAAACCTTTCCCGGTGTGTTCACAACAATTTAACGAAATTTCAATCCATTCAGCTTACCCTCAGTACGCGAGTCCGACTCGTACTTGACCATATTTTCCTTTGACTGAAACCTTCCCCGGCGTGTGCACAACAACTTACCAAAATTTAATTACAATCGGTTTACTCTGAGTGCGCGACTCCGACTCGAAATTGACCCTTTTTTTCTTACATATAAACCTTGCTCTAACAATAACGAACATAATGAAAAAGAATTATCCAAATCGGTTCAGCCGAGACTAACTAACGTCAATTGATTTTTAAATATACAGAAGATATATTTATTACTATTTTTATTTTTATTATTGTAGAATACAAGTTGAAGTCTACTAAATGTATTGTGTTGCGGTTTCATTTAGTAGTGCTCCGCTACTGCAAGTTTTGCTCCAGGTCCGCCCGCAATATTTAACTGATTCGGTTAAAACCTATAAGTTAAGTATAAACAACATTTACAAGCATTTCCATTTGAGCCCTAGCAATGACTTCTCCAGGTCTGTGACGTAGGCAGTCAATGAGTTCAATGCTGGTGGTTGTAGGGCAACCGACGATGGTGGCCAGGGTCTTGGCTTTCTCAGCAGGCTTGGTGGCCAGGGTCCATGGAGCGAATGCTGCACCGCTGTATGCCACGCCTCGGACGAATAAATCTATGGAGACACATTTAGGTGTGGATGTTAAGTTTATTGTTAGGGTTTTATTATGCCTACTAAAGTAATCATCTACTTTATTATACCTTATGTTTAATAAATAAATAATAAATTAAATTTAGTATTAGTGAGTTTATTATGTTTCCAAATAGTTACATTGTTGTCGACATAAGTTACAGATAGTGGAGTCAAGGGCGTATGCCGATAAGCTGTTGCGTAAACTGTAATCAGCTGGAATTATTTTACTTAGTATTCAATTTATTATAATACTAGCTTTTGCCAGCGGCTCTGGCCGCCCTTAATTTGGCTATCGGCGTAGGAATGGGATTCCGGCGGCAACTCTTTGATTCCGTCCGACTCAAACTTGATGTTCTTCCCTTCCACTCAAAAAATCTGAGTACCAGGGACCGAGCTTTGCTCGTCTATTTTAACAACGCCATCTTTTGTCAAGTAGCTTTAGTGTTGCTGTGTCGGTAAAAATAATAGTATTACTACTCGCCAATAGATATCACACAGAGAGAAAAGATATTGCTCAAATTAACAACCTATTTTTAAAATGCGTTACTACTAAATTTTATTAATTTCAACATTTTTTTGCTGGCAATTACAAAAAAATATATTTTTAAGTACATTTTATTAATTTTGTAAACTAATAACTAGAACATTGTTTTATTACTTTCCGAAAATAATAATTTGTACTTCGGATTACAAAATTTTACAAAACCTATAAAACTTTTTCGAATTTATGAGTGAGGTAATTAATATCAACATATAAAGCTTACTAAAGATTACAAAAAGTTTTATTAAAGTGGGAAAATAAAACACTACTAGTCATTACAGTGAAGGCATTAGTGAAGTTTACTAATAACAAACATCAGATCGTACCGCTACGAATCAAGGTTGACGTCACGCGCTTACATCGCGCTATTGAAGTTCCTTCGATAGTTCGCATATATACAAACCGAATCGCAATTGAAGGAGACCAAGGCGTTCTCCAGGCGTAATTCCTCACCTGGCGGGAAATTTCCGTTTACCGCCACTTCTCAGTTGGTGACCATATGAGCTGAACAAATTTGACGCACCTTGAGCTACAGCCCTTCATCTACTAGGTACACGAACCAGTGTTTAACCGTACGCTTCGCATCACAAAGGTTCATCAGGACCTATTGGTGTAAACGCTTATTATAAGCGTGCTACGTTATATAATTCCACTATTTTTTCTTGTTTTTAGTAAACAACACTGTTATTCCAACAAGACTAGTTTTATTTCTGTTAGTGAATACAATAAGTAAAACTCATTGGTAACCGTCAATGTAATTTACTTTTCCTCGGAATCACTAATATGTTAGTGATTACTAGTATTATTTACTTATAGCTACTAAAGTTTTTTCTCCGTGCATGAAGAGTCATATTTTTCAGTTTATCATTGTCTGAAAAAAGTTTTCTAAAAATGAATCCTAGCTCATTCAGCGGTTTCCGAGATTCAGATTATATATCTATATACATACACATATACAAGAAGTGCTCGTTTAAAGGTAATAGATTAATATCGGCTTAGCGGTTTAGCTCAATTTTTTTTTAAAACTGTCTCTGCGGTAATCCTGCTATGTATATCCTTCGAGGTGTAAGCTATCATATTCATTCATTTTTATGGTTCCGCACCCGAAGGGTCCAAACAGGATTGCTGTCACTCACGTGTCCTTCTCTCTGTCCGTCGTCTGTCACATCGGTTTTACAGCCAAACGGTTGGAGCTACACCCTTCAAATTTTCACAGTGTAAGTATTTTGTTGACCCAAATCCATAAAAGTTGACAAGAAATAATTTAAATGTTTTTAAAGGGGGCTCTCATACAGATTAAGAGGACGTGAAAAACAAATTGACCTACCCCGTCGAGTCGGATATCGTTGTTGAGAACTTGTTGAGTAGATAAATACTGTATATTTTGCTTTGAAAAATTATAAGAAAACAAAGGAATAATAAGCCACCAAAGTCAGTTGTTTTTACAAAATTTTGTTCTAACGATTTTTTTTATTTCCTATTGACATATAAACTTGCAATTTGGTGATAATGTCTAGTATTACATATATTTTACTAACACATACAAATATATTGGTAAATCACATATTTTCTTTGAAATTTCCTGATTTATCCTATAACAACCAACTTGATGTTGCGGTCAAATGCGTAGCACAAAACGAAATTCACTCACCTACTGCTTATATATGAATAATTCTACCATTCGGATGCCTTATATTCTTTATTTGGTACGGAACCCTCAATTCGCGAAGTCCAACACGCACTTGGCCAGTTTTTTCTGTTATTTTTTTTTTTTTTTTTTTTTTCAAATTTATTTTATCAAACTAAATCCTAATACTCGAAATTTTAATGTTATGTCACCAATATTATCTAACTCATATCTAAATATAATTTTACCGGCTAAAGCAGCAGGCAGGTATATATGCGGTGCTAACGCAAAAATATGACATTTTACGACAGTTTTTGCTTACATTTTAGATCAACAGTACCTGGGGACCGAGCATTGCTCGTTTCAGTGTTGCTTAACAACGCCATCTATCAAAAAATACAGTCGAATTCAGAACATCCAACTTTTTTGAAGTCGGTTGAAATTGTCATTAGAATCTACTCAAAAATAATGGAATTATAAGGCTGTGTGTCACGACACAGGCGAATATATCAAATTTTGAATTTGAAAAAAATTATAATTTTTTTTCCATTTAGCTGCGGCACCCTAATGAGACCCTAAAGCAGGCTTTATTGGAAATAGTGTCACAAGTTGCCTACTATCCATTCGACTCGCAGTTGAGTGGTTTTTAGGATTCCGTACCTTAAGGATGTAAATAGAACTCTATTACTAAGCCTCTGCTGTCTGTCTTTATGTCCAAACTTTGATAGCCCATCTTTTGGACCGAAGGAGGTAGAAGCCTGTTTTTTTTTACAGAATATCTGTAATTATGGCAGCCAATAAAAAATTAAGGGGAGCTCTGCATACAAGAAATATATTGTTGTTATTTTTGCTTATCTATACATATAATAAAATGGTAGGAAAGTCAAAACTGTACATTGAATATTTTTTTAAAAGAATACTTGGGGTGTGATTTACAAGCGATACCGAAGCCAAAAATATAGTTTTTAGAATTTTTGTCTGTTTGTCTGTATGTATGTCCGGGATAAACTCAAAAAGTACTGCATGGATTTATTTCAAATTTGGCAAGAATATTATTTAGAAGTCGGGTAAACATATAGGCTACATATTATCACGCTATCACCTACGGGGATCGAACGGTGAACCTTTATTTCTTCAACGCATTCTGTAACAACGTGTACTCTAACGACGCATATTCGTAATTATTCTACTTACACATAGCCATTTATTTTATATAAAAAAATCGTGTAAAGTCATAACTTAGATGTGTTATAATTTTTCACTACATAAAAATGTTTCCTATTTGCTAACTAGATGGCGTTGGCGTCGAATAAGAACGTGCCATGGTTTCGTTCACAAAAAGTAATGTTATAGTATAGCGTTTACGTAGTCGCGGGCAGCAGGTAGTAATAATTATAGTGTAAGCTTTTTAGCAAAAGACAAATAACAAAAATCAGTCAAGTCAGGCTCATTCATTCTGTCGTGTTACGAAACTGGCAGTGCGCGAGTCCGACACACACTAAGCCTTTTTTATTTTATGTTGTGCCTATACTTACCTTTAGACCATGGTGAAAGGTAATGATAATGCACACTGGCCCCACCAGCAGATTCCCCTGTCAGAGTGATTTCGTCAGGGTTACCACCAAACATCTTTATGTTCTCCTTTACCCATCGCAAGGCAAACGCTTGATCTTTGAGACCAGCGTTTCCTGGAGCTACGTCGTCACCAGTGCTAATAAAACCTAAAAATAAGAACTTTTTGTTTTAGCATTAAGAGGGCGATTAGCCACTAGTTGGGCTTCTGGAGGGAACTAGGCTGACAGCAGTATTCGGGCACACCTAAAGCTACCACAGACGAGCGGCAAGTGTGGAAATCAGCCTGGCACCAGGGAAGAATTAGAGGGCGGTATCCATACCAATTTTTTAAAATGCGATAGAAATTCTTTTTGTCTGTCTATCTGATACCTCTTTACGCCTTAATCGCTGTACCGAATAAGATTAAATATGACATGGAGATACCTTGAGTCTCGAGGAAGGACATTGGCTACTTGAAAAGTCAACAAACAAATCCAAAACCGATAACCGACTTAAGGGCGGGTGGAACCGCGGGCAAAAGATAATACTTTATAAATGTAATGACGTCTTGAAACTTTACCTTTTTTGTATGCAATTTGATATTTTTACTGTTTTCTTTTGTCACAGTTTTGATTCTACAAAAAATGTTAAAAAGTTAACCTTTAAAAATCCACTGAAACAAAGTTTTATGGAACCTTAAGCTTATTATTTTCTTCTCCTTTTAATCGAATGCCAAAATTTTGTGGTAAAGGTAGGTCTCATACGAGACAAAAAGATGATTATTATTTGGCACTCAAGTTAAAAACGAGAAAAACACTTAAATCAATATTCCGTGAGAGTTTATTTTTTACTTTTTAGTAAGTTTCTGAAGACGTTGAATTTATTTATATTTCTTTTTAACTTCTCTTGAGAGAAGTTATTATAATAGGTCCAAAAATCAAAAGTATGTATGTATGTAAGCTTTTGTTTGCCCCTCGATATCTCAAGAACCAATGGACCAAATTGCTCCCGTGGCCGTATCAATCGATGCGCAACGTCATGTCTTCGATATGAAAAGAGTTTGAGCAAAATCGGTCCAGCGGTTTGTTTTTTATCGCTTAAACACTGATTTTCATGTATAAATTCACAAATATAAAACAATAGTTCGGTAGCAAGTAACTTCCGCACGAACAACTTCTCTTGAGAATATGGCAAAGTCTCTACTAAGACTTAAGGGCTCGATACAGTAAGTGAGTTTGGGATCGTCGACAATTTACACAGCCTGTTGCTAAACCAAATCAAAAAAGGCAAGCTGGTATGCGGGTGCACCCACCCCAAGATGGCAGCAGTAGTCCATATGGGGCCGAACTTGAATGTATATAAATATTGTGCAATTATAACAATATTACACACTTTGTAAAATTGTTAATCCCTTTTTTGTAATCGGTAAAAAATCGAGTCTATGCACTTGTTTTTTTTATTCCGTTAACTACGGAACATTGACTAACCTAAAGGTCCCAGCCTGTAGTTAACAGTTACGACGACTACCTCATAATCCATCAGGAAGGACGGATCGTAGAGGAAACCGCCACCGTACATGAAAGCGCCGCCGTGAACGTAGACAACGACAGGTAACGAAGCGTTCACGTCTAGCTTTGGAGTGTACACGTTTACAAAAAGGCACTCCTCACTACCTGGAAATTAAGCACAAATAAATACACATAAATAAATCCACATAAATAAATAAATATAGATAAATAAATACACATTAATAAAAATATCATTGCTACCTGCGGATTGCCGATGTTAGCCGAAAGCCAAAATTTGGTATGTAAGCTAGTATTAGCACAAACAACCAAAAAAATCTATGACTTGGAACTTTAAGACTCCTTGTTATAACTAATAAAATACATATTACAGGATACTAAGTCAATCATCCCCAACCCTTTTAATTAGGGGGTGGAAATTTGTATGGGTTTCCCATACAAACTTAATTTCATGCTAGAGAGCTGAAAATTATAGACAGACTTCTAACAACAAATTAAAAAATGCGTGTTTCAGGTTTTAAAAAAAATTAGGGGTTAAAAGCTTTCGAAAGGAAAAGAAAGGGGAGCTCTCGTCAGGTTCCAGAATAATTTATTATACTTATATTAAACGAATAATATTGCTATACTCATGTACTTCGTTAAAAAATAAAATGTGAAAACAAGAATATATATATATATATATATACTGTATAGTATAAACAAAAAAAAACTTCTATGGAGATGGGAAATCACAATGGTGTAGGCCCCAGTTGTTGTAAGATAAAAATCTTAATAAGCTGTATCAGAGGTCAGACTTAAAAATCTGATGAATGACAGAGTAAACTAATCAATTTATGTGAATATAGTTTTTTATAATGTTACTCTTTAAGAGTAGCCATATGGTCTCGACTTGGCAACATTTTACATGAAAATGTTTTTGGTGGTATTCTTATTTTTCCGGAAATGCTTAAAGTGGGGTGCACAATAATTTACGCAAACAAATTTAAAGTTGATTTAAACAATAAACCTATCTGCTATCAACTTATTATTCATTATAAGTCAACACTTACACATTTAATAACCCTAAGGCCAATTTTGTCTTCGACGGACGCCCGTTTCGGGGTTTGGCAACTTATGTCTATACAATAAAATTTGGTTGTAAGCATCACGCTTAAAGGAACTAACCAAGAGAATTAAGTTAATAACGAGGTCCATCTTGAGCCGTATTGATAATCTGATATATTTGGACACAAATTTAATTGATATTTCATTATACGTACCGGTAATTACTTTGGAGAAGCCGTTATACTGCAAGCATGGCCAGAGATTTTTGGTTGCGTCCCATACGCCTGTCCAAGGTTTCAATGGTTTTGGATCCTGTGATAATCAAAAATAAAGCATGTTTAGCTTTGATACTTGGATTTTTATTTTTGAATGGCTAAATGGTATAAATAAATAAACGTATATTTTTTAAGAAAACAAAGTTTTGTATATATTGTTAAAACTAAAAAATTATTGAGAGATGAATGAATTGAATTGCTTTATGATTTTTTAAAATCGCCCACGCTTTCATGCTGAGTAATGTATGGGGGCTGTAACTAACCCCCCCAAAGAACACATATACTAGCTACCCTTAAAGTACCTACCTAACTAACCAGTATGGGCATAAAAGATTATAAGACAATATGAACACGAAACTTGAAAATTGAAGTATACATTTATAGAAGGATTGGCTATGTGATCGTCTGAGTGGTAGGACCTAATTGTGTAACGTAGACCGCAGGTTCTTTAAGAGAAAGACTGAAAAACCGTTCTAGTAATGGAAATAGTATCCTCTACCCCTATGCGGTTTTTATTTTTCTAAAAAAATAAAAAGGCGGGAAGCTCCACCCAGCGCTTCCCACGGTACGTGTCCATACCGAGGTTAACTTAGCGCACATCCCCCGAAGGAGTAGAGGTGTGAAATCATAAATGGTATAACCATTAAATTATCGTTGCAGCCGAAGCTGAAGACCGAAGTCTAAATATGTAGTTTCAGGAACAAATCCTTGTGCGTGCATAGCACAAACACTCAGCCTTAGGCCAAAGAGTGTGACATCCGTTCGCACAGACACAGCCATGACATTGTGAAGAGAGCACGCCTCGTGTTAAGCACACTCCGAAGAGCAGGACGCAATAAACCCCACTGAACCATTTGTGTAGTAGGTAATAATTATTATGTACCAATGGAACAGCCATGGAACTCACCAAGAGGGCACGCCCCATGCTTAACACACTCCGAAGAGCAAGACGCAATAAGCCCCACTGCATCCATGTAACTTCAGTCGTAGATTATAGATGATATATTTCGGTTTTCAAGCCGGCGTCCACACCATACATGATCAAGGATTCATAAACCAGTTCAGGTACGAAGAATTATAGTTTATAGTTTATTTGATCGATTAACGATAGAATAAGTGTGAGTTAGATTATTTATGTAATATTCAGTATCGCAGCTTTTCATGGATTTTGTCGCGAGCCAAATATGATTCCATGAGTTGTTACCAGTCGCGTAGGTGAAGTATCACTGTCGCCTTCACGTAATCAGCTTCCGACTCCCCACAACTTGGCAACGGTTTACGTGTCAATTTAAATAAAGCAACAATTGCCTTCTTTTGCAGTTTTTCGACTCTGACAGACAGCTCGGGGCAAGGAACTTTACCCTTCTACACTGTGTAATCTGCTGTCGTCGTTCAAGTCGCTCGGCACTGAACTCACATTCGTATTTGACCCAAACAAACGGATCGAAACGTTAGGCGAGAGATGTTCAAACCGTCTGTGAGCTCAGCCGATGTAACTTGAAGCCACTAACGAATGTTAACGACAAATATTCTGAGAGACCAGTAGGTTTTAAGCTTCCGATCCCCGGGCATGCCTCCATTTCATATCCTTGTCTCCTCTTTACTTTACTCAGGCGAGGTCTTTTTACCTGTATTGTATAGCAGCAGTATAAGCAATCAAACATAAGAAGCAACATCCATCGCTAAATCAAGCAAAAGAGTCGCATTCCAATATTCAGGTCACTACAACACTATCACCTTTTATTAGCCATCAGAAAGGTACATAATTCCTCTCATGTTAGAATGTATTCGCTCAATAATACATTGCATTTTATATCAATTTATCGCATTTTGCATATGCCCACCTCATACGCTTTCTTTATATATTGTGGCCACGCGACGCTCGCCGCTGCCTTTGTTTGTCTACGTAAACTTATGCTGTCCCGGGTGTTCTAGTAATGAAATTTATTTTATTTTCGAATTTAGGTTTTTAACTACATAAATGTGTTAAGCCCGTCTTTAGAAAGTCTACAAAAATATTAAAGACCTCCACCGCCACGATCCTGGCTAACTTTTTCTAAGTCCTCGATCTTCCACGATCTTATTTAATTATTATTTTGATAATTATGTTAGTTTTATATAACAATTTTATTTTATATTTTTTTTTTATATTTTTTATTATTAAATTTTATTTTTATACAATTTAATATTATAAAGAACGAAGATGGCTTGGTAGACGGGTAGGCTTGGCAGATGGGTACAGGGCTTATTAATTACTCTTGTCAAAACCACTTAATTTGCGTTATCTTTACGTTTTGAGTCCTGGAGAATCATTTGACATCATCTTTAGAGTGATGCCTGTGTGTGTATGTATTAACAAGTAGATATAAAAGTTGTAAACATTAACTAATTACCTACCAATTAATCTAATTATTCACTTTCGCTTATCAACTTAGTACCTAACTATAATTACATACACCACTTGATTTTTGTTTGTATAAAAGCAAAGGATAGGACACAAAGGTCAACGAATTAATTCGTATACTTATAATTCATCCGTATCTTCTAATATAGAAAATAGATAAAACTGTATAGATAAATAATATAATACTAGTTTTATCGCTTTTTGTTATAAACAAAGTAACTACGAATAAGTACATTATATGAGTTTTGTTGGTATGTAAGCAAGGTAGAGGAGACAAAGGTGTTTGTACTATTTCGTATAGTTATAACTCATCCATATCTTCTAACGTAGAATATAGATAAAACTGTATATATATAATAATAATGTAATACCAGTCTTATTGCTTTTTTTTATCAACATAGTAACTATGAATAGTAACATAGTAAAATTATATAAGTTTTTTTGTCATGAAAGAAAAGTGTGTTTTATAAACTGTTAGATACATAGACAGACACCAACTTCAAACTGTAATTTAGATAAGATTTTTGGAAATAAGTTATTATTTTCACCTTTCTTGTGCATCTTTTACAGGCCAGTTGTTTGTTTTTGTTAAAAAGTTTTTATGTTTTACTTTTGAGTGCTGAATCGCCTTTTTTTTCTCGTACTCTAAAAACATCGATACTCGTAACAAAATTTTTACAATCATCAACATGAAAGACGTATCACCAGATCCAAATTAACCTCAATTATGTTTTTGACCAAAAGTTTAAGTTTTAAATATACTACATTAACATGGGACCACCTCGAAAGTTTACCCTTTTAATAAAAAAAAGAATTTTGAACATCCGTCTAAATGTGACTTAGTTAAGCACGAACAAACATCCTAATTGAGAACCTCCTCATTTTTTGAAGTCGGTTAGAAATAGGAGTCTTATGGTATAATAACAAATGACATAGTAGGTACCTATTGAAGGCTATCAGAGAGCCAACATGGAGCCAATCACACACCAAAGATATCCATTCAAAACAAAATAGAACTTTAGAATGAGATCCTATTTCAACAAATTTTATAACGCAGTTTAAAGAATCAACTCAATCAAAATGGCGAGTCTTTGAATCAAAAAAAACAATGCACTTACACATTTTTCTTTTTATTAATCAACCAATGAGATACAGTAACGACATCTGAGGAAAACACAGCCTTCTGTGTTAAGGACATTAAGTAATTACGCAAGAATTTTGTATTTTTCGATAGCAATCAAAACCAAGAAGTAAAGCTTGCAACACGAAGGTACTTGGAATACATATGCCAAAAAATGTGCAGGCCTGGGTAAAACTTACGCATAGCAGCGCCAAGTTAATAAGGAGTAGTATTTATGGAATAGCTCCACTTATCTATACATACATATAATAAAATGGTAGGAAAGTCAAAACTGTACATTGAATATTTTTTTAAAAGTATACTTGGGGTAATACAATCGATACCGAAGCCAAAAATATAGTTTTTAGATTTTTTTTTTCTTCAACGCATTCTGTAACAACGTGTAATCTAACGAAGCATAATTAACTTGCTTCTTAATAATTAATTATTTTACTCTTAAATAGCCATTTATTTTATTTAAAAAAATCGTGTAAAGTCATAACTTAGATGTGTTATAATTTTTCACCATATAAAAATGTTTCCTATTTGCTAACTAGATGGCGTTAGCGTCAAATTAGATCGCGCTATGGTTTCGTTCACAAAAAGTGATGTAATAGTATAGCGTTCACGCAGACGACGTCGTGGGCAGCAGCTATTAACAATAAAATTTTCGATAAGACGATGCTCCTCATCCAATGATGTTATTTATAAATAATAATAACATTAAAATAATGTTATTACACAGTCAACGATTTCTTAAATAAATCCACATTGTAAATATAATAGGTTTTTTTTAGAATATGTTATACTTACATGTAGTCATTTATGCGCTCCTTTGATAATATCGAATATTTGTAAGCCGCCAACAACGGTATAGAGACCCAATAAAATGTATAAAGATCTATATTATTAACTATGTTTTTCAAATAAAATCTATTGTATTGTATTGTGATATTCTTATTTACATATATGATGATAACAATTTTCTATCGGCACATGCATTAAAATATCTTCACTGTATACAAAGCCCTAATTTTCTTTGAATAAATTTATTATTGTGTACAACGTTCAGAACCCTTTTATAAACTTTTTACTCAATGAAGCTAATGTGTGTGCTTTAAGAAGTATAAACATTTTGACGGCACTTTGCAAGAAGCCTAAATGGTTTTTGTTACTGGTCATTACCACAACATATTAAAAGAAACTGCTCCTTGGTGTTAAACTTTAATTAATTTTGCTCCCTATACGTAACTAAAGTATAACATCAACGAGCAGTTTCTACATTTTGTGAATTGACTAACTTTTCTAACAGTACAACGCTGCTAAACAAAGTTTTCTCACTAAAACGGAAATTTAAAAGTTGGTAAGAACTATTACAGTTACATACAACTTCTTGTGTCTTATAAAGTCCTAGTAAATCTTTCTTACAAATACACAAATCTTCATAGAATTAAGAACACACTATAAATATATAACATAGAAAGAAACTTTCGTCGTTTGGGATTTCCTGAAGGTTAGAGTCTACTGAACCTGCAACAATCTTTACAGTCCCTTCATAAAACAATAAAACGGCTTAGAAGTTCAGCTTGATTTCTTTGAACGCGTGCGCTAAAAGTGGCATATGGCCTTTCCCAAAGCACAAGCCATTACTGTGCCAAATTTCATCAATATCAGTTCAAAAGGAAAGAAAGACAAGGAGACTTTGAGCTTTATTATATGAATAGAACTAAACTTACCTTAAATCTATTTTCCCCAATCGGTGGCTCAGCGTATGGAATACTTTGAAAACTAGCGTAAATTCTACCATTTTCAGACGTCTTCCAACTACCTCGCAACACTCCATGAGAAACCTTCACAGAAGGGATTTCACCAGAAATCGCGACTGCGCAGATAACAATATAAAATACATTAATAAGTAACATATTTAAAACCTTTAACGTTACATACATGTAACCACAAAAGATGTTTGCGGAATACTGTTCGAAAGTTAAGTAGGTAATTTACCATATAATTTATTTATCTGTGTTACTGTATATGTATTAATAATGTAAGCATATATATCAGTAGAAAGGTTAATGTCATTATCATATACATTAATATTAATTATATTGTCGGTCTGTTACATAAATCTAAACGAAATGATAAATCCATAGCAACATAACGTTGGTTGGTTGTTTCTTTGAATCACTAATCTTAGCAACTATCAGTCCAATTTGGAAACTTTATGGCTACAATCAAAAATCAAAGGGGAGCGAGTCAATCCACTGGCAACAGTTAGTGGTAATAAATAGAAGCTAACTGATACCTATGCCTATCGAGCCCGCTCAGACACAAACTCCATTTTGAGAAGGAGGTTCGTAATTCGGTTGGTTTTAAGGGTTTCATACCCGAAGGGTAATTAGCGGAACCCTTTTACTGTGACTCCGCTGTCGGTCCGTCCGTCCGTCCGTCTGTCACCAGGCTGTATCTCATAAACCGTGATAGTTAGACAGTTGAAATTTTCAAAGAAGATGTTTTTTAGTTGCCGCTATAACAACAAATACTAAAAAATAGAATAAAATAAATACTAAAGTGGGTTCAATATAACAAACGTACTTTTTCGCCGTTTTTATAGATGATGGTACGGAACCTTTCGTGCGCGATTCCGACTCACACTTGGCCGGATTTTCATTAATGGTTGTAACATCAGAACTCAGATATTCATAAACAGATTTGGGAAAATTTTATACATATGGAATGGGTTACCTGGTTTGGTACCATCTAAATAAGTAAGGATTGGTCCAAAAAAACCAGATTATATAGACCAGCTTCTATGTCAGTCTGTTTACTCTGCGCGCTTAGTAAGTTTTTGCGTGGCGGAGGCACCACTGTGGACGAGATCAACAAAACAAAATGAAAATAAAATACAAACATCCCAAATAAAACCATTTTTTTTAGATTCAGAACGATAAAAAATTATTCGCCAAGTGCGAATCGGATTTCCTCATCATAGGTCGTACCACCGCAGTATGCACGGGCCAGACTTAGACTTAACCAATTTCCAATTTTTTAGTTATTTTACGTTAGAGCTAACACTGTATTCCTTTTTTGTAGGAAGCCAGTCTATGTTACCATTTTTACGTTAAAGCAAAACCAACATATTTCATGTCGAAAATTACTTCTTAATTGTTCTATTTTTCGTTACGAGATACTTTCACATATTGACACCTATTAATTTTTTTGCATCCCTATAACTTCTGAACGAATTAAGCTATAAACATAAAACTGTCTAGTCTTATGGAGTACCCATAGCTTGTTAAATAAACAGAATTTCAGTCTTCCTCAATTACCCAGTGCTGCTGGACAGAGGCTTCAAAATGCACCAAATTGCTTCCAGAAAAGAATCATACGGCAGTTTGCCTTGCGTCTTAGACGACCTTATCATCGGTGGGCACGATAGTACCCCCTTCCCTCCCCGCAAGTCTCGAACTCCCTGTCTATCAGCACTGGGTTATTGCAAAAGGCCAAAGTTCTGTTTATTTAATAAGCTAAGGTGCTCATAGTAAACTTACAAATTCAGGTTTATAGCTTTATTGGTTTAGAAGTTATCAGGATGCAAAGTAACGAAAATTCGACGTAAGCTCGATCTGAGAAAAGATCTCATAAAGCACATGATTCCATTTCTACAGCTCGTCTCATTACTTTATGTTTTTAAAGATAAAACTAAAACTTAAAGATCTTTGTGTTTATATTCGCTTTTAAAAAAATTGCGCCCTTCACGTTTAATTTTGTACTTCTGTAGAAAACTTGCCATAAACATGTTCAGAACTTAATACCCAAAGGGATCGGAAGGAAAAAGGGATCGTTAGAATATGTTGTCCCAATCCAATGCGTTTGTGAGAAACTTCCATTTCTTAAGACTTCGATAAAAGATGTCAAAATTTGAGCGAAAACGTTATAATTCTGTATTACAATTTTTCTACATTTTTTTTATAATTTTGGTCTTTAGAAAGGTCTTGATGTTTTAATGCTTCAAGGATAAATTAATTCTTGTTATAAATATTTTAATTTATTTTTAGTTTTTAATCTGCAAAACAGTCGGGTTTTTTTTTAATTTAATTATTTATCTGTTTTTGTTTGAACGCGCCAATTTCTCGAACTACTAGTCGAAGTTGAAAAATCTGTTTGGCATTTGATGTGCCTATTCTTGAGGAAGGTCCAACATCACGCTACGAACCTTCGGAGCCGAGCAAAATTAACGTCTGCCAAGTCATCTATAGTAACAGGCCGGTGTCTGTACGAGTAAAGAGGAAATATTAGAGAATAATTAATATGAGGGATATTTATAACAGCAATGGAAGCCACAACAATTGTCTTTAGAATTTATGTTTGTTTGTTTGTCTGTTTGTAGTTGTATTGCTGGATGTCTAACTTAAAATCTGTTGCTCGTTTTATCTTAAGTACCTGGGGACCGAGCTTTGGTCGCTTTTTTTAACAACGCCATCTATTGTCGAGTAGCTTTAGTGTTGCTGTGTAGGTAAAAATAATAGTATTACTACTCAAACTAATTACTCACAAAGTAAATACTAGAAGTAAAAATAAGCTGTTGGTGCATGATACACGTCTACACAAAATAAGTAACTCTTTTATGGGGCAATGTATACACTTTTACAACAAAGTTTCCAATAAAATTCAAAATCTATCAATAAGTAAATCTTTTATCAAGCAGGTACTTTGTAAAAAGGCATACTACAATATTTTAGCCTATGTAAATGATAAAAATCCTTGGGACTGATGATGCTCAATTACAGGATGCATAGGTAAACCAAATTAAAATGGAAATAACATAAAATTGTACGACTAAATTTTTTTTATTTAAAACATTAATTGTATTTTAGTTTATTTGTATTATTGATAGTGTTTTTAAAAGAGTAACTATCGAGTTTCTTGCCGGATTCTTCTCGGTAGAAATCAACAACATTGTGAACCGGATGGAAGGTGGGAGGGTTCAAAAAATAATATTTTATAACTTTGACGATTCAAAAGTGATTGTAAAATCCTTATTTGAATAAACCATTTTGACTTTGACTTTGACTTTACTCACCAATAGATGACAGGAAGAGTCATATTTTTCAGTTTATCATTGCCTGAAAACACGGATAAAACGACATTTTCTAAGGATGAAACGTAGCTAAATCGATTTATCGCCCCCGAAACCCCGCGCATACGTACTATATTTTATGAAAATCGTTGGGGCCGTTTCTGTGATTCAAATGATATATGATATTATACATATGTACAAGAAATGCTCATTTAAGGGTATTTGATACGTATAGCCCAGAAGCCGAGTTCTACAAAATAAACTTTCTTAAAATAATCAAGGTGTGCCTGTAGGAATTGTACCGATAGCAGAATGTTACGCAGGTGAAGCCGCTGGAGAAGCTAGTTTAATAATTAAGTTTAATAGTTGGACAATTAACAGAGCGCTGCAGGTCACAAACAAAAATAATTAAATCCAACGCCATCGAGTCGAGGCAGTCAGTAGACGGACAGTAACAAGCGTGAACGTCTTACAATTACAGAGAAAACGATTTTAATAACCTACTAGGGTATAAATATTTGACATTGCGGTGTGACGTAATTTAAGGATAGCCGCACTACACTAACATATAAACAGTACAAAGTCTTGCATTAAGCGGCATACATAGTAAAATGTCATGAAATTAAAACTAGTCTCTATTCTCTAGGCTTGAGAAATGTTTTTTGTTTAACATAATAGCGAATTCGGAAGTTTTGAGGATGCTAAATATTTCATAATAAGATCTCGGGATTCCTGGAAATCCTGGATGTAGGCAGTAAGCCGTTGCTCCCGCGTTGTGAAGACGTGTGTAGATATTTATTCCGTGTCGTGCCCCAAGGAGGCGCCAAATTTACGTTTCGCGTGGGCATTCGTTCTCCAATATATCTCTCGTTCCAAATAAAAACACTTTACGCAAACAAGATAAACAGTATAGAATTGGCTTCTTATTTTGACTAACAAATAAGTATATTAGTAATTAACTTGTGCTAATTCAATAATAAGAAATAGAAATTAAAATAGATAGTATTATTACTGGTTTATTAATTTTCGTTTATTTATTTTGACATGAAAAAACTTCATATCTCATATGTTAAAAATCTAAATAATTTGTTCTGAGTTAGAACACGGACAAACTTTGTGCCTAAAGATTAGTATTGCAGCTATCAGCTATTTATATATCTAAATAAATTAATATAAGTTAAACTATTTATAACTATTGATAGTTTGGCTACAGCACTTAACAAGTATGTAAACTACATACACTGTAAGCCAAAAAATATGGCAAAAATATTACAAATATTGCCTCAGATGCTACATCCATACTTTCTTCCCCTTGTCATTTGCGACCTATTTAAAATTACGACCAGAAACTCAGTTCTTATTTGTTATACAAGGCTTAAGTAGTTACCGTGTTTCATTCTTTATATAGGTAAGTACTAAATAAAACACTTCTGGTATTTTCTTTTATATAATTAGATTATGTAAGTAAGAACTATTTAATATAAGTACCTTAAGCTGTCAAAAATGTCAGTTTGTCATAATTATTTAACTTTAACCTTGCTTTAACTGATGATATATATTTTTGGAATAAAATCTATTTGGTTTTAGTATGCACTATATCGTCTGCCTACCTGTCTGTCTATGGATTTCTGTTTTATTATGCACTAAATCATGTGTCTACCTGTCTGTCAATGTTTTGTGTTTTAGTTGGCACCACATCGTATGTCTACCTGTCTGTTTATGTATTTGTGTTTTAGTATGCACTACGTGTGTCTACCTGTCAGCTCTCTATCTATTTGTGTTTTAGTTTGCACCACATCGTCCGCCTACGTGTCTGTCTATGCATTTGTGTTTTAGTATGCACTACATCGTCTGCCTACCTGTCTGTCTATGCATTTATGTTTTATTATGTACTACATCGTTTGCCTACCTGTCTGCCTATGGATTTGTGTATTGGTGCTCGGTGGTACTATTGCCACCGCGATAGTTCTAATGGGCTACAAGACCTCGTGGGAGTAGAAAGTAGGAACTACTGTAGTAAATTAAACACCTATATTTTAAAATTTAGCATTTATAAGAAATATTTAGAAGGAACTTTTTACTAAAAATGTTATTGTTTTTCTAAGAATTTTGAGTATTACCTCTTCTCGCTTAGGGCAGAACACATAACCGCGTTGCGGCACCACACCGCCAAAATTGACAGTGCCACCCACCTCTACGCAAAATTTTGCGGTGCGCCAGCGTTATGACGACACACTAAGCGACAAACATTTAGTTTGTTTCTAACACTTGTTAACAAAACGTGTCAACCCGGAAGCAGTTAAAAAATTTATTGTTGCCCTCCAGTACGGCAGTTGGACCCCTTTTTTAGGGTTTCGTACCCAAAGGGTAAAAAACGCGACCCTATTACTAAGGACCCGCTGTCCGTCCGACCATCTGTTACCAGGCTGTATTTCATGGACCGTGATAGACAGTTAAATTTCTTACAGATGATGTAGTTCTGATGCCGCTATAACAACAAATACGAAAAAAACGATTTAATAAATATTTAATACAACAAACATGAATTTTTTTTGCTCGTTTTTGCTCGATATTGAATACGGCAACAGGTCGACGCTTAAAATATTCACAGAATATTAAGTTTTATATTCACCTTAAGAATAAATAATACTTAACAAATATTTATATATATTTATTCCCGTACATCAAACGTGATTTTTTTGCCGTTTTTATAGATAATGGAACGAAAACCTTTGTGCGCGAGTCCGACTCGCACTTGGCCGTTTTTTTTTCCAACGCCACAACGCAATGATCAGTGGCGCGTTCCCGAGAAAAAGAGTATTGCCAACGAATATCGGATTATTTCCTATGTTTGTGATGTAAGACCTAGCTTCGTGTCAAGTTTCATGATTCTAAAACAATAGATACATATGTATACATACATACATACATACATACCTACATACATACATACATACATACATACATACATACATACATACCTACATACATACCTACATACATACATACATACATACATACATACATACATACATACATACATACATACATACATACATACATACATACATACATACATACATACATACATACATACATACATACATACATACATACATACATACATACATACATACATACATACATACATACATACATACATACATACATACATACATACATACATACATACATACATACATACATACATACATACATACATACATACATACATACATACATACATACATACATACATACATACATACATACATACATACATACATACATACATACATACATACATACATACATACATACATACATACATACATACATACATACATACATACATACATACATACATACATACATACATACATACATACATACATACATACATACATACATACATACATACATACATACATACATACATACATACATACATACATACATACATACATACATACATACATACATACATACATACATACATACATACATACATACATACATACATACATACATACATACATACATACATACATACATACATACATACATACATACATACATACATACATACATACATACATACATACATACATACATACATACATACATACATACATACATACATACATACATACATACATACATACATACATACATACATACATACATACATACATACATACATACATACATACAGACATACATACATACATACATACATACATACATACATACATACATACATACATACATACATACATACATAAACATCAGTCTAAAAATGATGGCAAACTATTCTTCAGGTCTTAAAACTTATAAAAAACGCAAATTTAGCGATTTCGATTTTCGGACCTATTATAATAACTTCCGTCAAGAAAGTTTTTTTTACTCCTCGAAATCTCAAGAACCAATGGATCAATTTGTCTCGTGACCATGTCAATTGATGTGCCACGTCATGACTTAGATCTAAAGAGAGTTTGAGCAAAATCGGTCTAGCAAAAAAACTGATTTTTTTAAAGACGCAAAAAATATTCTCAATTGAAGTTGCCGAACTAATTTTTTTACAATAATATTTTAAACCTTTTTATTAACGTCTCTGAGATGAGAAATTATAGTTACGAAAATCGAAATTGCTGAAATTGTGTTTTCCTTACGTTCTTATAACTTGGTAAATCCTTTGCGACTATTTATAGAGTGATTTCTGTGTAATATATCTACGTAAGCTTTTTGGATCGCATAACTTGAGTTTTTTTTTATACATTTCTACATTATATACACTTTTGCATTATATACATTTATACCACTAAGGCCTTTGGATGCTTGCAACACCAAGGGTAAGGGTAAGGGTAGCGCGTTGCCGACACTTCAAAAATCTAATAACTTATTTCTTGAAGAACTCCATACTTTAGACCTTAGAGAGAATCTTGGCAAAGAGCTCATTCCACAATCCAATCGTTTCCGGGAGGAAGTTTCTCTGAAACCGCTCTGTACGCGACCATTCGGTTTTAAAGTGTGAGAATAAATTCCCTGCCGATTGTAGGCGGTGCGCTGGTAGAAAGTTACCGTGGGTATCATTTCGAACAATTTCTCAGAACACATCCCATTATGCAAGCGGTAGAACACACACAGGGAGCCAAAGTCTCTCCTCAGACTTAAGGGCTCGATACGGCAAGTAAGTTTGGGAACAATTCTCACAGCTCGTCGTTGAACTGAGTCAGAATCATCGGCTCAAATTAATGCTTAAAAACGAATACAATGTAACGCTTTTATCTTATCTTATCTATAAACTTTGAGTGATTATGAAATATCGATTTTAAACTAAAATACATGTGAAAGTGAAGTGCACTCTTCAATTCTGTAGAACGTTTTCTTCAATAACGTATGTTTTTTTTTGGAAAAATTTACAAAAATAGTATTATTTTACAATTCTTTGGTAGAGGTAGCCTGCGCGGGCGACAGGCGGCAGAACAGTTGCGGCCTCTATACTGAGAGCACGTTTCGCTTTTTTCCTAAAATTTGTAGCTGTGCCGATTAAAGTTTTCAACTGCGTGAAAAAATATTTTCAAGGACTCATTTTTATTTGTCACCCGCATTATTTTATAATACCTGTGTATGTAATTGTGGGCATTTTTTTATTTAAGAAAAGGCGCAAATATGCCAAAGCTAAAGAAATTAAAGCGATGTCCACTCCAAAAAGTTGGGAAAATGAAGTAAGTACCTATTGTTTTTTATGATATATTGGTAGATACATAATAATAAATATTTTTTTTTGTATAGAAACACCTTAACAATCAGCTTATTTAGCAATTAAATTAAAAAGTTACCTAGTACAGCGGAGTTAGGTATAAACTAATTTTCATGTACATTGCGCGTCGTTCAGAAATCTTAAAATAATGGGTTAGGTAAAGGTTAGGTAATGAATTGCAAATTTATTTTGCTTGAGTAACGTGTGCTGTTACCTATTTTGTTTTTCGTGCAGTAGTAGTAGTAGTAGTAGTAGTAGTAGTATGTGGTAGTAGTAGTAGTGGTAGTAGCAGTAGTGGTAGTAGTGGTAGTAGTAGTAGTAGTAGTAGTAGTAGTAGTAGTAGTAGTAGACGTAGTAGTAGAAGTAGTAGCAGTGCTGAATAGCTTACCAACACTAAAAATTTGGCATTAGCATGTTAATTATTGAAGAAAAATCATAAACTGTTTTATAATACATTTGCTCAAAAAGTGGCGTATTGCAGGGACGTATACCGTTCGGGATGTGGGCTGTTAATTATATAAATCGTGCGTTCTCTTTCCCAACTGTTAAAATAATGTCTATTAAAAAGAAAAATCCAACCACGAAGTTTTTACTAAAACAAATTCATCTATTCAAGTTTTTATGATTCATGCAAATATTTCTAAAAAGAAGCTACTAATTTGTTTCAATATCAGATTTAATGATTTGATTCAATGAGTTAGGTTAGGTTTCATTTCATTTCATCTTATAAAATTTCATATTGATTTCATATCAATAAAAAAAATCTACTGAAGACTTGGCTGTATGAGCGTAGTTCCCTTTGCCTACCCAGAATGGGTGAAGAAAACAAAAAAAAAACTCTGCTTATATTCTTTTACGGTTGGCGCCATTTTCCAAAAAAATTCTTTGCAAGTTTAGTTTTTTGTTTCACAAAATGAGTAATTTCGACGATATTTTATTTGAATTAACGCCACTGGAACTCGGTAAATAATTGCACAAAATGCTTCGGAAAACATTTTATCGGAAAAGTCAAAAAATCGCTACATATCTACATACGACGAATTTATTCCGTGGAGAGAAGAAAAAAAAGCAAATAGTTTTTCAGAAAATGTTATGTTGGCATACTTCTCCGAAAGCTCAGCAAAATTAAAACGTTATGGTCGAGGTTTTCGATGATAAAAAGTATGCTGAAAATAAGGAACAACGTGGATATAAGTGAATACCCAAAACTAAATGCTTTCGTAAAACGACAATCAGACGGTTTTACATCTAAAAAGTCGAAAATATTAACATCGAATGAAGTGGAAAGGTTTTTGAACGAAGCTCCCGATGATCGGTTTTTAGCCACAAAGGTAATTTATTAATAAATACTTATATCTTTTTTTTGTATTCAGTTTACGAAATCGCAAAATACAGTCAATATATTATTTAAAAAAAATATTAATCAAATCCCTTTTTAGTAGGTTGCGCTGATTTTTGGCGTTGTTGGAGCTTGCCGCAGAGAGGGGTTAGCCAATATTACTTTAAAAGATATAGAAACCCATGGAAAAATGCTACTAATTAAGATTCCGAATACAAAAAATAAGATACCGAGAAGCTTTGTTGTTGAAGGAGATTTTCTTAGAATAGTGCAAAAATATATGAATCAGCGGTCCCAAAAAGCAAAAACCGACCGTTTTTTCCAAAATTATCAAAAAGGGAAGTGTACAGCTCAAGCAATCGGGATAAACAAATTTGGTAATATGCCAAAAGAAATAGCTACGTTTCTTGGTCTGCCGGATGCTGAGTATTATACTGGGCACAGCTTCAGGAGGACCTCTGCTACATTATTGGCAGATTCAGGAGCCAATTTGACGTCCTCAAAGCGACTAGGAGGTTGGAAGTCAGACAAAGTTTGCAGAAGGCTATATTGCTGATTCATTAAACAACAAACTAGAAACTGGGAAAAAATCACACAATCCATTAATTTAAGGTCCAGTCCGTCTTCTTCACATGACAATACTGAAGAGAACGTTCGTCCATCTACCTTTGTTGAAAATGATAATTCATCAGATCCAATTCCATCAACTAGCAAACGCCATTGTATAACACCTTTGACAAATATACCTGAACAATCATACAAAATTAATAATAGTTTGTCTCAAATAGTAAATATACAACTGTATTAAAAATAGTTGTTCAGTACACGCGCGGAACCGTCATTGCAACTTGTTCCGACTGTCAACCCTCTCCTTCGGCTGCGCCTCGTCTCGGGTAGACATTTGTCTTTGCAATGACACGCTTTCCGCACTCGTAATGAAATATACTATTTTGTTCAGATATCCAAGAAAGAAAACATAAAACGGAGAAAAACATGTTGGAAGAAGAATAATAAATGACTCTTATTTTATTTAACAAGTAATGGCCGATCCGAATCCGACGACATTGCCTTAGTGGGTGGAAGCAAATGGGGCATTTTTCGAGCTTTTGCATAAATAATACAGTATTTGTTTTTATTATTCATTTATAATATTATTTTTATTGATTCATATTTTTTTATCTACAATTTTGTAATTGTAACTCAATAAACTATGGTAAGAAATCAAAACCTAGTGCATAAGTACTGTATTGTATTGAAGTGTAAGAACGAATACAATAAGATTGTACCTGCTAATTTCTTTGTTGTCCTGGACTTTAACGTCACGATCGGATTGACCAGTAAGGGTCCGTTTTACTATTTTCGCTCACATTTTTGTACTTTTTAATATCTGAAATTTATATTTAAGGTATAATTCCATAGTGATGAAGATTGTCAATATAAAAACATTTAACATTTCTAAGTAGCTTTGTTCTGCTCTCATCAAGTTTTATCATAATCGACTCAAAGGGTTAGCGAACCACTTTCGCATTTATTTTATTTATTTATTTATTCAGGGATTATACAGTGTTATACTACTATTACAAATGAAATATTTTTTAAAAAACATGCAGACAAGGAGTCCCTTAAAAGTACATATGGTAAAAAAAAATTAGTATGTGCAAGAAGCGTCAAAAAGTCATATAGAAATCCGCACATGCATGCATGCATGGCTGTGAAGTAGCGGTGTGAAAAAAATGCCGCTTTTTCGGTTTTTCTTCCTTCCTTTTCAAATGAAAGTATAAGGTACTTTGTTCCAAAAATCAAATAAACCTAAAAATATCTCAAGAATGAAATTATTTATTCAAGTATAATATGAAATTACCAGTTTTGATCAACTGATTCCCAGTCCAAATATTGTATGGCATTGCCACTGAAGTTCTGCGTACCTCCGCATGGTGGCTAAGTTTTCGTAAAGAACTAAAGGTGAGGGAGGATAAGTGGGAAAAGGGGAAACACAAATGCTCAAGGCTATCGAAATGGGGACCGCTCTTAAGAAGCATTGCGTAACTTCCGCGAGAAAGTTGTTAAGAAATATTTATTTTTATTCATCCTGAGAAATACTAGCAAATACTGAGCCATGGATGAAAGTTTTTGTAAGGTATTGTATAGCTTTTATGACTTTACCGCGATCGAAGTCAGGCTAGCACTGATAAGTATAATGAACTTTAAAAATCATAAAAGAGAAACTTTGGTATATTGAACAAAAACACAAAAAAATCAACGTCAGCATTCGCGGTTGGCACAAAATGGGGTATAGACTAATTTTTTTTATACCACTAAATTGGCGTTCAAGCACACGGTCCGCCTGATGGTAATCGGTCACCGTGGCCTATGGACGCTTGTAACACCAGGGGTATCACTCGCGCGTTGCCGACACTTTAAAAATTTAATATCTTCTTTCTTGAAGAAACCCATACTATAGTCCTTAGAAAAAACCTTGGCAGGGAGCTCATTCCACAACCCAAGCGTTCGCGGGAGGAAGTTTCTCTAAAACCGCACAGTACGCGACCATTTCGGTTCCTAAGTGTGAGAATGAATTCCCTGCCGATGGCGAGCGGTGCAATCGTAGAAAGTAGCTGTGGGCATCATTTCGAACAATTCCTCAGAATACATCCCATTGTACAAGCGGTAGAACACACACAGGGAGGCAAAGTCTCTACTCAGATTTAAGGGCTCGATACGGCAAGTGAGTTTGGGATCGTCGACAATTCTCACAGCCCGTCGTTAAACCTATTCAAAAGGGCCAGGCTGGTATCCGGGTGGTATAGATTAAAATTCAAATTCAATATAATTTATTTAGTTTAGGTTTTAATTGATAATTGATGATGTCACTACGCCATCGGTTCGTAAGTCTATAGGACGGGAGACCTTGTACTGAGAAGAACCAGCAAGAAACTCAGCAAGGGCATTTCTTTTCTCCCTTTCTCTTACAGCGTCCAATTAAAATATTGGAAAATGCCCTCCCTATCATAAAAGGACACTTTCCATTATAAACATAAAAAACATGAAATATAAGGCACAAGCAAAACATAAAAAAGTATCTAATATAAAAAAAGACAGTTTTTCATCACTAAGAAATAATCAATGTCTTACAGTATTAATAAACAAAACAAAAAAGTAAGACTAAATACTAAGAATACAAAGAAGTTTGCAAGAGCAGAGCAGCCTCCACGGCACCCGTTCACGAGTATGACACATGAATCAGCCATCGCTTCGCTCAACCATGTTTTAGGGAACGTATAACGACCCGACACTCACGCCACCACCGCAGAGACACTTTGAGAGAGAATGACACACTCAAGCAACTCCAAAAAAATTCGATTGTACTAGTTACAATGTGTGTAGGAAAGGAACAAAATATAAGAGGAGAACTATGAAATATGTCCAGAATATAATTCTTTCCTTTAGTAATCCACTTAATTTCATATATATGTAGAAGAAGTTTACAACCAACATTGATATCTTGTGAACTGAATATAAATCACTGGATTCCAGGCGAAACCTCCCCCCTTAGAAAGAAAAGATTATGTCCGTCAAAATACGAAAAACAAACAAAAGTTCTGCCGTAGGTATTTTTTACAAAATTCCGTAATTTATATAACACACTCGTAACGCGTGTACTCCGAACCTTAATACTGTAACCTGCATGTTTGTTCGTCGTCACTGCAGTCCGACGTCTACTGATGCATGGAATCCTCATCTATAAATATTACTTAATATTATAAATGTGAAAGTTTGTATGTCTGGCTGGATGTTTGTTACTCAATCACGCTTCAACCACTAGACGGGTCGGTATAAAACTTGGCATACATATAGGTTAGGTCCTGGAATAGCGTATAGGCTACTTTTTATCCCTAAAAATTCAAAAGTTCCTGCGGGAATAACTATAACATATTAATTAATTCAAGTTAATTAAGGAGTCCTCGCCGATAACCGATTTAGGGCGGGCGGAGCCGCTGGCAAAGTCTAGTATAAAATAAATATCATTAATAATAATATGAAAGCGGCTTTTCCATTTTGTGTTTCTTACTACATAAAGTGCTGTCCATCTCACTATTCCCCCATATTACTCTTAACTTCAAAGACAGGACAAGGATGTTTGTAGCGCAATAATTTTGTTCTCTAGTGGGTCTTCCCTCGGTATTGACGGACATTTTCTACAATATCTCAAGGACCTTATAAGAATTCCGTCAGTGACGTACTGTATGTACCTTTCATATTTAACTGTTTATATTTGTTTATGTACTCTTCTTGTACCAATATATTGTTGCAGATTGGTGGGCTTACTGCCATACAGCATTTTCTACCAGCCATCCACAGAGCTAGACCGAAAGAGTGTAGGCCATACAATATTTTTTTAGTATATTTTAAGTTTAATTAGTTTAATTTTTTAGGGTTCTGTACCCAAGGGGTAAAAAACGGGACCCTTACCTAAGACTCCGCTGTCCGTCCGTCCGTCTGTCACCAGGCTGTATCTCATTAACCGTGATAGTTAGACAGTTGAAATTTTCACAGAAGATGTATTTCTATTGCCGCTATATTAAAAAATACTAAAAAACAGAATAAAATAGCAATTTAAGAAGATTTATAAATATTTACAACAAACGTGATTTTTTCGCTCACTTTAGCTCGATATTGATAACGGCAACCAGTAAACGCTTGAAATATTCACAGAAACAAAAAAGTAAATAATTAAATTAAAATAAAACAAATATTTAAGGGGGCTCCCATACCAAAAACGTGATTTTGCTGCCGTTTTGCTGCTGTTTTGCTGTGATAATGGTACGGAACCTTCGTTCGCGAGTCCACCTCGCACGTGGCCGATTTTTTAATACTGTGTTTTGTTACTTCTACTATAGAATAAATTAAACAAGCTTCTACTGCGCCATGAATTCTTAGCTTAGTAGAATGAAGCTTGGTAGAAATTATGTTTGAAACATTATTACCAAATTTTATGACTTTTGAAACAAATAACTCGCATACCTACAAGCATTTTTGACTTATCCAACAACCTATATCAAAACGTGCTAGCGCTATATAAATATGTTACCTCATTTATATGTAGGAGAACACTTAAGTTCTTTTATCTTATTTGATTAAAAACTCTATGTTGGTTCATATATAAAGCACCTGCCAAAAAATCTTCATTGAAGAATAAGATTACAATCTCATAAACTATACGGGTACCGTTATTGGCATTTAGCTACGGAACCCTAAAATCCTAGTAAAATGTCTTCCAGTTTCACAATGGCGCGGGGTTTGGTGCAATACGAGTATGTTGTCATTATAAACACGCCACTGATTGATGATGATCGATATTCCCTTCAATAACTCGATAATTCAAACCTCCGTAAACTGAACCCTCTGATAGTTGTAGCAACCGAGATTCAGTTTAACCAAATCACACGTTCTGTTGCATATGACACGCTTGCATAGCTCATTGTTAATTAGCGATGAAAATACACACATATTCGCATGTTTTACCGTAGACACTGTACTGTAAGAATCATTTATTCGTGAAGTGATTTTATTAATATTAATTATTTAACGTATACGTAAAGCAAAGATGACTTATACGTCTAGATATCGTGTCCGAAACAACATCAAACGGAGTATTGTGAGCCATTCTCCTATCAATGTGTGTGTAAATCAGCTAATACGACTATCATTTTTACATCTGAGTGCGTAATTTTGGTGTTATCAACCTTAAAGTGATTACTCCGAATTGGGGAGTTCTTACTTTTATTCGGTACTACAATTTATGTTCACTTTGAGTTGTCGCGTGCTCTACTTTGAGTCCGTAGCATTAATTGATTTACTAACTCAGGATAATCTATGTTATTGTTAATAATTTAAATAGACATACAGATTCTAAAAGTAAACGACTGTCTCTTAGAGTAAGGAGTGTAGTTTAGATAAGGTTGTCTCATAACTTAGAATTGTATAACGGAACCTGTAAAATATTAATTTGAGCATTTACTTTTGTATTCTTTCAATCATAGTATTATATATATTGTAACGGGGCTCCCATACTATGACTGCATGTTCTAAAATAGGCCTGACGGGAGTTGTATACATGTAGGTTTTATCGTTCCTAAATAATTTTGAATTATGAGCAACTAATCCTAGCATTTGATATGATTTATTCGTAATGTTAATTACATGCTTATCCATAGTTAGTTTTAAGTCCAAAACTACTCCCAAGTCTTTTATAGAATCTACTTTCTTACGTATCTAATTATTTATTTTATATTTAAAACTATTTGGTTTTCTTTTATTAGTAAAAGAGATGGTTTCGGATTTTGAGAAGCTGGCATGAATTCAATTATTTTTCACAATAGTTTGCCAGTGACTTTAAGTCAGCCTGAAGTTATAAGCATTCTTCAGTGTTACGTATAGTACGGTATAGTTTTAATTAATCTGCATAGAGGTGGAAATAAGAGATTTTAGTATGTTTTGCATTGTCAAAGTTGAGAGTTACGAGTGTACGGAGCGGACGTGCGACAATCTTTGTTTTAATTTAATTTAATTACTATACAAGCAAAAAAATACCTAATCACGTTTAAGTTTAAGTTGATGATGAGCGCAATTTGCACTGCACAAAAGAGACACCAAACACAAAGACAATCCTTGATCATGTATGCTCCAACATAAAAAAACAACACTTTTCACATGGCTATTGTAGAAACAGTAACATCCGACCACAAACAAATCTATTTCGAAATCCAAAGACGTGAGCCACAAAAGAAAAAACGCATCGAATATCAGGCCATTGATTATGATAAGCTGTACAATATATTCTATAACGACATGAGTGTATGTGGTTTCAATGACGATTATGAAAATCTTGAGGCAAAATTACTAGATGCTATCAAAAGAAGTAAATGAACCAAAATAAAGATATTAAACTCTCCGATGGCAGACTGGATCAACAAGGACATAATGCAAGCGATTGATAAAAAAAAAAAAAAATCGGTTATATATACATCAGAGAAGCACAGCATGAAGAAACAGCAAAAGAAGAATACTTAGCAGAAAGAAAGAAAGTCCAAAATGCGATACAAAGAACCAAGAGCAATTACTATAAAAACATGTTTAAAAAGTGTGTAGACAAACCGCGTAAAAAGTGGAAACTCATCAATGACCTAAGTAATAACAAAATAAAAACTACTTCTATTCCTAACAAACTCGAAACAAGCTCTGGTCCAATTACGAATATCACTGACATATGTCAGCACTTTAATTCTGTCTTCGCTAGTATGGGCTCAGATTTGGCAAACAATATCCCTCAAAACTTTCATAGTGATACAATTAGACAGTCATATAGTCATAACTACTTAAATAATGACGTAGAACTGTCAGAACTGAGCCCAGCCACTGCTGATGAAATCAGTAAAATTATTGATAACCTCAAACCAATCACTACTTGTGGTTTGGATGGAATTAGCTGCAAAATTATAAAATGTCTCAAAACTTTAATCTTAGAGGAGTTAACACTATGCACTAATAAATGTTTAAAAGGTGGCCACTTTCCTAACTCAATGAAAATTGCTAAGGTCAGTCCTATTTTCAAAGCAGGCAAGAAAACTAACGCTGGCAATTATCGCCCCATATCAGTGCTTCCCATTCTTTCCAAAATTATGGAAAAAGTTCTATACAATCGTTTGGAACAGTATTTAAATTCTATTGATTTCATATCCAGTAAGCAATATGGCTTCCGCCCCAAATCCAATACCCTTTCTGCTTGTGTGGACCTTATAACTAACCTAAAAAGCAATATTGATAAAAAACAAATAGCGCTAGGGATTTTTATAGATTTAAAAAGCTTTTGATTCCATTAGTCACAGAAAGCTTTTAAACATACTTTACTTCATTGGTATTAAAGGCACCGCATACAATATCCTGGAATCATACCTTAGCAACAGATTTCAAGTTGTGAGGGTCGTTAATGCCCAAAGTACTCCAAAAAAGATCACTTACGGAGTACCCCAAGGATCCATCTTGGGTCCCTTACTATTCCTAATTTACATAAATAATATAAGTACACTGGGTCTCAAGGGTGGAGTCTCCTTATATGCTGACGACACATGTTCATTTTACTTTGGCAAAGATATCAAACCTATAATAAACAGTGCCCAAAATTGCCTCTCAAATTGGTTCCAAACAAATTTGTTAAATCTTAATATAGCCAAAACCAATTACATGATTTTTAGTGCGAAAAACAAAAAAATACCTTACTTTGAACCCCCAACTATCAACAACGCACCAATAACTAAAGTCGACACTGAAAAATACCTTGGCCTTACTCTCGACAGCCGTTTGTCGTTAAAACCTCACATCGAAAAAATTAGGTCAAAGCTATCATCTCTCTTGTTTGCGCTTCGCGGCACTGTTCGCTGTTTTCCAAAGTCTGTTCGCTACATCATCTACAACTCCATTGTCAAACCCCGATTAGACTATTTGATCGAGCTATGGGGGTGTGCCGCTAATACAAACATTAAAATCCTGCAAATTACCCACAATAAAATAATCAAACTACTGTTTCACTATGACTACCTTACCCCAACAGCAACAATCTATAAAGAAACTGGTTTAATGTCTTCATCACAAATTTACAAATTTAAAACATGTTTACTCATCAGGTAATCCTTACTAAAACAATCCATACTCAGATATCATTTAAACTAAAATCCCAAGTGCACAGCCGAATCACAAGACGATCAAATAATAATATCCACTTATTACCTCCTCGCAAGCTCAACTACGACATCCGAAACATTATGTATGAAGGTGCAAAGATCTATAATAAATTACCAGATGATATAAAAAATACAAGTTCATTTTTACTATTTAAAAAAAGACTAAAATGTCATATTACAAAATAAAATCATAGTAAGCTATTATGACAATTTAATTTCTAACCTTCTTTCGGTTCTGATGAAATTTAATTAGAATCGATTTCGTCTAATATTAAAACTTAAATAATAAAATGAAGCACAATATATGTATAATAAGACAATAACACATAATTTATAAAACTATTTACAACTACCTCAATTTGTACCTGACTATTTCATATCAATAAAATACTATATACTTTATATCCAATTAACATATAATAGTGACTCAACTTATCATAATACAGTCCTAACTTCTTTATTTTGTACAACATTTTCTTATATTGACGATGGTCACCGATAAAGTGATTAGCCACTGACCGATAGTCACGTAATAGAACCCATTTCTATTGATTATAAACAGTGCTGGCCGACACAGATATAACCACCTGGACTTGAACTTGTTTCGATGCCTGTTTAAATATATCTTTCTACTTACCCACTTATTTTGCTTAACGTATCATTATCAACATTTTTAAATGTACAAACATAGCTTTCCGTACACTTTAGACCTAAGTTAAATAATTTGTTTTTGTTTTTCTCAGTAAGTGATTTATAATCTTTTGAGAAATAAATGTCTAAAACCTAAATTAATATACATCTCAAATAAAAAAGGTTCTTAAATACAGCCCTGTAAACCATTTGGAACCGTTTTTTGCTGTCTATTAGAGATATATAACAAAAACCATCTCAGCAGAGATCCTTTTATACCGTTGTATGCAATTTTTTTTCAATAAGATGACATGGTCAATTTTATTTAATGTTCTCTCAAAATCAGTATAGATAGCGATAGTTTGCTCACCATCGTCTATGGCTTCATACAGATACGTTATGAAGTTGGTTAAATTACTGACTTTTGAGCGGTTTTTGTTAAACAAATCTATGTGATTTGGTATCACTAGATCTTGTAAAATTGGATAAAGTTGCTAATGTACCAATTTCACAAATACTTTTGAGAAGGCTGATAAGATAGAAATAGGTATATATTGTGTTACATAGTCTTTGCTTCCATTTTTATATAGGAGATTAAATTAGCTTCTTTCCTCTTTGTAGGAAATTGCCCTTCTTCTAAACTTTTGTTAAGAATAAGATAAAGGAGAAATTTGATAGAATCTATCATATTTTTAATATAATAGGAATGGATGCCATCCAGCCCAGCCCTTTTTGTGATATCGAGAGAGAAAATTTCTTCTTCTATTTTATCTAATGATGTTTAAATTTATGGTATTGTATTATCTTTTGAATCCATTTCTGTTTATGTCATTCTCCGTGTCTAGTTGAGTAGGTTGATATACACTTTGAAAGTAGTTAGGAAACATTATTACATATAATTTATGGATCGTCTGACGATTGATTGTTGTAGGTTAATATTTTTGGAAAAGAACTTTTATTATTTTTTAGGCTACTCACATGACTCCAAAAATATTTAATACATATAAGGTTTTATTGATAAGTTTGTACGTTTTATGTAATTATCATATGTCATTTTAGTTAGTTTTTGAAATCTAGATCTGTACATAGAGAATAATTGATAATTGCTGACTTCATTGGGAAATTTCTTGTAGGCTTTGAAAGATTTTTCTTTTAGTTTGATACTCTTGATGAGGTCTTTACTGAACCAGAGGGGAAATGTGTTAGATTTTATATTATTTTGTGGGATATAATTCCGAATGTCTGAAATGTTTACATGCTAATAAAAAAAGGTCTACACTTTCATCTACCGTTAATTCATCAAAGATTGTGGCCTAGCCTAGTTTTACGATTTCTTTGTTAATTTTGCTATAATTTTCTTTACGGAAACAAAAGAAAAATGTCGAACTCGCATTGTAAATATTATTTGAGTCAAAATAGACTACGTTTTAAGATCAAAAAATATTACAATAACTTATTGTCATTTCCTGAGTAGTGTTTGTAAAAGAATGTTGGATCGAGTAAGCCAGGATAATTGATTTTAAGCTCAGAAGTTTTTATAGGTTGTTTCGCATTTCTCCAAATAAAAGCTGTGTTCCATCTCACAACTTTGTAACGGAATTGTTAGCGGTTCGTGTTTCATATTAGCTTTTGGCAGAAAAATCATAGAGAAGTCTAATAGTGCTACGAAATATCACTACCAAATATCCATGTCGGTAAATGAGTATTCTGTGCTACTTTTAGACAGCTGTCAAATGTGAACGGGTATATAGTTGATGCTAAATTGAGGTTTTGCTATTAAATATTAACGCCACTCAGAAGGAACGCGCCTAAAGTGAGACGCTCTAACAAATAGTGTTACTTATTACCTACACTGTGCTAGAATAATTTCGTGCCGTCTCTTTCTGTCCTGCAAAAAAAGTATTGCTTTCCTGCTGTCAGTGTTACACGTAATAACGTTGAGTTTCCGGACACGACGTCTATTATTCTAGTTGATGGTAATAAATAAAACTATGTACGTACTTTTTCAAGGATATTTAATAGTATTACATTGACACCTCTCGTTTTAGGGTTCCGTAGTCAACAAGGAACCCTTATAGCTTCGCCATGTCCCTCCGTCCGCGGCTTCGTTCAAAAACTACTAATACGAGAAAGCTGCAATTTGGTAGGGATATACACATTGATCGAGCCGACAATGTGGTAGAATAAAATCTTTGAAAAAACATTTTTTTAGGGTACCTCCCCTAAACGTGAAGTAGGACGTAATTTTTTCTTCTCGTCTACCCCATCGTGTGGGGTATCGTTGAAAAAATTTTTTTAAAATCATTGGCGGTATGCAAAGATAATTTTTTGATTTAGGGCTCCGTTTGCGAAAACCAGCCTTCCTTTACCAGCGAAAGTATAGTATTTGGAAATGTAAAAAAAAATACGGTGATAGTGCATATAGTGAATTTAAAAGGAAAACTATCACGGGTAAGTACACTGTACAGGTTAACGAGTAATAGTCGACTTAGTTATAAAATGTACTTGGAAAAGTGAAATTTTCGTACAAATTCCATTAAAAGTTACTTATATGAAGTAGGTACATCTGTAAAACATGTATAAAATGTAAGTAAATAAACGATGTATAATTATAAAATAATAAATTAATAACATTCTAAAGACTATTCTTCTTAAATTGATAACAATAGTTACGTTCAAATGACGCATTGGACTAGCCGGCGCGCTTGGCGCAACATCGAATCGAGCGTGTAACAGACAGCTGCGCTCACAGGCGCGCATGTTGTTTGGATGTCTCGAACATGAAGAACGCCCAGATAAGTTTGCAATTTTCGCTTTGAAAGTTCAGTTTTTAATGATTTGATTTGATTAACATTTAAAAAACTTTAATATCAATACTACTACAACTTGGCCCTTATCAATAAATTTCAGTTAATTATATAGATAATGGTACGGAACCCTTCGTGCGCGAGTCCGACTCGCTCTTGGCCGAATTTTTATTATTTGTAATTTGCTTAGGTAATCTACTACCTGAATTTCGAACTCCAAGTTTTTGCGAATTTTATAAGTTGGACTCATTAACTTATTAATTTATATTTAATCACATATAATTATATTTGTTACACTTTATTTTTGCTTCCGAATTTGCCCAACATTACTGTTCTATTCAATATAACCTTAACAGGGATAGATGCATGTCCTTATCTAATTGGTCAGGTTTACCAATAAGGTGATCTAGATTTCACAGAAAAGATTTTTCTAAACTTAAGTTTACTTATCTCTGCTAGAAAGATAAGCACTTAAAGAAAGTGTTTTATTCCTTGATAAGAAATTGCCGACGGTCGGCTGTAACTACTGAATTTATAACATAGTAATCTTACGCCACGAGCAGTGGTCTTCCTATTTCATTATTTATTATCTTTTATCCATGGCTCCGTATCTGCTCTAATATTATAAATAAAAATAAATGTTCCTTAACAAGTTCCTCGCGAAAGTTACGCTCTATTTTTCGATTCTATTTATCTATATATCGCAGGCTAATCGTATAATCCACCGTTTCACAATATGCCTAGGCAAAGCGTAAAGTATGGAAACGAAAGTAACAGAAATCGCGCTGAATAAGTCATGCATGTTAGGTTAGGTTCAGTTTCTCTTTTGCAAACGTAGATGCGAATCGAACTAAGCATATCGTTATCCAGGCAAGCTTCATAGAATAATCTGTTCAGTTATATGATAATTTCTATTCCATAATTTACGATCTGCCTAGGCATTTTGTGAAACGGTGGATTATACGATTTGCCCGCGACATACACATATAAAATGCTTTGTCCTGAATAACTGACGGATCAGCGCACAGCCTAAGCCGCTAATCGAAGAGACCTGAAACTTAAAGGCTGTATTATTTGTATAACGTAGGCATCCTACAAGAAAGGATTTTCCGAAATTCTACCCCTAAGGGAGTGAAACAGGGGGACAAAGTTTATATGGGACAACGTGATTCCTTTGTCCAATCTACTTTAATTTTGCATAAACCTTTTTTAACAGAATTGATGGAAAACGTGTTTTGTATTTCATTAAAATTCATTCATTGTAACCCTGTTAGGGGGGTTAAAATGGGGTAGAGAGATATTTTGGCAGTGATTTGCTTCCAGGTTCATATCAATACTCCATAGTGCTATTGATTTAAATTACATTTTATTTTGACACCTGTTTGAAAACTCAATCCGGTTTTATCCAAAATTGAACTCACTTAAAAACAAGCAAATACTCTTTAAAATTGGAATATCTCGAAAAATTATAATTTCCAAAAATCTGATCTAAATTACAGTTTGAAGTTGGTGTATATCTCTCTGACAGTATACCCATACAACACACTTCACTTGCCTTGCCTTATCTCGCTATCCGGATAGCGAGATTAGTCTCAACGACCTCCCCAAATAGGGCCTCCCTCCAAACACGACGCCGACGTCACGTCCTTGATATGTCGGTCGCAGAGTCTCCCAGAGTCTTTAACATAAGGAGGTGAGGTTTATTGGTCGGTATGCCTTCGGAATTGTGTAGACACTCCTGCCAGGTTTGGGTTGAAAGATTACCTTTACTTCCCTCCAAGCCACAGGAATGTATTTGTGTGCGAGTCAAGCTCTAAAGATATGTACCAGGGCCTCGGCAATAAGGTTTAGTCCCCACTGCAGTAGGGCTGGGAATATGCCATTCAAACCCGCTGATTTGAAGGGGAGAAAGGATTGGATCGCCCAGACTGTTTTTTCCTTGTCCACTACGTCTTGCGCGGCTCTCCAGTCTTCCTTCGATAGTTCTTCCTCTTGGTCTGAGTCTGTGATTGTGCAGCCGGGAAAGTGCGTTTTTAGTAGTAGTGTGCATGCTTCCTCATCCGATGTCGTGTAAGAGCCGTCATCGAGTTTTAGCGAGCCTAGGTTGCGATGGTTGTCGTTGCTGAGTTTATTTTGGCTACAGTGGACTTCAGCCAGTTCAGCGATCGCTCGTCCCACAGTTTAAGGCAACCTTCACTTTGGAAGGCTTTTCCTCTGAACGTAGGTGCGTAAAGAGCCCCGGCTGCCAGCGTCGACTCCACTGTGTCATAGATAGCATCTTCGATGGCTACCCTTATGGTTTCCGCTTCGGCAGAAGTGAGGTCAGCTTCGGACTGCAGCCTAACGGCTACCCGGAGCTCGGTGTTAGTGGCGTCCGCGTAGCTGGGCGCTGCCGACTTACGGTGAAGATCAACCTTCGCGCGTTTGGCACCGTCCCTCGGAGAAATTGACTCGTCGGGTCGGTTACGCTTCGCCCTTGTCAAAGACTCAGGCTTAGCGTCGGGTTCCTTTTAAGGGGCCCCCTCCTAGGCAGCGTCAGGTCTTTTCTAGCCGCGCTTCCCTCTCATCCGCTTCTTCTTGGTGGTACCGGTGGTCTTGTCTGATTTAGTTGATGAGGTGACGGTTTTCGCGCTTCCCTTTTTGGGTGCTGCGTTTGCCGTCTCCATGTTTTTTGTGTGACACAAATTGCCACTCGTTCTGTACCTCGTAAACTGTCGATACGGCACCAGACAGCTCCGATAGGTTCAACGTGGTATTGTTTGTTTTGGTTTTTGTTGGCGCGTTCTCCGCAGCCGGTGGGTTGAGTATGGCTTTTGAAGTATCCATAATTTTGTTTTTTTGATTTCTTCTCTGAGGCGTCCTACCCTCCATGAAGCCCGCACTTTTGGGGGAGCCCCGGCACGAACTGCCAGGGTGACCAGGACATACCTCGGAGCAATAGCAGGCCAGAATGAGTTGCAGACGAGACGGGTCGACACATGGTATACAGAGGGTTAGCCTACGCATCGTCGGCTGCCTGTCCCATCATTCTACCCTGCTCACCCGAATCTAATTGGACCCAAGCCGAATACCCAGGGGTGGGCTAGCCCCTGGGCCACTGTTTTTCGTCCGAAATCTAGACCAAAGAGGTCGTTTTGGCAGTGCAAGCCTGCCGGGATGCACCCGCCTCAACCCTCCAGGACTCCTTCATCCGTCGTTTCGGCGCTCAACTGCGTCTCTAGATTCACTGAATCTGTGTTCTGAGCATGTATGTATGTGTGTGTGTGTGTGTGGGGGGGGGGGTGTTTGTGTGTGCATCTGTATATGTTTATGTGTATGTGTGGTGGTGTTGTTGGAGGACTACATTTCCAAGTATGCCTAAAAGGCTCCTTGAAAATGTAGGCCAGTGCCCTCCCCATTTATCCGGACGTGGGACTGGCACCATCCAATGTGTGCACAGTTAGACTGTGTACGACACTGCACGGGGTTGCGTTGGTTTGGTTTACGATTTATGACGTATTAAAAAAAAACTACTTACTAGATCTCGTTCAAACCAATTTTCGGTGGAAGTTTGCATGGTAATGTACATCATATATTTTTTTTTTAGTTTTATCATTCTATTATTTTAGAAATTTCAGGGGGGGACACATTTTACCACTTTGGAAGTGTCTCTCACGCTGTTGAGTTTAGAAAAAAATTATATTAGAAACCTGAATATTATTTCTGAAGACCTATCCATAGATACCCCACACGTATGGGTTTGATGAAAAAAAAATTTTGGGTTTCAGTTTTAAGTATAGGGAACCCCCAAAATTTATTGTTTTTTTTTCTATTTTTGTGTGAAACTCATAATGCGGTTCACAAAATACATGTACTTACCAAGTTTCAATAGTATAGTTCTTATAGTTTCGGAAAAAAGTGACTGTGACGGATGGACAGACAGACAGACATGACGAATCTATAAGGGTTCCCTTTTTTTGCCATTTGACTACGGAACCTTAAAAACTAGCCAAATGCGAGTCTGGCCGGTTTTTTTTAGTTTCAAAGGGTTCCACAAACAAATTGTATAACTAGCTCTTCCATCATGAGATCAATTTTCCTAGGTTAACGGGAAGTAACCCATAGATTTTGATTTATTTGTGTCACAATATGCGACAAAAATGATCGTATTTTGGGCATATTTTTTTATTGTACTGACTAAGAAGCTTGATTTTTTTATAATTCTAATTGACTGCTGTTTCGGCCTGGCCGTTGTTATCTGGAACGCACTCACGAACGCAGCGTTTTGCGCCAATACTCTGTGGTTGTCATGTAGTCTGAAAATAACCTAGTGAAAATTGTAATTTTTAAATGTATATATAAAATTATATAATACCTATGCTTATAAAAAGTTCGTAGAGTGCCAATGATAGAAAACTTTCGGACTAACCATGTCAGGACAAGAAAAGTTAACACTTTTATATTTTAATTTTAAGATTTTAGATCTTGTCCCTATTTCTATGTCCTCTCATGTTTAAATTGTAATTTAGGGCTCCCTTAGGTCCCATTAGAGGACATTAGGACAAACAGAGGTGGTCCATGTAGGTAAAACATTCATCATTCGAATTAACAAGAACTTGTGCTCGCCAGGGTGAAAAGCGGAGTTCTATTATTTCATCAGCAAGTAATTTTTTTTATTTCACTTTTAAAAAAAGTAAGATTATCTTTGGAATGTCTCCTAAATTGAATTGCAATAGGTTTTTCGTAAGCTACATGATTCTTGAATATGGTAACTGGTTCAATTTTATTTTATTTTATTGTTAATGATTACAGGAACAGTGGCTTTTGTAAGATTTGCGGCAGATATCAAACATGACAGAGTAGCTGCTTCAGTTACAGCGTTGTTTTGATCTTTCAAGCACAGCAGCATATGTGAAACTGATTTGCTTTTGTAAAAAGAAGAAAAATGACCCTTCTTTCCACAGTTATGACAATTCGTATTGACAGCTGGACAATTACTTCGCAGATTCCTGCGATTAACACAAAAGAACATAAATCTTTTTTGTTTGTGATGTTGCGAGATGTCGCAGCAGCAGAATACGATGTTGAGTTGAAATTTGCATTAACTCTTTGATATTCTTCATTGTGAATTTGTGCAAGCTCCAGTGATTGAGCTTTTTAGTAAGCAGCTTCTCGTGTTAAGGTTCGATTCTCTAATAATCGTTGTCGAATGTCAGACGATGCTAATCCAGAAATAACAGCATCCCTGACATATTTGCTTCATATTGTTCTGCAGTAACGGATTCGAAGTTGCATTCTGTTGGCATTAAAACTTGCAAGTACTGATCAATAGACCCTCCTGGTTGTTGAGTTCTTTTGGTTAGTTTGTTTCTTTTAAAAACTTCGTTGATGGGTCTTAGAAAGAGAGCATGTAAATTTTTTATAGCGGTCTCGCATTTTTTGTAGGTCTTGACGTAGGTATAAAGTATCGGCGACATATGATTAACCAGTAGTTGATATTTAGTATCTTTGTTCACAGTTTCTACTGAAGTTTGTATGGATTTTACAAAATTTTCAAACGTCTGTTTCCAATGTGTCCATAAAGATGATTGATCGGTACTAACGGAAGGATCCGCATAAAACCTCTCTGGTTGTAGATATTTATCCATTTAAGATGTATTTCCATTCATGAAATATAATGCTCTCTGGTAGTAGTGACGGCAGAGTGCCACAGTGTGCTTTTCTGGTTTTTGTTTTATGGCATGGCATTAATTCTCTTAACTCCTTCGTGGAAAATATAAAAATCCGGTTCTCATTTCTATAGCAGTCAGCTAACAAAAAACATGTATCTCCACTTCCCTCACATCTTTAAAAACACAGTTGCTAATTCCTAATGATTTTTTCTTGTATTATATAAAATGTAACCCTTTGTCTTTTAGAGGAACTTGTATTTTGTCTTTAAAAAAGTTTGGAATGGGACTTGTCGAAACCTTTACATATTCCTGAGCCCCGTCTATTGTTTCAGCCATTATATTTGTGTTATTTTCAGGGCCTTTATGGGCCCGACGTGATATGCTAAATAGTTTTTGAAACACGAAGGGAATCCTGAAAAGTTGGGATTATAAAAATAATACTTACAAAACAAATAAATAAAAGTGGGCTAAGTTGTAAACTGAAATGATATCGTACCTGTATTTTTATTGAGACAGTACATTTATTTTTTTCCTCATACAACACTGCCATATACCTACTGGATTACTTTGCATAAATTTTCTTTTTATGGTATTGATATTCTCCTTGTCAAAGTACTCCGCCACCTCTCATTTACATTGAAACACAGCATTTTACATTTAAATGCACTATATTGTATATCTAATGTTTTAAAATAAAAATATTATGTGGTGGTTTGTGTCTAACAAATATGACGAAACCCTAAAATATTGCCCATTTACAAAAAAAAGTGCAATTATTTTAAATTTTAAAAGTCAACTCACGTATTTCTAAAATGTTTGAAAAGAAACAAATGATGCTTATAAAATCTACTCATCTAGCTCATTCCTGCGATTTCGTCGACGTGGACTTTTAAAAGAAGGGAAACTTTTAAGTTTTTACCTAGAGAATATCGGAATTTTCATTTAAATTTCTATCTCCTAGTTTGCCCTCTACAGGATGATTTCCTAAAAATAGTGAAACACGTCAATTTTAATTCCGATTGAACTGAAGACCACATAAATTCACATTCATGCAATGAACTTCAGAAATAAAGGATGTCCATACAAAGTTTCAACCCTCATTTAACCCAATTAAGAGATGAATTTTACAAAATTCTCTTTTGGTTCTTACTCATGCTTTATAACAAAAACGTCTGAACTGTACTGTAGTTTAGGCTGTGTTCATTTATTATTCATTCAGACTAATCTTTTATATACTTATAAATGTTTATATACTACGAGTACATACAAAGAAAACCGGCCAAGTGCGAGTTGGACTCGCGCACCTTCCACCAGTTATGTAATCTACAAACACAAACAAAAATACTTTTAAGCTATTGCATAGCTTTTATCGCGGGCTCTGAGCGCGGCGACCGAATCAAGAAATTACGTAACGAAAAAAACCTAACCTAACCTCAGTCGATTACTGACATCGTTTCAGTTCGGCAGACTTCGGCATAGTGTTTGGGTGCGTGCGACTAGACGTATGCGTGTAGACTAGCTGCTAACTGCTCATAATATTTCTAGTATATGGCGATTATGAGTAGTACATGGAGGTTGGATATGAGATTTTAATTCTATGACAGATTGAGATGTCAAATATACTACGTCAAAAAAGTAAATAAACAAACATTATTATTTCTAGGCAATGTCAAAGACATATCTTGTTACATATTTGAGTGTTAAGCGCGAATTGTGTGTTAAGGACATTGGTTCTGTACAATTAAATAAAGTATGAGTTGTCTTGTAACATATTTGAATGTTAAGAGCTAATCGTATGTAAAGGTTTTCACTTCTGCCGGCACTCCCGGAGTGCAACTCGGTTTTTTTGGCCCAGGTGGATCGTGTTGTGTGCATGACACATGAGTCCAAACGAGACAGTGGTCCGAGGAGCCAAGATGCGCATCCACTGAGACGGAATATCTGTCCGGACGTGTAGTCGGCAGAAGGTCCAGTAAGGACTTATTATGGTCTTTTGTATCTAGGATTCTTGGTTGGTGAAAGTATTAGCTGAGATAATCCATAGGTCAGAGCAAATTCATGAGCAGATATCCCTTTGTAGTTATTTGTTCAACAACTGAGAGCGAAATCGGATGAATACGTAAGCAGCTGTTTTTATAATTGCATAAATGCAATAGCTTTACCGCGGCCGGCCCCGAGTGCCACTGTTCTTTTTTTATTTGAGTTGATTAAATGAAAGGTTAATTGCGGTTTATGATTTATGACGTATTAAAAAAAAACTGCTTACTAGATCTCGATCAAACCAATTTTCAGTGGAAGTTTGCATGTATGTACATCATATATTTTCTTTAGTTTTATTATTCTCTTATTTTAGAAGTTACAGGGGGTTACACACTTTTTACTACTTTGGAAGTGTCCCTCGCGCAAACTGTTAAGTTTAGAAAAAAAGATATCAAAAAACTCATTATCATTTTTGAAGACGTATCCGTACATATTTATAGATACTCTACACGTATAGGTTTGATGAAAAATATTTTTTTAAGTTTCAGTTCTAAGTATGGGGAACCCCAAAAAATTGTTGTTTTTTTTCTATTTTTGTGTTAAAATCTTAATGCGCTTCAAAGAATACATTAACTTACCAAGATTCAACAGTATAGTTCTTTTAGTTTCGGAAAAAAGTGACTATGACATACGTACGGACGGACAGACAGACATGACGAATCTGTAAGTGTTCCGCTTTTTGCCATTTGGCTAAGGAACCCTCGAAACCCGGTTGCACTCCGGGAGTGCCGGCAGATGTGTAAACTTGAATATTAACTATTTATTTTTTCTTATACTAGCTATTTACTTCCCATCACTTCGAATATACATTTATTTATTTTAAATTTTGTTTATTTAAATAAAATAAAAACTAGTTCCGTATTACGAATTTTCGATCAGGTCACGTGTCCTGACGCGAGTTTTACTTTTTTACACTTCACAAAAAAAGTGCACAACGCTGCCAAAGAAGTTTTCACTTCAAAAATATAACTGATCTACATACGAGTAAGATTCGTTTTTGGCTGCGGAAACATAAAAATTAAAACTTTAAAATCACCGTCAAAATTCTTTTACTGTAAAAATGTACTTACAATGTCAAATGCATTAAAGTTAAAGTACTTCTTGCAAGCTTTTTTTTAGTTTCACCTGTCTCGATGCCATAGGCCACGGTGACCGTTTACCATCAGGCGGACCGTGTGCTTGTTTGCCACCTTAAATATGTAATAAAAAAAATGTTTGTCATCAAATTAAATTTGACCCACTTCCCGGTTACCGATTGAGCTTAAATTTTGCATGCATGTGTAAATCGCGTGACGATGCAATATTATGATGACATGGTGCTGATCTGATGATGGAGCTGCAAGGTGGCCAAAGGAACTTCGCAATGAAACGACACAACCTCATCGAGTTTTGGCTCGTTTGAATCGTCTTGACGAGTAGTTTGTCTTTCAACCAGGGTCTGATGAATGTGCTGGAAGGTACTCATTGGAACTCTGCAATGAAACGACGCAACGTCATCGAGTTTCAGCGTGTTTGATTTGTCTTGACAAGTACTCTGGTCTTAAATAATAAGCTGGTCCGATAGAAGCTTGTTTGTAATTTTTTTTTTATCTTATATTCTTGTTTTAACCGACTTAAAAAAAACACAATCATCCAGATTGAGAAAACTACAAACTGTAATTCAGATAAGATTTTTGGAAATAAATGTGGTTGTTTGTTTTTGTTTAAAAGTTTTTATTTTAGTCATTTCAAAATAGAAAAAAACAAATATTTAAAAAATGGATACTTATTTTAATTTGGGTCCCAAGTGGATTATCCACTGCTTAAGTGCTTAGCCTGTCTAACTATCCGGATTATGATAAACCTTGACTCCAAAAAAAAAACCGGCTAGGTGCGTGTCCAGCGTGCATTCAGTTAGGTTTCTGTACAATGATAATTATTGTAGATACCTAAAAACTTATGAAACAATTTTGGCCAAAACAAATATATTTGGCATTATTTTTAAAAACCTATTATCGTGATATTTTAGATTTTTAGACCACTTGGTTTCGAAGTAAGACGGGGAAAGTTTACACATTTTTTTCAACGTTTGAAGCTAATAAATCACAAAATATAAATTTTGTAGAAATAGTTTCTCAAATTCATTTTTAAAACCCTATCTAACACGATAAGTCTAATACCTAAAACAGAAAAAAACTTTAGAAACCGCTCCAACGATTTTAATAAAATTTAGTACGCAGGGGGTTTCAGGGGCAATAAATCAATTAGCTAGGCAATGATAAACTTAACAATATGATTCTTGCTGACATCTATAGGCGAGTAGTTATATATTTAAAAAAAACCTAGCAAAGCTTGGTACTTTAGGTACTATAATTTAAAATAGGTGCCCACCAGTTGTTTCAACTATGTTCTCCGGAGAAAGTAGCGTGGAATCCAAACAAAGTTGGGATTTACCACCAGTCGGTTATATAGATAGTCTAAGAGGAAGGATAAATGAGAATAAATTGCTGAGTTATCCTAAATTTTCACTCATTTTAGGGTTCCGTACCCAAAGGGTAAAAAACGGGACCCTGTTATTAAGACTCCTCTGGCCGTCCGTCTGTCACAAGCTGTATCTCATGAACCGTGATAGTTAGACAATTACAATTTTCACAAATGAAATATTTTTGTTGCCGCTATAACAACAAATACTAAAAACAGAACAAAAAAAATATTTAAGCCATACAGCAAACGTGATTTTTTTGCTAGTTTTTGCTAGATATTGATAACGGCAACATGCAGACGCTTGAAATATTCACAGAATATTAAGAAATATATTCACTTTAAAAATAAATTAAAATAAAACAAATATTTAAGGTAAACTCCCATACAACAAATGTAATTTACTTGCCGTTTTTATAGATACTGGTACGTAACCCTTCGTGCGCGACACGGACTCGCACTTAGCCGATTTAATTTTTAATTTCAGTTATTTTCACTAGTTTAATGTGATTTTAAATGAATTTTGCTATTCAACTTTTGCTTTAACTTACTAAATTTTAATTAATTACTGAAGTTTAATAAATACTTGAATAGAAAAAGAAACCCTCTCATTTGCGTTTTCGTCAGAACTGACTTAATTTATTCACAGAATTTTTAACTTTCTCTCGCCTAGACATTGATCTTGCCATCGACCTTCTTTGTAACTATTTCTTCTAAATGCCTATTTGAACTTGCTTGTCCCGTCTTCTAGGTATTCAAGGCCGCAAATCGTATTAACTCAGTCCGTTGGTAAACTCTGAGGACGATAGGGACTGGAGTGGACTTCAGGTACCCTATCCATCTGGATAGTAAATGCAGTGTGAGTGAAAGAGACAAAGCCATCTGAAGCTATTATACTACTTGTTGTCTTTAAAAATTGGGTTTAAATGCACCGCACGTTTATTTAACGCCAGTGTTACTTATGTATTTGACCCAAAATCGTCCAATCATTATTTCAATCACTTCCCGACTAGCTAGCTAGCTCAAATTTTCAGGGAAGCTCAGACCTCGCTGTCAATATAATAATCAATTGCGAACATCCACATTGACCAACCTTTTGAAACTTTTTATCTTGTCTGAAAAAAAAAATGACGGCGTTTAACGTTAAAGCTTTGGTCATAAGATTGAACTTCCGCTAAGCCAAGTCAGAAGTCTCTTGTGGGCGACTTAACAGTGCTGTAGGGCACTATCTCAATAACGACCGTCAACGTATACTAGGCCAGCGTGGGAGATACACAGATACAGTCATAGATATTTAATGTAGGTAATGAAGATTTGTACAGAAATCATCTGCATCGATTTCACCCCCAATGTGGAGGTGAACGAACTGAATGAACGGTCTTATGAAAGTTTTAAGTTTGCAAGGAAAGTTAATCCTTTAAGCTTGCTCTTGTAGACAAGAAATTAATTCCTAATGCAGGATTTATTATGACTACCGTTATGGAAAGTTTATTTAAATTATAATTTATTTAGTGCGATGTATTTGACTCGTTAAAACAAACCGAATGAGCTCTACTACTATCCACATTTTGGTTCCACCATCAGATTTGTGCGTTGAGACTCTATTTTTGATCTGTCATTGCATTAAATTTTACTTTCAAGATTTGTTTACTTAATGTATATAGATAGGTTGTTATATGTGAAGCTAATCAAATGTGTTTCGTATGTTAAAAAAACTTTTTTTAACGAAAGCATAAACTGACTTCAAATCCACTTAAAAATAAGCCCCTAAAGCAGACTTTTTGACTGAACATTTAGCTACATTTTTATTCCCCTTGTACACACAACACGCCGCGCTGCAGTGTTATAGAGTACTAGAGCTCTCGAGTGCGCTTCACAATGCGCGTCATATAAGTTTGCACGTATTAAAAGGCGGAGCGATAACTAAATAATAAAAATGATACAACTTGGAAACATTTCCTCAATTAACTCTAGTTTTCCTTGACAAATCCTTACTAAATTAAGATGGACCAAATTTGGTTTAATCCTTTCCTAAACGTAAATACTTTCCAAATCGGTTTATAAACGATGGAGTTCTGAGGTAACAACACTGACCTCTACTACTACCCACTGGACTGGCCGCTGTCAAACGTTTTTTGTGCCTATTTAACTATTTTGGCGCTTTAGGCAGATACGAAAGTCCATAGAACTAAAAATAGTTATGTCCGCAAGTCGACATTATATTAGAGGTAGGTATATCGATATATTATGTCTTAGAAATATTTTTTAAATCTTTGTTGGCGAGAATTCTCGATGATACCTTTCGATTTGATCGAATCTTTCGACGTGGTCTAACCCGGACCATATGTTTTTGTTTTGAACTCCCATATAAATTGAAACAAGTATTGTGATCGAGCAGAAAAAAAATCGCGTTTTTATAAATATCTATCAATTAAAACCCGGAACTTTCGAATACTGTAACTTCAATTAATTGTTTGTATACGTACCGCCTTCGGATTGGAATGAGTCTGTGGAAAACAATCTTAAGGTCCACTTGATATTAAGCGGTTATTGTAGCCTGTTGATAATAATAGTACAGTCAATTTAAAATAAAATTCGCATTAACTGGACATACAATAAATTTTTAAAGGATAATTTACTGACATATTTTATACCTACCCGCGAAGTTATAATATGATAGCACTTTTTGATAATTAGAAAAATGTTTTTTTTTTAAGTTATGTATTTTCATAATATTAATAATATTATATAATATATGTTCATATATTAAAATTAACAAAAATTTACGCTCGACGCTGTAAGCCACATTTTTTCCTCTGGATACATTGTCACTTTCACTGTCAGTTATTTCAAACTCCTCGCAAGAATTTATTAGGTTTACTTATACTTATTAACTCTAAAACCAGCATACCCAACAAACGTAATTTGAATTTCGTATTGGGTTTAATTACACTAGTTAAGTAGTACCTAAATGTTAATTAGAACTATAATACCTGGAGTGTTTGAGTATTATAAAAGATCTTTTATTACATTTTAATTCATGAAGAAATAAACGTGCTACTTGCTGCTTGACTTATATAATTCAGCCCTATTTTGATAAGATTAAATTTAAAACTTACCTTCCAACAATCCTTCAAATATAGTTGAAACACTGCGCGACTTCAATGTGGTTCTGTTGCGATGTTTGAAAATTGGTTCGGCAGCAAGTACCGTACATGCAACTTCTCTTGAGAAAAATTCTTTTACAAAAAAAAAATTACGTCATATTGGATCCGCCATTTTGAATTTTAAAAAACTGATAAAATATCGAAATCAGCACCCTCGAAAACCCTTCACTACCCCTCGATACATGAAATTATACATGAAATTTATGTTGCGTGCATAAAAAAGTCAGTTTTTTACGGATAAAAAACGAACCGCTGGACCGATTTATTTCAGACTCCTTTCACATCTAAGTCATGACGTGGCGTATCGATTGATATGTTATCAGAGCGATTCGGTCAAGTAGTTATTGAGGAATCGAAAGCCAAAATATGTTTACATACATACATAAATACGTACACACACACACACACACAGAGACACACACACAGACATCACTCTAAAAATGATTGCAAATGATTCTCCAAGTCTTGAAACGTAAAGAAAACACAAAATTTTCGATCTCGATTTTCGGACCTATTCCAATAATTTCTCAAGAGAGAAATTTAGCATCAAAATGTTTACAGCAAAGGAAATCTTTTTCCTTGGAAGTCGAGTTCAAGACTTTAATATAATGTAACTATACTATAGTTCGTTGGAAATCTGCAAAAATAAAAAAATAAATTAAATCATCCCATCCCTCCATTAGGGCTTGGTAAACCATAAACCTGTTTTCTAAGTCGAAGGCATGCCAGTATCAAAAGAATTACAACATTCTTAATATAACCATTTCCATGTCCATATTGGCCAACTTTCTAAATATCGATATTAAAATTATGACCTCTTTGAATCACTAGCAAATTCTAAACAACAGAAATAAATATCAATTTTGCCGAAATTCAATATTGTACTGATAGAGGCAAAGACACTGCCCAATAGATCGGCTTCCTCTTTTGCACTATGGGCCAAGTCACCATCGGTCATTCACACTGGTGCTAACGACGACTGGCAAAAGTTGCCTTCGGCAGCTATAGCAAGCGACCAGAAAACACGACTTCCAGGGGGATAGCTCTCAAGTCGCCAACCTATTTTGCACATAAATTGGAATTTAGCTCTGGCAGTTGCCTTGTTACTGAACCTCAAGGCACCATTTAATTGGCGTTTTAGCACAGAAATATTCGGATACTTATTATTACGAGCCGTATTACAAGCCTCATACGCAGTTCGTTTAAAAAATTTAGCTTCTCTGCAAGACCTATTAAACCACGGTCGTTTTTTGCTGTGGCAGCTGCTCGCAGGTTAGGAATAAAACATTCTATACCAGCGAGGATTATTCTCAGTGACTGCGGCTGCGCAGACGTCAGGATCATCTTCTGACCTAAAGCAGAGCTGCCTCCACGGGTACGATGCATAAAATTCTCTAAATCCATCCCAGCCTGCTGACTTATAGTGCCATACACGACTCCAATTAGTTGGCCCAGATGGATCAGGGTGTGCAAGCCATTTGAGTCTGAACGAGATAGTGGTCCGAGGAGCTAAGATGCGCATCCACTGAGACGGAATATCCGTCCGGGCGCGTAGTCAGCAGAAGGTCCAGTGAGGAGCTCGTATGGTCCTCTATATCTGGTATTCTCGTCAGAGAAAGAACCATCTCAGAAAATCCGCAGGTAAGAGCAAATTCATGAGCAGATATAACTGCATAGTTATTGGTTGGTGATGGGCGTTAAAGTCTCCCAAAACAACTAGTTCTGTAGTGGGATATTGCTCTTGAATTTCGTCAGTTGTCAAACTCAGGTGCGTGAAAAGACGAGGTACGTCCGTGTCACCGCAATGAAACCTGTATAGGCACGCATAGATACAAGTGTGCCCGCCGTTATCCACACGCATCCACAATATCGACAGGTCCCTGTCTTCAAGCCTATGAAGGCGGCGACAGCAGATATCCTACCGGACGAACATTCATACAATATTAATATTGGTGTTAATTTGGTGACCTATGACAATAAATGTTCAAGATATCGGAGAAATCATCCCGACTGGGATCTTCGCATGGCGTACGCTGGATAAGAGTTCCAAACATTTCTAACAGATGGCGGTGTAAGTTAGAATACCGCCATAAACATATCTGGGTTCCATACATTTTTGACAGATGTCGGTGTAAGTTAGTTTATCGTTATAAACATGTCCGGACTGGGTAAGTATCTTATATAAATCCGCGCGGGTGCAACCGTGGGTAATAGCTACCCCTTTGTTGTAACGGATGGCGATACACCACATCAACTTTAAGGGTAAAACAACGTCTATCGGGCCAGCTATTTAAAAATAAATAAACAATTTCACTCAAAAACTCTATGAAAAGTTCGGATTACATTCGAAAAAGAATACGGGAAGGACTAGAAGATGCTGGATTGCTGATTACGAAAATTTTTTTAGCGTTACAAACTTTTTTGCAGTTGGTTAACTAGCCGCAACCTATGTCGATGTATTGAGACAGCAGTTGTCCAACTTCAAAGTTACTTAGGTAGGTAGTTAGTTCCCTTCCGACGAAGGTGACCAGTGAATCCGACCTATAGTGTCCCTTCCTCCGCCTACATGAGGCGTCCTGCTCACGAAGACCCATTCCCAGATTTGATCTTTCTCCGCGTGTGATGAGTCCTACCCATCCTTCCAATCTCTTCCATTATTAACTTGCAACCTCCACTCTTTCACCCTTTTCCAATCCCTTCAAGGTTTTGTTCCCTAACGCACAGATTTGCGTTGTTTCACCTCGGGGTGATCGGATAGACAAGCGTGTGATTTTGGACAGGGGTGTACACTGTCGGAATGGTTAGTGGAGCAATTAAAGTTCAGAATGGACCCGGGGCTCACTTTGTGCGAGGAATTGGTAGAATTTCGGCATCTGGCTTTGTTAGGACAGGGTTTGGTCACTGTCTCCTTCGCAAATTTCCCTCGCCTGAGTATTTTATCTCGGCCATTAGGAAACGAATAACCAGAAGTTCTGAATTTAAGCAAAAATGGGATGCATTCCTTAACCCACTACCTGAGTATGTAGTGATTCCGCCATAAACAGGTTGACGCGTTTTGACCTATTGCAGCATATGTCTCAATCATTCTGGAAACGATTCTCACTGGAATATCTTCATCTCCTGCAGCAGCGCGTCTGGTAGTCTGATAAAACGTAACTTCCTCAGGTCGGAGACCTTATCTTAGTAAAGGAGGCTAATATGCCGCCCCTCTAGTGGAGATGGAGTCGTATATTGCAATTGTTTCCAGGACTGGATGGAGTTCCTCGAGTTGCTGAGGTATTGGCTGGTAACTCCATTCTGAAACGAGCTGTGGCAACCTTGTCCCGTTTCCCAGTTATTTAGGATTTTCTGGCTGAATCTGGCTGGGCCGGGGGTTGTTCGGCAAAGATAAGCGTGCTACGTCACTCACTTGCTGTGACATTAAACTTGGCGTAGGCTTGCCGAAACGCACGTCGGCAGTGTGAATATTCTAGTTTATACGGATGTGCGGTCGGCGTTAGACGCACACTCACGGTTGCGCGGCTAGCGATTTGGAACGCATAATACCTATTTACGGACTGCTGTGATTGGTGTTAATTGAATTATATTAAACATCTCGTTCACGGGGACAATAGTTTTGTGAAGTGATAGAACAGTGCATCAGGTTTTAAACTAGGCCCCTACTGACGATACTGACACACGGACTGTCACCTACGTCGAGACGGCTATAACATTTTTCACTGTATATTGTAGTAGTATGAATTCACTTCAAGACATATCAATATAAATGGGGGATAGGTAAGAAATTACCCAAAATGTTATATCGTGATCACCATGACGTTGGTAGGCACGACGTGTAGTAGCAAAATCCGAATTAATCCGGTCAATCCCGGCGCGGGGTAGAAGCTGAGATGATCCAAATTCAATATCCGAAATATATGGACCTGATGTACTATCCTATCACTTTACAAAACTATTGTCCCCGTGGACGAGATGTTTAATATGATTCAACTAACACCAATCATTACCGAGGTTCTAATGATACAAGAAGAAATTCACACATAAAACACACACCACCACCACATACATGCTTACAGGTGAACTCTAAAAACGTGGGACGCTTTTTTTATTCATCGTTTTAATAGATAACACATTCTCTTTTCATTGATCAGTCACAATTCATGTAAAATTATCTTAAATCTGCTAAATAAAAAAAATCTATTACACTAAAATGTTGTCTCTTAAAATTGAGCCCTACATTCATTAAGATGTTAAGTAAGTAAGTAGATAACCTAGAAATTGAAGCGATCTACCTAAAATAAACTTTTGAGAGAATAGCAATTATTACTTTTCAATTTGGACTGAACACTTAATCTTTTCGTTAAAGCAATTAGCAACAACAGCTTAACCTAAAATACAATTTCAGTTTCAATTAAATTGTTATGATTTAACACTAAGTATTTGGTTGGTTCATATTATAAATACATACACAATAATTAGTTACTCATTATGTTGATCACTTGGCAAACTACTGGACACGAGTTATACTACCATCTGCACTAGTTAAAAAAACTATCACGGAAAGATTACAATCGTCGCCTCCTCATACTGATGACAGGTTTAGTATGCCTGAACAGAACATAGAGTAACAATAAAATACAGAAAAATGCATATTTTGTGTTCTGTAAGATGTCTAGATCAAACTTTTCCAATATTAGTAAACTTTGTTTTAATACAGCTTTAATTGTAAGGAGATAAATATGCTAACTAGTAAAATTATTACAAAAGTAAAGCAATGTTCGTTTCTTTAACCTATGTTACCTGTTAATACAGCTGTATGTTACTTAACCGCTTACACTATTATACGCACTTATTATTATTTTTCAAAAGAATTGGTAAAAAATGCATTTGCGATGCTAGTATCTATTGTTCGTAAGTTCAAAATTACGCACCATTAAACGGAATGCGCGGTAAAATAGGTACTCTCACATAAGTACCTGCTTTACCGCACGCTCCGTTGTATGACGCTGCACGTATCCTTAACGGTTTTTTGAAGTGAAATCTTCTTTTGCAGCTTTGTGCACTTCTTTTGTGATGGGTTCGTTCATTCGTTCATTCCGAAAGACGTCCACTGCTGGACGTAGGCCTCCCCATATGTCTTATCTTTGTGATAGGTAAAAAATGTTAAACTCGCGTCAGGACACGTGACCTGATCGAAAATTCGTAAGACGGAACTCACGTCGAGACACTTGACCTGACAGAAAATTCGTAAGACGGAACTAGTTTTTTTTTTTTAGTATATGGCGATTATGAGTGGTACAGGGAGGTTGGACATGGGATTTTAATTCTATGACAGATTGAGATGGCAAATATACTACGTCAAAAAAGTTAATAAACAAAAATTTTTTTATACTCAATAAATATGTGTACGAAGTGATGGCAAGTAAATAGCTAGTATAGGAAAAAATAAATAGTTAATCTTCTGCCGTGCAATGGAACCCGTTTTTTTTTTAATTTCGACTGAACCTCCTTAGAAGCGCTTTTGATCTATACGTTTGACTCACTTTAATACTAAAAGAAACAAAGGGGCGAAAGATGTAGTTCTAATTTTCACCACCCGCATGTGGCGCTATTTGCAATGCGCGCCATTTTTATATTTCCGACTGATATATAGATAAATGATATAGTGAGTTCAAGCGTTTTTTTTTTCTGACTGACTATGCAGTTGGCTGTTGCAGCCATTACTGCTTCACAGGGCTTTTTTGGGCGAGTCTCTGAAGGAGCCTCAGCCCGTATAGCGGCCAACGCTCAAGGGCTCCCCACGGGGGGAGCCTCGGCTTGGGTTGTCGCTCTCGAGGGCGTCCCATCGACTGGCGTGAGTCTCGAACCCGAAGGTGAGTCACCGCCAGGAGGGGAGTTCCCCGTTACGCGGGTGTGGTTGCGATTGAGTGGGGATAGAAGAGCCTCGGCACTCTTTGATACCTCGTGTATCCTTGCGACGAACCCGTCGTGGTGTTGTGTTTTGAGGGAGGCCCTATTAGGAGAGGTCGTTGAGACTAATCTCGCTATCTAGATAGCGAGGTCGTCATCTGGGGCCGTTAGTACGTGCCGAGGCCGCCTAACGATGGTTTATAACCATGCCGAGGTCGGTCAGGGGGTGATTCGTTGTGGATAGCACAATTAGTCGATTCGGGTGATTTTGTGTACGCTCGAAAAAGCGGACTGCCAGGTCTTTGAAATATTGGGGAATCGTAGGGAGCTCGAAGTCCCTATGTGCGCCCGCATTGCGATATAGGGCTTCTAGAAAACAACAGAATATAAACTGCTAAAGCAAAATTATTACAAATTATTAGGCACAAGAATCACAATCCTCATTTAGCATCGCTGATATTTTGTCTATATTCAAAGGGCTAGTCTGAGGAGAGACTTTGCCTCCTTGTGTGTTTTCTACCGCTTGTATAATGGGATGTGTTCTGATGAGTTGTTCGAAATAATGCCCTCGGCTATACTTTCTAACATCGCACCGCTCGCCATCGGCAGGGAATTTATCGGTCAAAATATGTTCTACAAGTGTCGATTGGTTTTCCTTTTTCTAGAAAGTTCTCTGTACTTGTTTGTTTGAACGTAATACTTTTGAGATTTGATCTTTGATTATTTAAGATTGATTTTTTAATATATTTTAATTTTTTGAATATTTTCTGAATAAATGACATCTTTACACTTATTACTTGTATGAAATATAATTTTCTACATAGTACGTAATTAAAGAGTTCCTGTAGCCAAGCATTTTGGCTTTATCATCAGACCATGGATATTATCTAATACCAAAATAATTATGACGACAAATCTTACTAGCCCAAACTTGATGGGGTTGCGTCATTTTATCACATTGTTCATTTAGCCACTTTCTGGCTTCATCTTCAAATCTAGACAAAGTACTTGTTTCTGCAAATCAAATAAGCCCAAATTTAAAGGGGACGTGTCGTTTTCTTACAGAGGCCCTGTAGCCACCTTGCGGCTTGACCATCAGATGAGCCCTGGAGCTACCATATTATTGTACCACCGACGTTATAAGTGTACCAAATTTTGGATTAATTGGTCACGATTTGATCCAGACATACATAAATACAAATGTTAAGTTAAAAAATATTAATTTATTTAAATAATTAAATTTCTACTCATGCGCAATGTGGCCAGATTGGATATCTTATAAAGCAGTGAGCTTATACCGAACTTTTTCGAGCTCTCCAGACACGAGAATTCGAGAAAAAATTTATGCAAGCAGTTCTTACCTCTCGAGACTAATAAAAATAGGTAGGTACTTACTTGAATACATTTTATTTTCGAATTCTACCAATCTTACTCGAAGTTCTCAGATCATGCTATTACAATCGATATAAACTGAAAATAGAGCCCATGCAAAAAACCTAACCATATATATCTATTTAAACTATTCACTAACAATGTGAAAAAAACCTAAACATATTTTTTGCTATGTCAACTATTTACCAACCATAAAGAAAACCTAACCATCTCTACCATTTTAACTATTCACTAACCATTAAAAAACCATCTCTTTTTTTGCAACTATTCACTTATCATAAAAAACCAACCATAGGTATCTATTCTATTTTAACTATTCGCTATTGATATATACTCGTACATATATATCGATGCTTTTCACTACCCGTAATTTTAACTATTCCCTAATTATGATAACTTTTATATTTTCATCACTTCAACAGTTTGCAAATAAATATAACTCTACAGCAATCCCTACAAGCCGTCTCGACCTCTCGACTTCACTGCCGTCCGGCAGTATTGCTCTAGCTTTATTGACAGGCGCGTTATTTACATTCCAGTAAAACTTATTCCGAGTGAAAACGTTTTGAGACAAATCTCAAATCAATTGTACTAAAAGTGTTTTTATTTTAAGTGAATAAAACAGTTCCTCAAATCAACTAAATCGTGACTTTCAATGCCAAATTAAATTTTTTTTAAGAACCAAGTAAGAATTTTTAAAATTTTTAATGATTTACTATTTTAATGTTATTTTATTTTCTTTTTTTATTACGTAGGTACATACTTAACTAAAAGTGTTTAAGGTACCTACTTACCGATTTTAAAAAAGAATTTATCTGAAATTTGCAGATTAGGATATAGAATTTGTAAACAAACTTATAAGTGACTATCAATCATATCCCATCAAAAACAATAAAATCTTAAATCTTTACACCCTACAAAATTGTTAGATCCCATGCCTTATGCCAAGTTTGTTATTTTCAACTTTTGCCACATCGACAATTTTGTTATATATTAATCACATTTCCAAAACAATAACCATCATTTTGTGAATCTATCATTACAAGATATGTAGTTTTGTTAATGTTACAAAATATCGTAAAAAACATCTAGTGGAAATTTTTTTTAGTTCGCAAATGAACTGATACAACGTGTGTAAAAATGTAGTTCTAAGCGATCAATTTTGAGGAACAAAAAATTACGTCGAGGACTGTCCCTCGTTTGCGTAGGCCCTAATAGAGCTTTATAAATACTTATTACTAAATAAAATTATTTTGGATAAAATCTGTCCATAAGTTTTTTAGATATCTACAATAATTTCCGCATTTTACGGATCCCTAACCGGTTTTTTTAGCCTATATTTTTGTGTTCACCAAGGACCCCGTATAGTTTCGTCTGTTTGTCTGTTCGCGACACAGCTCCGACTCTTAGTACTAGAAAACTATAATTAGGCATGGGTATACATATTAATCACATAAACAAGTGCTAATATAAAATGTGAAAAAAACGGGTTCCCGGTAGTGCCGGCAGAAGGGAAAACATAGTAGCTATTTACTTCCCATCACTTTTATACATATTTATTAATTATAAATAATAATGTTTGTTTATTTACTTTTTTGACGTAGTATATTTGACATCTCAATCTGTCATAGAATTAAAATCCCATATCCGACCTCCCTGTAAAACTCATAATCGCCATATAATAAAAATAAAAACTAGTTCCGTCTTACAAATTTTCAATCAGGTCACGTGTCCTGACGCGAATTCCGTCTTACGAATTTTCGAACAGGTCACGTGTCTTGAAGCGAGTGTAACATTTTTTACCCATCACAAAAAAATGCACAACGCCGCTAAAGAAGTGTTCACTTCAAAAATATTTTAACGTTTCGTACACGCAAAGTGGGGATATTTGTTTTTGTTCTTCCCCTGGCGACACTATTAGATAAGTTCAAAATATTGCAAATCGTGCATGTGACAGGCAGCTGCGCTCATAAGCGCGCATGTTGTTCGGATGTCTCGAAGATGAAGAACGCCTAGATAAGTTCGATTATCATTTAAAAAACTTTAATTTTAATACACTACAACTTGGCCCTTAATAATAAATTTCAGCTAATTATTCTTTAAAAGGTTGATCTTTTATTTTGCAATTTTGAAGTCGAATTTATTTAATTAAACATTTTAAGCGCACGTACTCGTAACGTAACGTACCTACATGGGTACCTAACTCAACTCCCTACCGATTCGCTTGCTACAAGTAGGTTCGAAGCGTGGGTCTTATATCAGCAGCGGAGCGATCAAATCTGTTTATACTACGTACCTAAACATTGTGTGTCGTCGTCGTTGTCGTACGTGGATATAAAAAAAAATTATATTTATTTAAAAAAAATATTTTTTACTTTTTAGTACAATTTTCGGTTAGATTGAATTTTTATATGATATTAATGTTTTAAGAAAAGCAAGTTTTTAAGAAATTCGTTTCTTACCTTTTTTTTTTTGAAGTTTAAATTGTTTGGGTTCCGTAACCGAAATTGAATGTAGTTAATCTTCTTCGCTCTAAGCTTCGTCATATCTGAGCGTCCATCTGTATGTCAAAAACTGATTCCGTCAAGTCCATCAGTTTTTTCATTTGTACCCTTATAGGATCACTATGTTTTCCGTCTGTCTGTCTTTTGTCGCATATTTTGGCATTTACTTTGGTTTTTTGAATAATAATCAATCCAAATCTTTAAAAACTGAACTTTCAAAGCAAAAATTGCAAACTTATCTAGGTGTTCTTCATCTTTGAGACATCCAAACAACATGCGCATTATGAGCGCAGCTGCCTGTCACACGCTCGATTCGATGTTTCGCCAAGCGCGCCGGCTAGTCCAATGCGTCATTTGAATGTAACTATTGTTATAATTTAAGAATAGTCTTAAGAATATAACAGGATAGAATAGAGTAGGAGTATCCTGTTACCAAATGTACCGGCTAGGTGCTCAGGAGAGAGATTTAGGTAGAGTAGGTTCAGAGGCAAGCAAAGAAAATACTTTTCAAGGGTAAGGCAGGTTATAATATATACTCTTTCATGTTTATAATAACAATATGTAATGGTGAGTAGAAACCTAATCACATAAGGTGATTCTTAACCCTTAATAAATATAAATAATATTTATCTGTTTCACAATAGTAGAGAAATAACATATATATAATATTTATAGTCAAATCAGATTCAAATTAGTTGCAAAGTACCTGGAGGACCGAGTGTTGCTCGTTTTTTTAAACAACGCCATCTATTGTCAAGTAGCTTAAGCGTTACTGAACAACACCATCTATTGTCAAATAGCTTTAATGTTGCTTATTACTACTCGCTAACAGATGTCAGGAAGAGTCATATTTTTCAGTTAATCACTGCCTAAAAACACTTCTTAAAATGAAACCTGGCTAGATCGATTTATCGTCCCCGAAACCCCCTGCATACTAAATTTCATGAAAATTGGTGGTATACATATATACAAAAATTGCTCGTTTAAAGGTAGACGACGATGGGGTAGACGAGAAAACAAAAATACGTCCCCTCTTCAATTTTTTGCAAAGATTTTATTCTACCACTTTGACGGCTTGATCAATGTGTATATCCCTATCAAATTGCAGCTTTCTCGTATTAGTAATTTTTGAACTAAGCCGCAGACAGACAGACGGACGGGCGGACGGATGGACATGGCGAAACTATAAGGGTTCCTTGTTGACTATGGACTCCTAAGAACCGCCGATCGCCGCACGCGCCAAAACACGGTGGACAAAATGATTTCAATGTTGTCACTAAGCGTTTAACATATTTTTTTTTATTTATTTTACTGATAGCATCCAACTCACATGGTTTTAAAAACTTTTAAGGTCAATAATTCTTATCAAATTCAAAGCTCGTACCAAATCTGATGAGTTACGATTTTCCGCACTGCAGCCTTAGAATGTTGAGTTGTCAACTAGAGTGCACGTATAAGAATTATTTATGAGGAAAACAGATATTATGTTTGTTTCTTCTATGGTAATAACACGTACCCTATCTTTATTTTAGCCATCTACCTGTTACGATACAAAAAATATAACTTTTTAAAGTGACGGACAGACAGACAGACAGCAGACTTAGTAAAAGTGGCCCATTGGCATTCTTTTAGGTTAACTCCAAATATCAATAATATTTTTTTTTATAACTGCAATGATATAAATCATGCATGCATATAATCACGTTAAGAAGTTACTCAGGTTAACATATAAAGTAACACAATACCGTTAATGAAATGAAATCCTTACACATTTATTCATTTCAATCATTCACAAATTCTACAATGTTTACATTGCATATACGAAAAGCAGACAGATAATTCAAGTAGCTGCTGCAATAACAACGTTTTTCACAAATTCCTGCGAGTAGAGTCGATTTCGCTCCCGTCCGGCAGTATTGCTCAAACATTATTGGCAGGCGCGTGTCTTAAAACTCACTAAAACTTTTTTCGAGACTAGACGCGAATTAAATTTAATACAGATATGTTATCTTTCTAAGTGAATGACCTAACCTATACTGTAAATTAATTATTGATTTAAGTATATTTTCGAGTGCCAAAGTGAGTACATACCTATTTTCTACATATACCTACGTCGTATTTTTTTCATAAATACTTATTTTTACTTTTAAAATTGAGGGAAGTCATTTTATTAGGTCCGAAAATCAAAATATCTAAATTAGCGTTTTCTTTACGTCTTGTTACCTGGAGAATCGTTTGCCATCATTTTAAGAGTGATGTCTCTGTGTGTGTGTTTGTGAGTAAGGGTGTATGTATGTATGTGAGCCTTTTTTGACCCTCGATATCTCAAGAACCAATGGACCAATTTGTCTAATGACCATGTCAATCGATACGCCACGTCATGACTTTGATCTGAAAAGAGTGTGAGCAAAATCGGTCCAGCGGTTTGTTTTTTATCGCTAAAAAACTGTTTTTTAAAAATCTTTAAGTATAAATTCCCAAATAAAAAAAAAATCTCAAGAGAAGTTCGGTACTTGCTACCAAACTTTTTTCTTGTTTGCCTATATTTAATTAATAACTATCTTTTAATATTGTAATTCTGTTATCTTCGTGCAATAAAGTGTTTAAGTACTATGCTACATAGCGTTACGCTAAAGGCGTTCGCCGCTATCTTCTATTGTCTTTTCTTGTAGATACCGTTCTATACATTTTTATTGGTATTTCTTGTAGGTACACTTATATACATTTTATTGTTATTTCTATGTTTGTTTACAAAGATTTGTTTTTTTTTTTTGCATTATTTACAGATTACTATTATTTATTGGTAATTATGGATGGTCCAATAAATAAAGAAAAAAAGTTTTTTTTTGAAAGTCAAGTGGTCATTACGTAACTACGATTTTTAAGTCAACCAATAAGTATTATTATTAATTTCTCAAGTATATTAATTTCTTTACACCACTTGCTTTATGATGAGGAAAAATCTCGTAAGAAAACCTGCATACGTCAAGAAAGCGGTCAAGTCCGTATTGAACTAAGCAAGGATTCCTTAGAATGGGAATAGTCTAAAAATATGAACCGATTTTGTTTAAACCAACTTTTATTGATAATGCTTGTAAAGCCTTATTATGTTTTTTTTTGGTTTTATTTTACATGATTGAGAAGTCAGAGGGGGATGACACTTAAAATTTCAAAGTCACTACACACTACACCTTCAAAGACACTACACACAACTAAAAAATATACATAGAAGCGGAAAAGTTTTGTATAACCATTAATTAAATTTTTGGAGCCCTATCCAACAATTACCCACGCGATAGATACGCGAAAAAAGAAAATTTAACCAAAAATAAAATGGAGCTACTACAAAAAAAAATTTCATCATTTTATTACCAAAAATTTAAGGCAAGGCAAGACATGTATTGACTCATTGTATATTTTCGAGCAATATCCTACCTATACTACTCAATAATGTAATAAGCTATATTAAACGTAATTTATTACTATGCCACTACTACTATAGAACTGGCTATCTATCTTATCACCCGTCTCTAACTCCTCTATTTTCTTTGATACAACCTAACATAATAAATAAGGATTGTTTATTTATTTTTCTATAAAATCACCTATTGACACGTCAATACATAGATATATATACCTTCTATCCAGTGTAACGTAAGCTATGCTCTAAAATTACTTTTATCTGACCTCGTATCGTATCGTATCACATTTAAACATATGTAATCCATACTTTCATTATTATAAATAATAACACTGTGTGACAAATTTTTTTTTTTGTGCTCTAACATTTAATGAAACGGCTATTTTTTATCAAAATAAACCTGCTGAACAGAAAAACTTAAATAGATTTTTTGTAACACGTATCATTTTAAAGTTATGATAAATTGATGTACTATAAATAAATAAAGACAGTATCAAAATTGTATATCATATTTTTTATTTAAATTATTAATTTTACACAAAAAAAATGTTATATATATTGAGAAGTGACAACGAATCAAAATAGCTGAGGTTTAAGTGGTCAATATAAAAAATGAGCCAAATATTCCAAAAGAAAATGATGAAATATTAACTTTGCCTTAATTTTTCCTTAACTTTTCCGGATGATTTAAACACTTGCGGTGGTTACTTTTCTTCATGACTTTCGAAAAAAATGTTATGATTACCCAAATAAACTGTTAGAATTATCTTAAGACCACTAAAACTTTTAATTTATAGTCGTACACACAGACTAGTATTGTACCTAACGGTACAGACTTCAGTATTAAAAGAAATCTGCAATTAACAACGTTTGATCTTTTGTTTTTTACGAGGGTACACGTAAATAGTATTGACACTATAACTTAGAAACGTGACGTGTTAGACAACCATATCAATTGACAATGTTTTCAACAATGGAATAAGGAATTCAAAACACGTAATCTCATTTATGTTAGAAAAATCGTGTCACACAGTGTAATGTTTGTTTATTTACTTTTTTGACGTAGTATATTTGACATCTCAATCTGTCATATAATTAAAATCCCATATCTAACCTCCCTGTACTCATAATCACCATATACTAAAAATAAATAACTTACCTAATGTAAATAAATTCGACGCGAGTTCCGTCTTACGAATTTTCTATGAATTGTCTTATTTTGAAGTTTTCACTTCAAAAGCTGTATACATTTTATCATGTGTAATCCGCACTTTCATCTTTTCATCAACCCAATTTAATCTTACTATTTATTCGTCCTATAGAGTTTAACATTTTTTACCCATCACAAAGTGCACAACGCCGCTAAAAACGTATTTACTTCAAAATTATAATAGGCGTGGCATTATGGTTTCCGTCTTGCGAATTTTTATGGCGCGGCATTATGGTTACCATATGACGATTAGTCTGACGCGAGTTTATCATTTTTTACCCATACCAAATTAAAAAAAACCGGCCAAGTGCGAGTTGGACCGAGGGTTCCGTAACTACCACCATTTATGTAATCTACAAACAGAAACAAAAATATTTTTATATTTGAGTTGATTAAATGAAAGGTAAATTTCGGTTTACGATTTATGACGTATTAAAAAAAAAACTACTTACTAGATCTTGTTCAAACCAATTTTCGGTGGAAGTTTGCGTGGTAATGAACATCATATATATTTTTTTTAGTTTTATCATTCTCTTATTTTAGAAGTTTCAGGAGGGGGGGGACACATTTTACCACTTTGGAAGTGTCTCTCGCGCAAACTATTCAGTTTAGAAAAAAATGATAGAAACATCAATATCATTTTTAAAGCTATCCATAGATACCCCACACGTATGGGTTTGATGAAAAAAACATTTTTGAGTTTCAGTTCTAAATATGGGACCCCAAAAATTTATTGTTTTTTTTCTATTTATTCTATGTTTTCAAAAACCAGTTTCAAGAGCTCTGGCGTCACGCTTTCGGAGTTTCATGACGCGTGATGGCGTTGTGGTTTTAATGGGATCGGGCGGTATACGACACAGGGTTATCTCAATGTCCGATCTAAATAATATTTCTGTTGGAGCTATAGCCGAGTCCAATGCATCCGCGAATTATATTCACATTTTTCTTTTTAAACTTTTGTTTTTTTGTTTCGGATTGGATAGCTTTTGTTGTTAATTTGATATTGGATATATTTATTTTTGTGTATTTATTCTATTATATTTATATATTATAATTCGGTTTTATTTACAATGCACGACCATAATGGCAGTTTTTCAAGTAATATTTTTTTTTTAGTATCGACAAATGATTGATTGAACAGTGACGATAGTTTTAACAGTACCTCTACTTCACTCATTTATTATTGCTCAATGTATTTATTATTCTGATATGCTTACCCTTTGATAAAAAGGATATTCATGCTCTTGTAGTATCTAAATCCTGGTTGCAAGCCTTGTCACCCTCGTTTGCCTATCACACCAGCAAAGTAATCTTAGTAGGATGGATGTAACTAATTCATCCGATAGACAGTACCTCTACTTCACTCAGCGCACACCTCAATTCTACCTTCTTAGATTGTCTAAAAAACTTTAACATCATACATATTATTGCACAATGTATTCCGGAACATTATTCTGATGTGCTTACCCTTTGATAAAAAGGATATTCATGCTCTTGTAGTATCTAAATCCTGGTTGCAAGCCTTGTCACCCTCGTTTGCCTATCACACCAGCAACGTAATTTTAGTCGATGGATGTAACTAATTCATCCGATGATGCTCAGCAATTAAATAAGGGTGTGGTGATAAATGATTCAAACCACGGCTCAGTAAGCACAGCCAGGTAGACCGGTAACCTTAATAAGATAGCCATAAGTGGCTGGGCTGGATTAAAATGGTAGAGTGTGGTAAAGTTCACAATGGACGAAGCTGATTGATTAAATAGTATTGTGTGTTTAGATTTTGTAGAATTGAATTAACTGATGCAATTTTAATTACAAACAGGATGACGAGCACAATTCAGCTGAGGGTCAATGACTGCTCCTCATTCTGCACCACGCCTGTGGATATGACAGAGCCCCACGTCATTTCCGTAAAAGTTGGATTTTTCAACATCAACCCAGCTACCACGTAAGCGTCTTTATTGTTAAACGTACATATGTCTTATCTTGTGACAATATGAACAGATTAAAATACCTGTGTTGCCGATTTAGCATCTGCTAAACTAAAACACAATGTAATTTGGTTAGTCGTACACGTTACACAATTTTTTTATTTAAATTTACTTAAAAACATAATAAATAGTAAAAAAATCTTAAAATTAAATTTAGAGCAGAAGTTTTAATCAATAAAATATCGCAGCTTTTAATGCTGACTTTGGAAGGTTAAGGAACATCATATTTCCTTTGATTTACAATAAACCATCATCATTTCAGCTCCATCGGGTCTAGGTCTACGTTTTGCCTACTAGTACGTGGTCCAAGACACGTTACTCCTACAGATAGACCATCTGATTGTTACTTCAGCTTCATGATTCTGCAAGCTATGTTGGTTACCTTAGTTCTCTTTCGAGTGTACTCTTTTCAATTTCAGTCCTTTAGTGACTCCTAAGCAGAACGTGTCGCCGTGACACTACTGGTTTCTATATTTCTCTATGAAATACTTTCTGTAGCTAGCGACGCTGTGTTCGACCATCGAACTGTGATTTATATAAACGACAATACTCTGTGAATTATTTTTATCCCATTTCAAATGCTTATTGATCAGTCATTTTTGGTCAGCATTTCAACATAGGAGGTGTGTTGTTCCCCGCTTTTTTCTTTATACTTGTATATAAAAGAAACGAAGTATTCATCGTCTTATTCCTCTTCTAAAAAAAGATACAAGAGTAAATTACGATCGCTGTTCTCAAACACGTCAGAGATCTTCACCCACGGAACATTTAGAACCAACTGGAATACGGCGCTGGCGTCTGCAGTTAGGTTCTGAATCATGACTGCAGATACATGACGCCAAACAGGTGACGTGTTCGACGTGTTGCTGCGACATACATAACGAAGCAACACGTCACCTGTTGTTGCTGCCTGTAGACGGCTACGTTTCACCGCGCGCTATTTGACTTTAAATTTATGGACTAATTTGTTGTCAATGTCTGCGGTATAAATCTACGCATGAAATTTAGTTTGTGATCAATATTTTTTTTCATGAAACTACGAAGTAGGTATACTCCTGAATTTTCGATTTTGGTTGTAAATAAGGCATTAGTGGTTTCATATTCAAAAATGTCAACAAGAAATTTGCTTTAAAAAAATGAATATGCGAGCCGGTTTCTTACTCCAGTTTTTCATGCAGCTGAACATCGCCTTTGGTAATTAGATGCTTTCTAACACTTAGTGTTATAATAAAACTGAACCTAGATACTGTATTGTAGTCTGTAGCTCTACAAATAAAAGTTATTCAGTGAAATTGGCACCCAAGTTTGTTAAATTTATTTTCATGAAGTAAACTTTGCCACACTTGTTTAAGAAATCGCAGATGTATCATGCAAACATCTAAATAGGTAACATATCAAAGACCTGAAGCCTTTGAAGCCCTGAACTAAAATGTCCTCTCGTTATTTTTGCCAGAAAACGTAGACATAATGTAGAATATGTAAACATATAATAGTCGTATGTTTATTTCGTCTCATTACCGTTTCGGCTTATGATAACACGACGCGTGTCATGTATTTTGCCTTTTGCTTCGGATTCCGTTTATAAATGACAAAAATAAAACCATTTTTTATCACTTAGGTAGCAAATAAACCCCATATGGTAGTCCTTAGAGGAAACCTTGTCGGGGAACTCAGCCAGTTCTCCATGTGGGATCGGATTTGCGACTTGTAACACAGCAACGTTTGCTTCGAGGTGAAGTACTGCTTCGATCTGTTTAGTACTCCAACCTTTTTGAACGCCAGATTCACCTCGTCTTGCAAATGATATCGGAACTGAACATCGCTAGATATGTCAATACCAAGGATCCCAATGCTCTTGGAGATGGTGAGGGGTATGTTCTGGAATTGCGGTACCACACTGCATTATAGTTTCGTCATGTACTTCCTTTCGGTTCGTTTGTTAATTTGGTTTTTTAATTCATAGGCCATTTTTGCATCAATTTTCATAAGTTTTGTGAGTTATTGGCTTACAAAGTAAAAATTCTAGGTTCCGTACCGCGACAGAATGCACGAACCCGACTCGCACTTGAACTGTTTTAATTATTTGTAGTTTAATTATAAAACTTACTCTATTAAATTTTTAAGATTGAAGCACGTATGTATTACCGTTTTTACAATAGAGCAAAGCAATCAAGAACTTTTGTTTGATTGTTTTTGCTTAAAGTTGATTTTTGGCACAGTGATTGCGAAGGAGACGCTAAAGAACATAGACTACTTTCTATACCAAAAAAATCCCGCAGAGAAAACTGTAACTGAATTATATGTGGAGTAACTATCTATAGCATATAGCTATAGCAAACTTTGTTACCATACAGGGACACAGAGGACTCTATCTTTCTTATTTCTCACTACTGCTTCTTAGATAAGCTGTTTGAGATGACTGGTTGGCTATATAAATTTATCCATAACTGTTGACATCTTTAACACAGGATTCCTTCTCCTATCTACAGATGAACATCAGGAGGCACTTTCCATGTGCAGTCGATTCGTTCAAGCTCAAGCACTTTTTCTCTTCAGTTTCTTATCTCAAAATTATTTAGACCGCACAACTGAAGAGAGCCATACCTCAGTTATAACTTTTCATTAAAGACGTGGGTCTTCTCTAGTTGGTGGTACCTACGCTTTGGAATTCTAAGCCGTTTTATTAGGTCTGTCACTCTCTCTTGCTTACGAAGTGTTTCGATTTTGCCGTGTGTCCTGAGTGACGCCAGGTATGAGCCCCGCGTGTATTTATGAGTCTTTTTTTTATATTTCTCAAGTACATTGATTATTTACACCACTGGCTTAGCGGTGAAGGAAACCTGCATATGTCAAAAACTTGCGTTTGGACTATAGCCTCCCCCATCGGTGATAGTAGACCGTGACCGCACAGGGAAAGGTATAAGTTACTAAGTAAAGGCTGCTAAAAGGCCACTTTTTGTTTGGTTTGTGTTGGTCGTTCAAAAAATCAACCAAAATATGGTACATTTACAATTCGTACAAATCTACAAATTCCAGTTCAATATCAATCCAGGGTTTCGCTAAATAGCAAAGTAAAAAAAAATGTGAGATTTTTGGAATATTTTTTGGGAACTATTTTACTTGTCTGTTTTTGAAAAATATACAGCTTCAAAATTGCCCTTATGCCTACTGCCTCGATTAGCTTGGACATCACCATTAATACTATTTCTCTGTATCACAGAATACTGTGATATCACATAGAATGAATTGTGTAAATAAAAATATAGTTTTTTTTAATAACAAGCTTTTATTACTTGTTAATAAAAATATTTGAGAATTAAAAAAAATGAAATTACTAATTAACTCTTCTATTTTATAAGTAAATTTTAGCCCATTTTTTAAAAATAAAAGTGCATTTATTTGTGCTCTATTTTTCTTGCCATCAAAATGCTAACGCTTAAATTTTTAATAAAAGCGTGTTACATTTTGACTGCAAGAGAAATAGAGAAGGTGTAAATTGTTTTTTTTTTTAAATTTTTCAGATCATTTTATTAATTAGTAACAAAAGCTTATTTTTAAAAGAATTTTTTTTTTGCTCAAGTTTTATTTTGAACTTTTTAGTATTTATGATTCGGGATTTTTAATAATTTTGCTCTCACATGTCGCGTCACATGTTTATACACCCTCATACCATTTAGCCCTCGGCACGTGCTCACCTTGGCATTGGGTCATCCATCTAACCAAATACAATTCACACTCACAAAAAATGGATTTTCCCAAATCCGATGGGGTTGCACATTAATATTATCTATTACCAAAGTACTCATCAAGACAATTCAAACGAGCCCTAACTCAATGCGGTTACGTTTTTTCGTTACGGAGATCCTACAGCCACCTTCCAGCTCCATCATCAGACCCTGGGGATCATCTAGAGACAAGTTACTCGTCAAGACGAATTATACGAGCCTAATCTCAATGAGGTTATTTCGTTTTATAACGGAGTTTCTATGGCCACCTTCCAGCTCCATCATCAGATCAGCTCTATGACATCATAATATTGCATTGTCATTTCAGCTCAATTGGAAACCGGAAAGTGTGTCAAATCTAACTTGCAAGATTTCATTACAGACAGACAACGGATAAGTGAAAGTAAATAAAATCTTGTAACAATTAAAAAGTAATTTAAAAAATTAAAAAAACCCGACTGCGGATTAAAAAAATAAAAGGTAATCTTAAGAGGTAACTAAAAACCAAAACAGCAAATAGGCAACAACACGATTTGCTAGAGTCAAACGATCTTAAAGATACGGCCGACCAACTCAAGTTTATTTTCGGACTTACACAATGTAGCATAGCGGCTACAGACTACACCTACATGCACTTAACCGGGTTCTGTTATTATTCAAGTCAACTTTTATGTAATTGGCTTGCCTTTGTGGTCTAGAAGCTGTAGAGTTAGGTTAAGATAAGAGGTTTTTATATTTTGACAAGCGTTCTGATAATAACTCGGCACATTATTTACCAGAATGCGGCATAGCCCAAAAGGAGGGTAGGTATATGTGTTTGACTTGTATGTATGTGGGAGTCTATGGTCCCCTGGTAACGACTAAACCGATTTTAATAAATAATTCGTCCTAACCACTAGAGTGTCAAAAGGTTATATCAAAATTATTGAAATACAAAATGGCGAATTCTTGGCGTTAAATTGCTTTTTAGGGTTCCGTACCTTAAAAGGAAAAAACGGAACCCTTATAGGATCAGTTGTGCGTCCGCCTGTCCGTCTGTCAAGACCCTTTTTCTCAGGAACGCGTGGAGGTATGTAGCTAAAATTTATACCAAATACTCAGCTCTACTATACCTTGGAGCTGTGAAAAAATCAAACTTCTAAGCCAACGCAATCAAAAGATACAGCCGTTTATGCCGCAAAGTTTCGAAACTCGCAAGAAAATCAAAACCTACAGGTTACTTCCCGTGAACTCAGAATCTTGAAACTTGGTACGAAGCAACGTCTTGTAGCACAGGTAAAGGAAAAATTGCAAATAACGTAAATTATTATTTCAATTATATAATATTTTTTTTTTATTAATATACAACAACATATAATAAGTTTGCACGACACCCTCGGTGCGTGAGCCAGACTCGCACTTGGCCGGTTTTTTGCTTTTCAGTTACTATGATTACCTTTTATTTTTTTTTAATCTGCAGTCGGGATTTTTAAGCTATTGCATAGCTTTTTTCGCGGGATCTGAGCGCAGCGACCGAATCAAGAAATTTCATAACGAAAAAACTTAACAACGGCAAACTTGACTGTACGGAATTTTTTTTTATGACAATCATAAGTTTAGGAGTTTTATTAATATGTTATGAGAGTCGAAACAGTTTTATTTGCTAGTTATTTAACTTTTTTCAATGAAATTTCGTCTACGTTTTCCATAATAAATAAATTAGACGATTATGGTTTTATTTTATTGCGAAAGAGTGTTATTTTGTAGCAAAACAAAAAATACATTATAACGTCGTACATAAATAACGTCGAGTGGGCCGGCCATTACGCGGCTCTCGCCTTCCATCAGTCAGCCGCAGCGCCTCGTCGAGAGCACCTGCGTACAAGTTTGTTGCGCCCACCCCGCTGCCGCAAACGAATTTTTTTTAACGATATTTACTTCTTATTTATTTTATAAAAGAAAAAAAATTGATTTTTTATCGATCACCACGCTCAAAAAGTAACTTCAATTAATATCAAATAAAAAAAAATACTGCATAAATAAAAATAAATAAATAATTATAATTGCATAAGTTGATAAAAAATGCTATGTATGCTTTACCACGGCAGGCCCCGAGTGGCACTGTTTTTGAATTACTTTTTAATTGTAACTGTATTTTTCAAACTTTTGCTAAAGCATAGCCGTGATAGTGCTTTAGACTCTGAGAAATACTTTTTGAATATTAAAAATATAAAAACGTATAATTTATTTTATTTACTCATTTTATTCCTCTTTGATCGTCCTATTAATATGAAATTCCATATTTATATTCATAAAAAATGTCCACGAAATTTATTTAAATGCTAGAGCTATAAATTATGAATTCTTTTGTCGAATATTTGAATCTTCGTATTTACCGGTGGGTGGTAAATTGTCCTTTACCAATCGGGTACAATTTTGCAGTTATCAACTTAATGTTGACAATAATTCTAATGAAGTCTTGTTTTATTTTGCAGTCGAGACTGTATTTGATAGGGTTGTTAATTTTTAAGATCTTTTCCTATGTATTTTGCACATAGTAGCTGTGTGTCCTACCCACTTGCCAACTTATTAACCGACTGTGACAAAGCCTGAAAGGAGAGTTATGTGTTTGATCTATATGTATGTCCGACTCTATGTTCCCTCGTAACCGATTTTTATAAATTATACGTGGTGGATTCGTCTTAACCACTAGTGTGTAATAGACTATATTAAAATTATTGGAAATCATTTTGGCGACTTTTTGGCGCCAAATTGCGTGGCATAAAAATTCTATCTTTCTTAACTTATCGAATGCGGTATCGAAATAAAGAATTTTAAAAGATGATTTCAAGCAAAAATATGAAAATAAATAATAAAAAGCTATATATAAAAAAACCCGACTGCAAAAACATTAAGAACTAAAAAGAAATTAAACATACTAAATATTTAACTATAAGCAGATGGTATTTATTTCAAGGTAACTATAGTGTGAGCAATCAGTAGGTAGGTCCACTTAGACTTGCAATGAAATAAGTCCCGTCTGCTTATAGTTAAATATTTAGTATGTTTTAATTTCTGTTTAGTTCTTAATGTTTCTACAGTCGGGTTTACTGTTTTTTTTGAAGCAGACTTTAAGAAAGGATTTTGAAAATTCATTCCCTAAGGGGATGAAATGGGGGTTTGTAGTTTGTATGGAAACACATTCATCATTTTTTAAACCTAAATGCATATCATTTGATGTTGAATACTGAGGTTATAAATTAAGATTGACGTGTTTCGCCGATTCTGGAATAATATCTCCGAGGGGGCAAAACAGCCAAATTTTCATATTTTTTTAGATAAACCGTAAGCAGTTAAGAGCTTTCTTTTTTTTTAAAAAAAAAAAGGGATACATGAAAGGTGTCGCGGCATAATACTAGTCTATATACATATATAAAAGAGTTAACTGACTCACTGAACGATATATAAGTATATCATTCAGTCAGTCTGGATCTAGAGAGCAGATTTGGATTAAAGTTCTAGTTAAGACGCTGACGAGCATTTAGAAAGGATTTAGCATATTTCATCCCCTAAAGGAGTAAAAAATGTTAGTATGTGAGTTGTTTGCAAAAGCCATAGTGATTGGCCTTTAGGTTTTATTATTTATTATTAATTTTCAATTGACTGATTTCTTAACCGCGTTTGGAAAATCATTCCCTAAAAGGCTAAATAAGGGATGAAAATTAATTTAAGAAAAATCGGTTCAGCAACAAGTACCGTACAAGCAACTTCTCTTGGGATTTTTTTTTTTTTAATGTTCCGATAAAAAATGAACCGCTGGACCAATTTTTTTCAGACTCTTTTCAGATCTAAGTCATGACGTGGCGTATCGATTGATATGGTCATCAAACAATTCGGTCCAGTAGTTTTTGAGAAAACCGAGCAGAAAAAAAGTACACATACATACACACACACACACACATTTCGATTTTCGGACCTATTACAATAACTTCCCAAGAGAAGTTAATAAAATAAATATATCGATATTTTTGTAGGTAAAACCATAAATCGTTAAAAGATTTATTTTTTTCAAAAGCTTAGTATTATTATAAAAAGAGAGAGAGCAGATTTAGTAAGGTCAGTTTGTTTATATGTATGTAGGTATGTAATGATAATCTTTGAAACCACTACACAAACACTTTTGTTTACTTTTTTTTTCTTCACAAGATATCAATTGTGCAACTAGTTAGGTAATTTGATATAGATACCAATACAACGTTGTGATTCCAATTTTTATACAAGCTTAAAATAGGTTTCAAATCAAAAGGTCTACGAAAATATTTCGCAAACATTACACATTTCCAAAGACAACGTATTATTAACACATTTACAACTATTAATATATAACCTCTTTGTTTACAAATTAATAGTATTCTATCTATAAGAACTATTAAATATTAAGACAGCACAGTCTGCTTTTACAACTACCCGGTACTTTTTAAGTCTAAGCTTCTTTTCCCCAATATTCATTTACCTACTAAGTAACTAGTCCTAAAAGTGTATTTGTCAATCAACAAATACTATTTATTTAGGTATCTAGGTGACTGCAGATTGTATCTATAGGTACTTAGTTTTACTACCACACAATACCAAGTTAGGTATGTCTAAAACAGTTAACATCTAAATCACTTTTTCAACGTTCTACCAAACAAAAACAAATATCTATGCATTTTTTTAAGCTTATTTATTTTCTCTATCGAAGTTTTATTAACAAACGAAATTGTGGTTAGGTATATGTAGTATTATAGTTTAGTTAGTATTTGCGTATCGAATATTATGTACAAACCTACCTATAGTTATTAGTTTAATAAACGTCCAAAATAATTATAAAATAATATGTTAGTATACCTACCTAGCTAGATTATCTGAAATTTTTATATTTTTATTAGGTTATTTAAATCTATTTTATAACATAATATTTAAAGAACTGTCTTGAAAGACCAAGCTACCTAAACTAACTATACCTATTGTAATAGTTTATATATATATATATATATATATATATATATATATAGACATATAGACATATATAGACATATATATATATAAACGACTTATAACTGAACTACAAGTGTAAAGAATTTAACGTTATTAAATGCAAAATTAAAATAAGAAAACCCTAACCATATTTTTAAGTCACCCTTAACGTCCTTTGGTATCCTTGTAAGAGCTGAAGGCTTTGCCTAGGATTTAATTTTGGGATCTGGATATTGGACTCTCTTTTAGAGACTGAAATCGTTTCGTCACTCCATTGAGGACTAAAATGTTTGTTTCTTTGTAACGCGAGCCTATCAATATATTAATATTATTATACAATTATATACAAATAAGATATACATACCTAGCTTTATATTATCTAAATGTACGTGTATAGTATATTGTGTTAAAATTTTCGCGCATCATCCATTTTTGATTCTAACTTACCGAGTAGCTAATGTATAGTGTTATAACTTGTAGTATGTGTGTATGTATGCATGGCCATGCTGTGTACGTGTATAACATATAAATACATAATATAGTATCATGTTTATATTTATTATTTTTATTTTCTTAAATATGCTTATTTTTACAACTATGTACATATTATTTTTTTCTACCATTTCAAAGCAAATGTCTTTTTTTATGTATAAAATTAACCCGATTTGGCTTAGTAAAAGTTTTAAGAAGTTAAACTTGTTTATCTGGTCATACTTACTTTTTTTGGTTTTTAAGTATAACTTATGAAGTGTTATAGTAAAGTTTTAGTATTAGTTTACTCTTATGATTTAATTATTTCAGAAACGTGATAAGTTCCTGTTTTCTGGATTCCGTATCTTCTAGCAAATAAGTGTTATCGGTGATTTTTTTAATAACTTTTGCCTTTATGAATTTTGGCGCTAATTTTTGTGAAAAAATATCTATTGCTTTGGACATTGCTCCAATTTTATAATATACCACTTTTCTACGTAAATTATATCTTTCTGCGTCCTTTTGGTACGCTAGAGTTAATGATTTTTGCACATTTTCAAAAATATTGCTTAATGTTTTCAAGTTTGTCGCGTATTTAGAACTATCCTCTATTTCTGATGTATCTAGTTTATCAAAATCTATTTTGTGCGATTTACCATCTAGAATTAACTCTCTACCATGCATTAAAAAATAAGGCGTGTATCAGTGTGCCCGGTTAACATAACTATTTAGTGCAACCTGTACATTATTTAGGTATTTTGTCCAAGTTCTATAGTCGTTCTGAACGTACGACGCTATATCGGTTTCTATTACATGATTATATCTTTCAACAACATTCGATTGTGGGTGGTATAAGCAATTATAGATTGTTTTTGGTACATTATATTTTTTTAAACAATTTTTTTAAATTTTCTGAAACAAATTGATGTCCGTTGCCACACATGATAGTGTGTGGGACTCCGTATTTTAAAAATATTTCGTTTTCGATATATTTTACCATAATATTAGATTTTGGTTGTTTAAACGGAAAAATCCAGACGTATTTAGCAAATATGTCTACCACTGTCAACATGTATGTATGTCTAGAGTAACTACGAGTCTATTATACCACCTAGATTAAGTTAACACCTTACAATAGTTTCTTGATCCTTTTATATATTCATTGTATACATATTTGCACTGTAACACTCACTGTATATTGGAGCTTTAGGTCAGCCTAGGTTAGACTGAATCACGTCAGGACGAATCGGAGAATTGCCACCAAGGCAACGTAGATGTCTGAGCCCATTGTCCTAATTACCATAGCCAGCTGATCAGGGTTGCGCCTGGAACTCGAGGTCGCTGTCCTTCGCCGCCAGGTGGTAATGCTTAGGTACGAAGTATGGGGTCACTGTCCTCTAAAGTCAGCTGATGCTGCTCCTAATGTTGTTGACCTCAATTTTTTTTATTTGGGCAGAGTGTGGCCCTTATTATTGTTTTGAGTTTCTTAGTAGACGATTTCAAAAATACTGCTCAGCCTGCGATGATTTTTATATGTGTGTGTCAGTCACTACTTCCGCTAAGCGACGCGTATTTGGTTGCCCAATCGCTGGTTATTTTCAATTTCGAGTTCGCCGATTGGTCGAGCCGTTCTTCAAAATTTCTGGGAATTTCAAAATTTTGCTTGTGGAGTCTCTGATTGGTCCACGCATCTTGGTTTCATTGACTCCGCCCTTGTTCTAGAAGTTTCTCGTACGTCCAATTGTTGTGAAACTTCCTGTCGTAAACTTCGTCTATACGTAGGTACTTATATATGTACGATGGTGAGCAGTGCCGTTGAATGTAATAACATTACAAATGTTGCTCTGATCTCACGATTTAAAAAAATAAGTTTCTAAGTTCAAATGTAAGCTAAATCGTTCGAGGAGCTACGGGGATATGGGATGCAAAAGAGTTTAAATTCATAAGGTACAGAAGCAAATATGCCCGAGTAGGATATGAAGTTATAGGACATAAGTTTGGTGATAATAATTGGGTTTTTCCTAACAGAACGAGCGGGGTATTTGGGACATATATAAAACCTAACCTTGGTCGACCAATTATGAATGCATGTATTCATTTTTAGTAACTATAAAAATAAATGTTCTTTGTGAATTTCTGTTGTTTTTACCCAACTGCGCCAGATGGAGGATTATGTTTTTCGAGTGTATGTATGTATGTTTATTTCCTTTGCACGCTCTGTAGCCTAGGAGGCTTGATAAATTTTAGTTTCAGAGGCGTCGTTAGATTCGTCCCACAGTGAGAGTAACACTGGGTACATAAAAATATTAAAAACAATATGGTGGATTTCATACGCTTTAATGTGCGGGCTAAAATGTTTTATTTGTATCTTAATAAAGAGCTTTAAAAGGCAAGTGCGAAGATATACGAGACTTATATTAAAATAGTCAGACGCGAGTGAAAAAAATCGAGATCTTTTTCCCAGGGAAAAATAAAATAAAACATTTTAGTGAGTCCGTTATTTATTATAGTTTTAATTAAATGTTACAATTTTCTATATTTCCGTAACGTATAACTTTCGTGATATGGTATAAATACCTTTACATATTTTTCAACCTATTATTCATAACGTGATCCAGCCCAGGAAATCAAAACCCTCACCGGCTTTTGGATATCTTTTAAATTATGTTCAAAAAGGCGGAATTGATAATTCCGTCGTAGGCAAGGAAAATAACCAGTATGGTAAATCACAGTTACTAAAAATAATATGGTACCTATAAATTAGGGTTTGTGGCTATATCCTAGAACCAAAAAAATAAGTGATTGTACAATACTTTAAGGACTCCATTACTCCTTCAAATTAATATATTTTCCTCTTGTTTGTTTTCCTTGTTGCAGTAAATCACAGCACTATATTTTAATAATACTCTTCGCTACCACTAAAACGTCATTACTCTATTTATCCTTTCTAAAAACTAACTTCACATCTTTTTCCTTTTTTCAATATGTCAATATTTCAAAAATCAAATTTTAGGGTAAACCGCCGAATCCGTATAAGTAAATAAGTTTTTCTTGCATGGATATAGAAATTGCATATAACTAAACAAATCACTTGCTACAAAAAAATAAAACTAAAAAACTGTGAATAAGAATAAATAACATTAGACTTTGAAATTTATATGATGATATTTATAAATTTGTATGTATTCCGATGTTGTTTTTTGTTACCTAGTGGTTTTTCGTTTTTGTAGTGTACATGAAATGAGTAAGCTCAATTTTTCTATTAATAGAAACCGTTCACAAGCATCTTTCTTATTTCTTTCCGAGAACTGGCATTATTAAATAGTTGAGTCTACAGACTTAATTAAAGCCACAAAAGAAAAGAAAAAAAAAAGAAAAAAACCCCGACTGTAAAACATTAAGAACTAAACAGAAATTAAAATATACTTCTAAATATTTAGCTATAAGCTGGTGGTACTCATTCCAATGCAAGATTAAAATATAGTGTACAAATTGCTTACACTAAAATATCTATATAGTTACCATGAAATAAGTTCCGTCTTCTTATAGTTAAATATTTGGTATGTTTAAATTTCTGTTTAGTTTTATTTTTTTGCCGTCGGGTTTTTTGTTCTTTATAGGGTTCCGTACCTGAAAGGTAATTAGGAACCCTATTACTAAGGCTTCGCTGTCCGTCCGTCCGTCTGTCACCAGGCTGCATCTCATGAACCGTTATAGTTAGACAGTTGTAATTTTCACAGAAGATGTATTTCTGTTGCCGCTATAACAAAAAATACTAAAAAAACAGAAAAAAAAAAATATTTAAGGGGGCCCCCATACAACATACGTGATTGTTTTGCTCGTTTTTGTAGATAATGGTACGGAACCCTTCGTGCGCGAGTCCGACTCGCACTTGGCCGTTTTTTTATTAATTTTAATAAAGTTTTAATCTGTAGTAAATGCAAAATTTTAAAAGCAATATAAAGCAAATAATCAATTAATTGAAGTTTAATGGAAATTGCATTGAATGCTTCTAAAGAGCAGTCTTATTAGATAAGAGATGCATTCATAGGTACTTGCCCCGACAGCAGTTGGCTTCCACTGATAAAAGTATAAGGGTAAACATACACAAAAATTTTAAAACATAGGGGCAAAAAAGGTTAACGTCACTAAACGCCGTAAAGTTTTTACGGCATTTAAGACGTTTACATTTTAAATCATTGTGGACTTCGCATGCTTACCTTTTTTCGCCATATGTATGTTTCCTGTACGATCTTTTCTTTCACTTAATTAAGCCAAAACGGTGTGTGTGTAAATATACAACATACTCAAGATATTTAGTAAAAGATTTGTAGACGACGGGGCTTGAACGCCTGCCTGTATTCAAAAGTTAGGTTTTTATTGAACATCTTGTTAATTAAGAAATGCTTCGTAAACGCAGTCTTAAAATGTTTAAAGTATATGTAATTACAATGAAAATAATCAGCCAAGTGCGAATTGATATTAATTTCAACTTGATACCTCCATGCGTTCTTGAGTAAAAGGGTCTTGACAGACAGACAAACAAACTTTTTTTAAATTTGTTATAAATATTAATTGAAAGAATTAGGGTTTCTATCCTAGGACAACGGGAAGTACCTCATAGGTTTTGATTTGATGGTGAATGCCAAAATATGTGACTAAATTGGCCCTATTTTTTTACTAAGTTGACTTAGAAGCTAGTTTTTTTTACAGCTTCCAGGGCACGTAGACCTTAGTGTTTGAATTTTAATTCAACGTTATACCTATACGCGTTCCTGAGAAAAAGGGTCTTGATAGACAGACAGGCAGACGGACAACAAAGTGATCCTGTAAGGGTCCCTTTTTCCTTTTGAGGTACTGAACCCTTAAACCTTGGCATCGTATTACATCATACTTACGGATTGCTAATAAAATACTTTTGTCTTTATGCATAGAGAATTAATAAACATTAAGTTGATAATCCTTCATTACTTATTGATAAAGTATATAAAAATGTAAAACTAGTATTTGGTACGGTAGTCTTTGGTTTATATTTAATCTGTTTTGTAGCATGTGACAGTGAATTGTGTTCGTGATTTCGTGTTTTTACCAGGTTAATTACCAGGTATATGTTTATAATAATTATTTATAAAAAAGTTTCGGATTTTTATTAGCTTCAATATTATACCCAAATAATTACTGTAGCTTATGTAGTTTTCGTATAATCGAGGATTTTATAACATCAAAACAAAAAATAGGGTTAACACTGTTCACCCCGAGTGGCTGGTCTAGAGTGCAAATTCACATTTCACGACTTATGAAATAACTTTGTTTAACATAGTCAACTAGCTTACATACCGAATTACAGATTATTAGTGACGGAATCGGGGTTTTTAGATCTCAACAAAATCTAAAGTATAAGAGCTACGCAACTGAAACTTTATATGATTAATAAGTCCACTACATGAAATCGTATGCCAAGAATTTTGTTTATCTGGTACAATCCAAACCTCATTTATGAGGATTCAAAAAAACGACGAAGCACTTTGAGAAAAGGTAGGTGGTGCCATTTCGCTTCGCATGGCTTATCTTGGCGGGGGTACTATAATAATCTGGGAAGATTCTAAGAATTTCAGAAGTTTTGGCAGTAAAACGATTAAACATGCATAGTGTAAAGGTTAAAATTGCGTGGAGCCATACTGTGAATCTCGCACTCACACATTAACATTATCAGAACTGTCAATTATATTGACCATAAATAGACGAAATTAGGTTTAGTTTTCTTTATACTAAAAACTGGAACCAGTTTCTTTAAACCGTTCTTATTTCTTTTGGTTTCTTAACCTAACAAATTAATTAAACTGCATGGTCGTTCTACATAGGTATTGTTTATTTCGCATTAAGTGTTGTCTGTCCGGTGGTGTGATTGACAGGCGATATGACATTGATTGGAATGCCTATAGTTCAAATCACGCTACTTCTGTTTTGAGTATTTTTGTTACGAATTACTTTTTTTTATGTTTTGACATCTATTTCTCTCTGAAAAGGACCAATTGGTATGAGAACTTTTTGTTTTGTTTGCAAGAATTAAAACACATGCAATCTAATAAAAATTGTTTTTATTAAAATTTTATAAACAATGTTTCTGATAAATATCTCTTTTTTCTATATATATATATTCAAATTCAAATTCAAATTCAATATAATTTATTCAGTTTAGGCTACAATAATTGGGCAATTATGAATGTCACTACGCCATCGGTTCGTAAGTCTATAGGGCGGGAGACCTTGTACTGAGAAGTACCGGTAAGAAACTCAGCAAGGGCATTTCTTTTCTCCCTTTCTTTTACAGCGTCCACTTAAAGAGTTGAAAAATGCCCTGCCTATCATAGAAGGACACTTTCCATTACAAACATACAAAACATGAAATGCAGAAGCACAGCATAAAAAAGTATCTAATTATAAAATATATAAAAAAAGAGAGTTTATGTATTCATCACTAATAATCCATGTCTTACAGTATTGATAAACAAAACAATAAACTAAGATTAAATACTAAGAATACAAAGAAGTTTGCAAGAGCAGACCAGCCTCCACAGGCGGCACCCGTTCACGAGTATGACACATGAATCAGCCATCGCTTCGCTCAACCATGTTTTAGGGAACGTAACGACCCGACACACATGCCACCACTGCAGAGACACTTTGAGAGAGCATGACACACTCAAGCAACTCCAATAAAACTTCGATTGTACTAGTAACAATGTGTGTGGTAAAGGAACAAAATATAAGAGGAGAAGATTGGAAGGTTCGTAATGCATTACTGCCGATAGTAACCGGCAATAAACTCAGCAGTTAATCTTTTATACATCATATAAAAATACAATATAGCCTTACACTAGGTAATAACATAATATACAATGTTTTAATTTAAAAAATATTTCAGATACCCAATACAAATACAAATCAATTAGATTCTAATTTTTCGAAGCATTTTTATCATTTATGTATTCATCAATTTTTTAATAGTTTTTTTTCATTAAACTATCTTTGACATAAATTTTAAATTTATTTGAGGGTTAATTGGTCTGTTGAATGTTCTGGAATTTTATTGTAGAAAAAAATACTTTGTATTGCGAAAGAGCTATGTACCTCTGAAGACGACATTTTGGAACTACCAATTTATCCTTATTCCTTGTATTAACACTGTGTAGGTTTCTTTTTTTAGCAAATAAGTGACAATTTTTGCGTACATGCGAACAGTTAAAATATTAATTTCCCTAAATAGTTCCCTAAGAGAAATTCATGGTCCTAATTTATAGATTGACCGTACTGCTCTCTTTTGCAAAATAAAGAAGTATCAATATCAGCTGCCTTACCCCAAAGCAAAATGCCATAAGACATGATGGAATGGAAATTGCTAAAGTAGACCAAGCGAGCAGTTTCAACATCTGTAAGCTGCCTAACTTTCCTAACTGCATAGGCAGCTGAACTAAGTTTCCCTGCAAGAACTGAAATGTAAGAGTTCCACTGCAGCATATTGTCTAATGTCTAATACCTAGGAACACTTTTGAGTCTAGTAGTTCTATTTCTTCTCCGTTTAGGGATAATTTAGTACTTATGTTTCTGACATTTGGCATCATACATTTTAAACACTTAGTCTTTTTCGCATTAAGAAGTAAGATATTTGCCGTAAACCACTGAAGAACCTGAGAAAGCGCACTACTTACTTCGTCTTAATTAGTTTTATTTCTGTTAACTTTAAATAAAAGAGAAGTATCATCGGAAAAAAGTACAATCTTGCATAGCTTCTCCACTAAGAAAGGCAAAAATTAATGTAAATTAAAAATAAAAAAGGACCTAAAATAGAACCTTGAAGATCTCCTAATTTTACTTTTGAGCCATTGGATTTTACTTCATTGTATTGAACCTTTTGCATTCTACTACTCAAATATGAGCGGATAAGCTCCAAATCTGCAATACCATAATGACTCAGTTTTCGTATAAGAGTTTCATGTTTGCACGCAGTCAAATGCCTTTGATAGATCACAAAAGATAACAATAGCATTTTGTGACTGTTCCCAAGCATCAAATATATGTTGTATAAGGGCAACACCTACGCCAGTTGTGGAATGCCCTTTTGTAAAACCAAACTGTTGAGGATGAAGTAATCCATTTAAGTTAAAATTTTTTAGCATATGATTGAACATAAGTTTTTCAAAATTTTGGCTTAAGGCAGGCAGTATATATATATATTTATAAAAGTAAAAAAAAATATGTTATGCCTTAAACATATTGTAATGTAAAATAATATCTGTAAGAAAAGTAGTACTTTATTTATAGGGTTCGGTATAAATGTCCTTTTTATATATATCTATATATATATATTTCCTATGGTTATAGCTTTAGTATTCGTTTTCGTAATGAAAAGAAAATTGAAACTTAACCATAAGAATAAAAAAAAATACAAGTCACTATCCATTCGCTTACGCTGCTAAATTTTGATAAACAACAAAGAAAAAAAAAATATGTTATGTCTTTTATTTTATTTTATATTTAATATTGAAATGTAAAATAATATCTGTAAAAAAAGTAGTACTTTATTTTTAGGGTTCCGTGGGTAATTAGCGGAACCCTATTACTAAGACTCCGCTGTCCGTCCATGCGTCCGTCTGTCACCATGCTGTCAAAGTCAAAGTCAAAGTTTTTACAGAAGCAAGCCAAGGAATAACAGTAATGTCCGGGTGTTGAGTAATCCAATCCTGCACTATATGCGTTCGACAAAATTTTGTTCTGCATAACGGGTTCCATTTCTGCGCCACAAATAAAGCCTCCCGTTTTCATATGATACAAACGACTTCTCATCGGTGAATAAGGTGTGCTTCCAGTTAAAATCTAAATACTCCCTTGCAAACAACAATCTATTTTGTTTATGGGTATTAGTTAAAAAGGGTTTTTAAGCTTTGTATGATGCAATTCTTCAATATGCAGAGCTCGATGAACAGTGTGTATTAAACATGTTCCCAAACACAACAGTCGGTATGAAACCATTGTTCCACTATAAATCTTCTTTGAGTCGCATCAATGTGCCCAATACTTTAAAGACTTGGCAGTCCGCTTTTTCGAGCGTACGCAAAATCACCCGAATCGTTTAATTGTGCAATCCACAACGTATCGTCCCCCCGATCGACCCGGTCACGGTCGTAAAACTGTTGTTAGGCGGCCTCGGCACGTACTAACGTCCCCAGATGACGATCTCGCTGTCCGGATAGCGAGATTAGTCTCTACGACCTCCCCGAATAGGGCCTCCCTCCAAACACGACGCCGACGTCCCCGGGTTCGTCGGCGCCCACAAGGATACACTAGGTATCAAAGAGTGCCGGGGTGCTTCTCGCCCCCACTCAATCGCAATCGCACCCGCGTAACGGGGAACTCCCCTCCTGGCGGTGACTCACCTTCGGGTTCGAGACTCACGCCGGTCGAAGGGACGCCCCCGAGAGCGACAACCCAAGCCGAGGCTTCCCCCGCCGGGAGCCCTTGAGCGTTGGGCGCTATATGGGCTGAGGCTCCTTCAGAGTCTCGCCCCAAAAGTCCGGTGAAGCAGTAATGGCTGCAACAGCCAACTGCACAGTCAGCTCAGAAAAAAAAAAAAAAAAAAAATCAATGTGCCGCGGACGTCCACTTCGAGGTCAAGCTGATAAATTCCCCTCCTCTTGGTTGCGTGAGATCCAACGCTTTACGGTAATCCACTAAAAACCAAAGAGCCAGATCAAAATAAACATTTTCAAACTACTTAATTATATTTTTTTTTTTAGATTATAATATTTTGGTATAAGAATTATGATATAACATTAACATCAAATAAAATACTTACGGTATAACCAGTCTCATTTTAAATTTGAGAAATATTGTAACCCATATTATATAGTTCTATAATACGCATCCTCTCTTGAATATTAATAGTGGCCTGCATATTATTTTCAGCAAAAAAATTTAATAAAAACACCAAACAACCTTATCAACAGAAGCAGTAACAACCACAACGACAAAAATAAAATGTAGTGACCGCATCTAACTTAATAGCTAAATAAAAACACCAAACAACCTTGTCAGCACAAGCACCCCCAGAAACAAATCGGCAACGACAAAAATAAAATGTCTACCCACGTAGTTTCCGCATCTAACTTAATAGCTATTAGAAAATTGGTCTATTCCTAATTCGTAAAATGTAACAAAATCCACAACCTGCATTGCACTGAGTACACGAATTAAGATCTGATACGTCTATCCACTAGGCTACGGATACGATAATTTTCTTAGTGAAATTATAATATACAATATTAAATGAAACTAATATTACTCAGGTTCTACAAGAAATACTACTTTATTTCTTTAAGTGTGTGAGTGACACTACGCCTTGCCATTCTATTTTGTTTTGAAATTCTATATGCAGTTCTGCAACTGACCGTACTTTAATATATATATTTTTATAAAACCTTTTCCCCGTAACATTATTTTTACAATAAATCGTCGTGCACGTTCGATACTAATTTCGTTTCAACCGTACCTACTACCCCCCTAAAATGTAATGCAATATAAGAGACTAGACTGAAAAGAAGCTTTCTATAAATGCATCTACGTAATAAGTTCTTAGGTAATCAGAAATGTTGATAACCATATACCTAAGCTTTCTGACTCCATTTACAACGATACTACTCATAGCAAGTTTAAGCAAGTTTTTAATTTAATTACTACAAAATACTTAGCTATTACGTAAGTGCCTATTAAGTTGTTTTATTTCTTTTATCTTTGCTTAGTTTAATCAATTATTAATTTGTTTTTATATATTTTGTGAGAGTTATCAGGGTTGAGGCATTTCCCGGCCGTATACCGATGCTAAATTACAGCTTTCTAGTACTAATGGTCTCTGAGCTAAACCGCAGAAAGACGGACAGACGGACGGACGGACATGACGAAACTATAAGGGTTCCTTGTTGACTACGAAACCCTAAAAACTGACATCCCTTTACGTATCGGTTTTATTCAAAATAAAACAACTAATAAAAAATAATTTATCATTTCCAAAAATCTGATTTGAATTACCGTTAAGTTGGTGTCATGAAAGTGAAGTGTGTTATAAACTGTTAGGTACATAGACAATAACTTCAAACTGTGATTCAGATCAGATTTTAGGAAATCAATAATTATTTTTACCTTTTTAGTGCATCTTTTTACGCGGTTTGTTTTTTTTTTTGTTAAAAAGAATTTATTATTTAACAGAACTTTATTTTAATGTACTACTACTCTACTCTCCTCCGAGAAGAAAGCTAAGGCCATAAGTCCACTGCACTGGCCCAGTGCGAATTGGCGACTGTTTGTCGAACTAGTAGCCACTCAACTGTCATAATTTTCAATTCACCCATTAGGCCGCTGATTTGGCCTAACCACTGCTATTATATGACAACATAGCCAGGATCGAAGCTTTAACGTGACCTTAGAAGCATAGATAGCCTATGACACCATTTATATATTTAAACATCACCCCACATCTCTATCAGTAAGTTATATAGTTTTGAAATAAGTGTTTCTTTTCCCTAAATGAAAATCTTCGTCATATATTCTGCTCACCATAATATCTAAGTTTCAATTTGAAATGCGCAAAATAATCTTTCTTTACAAACTCACTAATGTGTTTTCATGTGGATGTAAATTTGTATTTGATTTTTATGGAAAATTTAGGCTTATTGATCGATGAAGTATGCGATAAAACACAGACACAAGACATAACACAGATAGTTCATTCAGTTGGTGCTCAAAAAAGCAAAAAAAAAAAGCAAATATTCCGTATCAATGGCATTATGGTGACAATAATTAGGTATCATAGAGTTGATTTGATGGCATGCACATCATATCCTAAATGGCATGCAAATTATGTTCAAAAAGCATTAGAAACAACATGTTTAGTTTATTTCGAAAACACATCACATATTAAAATACACAAGATCGCAAAAATTCACAATACCTAATGATTCTGTTTTATGCCAGTTAGATATCTTTTTGAATGTCATCTGAGTCAAAAATAATACGTTTCGCTGAGCCAACAAATTTTAATGCATAATGCCTGCATATATTTTAACTAGCTTTTGCCCGCATATCTACCCGCCCTATATTCGGTTATTGGTGTAGGATTTCAACAGTCACTCCACAATTACAGAACAAAAACCGACTCACACTTGACGTTTTTAAGTAGCCTATGTCTTTCTACGAGACTCTAACTATCTCCATTTAAATTTTCCCGCGGTTCTACCTGCCCTAAATTCTTTTTATCTAAATCCTTATCGGACTTGAGTTACTTTTGCATTAATAATATTAGTTTGGATGGATTACAAAAATTAATGTATTGGACGATAAGGTTTGCTCGCTGAAATGGCGCTACAATAGCGCAACGGGGTAAGTCAGACTATTAATTTACTAACATTTCCGAGCAATTTAGCTTCGATACGAACAAATGTTTGTTGCAAATCTAGTGTTACATTGTGTGTTAAATTGTTCAGCCATTTGCTATCTCCCTATTTTAGCTATTTAGTTATTGCTTTAAACTTAGATGTACCTCGCCGCGAAATAATAGCGCTATTTCAACTAGTAAACCTTATCGTGCCATCCATCAATTTCTATAATTAAAATATATTACTTAATCAAATTTGATGGCTCAATGGTACGTATTATTTTTGACTTTTTAAATAAACATTTTTGTTTTTTTTTGTTGGGGATTAAAAAGAAACATTTTACATTAATATTAAATACCGTTTGCTTTTTTGTTATATTTTATTGAATAAAACATTTAAATGCAGTCAACCAAATTGTCTCATGTTCATAAACCGTCTATAAACGCAATAAAAGAATCAACGGAATCAAATACAAGAGAGCATTACCTCGGCCAGTGCACTCCGGGCTAATGTACCTAGTTCGCGAAGAAGTTGGTTCAACTGAAAAAGTTGTAACAAAAATTTTTTTTTATGATGAACTTAATTTTACCTTTTACGCGTTAATTGAATTTGACGATAAAATATTAAGAGGATGTGAAACTGATCGCCTATGAATTGAAATCGTCTACAATATTCGTTCATACCTATTCTTAGTTTTTACTAGCTTGTGCTACGTACATACTTGGAATCGGTAACGCAACTCCTAGATAGTAAGAAAGTTTGCTGTAGTTTTGTGAATCCTTTTTGCACTCATCCCACCTACACTTGACGTTTTTCTACGTCGCTATGTCCTTTCCCTCACCTTATAAAATTAAATAAAGCCATAATTCCAAAAGATACGTGTTACGCTATTTTCTATCCCAGACTGGCTGTATATTAAATTGAAAAAATTCCTCGGCGGCGTTTAAAGCATCGGATATACTGTCAAGCGTCGTTCAGCTAAATTTATTCGTGGTCGCGTTTCTCTCAATGTTAACAACTGTAAGTGTCGTCTATCAACTGCGGTCACAGAGGCAAATTAAATAAAATAGGCGCAGGCGTATCACCCACGTCCCATTGGTAGACAATTGGAAATTAACATTTGCTCGAACATATCAAAATTAAATAATTTTATATGCACTGCGCTCTTCACAATCTAACATTAGACTCGTGTCGATTGGTGAAAAAAATGTAGCTGAAATGGGACAAAAACAAATGGTACGAATTGTATTAATCCTACACAAAAACTGGCTAAAGTAATCTAAATAAAAAATTGGTTCGGCTGCAAGTCACGCACGAGCATCTTCTCTTGAGAATAGTTTTTTTTTATGTTTGAGAATTTCATTCATGAAGATTATTATTCAATTTTTAAGTCTTTAAAAAAATCTGGACCGATTTACCTTACACTCTTTTCATATACCATTCATGACTTGGCGTATCGATTGATAAGGTGACAAGAGCAATTTTATCCATTGGTTCTTGTGATATCGAGGAGCAAAAAAAGGTAACCTACATACACACACACACAGACATCACTCCAAATATGAATTCAAACTATTCTCCAAAACGTAAAGAAAACGCAAATTTAGCCATTTTGATTATCGGACCCATTATTATAGATTCCTCAGGAGAAGTTAATAATACAAAACTAAACTAAATCCCTAAAAAGTACATAGGCATAAGTTCATCTAACCCCCAGTCTCATAAAAAGATTAAAGCATACTTCGTGTTGTGCTAGCATAATTTAGTCTAGTGATAAAAGGGTTAAGGACTTAATTTAGGTTACTCATACAGTTTTGTTAAGTAACCGAAATTTAATTCATGCGAAAAGACCTTGAAATAGGTTAATTCAACATTTTTGAAGTAAAAACTTCTTTAGCGGCGTTGTGCACTTTTTTTGGTATGGGTAAAAAAATGATAAACTCGCGTCAGGTCACGTGTCCTAATCGTGGAAATTCGTAAGACGGAAACCGTAATGCCACGCCTATTATTATTTTTATTTTAAGTATTCGCGATTATGAGTAGTACAGGGAGGTTGGATATGGAATTTTAATTCTATGACAGATTGCGATGTCAAATATACTACGTCAAAAAAGTAAATAAACAAACATTACTATTTCTTGACAATGTCAAAGACATGTCTTGTGACATAATTGAGTGTTAAGCGCGAATCGTGTGTAAAGGTTTTCACTTCTGCCGGCACTCTCGGAGTGCAACTCGTTTTTTTTTATTGCACGCTGCTTACGAATCATAATAGGCGACGTAATAAGAGTTTGTTGTGTGACTTTCATTGGTTATGCTTATGAACTATAAAAAATATAAGTTCAGTGAATGAGTTTTCGAAACCGTCAAAAGACCAACTAAAGCCCATCAGCCAGAGTAGGCAAAAAGGCGATTGCGAGTTGTTTTCCTGTAAGACTAATCATGTCTGAAGCGTCACCTGCGAACTGGTAACGCTGCTTGTGATTTGTACTATGCATTTAAAATGAGTTTTCCGATGGTTAGGCCCTATATTGGTGGACAAAGTCCGTAACTAATACTGGCACCGAATACACCGTAGTAACTATCGCATTGTGTGCCGCCAAAAATGTTGCCAAACTCATTTGAAGCGTATAGTATATAGCTGTTTGACAGTACAGTATTTAGTATTTATATATTCTCTATTATTATTCTGTGAAAAGCTGCCTAAAGCTCGCGATTACTTTCAGGCAAGACCAATAACATAACCTCAGATAAATGACCCTATCGCATCTCATCTGTGTTCTTACTTTGAAAAATGTTTAAAGAAAATGAAAAAGTGTTTTAAATGTAAAGTATAATATTCTCAAGAGCAAAAAAAAACATTTTAGTTTTGTTTTGCAGAATTTTATTTGTGAGTTTCGCAAAACTTATGAGGGTAGTGCGCCGATAAATCACTTTTATCGGCTTCATAAATTGATTTTTAAAAAGGTGCAGGGAGTTAATTGCGTTGTAGTACTGACGTATAAAGGGTTCTAAAGTGTTTCTTGCCTGATAATAATTTACAATCAATAATATAGCATCAAAATAGCTCAATCAAAACACCTTGCACACCAGTCACACCCGGCCATTTGTATAATCTACAAAGTCGTTACGCGGGCATTGTGTGTTACCCTGTTGTTGACTCAACTGTTTTACGTCCCAACTGCAGGACACATGCCTCACCTTGGAGAAAAGAGGCTGAGGCCATAGTCCAACATGCTGGCCTCGTACAGATTGGCGGAAATTGTTAAGCTAGTGGCCACTCGACTGACTGAATTCTAAGCCACCTACCGAAACAAGAAAATCAATAATTATGTTTTATAACTTGTGAATGGAACAAGTATACCTACTTATTTTAAAAAGTTTAATGAGGTATAGATAACATAATAACAACATTATACCTCTCTGAAATAGGTTGAGCGCTTTTTGTATGTCTGCATGTAGTCAACATATTGCACGCTCAGAGGTACTTATCTATTTTTCGCGGGTAAACTTAGGTATTTCACGTCACTAGTGAAGTTACTTATAACTTCAAGTTTATTTAGTAAAAGTAATATGTTTATTGAACAAAAACCAGAACACGTGGTAGCTACGTAATCCCAAAAAAATGTTTCTTTCCTTTTTCCTTTATTTAATGTGCGTGTCGAATTAGCTCCATGCTAATTTTAACATTCTTAGAAAAATAATTATTCTTAAACCTTATTTATTCTTGTTGTAAATTATAATAATTTAACAAACAACAATAAATTGCTATTAAATAACAATAAACGAAACATTATCATTAAACTAAAGTGTTATTAACGGATCACTAATGTATAAAGTAGTATAGACGAACCGCATTTCGGTTTCATTATGTTTGTTTTTGTAGAATTTAAAAAAAACTTTTGTGCGCAAGCGGATAAAGTAGGCTTTTCCACGCAAATTTAATCAGATTTTAAACGACAAAGTGAACCTTTCCGAGCCCGTGAAATACAAATATAGTAGATTATACAACGAGTGAAAAAAGAGGGAATTTAATTTTAGGGACTAAGATGGATCCCGATAGAGCGAAGGATGCTAGAGTAGCTCTCGTTGATTCTAGATTAGAATCCTGAGCGAAGCGAGGGATACAAGGATCGAGTTTTTTTTTGTTTTTTTAACGAGTTGTGTACTCTACTTTTTACCATTGACTGCGAAAAAATAAATAGTACTAATAGCTATCATTTTCTAATATAATTAGTAATAAGAGAACAAAGGATTAGATATTTTATAACATAAAAAATTTATAGTGAAATTAGAACAGTTTTCGAAATTTAATGTTACAGTTTTGTTTGGTTTGGTAACTGTCTTATTTGATAAAACTTGGGTATTTGGCAAAATTTCTGTATTATGTGGTTGTTGTGGGTGAGATTGCTAGAAAAATGTCTTTTCGCAAGGGTTTTCTTTTGATGTTGAAGGGCGCGCCGGAGAGAGCGTCGCCCCAGGGTCAACAGTAGACGGTTTCAGATTTACTATTCGGTTGCATCTTTTATTTTCAATCGAATCCTCAATATAGCTTACCGCTACTGTGCTGGATCTTCACCCTCTATGGCGTTTTAGTTCTTTAAGACCAGCACCTGAATTTGCTAAAAGGGTGGCAGACCTTCTACGGAAGCAATGTCCTGTGTACTGTTTGGAATTTAATAAATTTATAAATGTAGCAATCACTCTTGGTATTGCGCCTATTTTATTGATTCCAATAGGTTGCCGAGTACGTTTTCCGCCTTGGTATTGTATGAAAAACCTGTCGGTTTTTGTATTAGCAGGCCGTAAAGCTTGAAATTTTACGACGATATTTACATATTTTTTTCGTATTACCAACGTTGTATCTATTTTTGTTTTCATATCAGTTAAAACAACCAATAATAAATTATCCGAGTGTTTTTGGACGTCGTTTATAGTCTCTTTAATAATTCATTACTGCGCCAGGCCCCATTCACGTCGAAAATTAGCACAACCTATAAACAATAATTTAATTTGTATTTAAAAGTAAACCTTTTTAGTAGGTGCATCATTTATAAAGCACTCAATGTATTGAGAGGTTAACACTATAGCTCTCTTTGGCTTATTACCCTCGGACAGACGTTTTAAATATGTCAATAGCTTTGAATAGTTTGCAATGTCAATGTTGTGTTCGATTCTCACTGTAGCTTTTAGCATAGAGTATATACTCCACTGTGAAGATGGTTTCTTATTTTTAGCTAATTCGTTGAAATAGTTTAGAAAAACATTCTATGAGAATGATTTGGCGCCTTCCACGTTTTTCTATTCACAGAACATTTCGTCCGTCTGTCTGTCCGCGGCTTAGTTCATAAACTACTACTAATACGAGAAAGCTACAATTTGGCATGGATACATACATTGATCAAGCCGACAAAGTGGTAGAATAAAAGCTTTTAAAAAAATAAATCTTTTAAAAAATGTAGTCGGAACAGTAAAGCTTTCATCAAAAGGAACTTAGGTAAACTTAGTACTATGTGAAACAGGTATTAAATATAAATTTTATAACATTAAAGAAAAATAAAATTGTAACATTCTGAATACTAACACCATAGAATAATTAATGTACAGGGTACAAACTTAATAATGAAGTTGCTATATCGTAAAAACGGTAACTTAATAAAAATCGGACAAGTGCAAGTTGGACTGGCGCACGGAGGGTTTAGTACCATTATCTATAAAAACGGCACAAAAAATATTTATTTTTAAAGTAAATATAAATTTAATATTCTGTGAATATTTCAAGTGTCTACCTGTTGCCGTTATCAATATCTAGCAAAAACGAGCAAAAAAATCACGTTTGTTGTATGGGAGCCCCATTATACATTTAATTTATTCTGTTTTTTTAATATTTGTTGTTATAGCGGCAAAAGAAATACAACTGCTGTGAAAATTTCAACTATCTAACTATCACGGTTCATAAGATACCGCCTGGTGACAGACGGACGGATAGACGGACCACGGACGGAAAGCAGAGTCTTAGTAATAGGGTCCTGATTTTTTACCCTTTGGATACGGAACCCTAAAAACTTTTTAACAACAAAAAAAACAACCGGCTTCAAAGATTCACTGAAAAGGTAAAATTTTGACAATAAGTAATTATTTTTACCTTTTTAGTGCATCTTTTTAAAGCTGGTATTAACAAAGTTTTTATCACTTTGATTGGACCTTTGCAACACATATAAGTAGGATATTACTACTTTTAATGAACTTAAATATCATATAAAGGAATTTTAAGATCGTTCTTACAGCATACGTCCCCTGTTTTTAGGGTTCCTTAGCCATATGGCAAAAAACGGAACCCTTATAGATTCGTCATGTCTGTCTGTCTGTCCGTCCCGGTCACGGTCACTGTTGAAACTTGGTAAGCAGATGTATTCTGTGAACCGCATTAAGATTTTCACACAAAAATAAATAAAAAACAATAAATTTTTGGGGTTCCCCATACTAAGAACTGAAACACAAAAATTTTTTTTTCATCATACCCTCATACCCATACGTAGGTCTTTAAAAATGATATTAAAGTTTCTAATATAATTTTTTTCTAAACTTAATAGTTTGCGCGAGAGACACTTCCAAAGTGGTAAAATGTGTGTGTCCCCCTGTAACTTCTTAAATCAGAGAATGATAAAACTAAAAAAAAAATTATGATGTACATTACCATACAAACTTCCTCCGAAAATTAGTTTGAACGAGTTTTTTTTTCAATACGTGATTTTGTTCGTAGATGACATAAATGGTGGTAGGTACGGAACCCTCGGTGCGCGAGTCCAACTCGCACTTGACCGGTTTTTGTTATGGCTGTACAAAGTGTGCTATAGTAAGCCTGTAGACACTTTTTAATTATATAATAGAATCTCTCGAGACATTATATATTCAAATAGATTTTAATTTTTTATTTGGCATCAAAGTTTTTTGAAAATATCCCCTTACTTTAGCAATAAAATTTTAATCTCAATTAAACTTCAGGGTCTTAGAAGATAAAACTCTAACAATTTAATAAGCAATGAGCGCCATCATGCTAAATAGTAACACTTATCAGTTTTCTTTCCAAGAAATCTTATTTGATTTATTGTAACAGTCCACATAAGAAATGCATAAATTAAACTAAAGGATCCCTAAACTCTAATATGGCACCAAAAGTCCTATAATAGAGTTGTGGTGGCTTTTTTGTGATGAAAGCGACACAATATTTACTGTTAGAACTTTGAAAAGAGTTACGTGCAGCCACAATAACATAGCTATATTACTAGATTGCGATGTAAATGCGCTAAGTCTTGCCTGAGTAAACGTTTACAGCATCGTTATAGGACCGATATGAAAGACTAATTAGTGTTTCTGAAAACGTTATCTCGATTGTTATAGTACACCCTTTTGTTTTGGCCCACACAACAGTCCATATCTTAAAAATTACTAAACCCATTTTGATAAAACTTGCACTGTTCTCTTATTTGAACGGTACCTAATTAAAAAAGTAACTTTAAAATCCGATCACTAGTTTCTGATAAATCGTGGATTTACGTACAAACATAGGTACATACACTTGTGAAAGGCATATATGTTTAGAACCCACCCAGTCCACATAGTCTAACTTAAATTAATATTGTGCTATTCTTACATAAACAAGATCTTTTAACATTTACATACATACTGGTCAAATTAATAACCCTACTTTTTTACCGACTTCAAAAAGACGGATATTTTGTCAATGATGACAGGTACAATTTAACCCTAATGAAAATATGAGGCGACTTGACTTACCTCCATAGGTGTCGTTCTGTACCTAAATGGACCTCGACTGTCTGTCCTATGTGTTCTAAGGGGTACCTAAGGCAAATTATAGCTTAAACTGATAGAGGACCTGAAAGGTAAGAACAAGATCTAACTTAAAGTAATATAATACAAATAGAAAAATATTACCTAATCATGGCACATCACTTTAACTCTTAACACCTTTTTATATAATTAATAAAACACTTTTCTGAGAAAACAGGTTATTTTTTATTCGTGCAAACTAATGACAACCTCAAAGTAGAGTGTTGCCATAAACAACAGCTTGTGATCGAAACCTAGGCGCAGCCCCGAGAGTAACGGTACAAAACAGAGGTGGTTATCAATTCGGATGTTTGTTTATATATTTTTTTTATGTATGTTCGGGCATAACTCCATCATATATAGGAGACGGGTTTGCAAATTCTTTTTTTTTATTTAAAAAAGGTAAAAGGGTTATTTATTAAATACTTCCCCGGTTGTCCCATATTAATGAATTGAATTTAAAACTTAAACTTTTGGTAAAAAGAATACTTCAAATCTGAATAACAGTTTGAAGTTGGTGTCTATGTACATAACAGTTTATAACACACTTCACTTGCATGAGACCAACTTCAAACTGTAATTCAGATCAGATTTTTGGAAATAAGTAATTTCTTTTTTGTTCTTTCTTTGTTAAAAGGTTTTTATTTCAAGTCTGCTTGCAACGAAACAATTATTTTAGCAAAAATTGTAATGTAATGTTTTTTTTCTATGTGTATAGTTTTCTCTTAAGACCAGTACTTAAAGGTTTCTTCATTCCCAAAGCTTATCTAACTGAGTAAATAAAACTACTGACAAAAGCAATAGGCTCCTTTTGAAAGAAGACCGTCTTAACAAAAATGATTGAATATATACAAAGCTTGTTAAATTAAAAAACTTCACTCATTCTTTTACGTTTCGTTTCATCAGAGAACGAAGACCATTAAAAGGTAGATAAAATCGTTTTTTCCTTCACATCACGCAGTCGTAAATATATTTACAAAAAACCGGCCAAGTGCGAGTTGAACTCGTGCACCGAGGGTTCCGTACCTACCACTATTTATGTAATCTACAAACATTTTTTTTTCTATTTTTGTGTGAAAATCTTAATGCGGTTCACAGAATACATCTTCTTACCAAGTTTCAACAGTATAGTTTTCATATTTTCGGAAAAAAGTGGCTGTGACAGACATGACGAATCTATAAGGGTTCCGTTTTTTTCCATTTGGCGACGGAACCCTAAAAACAATAATAGGCATGGGATTCATATGCCTATTTTAAGGGTTCCGAAGCCAAATGGCAAATAAGGAAGCCTTATAGTTCATCATGTATGGACACCCGTCAGTCCGTATGTTACAGTCTTATTCCATAATTGTGTCGTCTATGAATCGATTAAGTTAAAATAATTAAATTTTATTTTATAACTTCTTGAATTTTTTTAGTTGTTTGACTTATGTTAAAAAAAATCTTAAAGGTCTTTTTTGTGCACCGCCACACAGTTTGTACTAGAGTATGTGATGTAAGAAATAATTGATTTTGATGATCTTTACTAACCACCTTTGCTCACATCTGCAAAGAGATTAGAGCAGTAGCCACTATCGATTGGCAAAGAAAATTCTGAAATAATTCTCCAATCACAGAAGGCCTTCTCTAACTTTCTGTCTGCTTTTCTGCCTCTTTGTCTGGCTGTCTTCAAAAATAATAATTATAATAATAAGTCTTTATTTCAGACACAATAACAATATTTACAATAAAATTATGAAAAAATTAGTAAAATAAATAAATAAATAATTTAAAATTAGTAAAATTGAAAGTTTTAAAAAATTGTATATAAAAAAAAATCATTAAAATTACTCAAAGAAAAAAATATCTGTAAAAGAGATTAAATTTAAAATATATATTAAGTGGCTATCTCCACCCACCGTTTGTACACTGCAGTCAGCATCAGTCTGTCTACCAAACTCTTAACTATTGCATTGTCACACGTTTTTCTCTCTCTGGACAGAAACGACGCTATCTTGTTACATTGAATGGCATTAAAAGAATTGACTCTAGCCTCAGCAAACATATTAGAAGCGCTACATTAACGCTTGGGGCCCATTAGCTGTCTAAAAATGTTATTGTAAGCTCCTCGAATGCCATCATGTGCCTTCTTGGTATAGTCAGTCCAGAGTTGACACGTGTAAAACGTTTGACAAAAAGACTTAAAGACTGTTACTCTAACGTCAGAAGCTGCTCTAGAGACGCACGCACACACAACACAACGCACAGAGCCCTACGTTGACGTTCCACATCTGCATCATCCTTTAAGGTAGAACTAACAATGTGGCCAAGGTACTTAAAATAGTCAACAATCTTATTTCGCGTCTCATTTAAATAAGCAGCAGGCACGTTTTGTGATCCTTTTCCCGATCTACCATTTCAGTCTTATTTGTATTGTAGACGAGACCGTGTTCTTTTGCATATCTTTCACACGTCGCAATTTATTTTCGCAAGCCTTTGATCGTAGGGCTAAGCAGCACCATATCATCAGCGAAGCTCAAATTATTAACATACCTGCCATCTTACCTGCGTCCTACCGGGATGCTTCTAAGCTCCACGATCAAATCATTTACATAAATATCAAATAGACCGGAAGAAGTTACCCCACTTTGTCTCACGCCACAAGCAAGCTTGTAAGTATCCGACACCTCTGAACCCCATCGGACGCAATTGGTCTGATTACGATACCAGTATGCAAGAAGACCAACAACCTCTTTGGGGACAGACGTTTCTCTTAACTTCCTCCACAGCAAATCGTGGTTCAACGTGTCAAACGTGTTTACTAAGGTCTAGGAAACAAGCGTAGATAGTATTATTATTCTGTTTGTAGTAGCTGACAACCTGCTTTAAAGAGAATATTGCCATGTCAGTGGAAACTTGTTGACGAAACCTAATCTGACCGTCATCGATAGGTACCCTACTAATGTGTATGTTAATGACCCTTTTAAGAACCCTTGCCACTATCGTGGCCAATGAGTTAGCTCTGTAGTTTGCCACGCTCGAGATATCGCCTGTTATATTTTTTGTAATAGGGACAACTAGCGTATGTATTATTCAGCCGATAAATAACAATGCGTAAGACAGAGAGTAAAAAGCCGGGCTAACAATTCACAAATATGCTGACCCGCATGCAACAGATGCTCAATGCTAAGATTATCATGGCCAGGAGACCTCCCACGCTTCATATTTCTCAAAACTATCTCAATTTGTTTCGGTTTAACGTGGTTAATCTCCAAGCCATGGGCTAAAGGAGGATCACAACTTTTCTTGCTTGTGATTACGAAATAGATTTGCAATTTTTTTTTGTTTGTTTCACCTTACGTATATTAACAGGTAAATAAATTTTGCTATCTAACTTTTTAGTTACCTTCCAAAATTCAAAAAAGTTTGTTGCTGATCGATGCCGGGCCAGCACATCCAGTTTTATTTTCTCCTGGGAATTTTGTATTTTGGGCTCTTTCTTTTGGACCAGATAATTTTTTCAGGACATTGATGATTGTGGTGGTTTTAACCGACTTCAAACAAAAGGACGTTCTCAGGTTGACCCCGTATGTTTATATGTATTACTGTTTGTCTGCGATTATCTCGCATTTGGCTGAACCGATTTTGATGCGGTTTTTATGTATTTATAACATTCTCGAAAAGGTTTTGGAATACAAATGAGTACCTATGGTCCCATGGTCATCAGGTCAGGATATATTGATGGGATACTGGAAAAATCAAGGGAACTCTTGAAATTTTAATGGGCATACTTGAATCCATTTAGTTTTTTTTCATACCATTAAGGTGGTAAACAAGCTTGCGGTTCGCCTGACGGTAAGCGGTCACTGCAACCTGTTGCTTGCAACAAAAGACTATTCCACTTAGTTTATAAGTATTAATTTAATAAGCGATTTTAGTTGACAGTATTATTTTGTAAATAAAACTGACAGGGATTTAGACTTTCAAAAAATGTGTAACCCGCAAAACGAGCGATATGCATGACCGTCCTTAGGCTGACGTCCTTTTACATAGAGTATCGGCTCGCAGTGTGCATTGAATACATTATTTCTATTTCTATTAATGTACTATTCCAATAGTGTAAGTTTTAAGAGTTTAACGTAATAAGTAAAGAATAGCCACCAAAATCATTTTCATGTAAAATGTTGCCAAGACGAGACCAAATAGCTAGAACTGTCAAAAAGTTGTCAGATCTCATGCAGAGCCAAGCTTCTCACTTTACACGCCCAGACTTCACAATCCCTAATTTCACAAACTTCAACACCTTAGTCAATATGTATTTTAGCTTGGCCATTTCACTGGTAGTGGCAAAGTAGGTAGTAGCACTACCTGATTTATTTTGTAATACATCTATTTATGCTCCTGTTATGAAATAAGATAATTCTTACATGGCGCCAGTACAAAAATACCAACAAATTATGTGCATTTGCGTACAAGATTTTATCTCCAACTGATAAAATGAAACACATTTAGGAAAATAATCATATTCATAAAAAAATAGTGAAAAATTATTTTGCTACATACACTCTCGCCAAACTTTTAGTTTTTTCCCATATAAATATCTAAATTTTACTATAAGCAGAATTATATTTGCTATAATAATAATAGTTTTGGATATATCACAAGCCAAGCTTGGGTTATCGAAACCAGACAAACGGATACAAATACTTCTATACTTTTTTTTTGTTAGTACAAACATATCTAATACCTTTTACGGCTCCAACGATTTTCATAAAATTTAGTATACTGGGGGATTTCGGGGGCTAGCTAGGTTTCATTTTTAGAAAATGTCGTTTTATCCGTGTTTTCAGGCAACGATAAACAAATATGACTCTTCCTGACAAGTAGTAATACTATTATTTTTACTGACACAGTAATACTAAAGCTACTTGACAATAGATGGAGTTGTTAAAAAAACGAGCAAAGCTCGGTCCTCCAGGTACTCATACATAAAGTCACCCAGACTCAAGGCAAGCATAAATTTTTATCACGTAAATGTTTTTGCACACGACGTGCAGGATCCACATCCTATGCACAGCGGACGGCCACACAATCGAGTAGGCTGCGAGAGAGGTCTTTGTAATGTTTGGAGGTGTATATTCCATTCCATGTCATTATTTGATTTGTTGATTTTAATAATGAAACTTAAACAAAACATTTAGCGTGAATGTGTATGTATTTGTTTACCGCCTTTTGCCGTGCACTTAAGGTGTATTAGTAAGTAAGTAGGTATTTCAACGGAGGTTAAAGCAAATTTCATTTCAATCATCATCAGTAGGTACGCTTTTGTGAAATATAATCCGCTTTCATAACCCGATACAAAAAGAAGGTATAGCGAAGAAAATCTTAGTATTATGTATTTGGTAGGTATCTTAATAAACACATACGTCGAAATCAAAGCAAAATACAAAATGCTCTTGTTTTTTAAAGAGATCTCATGATTCATGACTCTGATCCATTTTTTCTAACATTTACGTCTTTAGGCACCATTATAAATGTCTTTTTTTCGGTGAGATAATGTTATTGACTTTCATTTTGGAACAACACAATATTTATATTTATTATATGCCTGCTGCTTAGACAGAGACATATTCATTGACTCTCGTTCTTTGGATTAGTGCGCGTACCTTTACGCGATCTCAAGCGCTGTGACAAAAACGTAAAAATAATAAAAAAATTAGGTGGAATAGTCTAAAGGGGCATCACTCGCGCATTGCCAACCCTTCAAAAATCTAATAACTTTTTCTTGACGAACCTCATGCTTTAGTCCTCTGAGAAAACCTCGGCAGGGATCTGTTTACACAACCTACACGAAAGAAAACGCTCTCTTCAGTTAAGATAATATTCATTTGGTCAAGAATAATAATGTTTCCTATATGGGGAAAACAATAATGTGTTGGATCAATAATAACATTGTTTCACTTTATTATTTTGATGTCTGAATATAATTTTTAAATCAAGAATAATATTTGTCTACAAAGAAGAACTTAAAATTGTCTTGAATTAAGAATACGGAAAATCAAGAGTATTAAAATTAATTAAATATAAAACAGTGAAGTTTTAACGCAAACATCCTTATTCTTAAAGGAAGAATATATTTACTTGAATGAATAGAAATATTTGTTTTCATTGAAGAATTCCGAATGTTTTGATGATTCGTTAGACAACTGAACCTTACATTTAAGAAATCCTTGTGTGTTGAAATGCAGATTCTTATGTTACACAGAGACTTTTGACTGAAGAATTGTAATTTTTGAATTAAGACATATAAATATGTATTTGGTAGAAGAATTTCGATTCTCATGTCAAAACAATGTAGAAGAATGAAGCAAAAGAACGAAAGCAAAGAAAGAAAGAAAAACATTTATTGAACAGAAGCTACTTGAAATAACACTTTGGCTGTTTTAATCTAATTTTTTTTGGTTTTTAGTAAGCTACAAAAGGCACCTGGAAAGTTTTTTTAATTACTTTCGTATTAGTGAATCTACATTTGATTATTTGCTAACTCATCTAACAAACACTATCAAGAAACAAGTTACACATTTTCGATGTGATGTGTGATATGATGTGATGTGTTCGATTCGCCGGGGACTACGTACACAGAGACAATTTAGGCACACGTTTAGCACACATACAAATATTATCGTCCGACAGCTCACGGGTATCCAATGGTGCCGCCAACATATCGGTGTCCGCTCTGAAATCCGATATCGGGGTGGACAATGTAAAAGACACATATATTTCATGCGCCCGATGCGTTTTGCTGCTGTTTTGAAATCTTGAATACAATAGAAAAGTCTGAAATGTAATTCAGTCAGAAAAATAAGATGGCCTAAAATGTTGGAAGCACTGACATTAGCTTTGAACATAAAATCAAGTTGGTTGTAATAGGAAAAACCGGCGAAGCACTAAGGGTTCCGTACAAAGTTATTTAGATGGTTCTTCCATCATAAAATCAAGTCTCAAATGTTTATGATCAGTTTTTGGGGTTTTTTCCTATATTAGTGATGTTATATATTATTATCTTGCTTCTTGCCAAATTTCATGATTCTCGGTCAATGAAAAGTACTTCATAGGTTTTGATTTATTTGTGTCAGAATATGTGACAAAAATAATCGTATTTTGGACTCATTTTTTTATTGCATTGACTTAGAAGCTTGCTTTTTTTACAACTCGAAGCGACCGAAGACTTTCGTATTTGATATTAATTTCCACTTGATACCTCTACGTCTTCTTGAGTAAAGGGTCTTGACAAACAAACTTTTTTTAATGTGTTATAACTACAAATTATTGAATTTCGGGTTTTTCCTATATTTGTGATAACCTTGCTTCGTGTCAAATTTCATGATTACAGGACACGAGGAAGTACCCCATAGGTTTAAATTTATTTGTGAATTTCAAAATATGTGACAAAAATGCTTGGTTTACAGCTGCAAGGGAGCGAAAACTTTAGTATTTGATATTAATGTCAATTTGATACTTTCACGCGTTCCTGAGAACAAGGATTTTGACTGAGAGATAGACAACAAAGTGAGCCTATAAGGGTTCTTTTTTTCCTTTTGACGTACGGGACCGTAAAAATAGAGTATCTACTCAACAAGCTTTAAACAACGATACCCCACTCGATACGATGGGTCAATTTTATTTTTATTGAAATGAGAAGTTACCAAAGTCAGCTTTTGTAAAAAAATTTGTTTTGCAGACTTTTTTAACTTCCCATTGACCTATTAACTTGAAATTTGGTAGTAGAGTAAAAGTGGGATAGTTGCCCTAGGAGTATAGATGCCCTGAAACTTGTATTGAGAATCTCAAACATAACACGATCACAGTGATTACTTACATTCAAAGGTTAGACTTTCTTCCTACCCTGAGTTCGTGGATGTCAGCCGCATGCATCGAACGTGAAGTGTGTGGTTAAATGATTTTCTCGAACTCGTTCACGAACGATGTGAATTACGAATTCCACTCTTTCTTGAAACTTTTCTTTTTACAGGAAAGTTGATTTTATGTTATTTATTTTTGCAAGTATGTGGTCTGATTGTAAACCATAAGTCGTAATATATATATAATGAATATATAATAAATCACGAAAAGGATTCATGCCCCAATTTTTGTGAGTATAGATGCCCTTAGAACTGCGTTATGTACGGTCAGTATTGTAACATATTTGTTTGCATAAAACGTACAAATTTAAGAAAATTTCAGAAGTAATTTAGTACCTATGTTATTGTCATATTTTACTACAAGATAAATTGATTAAAACGAAAGTGTTATGTGCCAATAATAAAAATGAAAGTTTACATTTTCTGAAGTAGTATTAGTAAACACTTATTTATAAGATATAATGATCAAAACTAGTGTTACGTGCCATTGATAAAAAATTATAAAATAAATTTTATTAATCTTTAAGGGCATCATCATCATAGTACGAAAATCATTGAGGCATCTATCCCATATGCTGGGCATCTATCCCCAAATCAGTACTGTAATAAAAATTTGTTCGTAGCCTATATATAATAGTTACACTGAATTACTTTCATCGTAATTAACGTAAAAGACGTGGTTTTCATTATAAATAAAAACTTTTGTTTAACTACTTTGAATGTTTAGAAACAATTAGCCAATTTTAAAATGTGGGGCAACTATCATGAATGTTTATTACTACGTATATTTTACTAAAAAATACTAATATATTGATAAATATATATTCACATATTCTGTGAAAATATCAGGCTTCTGCCTATTTCAGTCACAAAGATCGGACATACAGACAGTGTAGGCTTAGTCATAGGGCTTCGTTTGTACCTTTTGCATATGGAACCCTAGAAATTATGGGGTTCCTCAAAAAGGGATGATCCTATTTTTAAAGGTTCGCCAATGCGCTAGTAATGTACCAAGATGGCGTTGCAAACTTCCTTGGGCTACGGTAGCCGCTTAAGCCGTGTGCTTTTCTGCCACCTTAGTGGTATAAAATTGGCTCACGATTAAAAAGTTCACTTTTAAACCAATCCGTTAATCTGACGATGTGATTTTCTAGTTTTATGAATTTCTTCTGACACGATTTTGATGACACGTGATGTTGATGGCACTATTCCTTAAGTTGAACTTTATCTAATTCAATGCGGATCATTAGTTTTTGATAAATATTTGGTCAAACAGACGTACATGCATAAATACTTACATACAAATATATGTAAAAACAATTATGGAATTTGACATATGTTAAGAAGCTCACATAGGCTAACATACATACCTACTTGTATTAATATTACGCAATATTAACAATATTATGATTTCGAAATTTTTCTTGTAATTTTTTTGACACAGTTAAACTTTTTGACACAGTCAAACTATTTGACACCGTCAAACTATTTGATACAGTAAAATTTTTTGACATAGTTAAACTATTTAACACCGTTAAACTATTAAGTACAGTTAAACTATTTGATACAGTTTAACTATTTGACACAGTTTAACTATTTGGCACAGAAAAACTATTTAACACAGTTAAACTATTTGACACCAGTTAAACGTAGTATGATGGATGCTCTTGTGAATAGTAGCTTCTTCTTGTCACTGTACAGACTACAGAGTAATCTATTCTGGGGCTTGAGAAACACTGTCCGTGTGGAATTTTAATTTTTTCTTCCAAAGCGTCCGCACTCCCATTTGTGATGATAAAATAAAATATGCAAATGCAATTAAAGTTTAGCTCCAATTTAAATATATTAAATATAAGTTAGAATAATATTTTTATTTAATTAAAATAAAATTCGGCTAAGAGCACATTGTACTAAGCTTTATGTAGTTTTCCATTACTGATTCTCTATAGTGTATACAATCGTTTTTTTAGTCCGAAAGTAATGCTTATAGACTTGATTGGCTATACTTCTATCTTGGTCCCCTATATCTTAATCGACTTTATCTTGCAAATTATTTGACTTTATTGTGTTATATCAAAAGTCATTTTAAATTCTTTCTCATTATGTCTAGTATTCAAGATGTTTTCAGATCTTGACAATCATGAGTTCAGAGCCTAACGAACCGAACCAAAAATTGCCAATTTGGGTCAATTATTTCGGATTTTACTTCAAATAATCGAAAACGGAGCTTATCTTTTTATATATTGTCAAAGAACTTCACAATGATTGTGAATTTCCTTTATTACTGTAAGTCAAAACGTAGCATAGCGATTGATATGGTCACGAGACAAATTGGACACACACACACACACACTCACAGACAGAAATATTTTTTTAAGGGTAGCGCACGGCACATTAAACCGAGGAATACTTTATTTTTGCAAATTCGATCATGTGGAATATAATTGAATAGGGTTTTAATAATGAATTTGAAATTATAAGCTTATAATTTGCGAGTTTGAAAGTTCCAAAATTGGTGTCACCCCGCTTTAACTTTTGAACCGCGTGATCTAAACATCTTTAAATAAAAAACCGGCCAAGTGCGATAGTTCTTTCATCATTCGATTAAGACTCACAGGTTTATGCCCTAAATTGTTGGACAGTTCTTGGACTTTTTCCTATATTTGTTATGTAACTTCTTGCTAAATTTCATGATTCTGGGCCAAAGGGAAGTACCCCATAGGTTTACATATATTTGTAACAATATGCAATGACCGTAATTTAGGCATTTTTTTTTATTGCATTGACTTAGAAGCTTAATTTTTTTTTAAATGACCGTAGACTTTAGTAATTGGTATTAATTTCAACTTGATATCTCCACGCGTTAAAGTCGTAAAAAAATCAAATTTCTAAGTCAATGCAATTAAAAGAAATGCTTGGCAAGAAGCAAATATAGGAAAAAATCCAAAAACTGATAATTAAGGAACAAACCTGTGAACTATCTAGATAATTATAACAAGTTTGTACGGAACCCTGCCAGACAAGCGCAAGCCAGAAGTGGAATTGGCCGGTTTTTTTTATTTCGCAAATTGTTATGCGAAAAATGTTCAGTTGACCTTTAAGTTACAAATTTTCTTTATTCAAAAGTTTTTAACGGTATTTTTTTGAATCTATAAATTTTATGAAGGTATTTGGAATGTGCTGATTACCACCTTTCATATAATACAGTAAGTACTCGATGCATCTTGTAATATATTTTATTTTTTTTGGTACTTTTATCAAGTTTTTCACAATTTTTGGCCGCTGGCCGTATTTGGTTATATGCTGACATCACATATGTAATCTATACCATTTTCGGAAATAACACAAATCTATCAAAACCCCATTTACTTAAACCATTTAGGCTACACGAAGTGCCAAGTATTTTGCCATACATACATATATACAACCGAAAAACATTACCAATATTACCATCCTATTAAAAGTCAGGTAAAAAGCTCGTAAGTGAGGTTTAATATCAAGTCATTTTCTTTTTCTTACCTTTTTTCTTAAGCACTTGTAAGTACTATGCAATATATTTATATACCTATTAAAAAGATTTTTCAGAAACAATATTTCAGTATTTCCCTTTATGAAGTCACTCAAGGGAGAGCTCCCTAAAGTAGGTGGTAGACAGGGTTAAGTAGTGACCCTTTTAGCAATAAAAAAGGCAAAGTAATATATGTACTTTAGACTACTGATTTGCTCATTTCAATTTTACTTTTCAAAATATTCTCAGTATGGTAAAGTACGTACGTAAAGTACGATTAAGCTAAGCTAGTATAAGTAGGTAAATAAGTAGTCTCTGTCATATTTTTTGTTTTAAAAATCACATGCAAATCTCTTATTGCTTCAGGCGTATTAGTTACACAATGGCCACAGGCGTCATCTTAGAGAAATGAGGCTTAGACCACTGTCCACTGCGCTGACCCAGTTCGAATTGGGTGACGTTGTCAAGCTGCCTATATGTGACATAAGTCGTTATGTCGTTATCTACTTTACTATTTTTAAGGGGTTTAGTAGCCAAATAGCGAAAAGAGAGAGACCATTCGCACTAGAAAGACCTCATTTGGCATGGGCATACATAATTAACAAGCTGACACATTGGTAAAATAAGACCTTGAAATTGTTTTTCTTGCCATGCTATTATTTTGTTTTTTCATACGGAAAAACGGAAGTCTCTCACAATAATGTATGCGTCCATACATGCGTTGTGATTTCAACACACAGTTTCATTATTTACCGTTAAAACTTGGAGTATTGATAGCGTAATATTCACGGTAGAATGGATCAAATTTTAACTTGCAAAAGCGTAATTTGCAAAGGCATACTAATTAAATACTAACTAGTCGTAATTGCAATTAATGACAGGAGCTTTTATGCTTTGAAATGCAAGTTTCCATTTATGAAAGCTGTCACAGTACGGAATTTAAAAGTGGAAATACTATTGTTGTAAATAGATATAATTTTATCCACAGAAAATTTAAGTCCAGAAATTTGCAATCTGTGTATGGATCCTCAAGATGTTTACCGTCTTCTTTTTCTTGCCATTATGTTTAAAAGTATACGGCCTGATGTTACCTTATTAATTAGTCTCCGTTACCTATGGAACTTTGTAACAACTGGGGCATTCTCGGCTTTTAAAGAGATTTAATCACTTCTTAATTCTATACCCTAGTCTCTCGATCTGAACACAGGCAGCTGATTACAAAACCTTAGATACCTACGTATGAATTTGACATTATGCGCTGCCGAATGTCAACTGAAATACCTGCATGTGTTTACTTTATAGTTTTCCCACAAAGGGGGCAAACCGGCAAGTGAAACGCTTTAATGTGTAATAAGTTTTAAATACTTATAGCGACAATTTTACATTTGTCTATCACTGTGTGTGTTCTACCGCTTGTACAATGGGTTGTGTTCTGAGGAATTGTTCGAAATAATGCCCACGGCTACTTTCTACCATCGCACCGCTCGCCATCGGCAGGGAATTCATTCTCACACTTTAGAACCTAAATGGTCGCGTACAGTGCGGTTTCAGAGAAACTTCCGCCCGCGAACGCTTAAGTTGTGGAATGAGCTCCCTGCCAAGGTTTTCTGCAAGGACTACAGTATGGAGTTCTTCAAGAAAGAAGTTATTAGATTTCTGAAGGGTCGGCAACGCGCAAGTGATACCCCTGGTGTTGCAAGCGTCCATAGGCTACGGTGACCGCTTACCATCAGGCGGGCCGTAAGCTTGTTTGCCACCTTAGTGGTATAAAAAAAAAAAAAAAAAAAAAAAAGGCATATCAGCTGAAATTTAGTAAAGATATACAACTTCGGTGACGATGCAATAATATGGTACTCTGGAGCTAATCTGAAAATGGAGACGGAAATTGTCCAAACTCTGACTCTCTCTCGGAACTCTGTAACAAAACGACGCAATCGCAGAGAGTTTGTACTTCTTTGATTTGTCGTTAGAAGGTATTAGATGATATTCAGTGTCTGATGATGAAGCAGCAAGCTGGGTAAAAGAACTCTGTATTGAAACGAACCAACCCATCCCGTTTAATTAAAACTGTACTAATTAGTATTTAGATGGTAAATGGTCGGGCCCGTGTCACACTCACACTTAGCTATATTTTTATATGTTGTTATACTTTAGAGCTTACTTACACTATGATCACTGCAAGATGAACGTTCAAGATTATACGTTTTACTGTTTTTACGATAGAGCAACTAAATTATTTCGTACCCAGTACGAACGTACAAGATTATACGTTTTACTGTTTTTACGATAGAGCAACTAAATTAGTTCGTACCCAGTACGAACGTTCAAGATTATACGTTTTACTGTTTTTACGATAGAGCAACTAAATTAGTTCGTACCCATTACGAACGTTCAAGATTATACGTTTTACTGTTTTTACGATAGAGCAACTAAATTAGTTCGTACCCAGTACGAACGTTCAAGCGCCGCGCCTGAATTTGAATGATAATGTTATTAAATTCAGTAAGTGTTAATAATCAGAATGTAATAATTATAATTCTCTGTAATCTTACATGGTTCATAAACTTATATTTAATACCTATTTTACACAAGTAGCAACTTTTAATGGAATTTGTACGAAATGTTTACTTACGACATTTTTAAGTTGGTCGACTACCTATTACTCATTATGTTGTAAAGCCTACTTTGCTATAAAAATATTCCTTTTAATTTTGTTATATATGCTATTTCCATGATTTTTTCTACACACCCAACAAAAACCACTGAGCTGGTAGTGGGAAGGGAGGGGACACTGGGCTTTAGCGAAAATTTGCACTTTAAAGATTAATATTTTGCAAAAAATAAAAAATATGTGATGTAACTCAAAATTTAATTTAATGTTCCTTTATATGTGTTATAAAAGATTGCTTCATGCCAAATTTCAAGTTTCTATTTCTATTTTTTTGATTCCATTGGCATATAAGTTTGATTTTGTTACAGCTTGTAAACTGTAAAATTATTAAAAATATTTTTATTATTTGATGTAACTAAAATATTTACGGTTTTTGCGATTTTTTCTTTATCTGTGCTATAAGACGTTGCTTCGTACCAAATTTCAAGATTCGAGTTCACGTGAAGTACCCTGTAGGTTTTGATTCCGTTGCGAGTTCCGGATTTTCAAACTATTTTTGATAAACGGCTGTATCTTTTGATTGTATTAGCTTAGAAGTTTGATTTTTTCACAGCTCTAAGGAACAGTAAACCTGAGTATTTGATATAGTTTGATACCTCCACGCTTTTCTGAGAAAAAGGGTCTTGACAGATGGACGGACGGACAGACAGACGGACAACAAAGTGATTCCTTTTTTTTCATTTCGAGGTATGGAACCCTAAAAATGATTGTCACACAATGTTGTGACACCTTCAATGTTTTTAAGCGAGCTATCCAAAGACACCCTAAACTATGGGGTAGACGAAGAAAAAAAGATCATCCCGACTTTACGTGTAGGGGAAGTGAGGTACCTTAAAAAAAAAAGGTTGCCTGTAAAGTCGGTATACGGGCGAAAGTTTTACGTGACAACTTGTGCCTTTCACTTTTTATGTCTGTCTCTCTCGCTCTTAGGCGGGCTAACCATGCCGCGTGCCTCTCACTCGCTCTCATTGTGAGCGCATAACGTGAGCGGAGCGTAACGCAGTTTCTTGAAGTGTCACCCGGCAAACCAATTTATAAGACGTTGTCACGTCAAAATTGTTTTGTTTAATTCTATTTTACCAATTTATCGGCCTCAGTAATCTGTGTATCCATGCCAAATCACAGCTTTCTAGTACTAATGGGCTCTGGTTAAGACGCGGATGGACAGACAGACGGACAGACGGACGGAATTGGCGAAACTATAAGGGTTCCTTGTTAACTACGGAACCCTAAAAACCGGCCCAAGTGGGAGTCTGTCTCGCGCACCGAGGATTCCGTACAAACTTATTATATTTTGATAATTCTTCCATCATGAGATCAATTCTCATAGGTTTATGCCTTAAACTCAGTTTTTGGATTTTTACCTATATTTATGATGTAGCATTTTGCTTATTTCCAAATTTCATGATTCTAGGGCAACGGGAAGTACCCTATCGGTTTTGATTTTTTTGTAGCACAATATGCGACAATAATACCGTATTTTGGGCATATTTTTTATTGAATTGACTTAGGAGCTTGATGGTCTTACAACTTTAAGTGATCGTAGACATTTGTATTTCATACTAATTTCAACTAGGTACATCCACGCGTTCTTAAGTAAAAGGGTCTTTTGTGATACGTTACCCTAAAAGTTACCCCCTGAAGCAGACATTATGGTAAAGCATTAAGCTAGGGACATGTTTTCGAACTTTGAAATCTAATGCCAATAAACATTTATAACTTTACAGATGTATTTTTGAAATGAAACTATCATTTCAAAATACGCATGTTGGGGCAAAACGATCGGGGTATATAGGGATAAACAAAAAATGTTATAAGAAGACTTTTGGGTTACTCATTATTGTTCCTAATTACCTAATAATCAAGCAATTTATCCTATAAATCAAGTTGATTTTATAAAGTTTAATCACAAATGTGACTTTATGAGTAAAATTTCGTAAAAGTTTCATTTTCTTTAAATGTTTTTTTTTAAGTATCCCATTTTGGCCCGGTCTCCACTATATCTATAGATCGTATGCTTTTATAAGTAGAATTCCAAAACATTAATATTCATAATTGAGTTAGAAAAGCAAACCTCAACTTCTTGAGATCATTGTATTAAGTTATTTACGCTAAAAGTAAATAGAAACAAAAATATTTAGATAGGTTAATTTTCAGACAGAGATTGCTGTAAAGGTAACAAAACTTTGTTAATTAATGAGTTTATTAAGTAAAATGTTTTATAGTTAAATTGGATACTTACTGAATTAAAATCACGAGTAGTTTCAAGTAATTAGTGTATATAAAAGTTTAGTAGTTTATTGGATCAATATACTTATTGGTGTAAGAATACAAAATCAGGCAGTAAAAAGATAAAACTTAGGTACTTATGGTAGGAAGGTTTTCTGTGACCTTAATGCCTTACCAATTCGTCCTTCCATAACATGATTAAAAAATATTTTTGGACATTACACACATATTTCACATTATTTATTACATACCAGACAATTATAGAATCTAAGTTGTGAAATACTATTTTTTTGGAATCCGGCAAGAAACTCGATAGTTACTTTATTTTAAAAATCATATAAAATACAAATACAATCAATTTTTTTAAAACAAAAATTTTAAGCCGTACAATTTTTAGTTCAAGTGCGGCAACCTAACAAACTTATAATCTAGTTACTCTATGGTAAAAACAGTAACACATACAACTTGTGCGAATTAATCTGAGACCTGGCCGCTTGAAGTCTATTTAATGTAGAAAGTGCAAAAGTAGTTACAATAACCTTGTTTAAAAATTTGGGTGGGGTGTACAAAGTTTTGTTTCGTAAAAACTTATGATGTCCCCATAACATTATATTTTTTATGACTGAGCGATAAAAGGCGTTTTTGCGACGAGCAATGTTGACACTTTTTTCTGGGGTGCCTAGTTGCGCCGCTGCGGAAGCCTGAAATTTGATTTTTCATTTAGTTTTCTATTTGTAGCTACTAAGTGAATGAGCACAGAAAGAAATGGTTTTTACAAACGTTGATCCTGGCAATGTGCTCTATCGGTACCCGACAAAAAATCGGCCAAGTGCGAGTTGGACTCGCGCACGTAGGGTTCCGTTCCATTGTCTATAAAAACAGCAAAAAAATTCACGTTTGTGGGAGCCCTCCTTAAATGTTTGTTTTATTTTAATTCAATTTAATTTTAAAGTGAACATATAACTAAATATTCTGTAAATATTTCAAGCGTTTTACATATGTACCACTTCATTTAAGTAACTTTTAATGGAATTTGTAAAAAAATGTCACTACGTATGTACATTTTATAACTTAGTCGACTATTACTCGTTAGCCTGTAAAGTGAACTTACCCGTGATAGTTTTCCTTTTAAATTTACCACCGTAATTTTTTTTACATTTCCAAATACTACACTTTTGCTGGTAGAGGGGGAGGACACTTGACTCTAACAAAAATTTGTACTTTAAAGCTAAATGTTTCGCAAACGGAGCCCTAAATCAAAAAATGCTCTTTGCATACCACCAATGTTTTTGGAATTCGTATCCAACGATAGGGTAGACGAGAAAAAAAAATTAAATACAAACACACATACATATCCTATGTATGTTAAAATCATAACCCTTCTTTTTGGCTTTACCATAGTCGGGTAAAAAAATAACAAATAAGTGTAAGTAGACAATTCATGCTTTAATATCTTTATTCAAAGCTTTCTATTCACGGTCACGAATACTGTAAACGCAAATAACGATTTCAGTATTCGCAGATTAAAAACTAAGGCACAGAATATAATATCCCTTATAATTTTATTCAAATTACCCTTCGTAATCTCGGTTGTGTATTCTGAATCAAGAGCTTTTTAGGGTTTCGCTGCTTTTACCCATGCAAACGTACTCCCCTCTTTCCTCCCTTGATTTTGCCATTACAGCATTTATTTTATGATGTTAAATATACATCTATGTCTATGGTTTTTTCAAATTCCTAAAAAATGTTTTACTAACTCAATATCACATTTGAGACCATTTGTATGAAAATTAGAATCCTCTATAACTATTAACTTATACAATTTCCTAGAAAACTGGTACAATGCAGACCTAGATATTTATTCCTAGAACACGTCTTCAAAATTTTGTAATGTTTAATTAGTAAGTGTCAAAAATAAGTGGAAAATTCTTTTTTATGAAGGACGCTGCGCGGCGCTGCGAATCTGATTTAATTAAGAGTTGTTGCTCGTGCGATACTTGCTTCCAAACAATTTTTTCATTATATTTTTAAGTCAATAACTGTAAAAATATTCATACATACATTATTTATTGTTACAGTCGTGGACGCATGATGCTCCTACTCCAGATGCTGGTTCCATGCTTCATCCCTCACGTAGCGCTTATCCTGCAGAATTGCACTATCATGGCCCAGCTCTCATTTACACTTGACGCATCGCTGTATCTGTATAATGAGGTAAGAGATACTTCCTTTAAACTTGTACTATATGGGTATCTTCCCAAAATTCTCGATTTGGTAGTAAAATTTTTGGAGATAACGTACCCAAAATTTTCAAATTTTATTTTAAGCTTTTTGCTTTTTTTATTTAATTTAGTTTTCGGGGCACGACACTTTCGACGCATTAATACCAAAACGCAATAGGACCAAAACGCAATAGGACAAATATACGCATATGGACTAATTCGCTTTTGGACACATTTACATTTGGACCACTTCGCAGTTGGACCAACTCGCATTTGGACCATTTCGCAAAAGGACCAATAAGTTTGATAACTTACTCTGGTAGGACAGAGAAGTGCAGGGGTCAACTTGGCCCACTTAGCCCTCGAGCTAAAACAGTGAGCAATATTATAATATCTGTTTAAGAAGTATCAGCTTCTGATACTTTTGGTAGGAAATCAACTTCTTTTAAGCTAATATTCCTAGAAATATTAACAAATAGGAATAAAAATACAAAAATACAAAATTATACCTAACATTAGTTTATTTTTCTTTTTAATTAGAATAAACTTCCGAAAGTTTCTGGGAATATAAAGTGCCAGTAATAAATAAAATAAAAAAATAATATAAAAGAGATCTTGAAGAGATTTATTACTTCTGTAAAAAAACTACTAGTTTACGATCAATGTTTTACGAGATATACCCTTTTTTTGTTTGACAGCTGTCATCCGAAATAAAGATCTTGATGAGATCTTTCACTTCTGTAAAGAAACTACTAGTCTACGATCAATATATAACGAGATATAGCCCTTCTTGATTTGACATCTGTCATTCGAAATAAAAATAAAACGATGTGATCTATTATTTCTGTAAGGAAACTGCTAGTCTAAGGTCAATAGTTACGAATATAGAACCCTTTCTAGTTTGACAGCTGTCATCAGAAATAAAGATTTTAATGAAGTCTATCACTACTTCCGTAAAGAAACTACCTCTCGTTCTCTAAAAAATAAATAATAGTATAATTTATAAGATAGGCGGGGAAAGATTTTGGGAAGGGGCAGCGTTACTCTTTTATGAAGCTCGATTTCACTAACCATATTTTTTTCATAGCACTTCTAAGCTGCATCGCTATAAGAAGTTGTGGCAAGGTGAGCTCATTAGTCCATCGCGTATCACGTATTTGTCCTCATGCCTAAAGCTTGTTGGTCCTTATGCGAATTCGTACTAATGCGTTTTTGAGATTTGAAAAGATTGGTCCAAATGCGAGTAAACCACTTGGAATGCCTGTCAAATGTTACTTTAGTTTTATCTGTCTTAGAAAATTGGAAATATAATGAATCAGTTAATAATTAAGTATATCGTATTCAAAATATGTGTCTACATTTAAATGTTTTTATTAACCGCTTTCACCAAATAACATATTTAAAAATAAGTTGGTATGAATTACTTTTATTGACACCTTGGCCACGTTTCATCTTCCAACTACCTCAAGGAAAGCACGTTCAGGAGCTGACGCTGCGGAACATCTTAAGCGTAGAAAATATGCAGCCCTTGGTAACGGCTACATTTTTGAAGCGTTTGGAGTGGAGACCATGGGACCTTGGGGACGCCCATCGCTTTTATAAGGAAATAACCAACCGATTAATCTCCACTTAAAAAAATCAGAAGGCTGGTCTATATTTTGGACATCAAATAAGCGTTGGCAACGCTGCCAGTCTTCTGGCCAGTTTATCATCTGGCAGCAACATCCAGAGCCTTTTTAGTTATTTATTTATTTAAATTGTTTTCAATCTAATAGTAGCATTATTAAAAATAAATAATTTTTAAACTTGTTTTATCTTACCGTCTATGACAAAACAAATAAGATTAAGTATAGCGTGACGTAGAAATCTAAGAAATAATTGCAAAAAAAGGAACAATAGCTAGAGAGCAAAAACAATTACAGTCGAGATTTCTTTATGTTATGAAAAGCCTTTGTTGTGATGTCTGAAATTGATACCAGTCTGTTAGTTACTTTACGATTTTCTTTCGTTGTTGTTATGGGCTGACGGCTGAATATTTAATATTTGATAACTAGGTAACCAATTTTTTACAATTATTTCAAGAGAAATGTGGGAAGATTCTTTTTATTTTTAATCAGAGGCAGAAAAACATAAGCACCTGTAGAAGAAGTGAAATATGTAAATCTTATATCATTAAAATATACAAAATTTACATATTTTATTGCGTCTATTTATTTTTTTACTTTGATACTTTTATTATGGTCAATTCTAGCACATACAAGTATGTACATATCTAATTTTTCAAGTGGGCGTGCATGGCCAAGCCCAAATCTATGAGGAATAGCGAAAAGTACTCAAAGAATTCTCTGGCCCAATTTCGGTGAAAACTAAAACTGCATCATTCATTTTTTTAAAAATATATATAAAACAAATACACTGTATTATTACACCATTCGTTAGTGATGCTAATAAGAAACGAATTCTGCGTAGTAATGGCATACGAGAAACATAAGGAAAGTGTTGGATTTTAAATAAATTACCGTTTTTTTTTCTTAGGTTACCAACGACCTATTAAACCTTAACTGATTAATTATTTGCAATGATTGCCATAGTTCTCAACACATTGCTGGATTCGACGTCACAAGTATTGGTTTGTAAGAATATTTTCCAAATAATGTTTTAAGTCGTCAATTGCGTTTTACGTGTCTTTGTAGATTTTGTTTTTTGCAGACCTCTAGAGTGATTGACCTCGCTGGCCACGGCACACAGCGCCATCTAGCTATTATTAAGCGAAACAGTAACTAACACATTTTGTTTTTGGAAACGTTATTCAAAGTAAAGCAACGTCGGGCTTGGTCACCACCTGGATGTGTGACCGCTTAGCGGCGCACTATTTGTGTTATAAATTACGTATATAGTGGTAGGTACGGAACCTTCGTTTAGAGAGTCTAACTCGTCACTCGCCTTTATACCAGGTAGGGGACCGTACTGTGGCTTTAACGGCATAGTCGCTACAATAGTTCTTATCGGTTCGACAAGAGACAAGGGATAAAAAGTAGCCCATATCATATTTCAGGTCCTAACTTATATATATGCTAAGTTTTATCCCGATTCGTTCAGTGGTTGAAGCGCGATTAAATAACAAACATCTATCCATCTATCTATCCAATCAAACTTTCACATATACAATGTTAGTAGGATTCAATGGCATTAAGAATAACTTAGAATACATAGCTTTCCCTATAAATCTCTAAACAATTTTATGGTTATTTTTATCTTATATGGTTAATCTAAAGTATAAATAGAAATACAACTACAAATGTTTCTACCGCTCACATTGTTAATACTATTTATGTCAATTACACGCTAGCTCCTGTTTCTGACGATACCGGACTGCCTAGGGACGCTCATTAATTTAGTATTGTGTCTTCAAGTCTTTGAAATTCAGGACACTGTGTTGGAGAGTGGAAATTATTTTTGTCTCTTCAGGAAAGTTATTATAATAGGTCTCAATACTTCACGTCATGACTTAGATCTGAAAAGAGTTTGAGCAAAATCGGTCCAGCGGGGTTTTTGAAGTGAAAACTTCTTTAGCGGCGAGGTGCACTTTTTTTGGTAAGGGTAAAAAATGATAAACTCGCATCAGGTCACTTGTCCTAATCGTGGAAATTCGTAAGACGGAAACCGTAATGCCACGCCTATTATAATTTTTTTTTTTTTCTATTATATGTGTTTTTCTCGTGGGGTTGCCTTACCGCTTACATATTTCGATGGCTTAACGTCCCCCCCCCTTTTTTTTTTTTCTTTCTTATGATTCTTTCGTGGTTGAGTAAGTTTGTAAGTGATTTACTTTTCTTTATGTATATGTGTATTTAATGGTCTTTCAGGGGCTTTGACCGCGTAAACTTTTTTACAAATAAAAAACGTTATAGTACGTAGATAGCTCTATCATCATGAGATCGAGTCTCCTATGTGAAAGGTTTTGATTTATTTGTGTCACAATATGCGATGAAAATGACCGTATTTTGTGTATATTTTTATTTTTAGTATTCGCGATTATGAGTAGTACAGGGAGGTTGGATATGGAATTTTAATTCTATGACAGATTGCGATGTCAAATATACTACGTCAAAAAAGTAAATAAACAAACATTATTATTTCTTGACAATGTCAAAGACATGTCTTGTCACATATTTGAGTGTTAAGCGCGAATCGTGTGTAAAGGTTTTCACTTCTGCCGGCAATCCCGGAGTGCAACTCGTTTTTTTTTTTAATGATTCTTACCTCAGAACTCCGTCATTTATAATCCTATTTGGAAAATTTTCACTTATAAGGAAAGAATAACCTACAGATTCGTCTCATTTTTAATTAAGTAAGGATTGGTACATGGTTATGTGAAAAAATGTTTTCGAGTTGTATCATTTTGATTATTTAGATGATCTTCTATCGGTCTCTACGTCTCGACTGGCCATGTAAATTTCTGCGACAATATACGCTAACTATTGCTCTGCATTTTAATACGTGCAAACTTATATATATATATATATGTCGCGCATTCTACATAGCAGTCAAATCAACAACTTGTGTCTCAAATCGAGACCACACTGTCCCAGGTCTCTGACTGGGGACGGGTAAACTTGGTCTGATTCAACCCTACAAAGACACAAGTGTGCGCGTTCACCGCTAAGAAAACTACATTCACTGTGGTCCCACAATTCCAGAACACTCCCCTCTCCATCTCCAAGAGCATTGGGATCCTTGGTGTCGACATCTCCAGCGATGTTCAGTTCCGAGATCATTTATAATATAAGGTGAAGCTGGCGTCCAAAAAACTTGGTGTACTCAACAGAGCGAAGCAGTGCTTCACGTCGGGGCAAAGGTTGTTACTTTACAAGTCGCAAGTTCGGCCCCATATGGAGTACTGCTGCCATCTCTGGGCAGGTGCACCCGGATACCAGCTTGGCCCTTTTGACTCGGTTCAACGACGGGCTGTGAGAATTGCCGACGATTCCAAACTCACTTGCGGTATCGAGCCATTAAGTCTGAGGAGACACTTTGCCTCACTGTGTGTGTTCTACCGCTTGTACAATGGGTTGTGTTCTGAGGAATTGTTCGAAATGATGCCCACGGCTACTTTCTACCATCGCACCGCTCGCCATCGGCAGGGAATTCATTCTCACACTTTAGAACCTAAATGGTCGCGTACAGTGCGGTTTCAGAGAAACTTCCTCCCGCGAACGCTTAAGTTGTGGAATGAGCTCCCTGCCAAGGTTTTCTGCAAGGACTACAGTATGGAGTTCTTCAAGAAAGAGGTTATTAGATTTCTGAAGGGTCGGCAACGCGCAAGTGATACCCCTGGTGTTGCAAGCGTCCATAGGCTACGGTGACCGCTTACCATCAGGCGGGCCGTAAGCTTGTTTGCCACCTTAGTGGTATAAAAAAAAAAAAAAATTCAAGGCTGAGTGCAAATCGGTGCAAAGTGGTTTGTTTCTTATCGCTAAAAAACTGTTTTTTTTTAAAGACGATCTTAATGTATAAATTCTCAAATATAAATAAATTATTCTCGAAGTAAGTTGCTGGTGAGGCAATTATTACTTTAAATAGAACTTCTTGCTAGCTCTTTTTGGCAAAAATTAACATTGTATTGATGAATTAACATAAAAAACGAACCGCTGGACCGATTTTGTTCAAACTCAGATCTAAGTCACGACGTGGCGTGTCGATTGATATGGTCACGAGACAAATTGGTCCACTGGTTCTTGAGATATCAAGGAGCAAAACAAGCTAACCTAAATCTAATACCTATGAACAAGCAATTCTTGTGTATATATCGGCGGCCGATCGTAAAATCCGGCAGATCACGATATTTCTAGGCAGATCGTAAAGTATGGAAACGAAAGGAACAGAAATCGCAATGTATAAGTCACGTAGGTTCAGTTTCTTTTGTCAACGTAGATGCGGAGCGAGCGAAGCGAGCGCAGCGTTCCAGCCAAGCTTCATATAATATTCTGTTCAGTTATTTGAGAATTTCTATTCCATACTTTACGATCTGCCTAGGATTTTTGTGATCTGTCGGATTTTACAATCGACCGACATATATACATCTAATACCTTTAAACGAGCAATTCTTGTATATATATATATATATATATATAATATATATATATATATAATCTGAATCTCGGAAACGGCTCCAACAATTTTTATGAAATTTAGTATGCAGGGGGTTTCGGGGACGATAAATCGATCTAGCTAGGTTTCATTTTTAGAAAACGTCGTTTTATTCGTGTTTTTAGGCAGTGATAAACTGAAAAATATGACTCTTCCTGACATCTATTGGCGAGTAGTAATAAGCAACATTAAAGCTATTTGACAATAGATGGCGTTATTAAGGAACGCTTAAGCTACTTGACAATAGATGGCGTTGTTTAAAAAAAAAACGAGCAACGCTCGGTCCTCCAGGTACTACTTGTATAAAATGCTTTGCCCTGACTGACTGACGGAACAACGCACAGCCTAAACCGCTGATCGTAGAAACCTGAAACTTTGAGGGTGTGTTCTTTGTATGACGTAAGCATCCGGTAAGAAAGCATTTTCTGAAAGGGTCAAGTGCGGGTCTGACTTGCGCAATAAGGTAAACCGATTGTAATGAACTTTTGGTAAGTTGTTATGCACACGTCGGGGAAGGTTTCTGAGAAAGAAAAAATGGTTAAGTACGAGTCAGACAGGGTCAAGTGCGAGTCGGACTCGCGCAATAAAGGTGAACCTATTGTAACGAAATTTTGGTAAGTTGTTATGCACTAGGGCATGTAATATCGGAAGGTTCTCAATTCCGATACTAATATCGGAATTAAACATATTTTTCATAAAGTTGTATTAGATACAAGAAATTTTAAATTAATTTATTTTTTGTAATCAACATAAAAATAAAACAACTTCTGTGATGATTAAACTATAAAAAAAACATAAAAATGAAATAAATTTTGGTAAATATATTTATAAATAGCGCACAACCAATGAATAAAATCTAAATTAAAAATACCTTCTGAAATAGCTTCACAAGAGAATAAGACTACTTATCCTTTACTATTTATTTATTTTTTAGAAAACCACCTCTTTTCTTCTCGATGCGTTCATAGAAACTCCTGCACTCCGCTACTCTTCCGCTACTAATTAAATAAAAAAACTCAATATTATCTTAAACAAAAATAGAATTGGTAACAAATGGAACGAAACTACTTATTTACTAACATTATGTATATGTATATGTTTTTAAATTAAAGGCTTCTAGCATTTCAGCAAAAGCAAACTTCGGACAAAGCATCAAAAATATACACCTGACAAAAAACACGCTTACTTCCAACACTAAGGCAAAACTTATGTAAAATACAAACGATCTGTACGCATGTTATAATAACACTAATTCCTCCTTCCTTTTTTGTCGCATACAAGTTATTTAGCTATTATAATTTCTAAGAGGTAAAAATTTGGCGTCCAGAGCCAAGGCCTTCCTATTTTTTTAAATTTCTCAAATTCTTGGTCAAAAGATATATCACACCTTGCAGTGGTGGGGTAGTTACTTTAATCCAAAAGTAATAAAACTACCTCAACATAGTCTTTGTTTCTGTGCCAGCTCCAGTGTATACGCATAATATACTTTTTTACTCGTTGGTTTAAAAAAATTGTCGCCCTTTGAAGCAAATAAAAACTTTAAGAGTTTTAAAGATAGGAATGGTACTACTGCTATTAATTGTCATTTTTTGTATTAAGCTTTGCAAGTTTATAGCGAGACATGATTTAAGATAATGTGTTTTGCTTCTCAAGTTTACTGAACACGAATTTTAATTTTGTGTCTGCTATATACTATATATAATGTAGTAATTCGTATTCGCAACACCAGTAAAAAAATTCAAGAGACGTAAGCCTCCCTTTGACTCGGGGACAATAACTGATAAAATAAGTTTTTAAATTTGCGCGTTCCATTTCTAATTCAAAATAGTAAAACGGGACCGCCAATCTACCCGTGACCAAGGCAGGTGTAACCCAGCCGAAACGTCGGGAAAAAGGTATTTTGCCAAATAACAACGCGTTTAATCCCGTTTAACTATTTTAAATTAAATAACTGTCAAAGTTAGGAAGTCGTGCAAGGCGAGGCGACGATGTACGAAGTGTAGATTTATCTTTCAATACTCACGTTCTCGCCTTTCGTTAGCAGTAGCGCCGACTCTATGGTGCCTGAGGGTGCTCGTGCCTCCCAATGTTAAGTGTTTGCGGCGCTGAGCCCTAATATTTTATAGTTTTACTATGATATCGGGGACTCGGGCCCCCCTAAGATTTTTTTTAAGCAACGTGCCTGTTCGTGGATACTGTACTGGGTGCTGTATGGCAGTTTGTAGGACTTTGGTGGGAGAAAGTACGAAAGATGTAATAGTATTCTGTAACTATTTAGCTGCTCAATAAGAAGGTAATGAGACAACATCAAATCTCCCGCACAACGGAGCGCCGGCTGGCACCGTTTACGTCTTATTTTAAAATTTAAACAGAATATTTGACTAATTCCGATATTAGGATATTCGACTACTCAATATCGGAATTATAATATCGGACTTAAAGTTCCGAGATTCCGGGATTTCGATATTTCGAGATTCCGATATTCATGCCCTATTATGCACACGTCGGGGAAGGTTTCTGAGAAAGAAAAAATGGTCAAGTACGAGTCAGACAGTGTCAAGTGCGAGTCGGACTCGCGCAAAAAGGGTTAACCGATTGTAACGAAATATTGTAAGTTGGTATGCACAAGCCGGGGAAGGTTTCTGAATTACTAAACTTTCACAATAGATTGGTGCGGCAGTTGTTTAAAAAAAGAAACAACGTTCGCCGGGTCAGATAGTATATATATATATATATATTAAAATTACGTGTCACGTTGTTTGTCCGCGATGGACTCCTAAACTACTGAACCGATTTTGGTCAAACTTCGTAACTATCTGTTATTTGATACAACTTGAAAGATAGGATAGTTTTTATCTCGATCTGTTAAGTGCCAGCTGGTCTCGGGCACTTAAGGTATAAACCAACTTTCACCGGGTTACAGAGGGACGGCACCGGAACAACGTTCGCCGGGACCGCTAGTATATATATATAATCTGAATATCTGATATAATCTGAATCTCGGACACGGGTTTCAGGGGCGATAAATCGTTTTAGCTAGCTTTCATTTTTAGAAAACTTCGTTTTATCCATGGTTTCAGGCAATGATAAACTGAAAAAATTACTCTTTCTGACTTCTATTGGCGAGTAGTAATTTAAATTTCGATCAGCCGATCTATTTTTTTTGGTTAAAAGTGTGAAGTACCGCATGTGATAACATCAATAAATGGTTACAATTACATTAATAAAAACTGTTGGAGCTAAGAAACTGATAATAAAGGCACCTTAGACTAAAAATAATACGAAGCTTTTCGTTTAATTTTCAAAAACATCTGCAATAACACTGTAAATAACACGGCAAACAAGCTTACGAACCACTTGATGCTAAGCGAACACTGAATCAATGGTAGATTTCGCGACCCTTTAAAAATCTGGTCATTTTTAGGGTTCCGTTCCTCAATAGGCAAAAAGGAACCCTTGAAGGATCACTTTGTTGTCCGTCTGTTTGTCTGTCTATCTGTCAGTCTGCCAAGACCCTTTTTCTCAGGAACGCGTAAAGTTATCAAGTTGAAATTAATATCAAATACTAAGGTCTACGATCCCTTAAAGCTTTAAAAATCAAGCTTCTATTTGAACGCAATAAAAAAAACGGCATTTTTGACGCATATTTAGGTATTCAGTTGTTCACAAATAAATCAAAACCTATAGGTTACTTTCCGTTATCCTAGAATCATGAAATTTGACACAAAGCAAGGTCTTGCATTACTATATACCGAAAAGTTCGTCTGTCTGTCTGTACAGACTTTTTTACTTAAGAACGCGTAGAAGGTATCAAGTAGGACCTAATACCCAATAGTTAAATAAATGTTTTAAAAAAAAAAACTTAATGTGTTAAAAAAATCAAGTTTCTGAGTCAATATGACAAAAAATATGCCGAAAATACGGTAATTTTAATCGCACATAGTGACAAAACTTGTAGGGTACTTCCCGTCGTCCTAGCAGTAATTTGTAAGGGACCCTCGGTGCGCGAGCGAGACTCGCACTTGGCCGGTTTTTATTTCTACCCCATATATACGTACCTTAATAAAATTAAGGTACGTATATATGGGGCTTATCGAATTTAAAGTTGCCTTACATGAGCAAAAATAAGAACTTTCTTGTAAATTTTAATACGGCAGTATGAGTCCCCGCCGCCGGAGCCTTGAAATGTTTAAATTTTCAGTGGTATTAGTTTTAGGTGTTAAAACTAATTATTATACAAATAATCGCAAAAGGTTTGTGTGAAATAATCTGTCTTTATATTGTCTTAAGATATAATTTTTCAGTCGTTAAATGTGAATGGCCTTCCCATGACAGTAACTGGAACCACAAATCCATAATCATATCATCATATTAGTGGTATTCTATCCACAACATTCGACATTAGTCGACTGCACCCTAAAGTCAGCACCTGAAGCAGAATATAGCACAGAAGATGCGATAGCTACTGCAACTCGGGCCGATACTTCATACCTGTCTATGTAATATAGTCGTCATATCTATGGAATAAAGTTGATATATCTATGGAATAAAGTTGATATATCTATGGAAAATAGTCGTCAACTTGTATAGTAGCATCTGTGAGTTTCAAGGGAGTCCAATTCTCCTGAGAGGTTGTCACAGGTGTTAAGATTTGTAGCTGGTGACGTGCAAGAAGGAAGGGCTAAATTGTTTTCGAATCTATATTGATTCCAATGATACGATGATACAGTTATTTTTTTGGATTCAAGCAATCGTATAACGCGAGGCTTCTTTTTTCAAGCACATTTTCGATTCTGCACCAGCTGCCTCTAAAAACTCTTTAAACAGTTACGTAAGTAAAAGTAACAGAACTCAAGTTTTATTATCATTTTAACTGTGTTTTCTAAAAGTCTAAAAAAAAAGATAGAGCTTTAGAAATATTTTCAACGTAATTTTTAAAAAAAAAAAGGGTTGCAAGATTTTTAGGTATCCGCAATAATCTTCATTTCCCGAAACCCTAACCCACGCGTGTACGGAATGCACTATGCCGGATTCTTTTCGCTTCTGTGCAATATCAAATATCTTTAGAAATATGATCAGGTATTCAAATGATTTAGTTTGTAATAAGAAAACATCGTTAGCTAAAGTCAAGCTCCAGAAATATTCACCCATTTCACTAGTTTAAAACTGTAAATGTTCCAGCAGGATTAATGTTTACGCTCAGATTATGTAAATATTAATGAAAACTATCCCAGCTGCGTCATTTTGCACTGCCATGTTTTAGTAGAAACAAGATCAACTTAAGCTTTAGCGGAGTTTTGTTAACAAGCATTGTACGAATTGAATGCGATCCATCGCAAAGTTGATTGTTCTGTTTAAAATAATACAGAAAAAAAAAACCGGCCAAATGCGAGTCGGGGGTTCAGTACCTACCACCATTTACATAATTTGCAAACAAAAAGTATGCAGCTAAGCGGTCACACATCCAACCGTGTCCGTAATCAAATCTAGTTAGTTAAATTTGACCCACTGGGGAATGAGAGTGTTTGATTGAGCTTAAATTTGCATGCAAAATTTTGAATGAAAATATAATAATTTCATAGAGCTGGTTTGATGATGGAACTAGAAGGTGGTCATAGGACCTCTGTAACGAAACGACGCTACCCCATCGAATTTCAGCTTGATGAATTTGTCTTGACAAGTACTCTGGTCTTACTACATTATCTGTCTGTTGTGGATCTTATTATAAATTTACTACATGTGATTAATTTAAAAGTAAAAATAATTACTTATTTCCAAAAATCCGCTTTGAATTACAGTTTAAAGTTGATGTCATGAAAGTGAAGTGTATAATAAACTGTAAGGTACGTAGACATCAACTTCAAACTGTGATTCAGATCAGATTTTTGGAAATAAGTAATTATTAATCGACTTCAAAAAAGGAAGAGGATCTCAATTCGGATGTTTATATTTTTTAATGTATGTTCGGATATAACTCCGTCATATACTGACGGATTTGCAAAATTCTTTTTTTATTTAAAAGGGTAGACTTCCGAGGTGGACTACTAGTCAGTTTGAAATTGGTGTCTATAAACTATTTACTTTTTACTTTTTAGTAACCAATTGCTTATTTTTCTCGTACACCAAAACATCGATACTTGTAACAAAATTTTATACAATAATCAATAACATCAATTATTTATTTTTTGCGTCCTTAAAAAACCGCTAGACCGATTTGGCTCAAACACTTTTTAGATTTAAGTCATGACGTGGCATATTGATTGATATGGTCACGAGACAAAATTGGTCCATTGGTTTTTGAGATATCAAGGAGCAATAAAACTACCAGATCCATATATACATATAAACACACGCACACACAGATATCAATTTTAAAAATGATGGCAAACGATTCTCCAGGTCTTAAAACGTAAAGAAAACGCAACTTTAGGGATTTGGATTTTCGAACCTATTATGATTACTTCCCTCAAGAGAAGGTTATACATATCTACTTGAAAAAAAAAACAAACGTAAGTCAAATAATAAAAAAAATAGTAGCAAGTTCCGCACGAGCAACTGCTCTTGAGAATATTTTTTTATACATATTTGAGAATTTATACATAATAATCTTATTATTGCGTTTTTAAAAAAAACCGTTTTAAAAAACTTTTAAACAATAAAAAACAACCGGCTTCAAAAAGATGCACTAAAAAGGTAAAAATAATAACTAATTTCCAAAAACTTGATCTAGTCTTTTCTGAACTTTTTGAAGCAGGTTGTTCTTTTTGTTAAAATTTTTTTTTTCTTTTCAGTAACGAATTGCTTTTTTTTTCTTGTACACTAAAACATCCATACTCGTAACAAAGTTTTATACAATCATCAACATAAAAGGCGTTTCACCAGTTCCAACTTAACATTAATAATTTTTTTTTCGCCAAAAGATTTAGTTTTAAATTCACTATAATAATATGGGACCACCTGGAAAGTATAACCTTTTAAACAAAAAAGAATTTCTTAAATCGGTCCCAGCGTCTTCGAGAAATCGGGTAACCTACATAAAAAAAAGTCTCCGACGAATTGAGAACCTCTTCCTTTTTTGAAGTCGGTTAAAAAACAAACCGCAGGACCGATTTGCACCCAGCCTTAGAATGTCGAGTTGACAACTAGAACGCCCGTCATATAATTTTGCAATTATTAAAATGCGAAGCAATAACTCATTAGTATATTGTTTGTTAATCTCATTCACGGTGGAGCCACCACGCAGAAACTTACATGGGCAGTGTAGACGAAGAGACCGGTAGAATCTCTTCTAAGTAATCAAAATGATACAACTTGAAAAATTTTCTCACATAACTCTGGTTTACTTGTACCAATCCTTACTAAATCATGTCAATATAAGATACATCAATAATGCTTCTTGTATCGAAATAAGGACCCAAGTGGTAGCAGTCAGTGGTTTTCGACCTGATTGGAGAATCATTCTTTCTGGTGTACCGCAGGGTTCACTTCTTGGCCCCTTGCTTTTCGTTATTTTTATAAATGTCATAAGCGACTGCTTCAAATCATCTAGATATCTTCTGTTTGCCGATGATATGGACATAATTAAGGCCATCAAATCAAACACGATGTCTTAGCACTGCAACAAGATCTTGACAGACTGACTGATTATTTTACAGTTAAATTAGATTTGAATGTATCTAAATGCGCCATTATTACTTTCTCTCGTAAAAAGCACAGTACCTAATCAATATATTACTTAAATCACCAATCCATCCCTAGAACGAATATTTTTGATCTTGGAGTGCTCCACGACTGCTATTTAATAAGCATATTGATCAAGTTGTGACTAAGTCTTATTAAGCGCTTCGTTTTATTATTAGGTGTTCAAAAGAATTCCATTCTGTCAAGACAATCAAGATTTTATAGTGCGCCTATGTTAGAAGTCACTTAGAATATGCTTCTCAAGACGTCAAACTATAGACCGATTAAAGATTTCATGTGCTACCTCTGGAGCGACGATACTCGTTACAATACTAGCGATATAGTGTATTTGTCTAAAATTATAAATGGGTCCATAAACTGCACCGATATTCTCAGTAAAGTATCCTTGTGTGTACCGAATAGACTTAAAAGGAAGTGGCCTATGTTGCACGTGCCCAATGCTTCGACAAATTGCCGGCTTAACTCCTATTTAGGAAGAGCTTGTAATAAATTTAAATGTTGATGTCGACATATTCTCAAACAACCCTGTTGCATTAAATCGTATGTTTAGTTCTTCTTTTTTTGCCTAATCATCCTACTTCCTACTAATATTATAAATTCGAAAGTTTGTTTGGATGTTTGTTACTCTTTCACGCTTCAACCACAGGACGGATCGGGATGAAACATAGCATACATATGTAAGGTCCTGGAATAGCATATAGGCTACTTTTAATCCCGAAATTTTCGCGGGAATAACTATAACCGAGCCTAAACGAACTATGGCTATAGCTACAGCTTGATATAGCAAACATTATCAGTTTAATTAAGGAGTAAATCACAGTCGCCGATAACAGGATTTAAGGCGGGCTTCAACCACTGAACGGATCGGGATGAAACTTGTCACACCTATAGATTAAGTCCTGGAATAGCACATAGGCCACTTTTTATCCTGAAAAATTCAAAAGTTCCCGCGGGAGTAACTATAAACACACTTCATAAGTATAATAATTAATGAGTTAATTAAGGACTGTGTGCCTTGTAGCTTTTTTTGCTCCGCAATATCTCAAGCATCAATGGACCAATTTGTCTCGTGACCATATCAATCGATACGCCTCGTCATGACTTAGATCTAAAAAGAGTTAAAGCAAAATCGGTCCAGCAGTTTGTTTTTTATCTGTAAAAAACCATTTTTTTTTCATGTTTAATACCACTGTACTCATGTACATTTATAAACCGATTTGAAAAATTTTTACGTATAGGGAAGGAACAACTCACAGATTACTTCCATTTTTTATATAATTATGTTTCAATTTTCAAGGAGAACTCACAGCTATTGTTGACAATGGTAACTCACGGTCGACGTGCGAGTCGACCGTGAGTATGCGGGCTGAGGCATAGCCGAGGCACGCTACACAGAGTCCGGTTATGCTCAGTTGTGGCCAAGGCTTGTATAGTGCTTTTCTCAAACATGCGTGTAAAAAACGAATTATATTGACAACTGTATTGATAATAGTAAAATAGTTTAGGTAATTTTGCCACCAATTTGCCGCGTTCAAATGTTGAATTCTTTTTTTACTTTTTAAAGTTATTTTTTGGCGTATTGTTTTTGTAGTGCCACTACGTAATTTATATAAATCTTGTTGAGTTATCACTTCAGTTATCAATTTTCGGGTGTAAAAAAGTCTGCTGCTGCTTTTAAAAGGTCATATGTGATTCGTATAAGGGTTTCGTTCAAAATGAAAAATAGTAAACAAACAATATGGCTGTTCACTATTTGACAGCTAATCCACTACTCTACTTCTCGTGCATGTGCAGCCAATGCATTAAATGCGGACTAGAAGTGACGTCATAGCGTATTCAGTTTTAGTCAACAGAATGATTGAATGTGCGCATAGAGAGCATAGAGCACATTCAATACGTATATAGGCTGTCAACAAATTTACAACAAAAGTTATTTGTTAAGCAAGGCCGGAAATTTGAATACCGGGAAAGCGAAGGATTCAATTTTTGAACCTCTCGCTTCGCTCGTGGGCCATGGGTTCAATGTTTGTAGCCTTCGCGATTCATGCGAAACACACAATTTTTTAACTACAGCGAGGGAAAATATACAAGATAAAATAAAACATAACAAAAAGTAGGCTTTTCCACACCGATTTAATCAGATTTTAAACGACAAAGTGAGCCTTTCCGAGCCAGTGAAATAAAAACAAATTAACAAATTAACCTCACGAAATAATATTACAGCTTGTATAAGATATATTCTCTTTTCAACTAAACGAATGGGTACGTATATAAGAATTTGCACATAATAAATGTAACATCAAAGCACTCCCGCGTATCGCTTTGGCAACAATGAAAATGTTACCCTTCAAAGATGTAGGTCACTACTACGAAGTCAATCAGAAACTCGAAGGTTTGAATTCGATATTTAAATATAGATAACTATAAAAATATATAATATTAAAAATATAATATAATATCGACATGATATTTTCTGTAAAAAATGATTATTAGCCTGTTTAGAAATATTTTTGTTTTAACAATATTGTAAAAAATATGGAAAGCTAAAGTTTCAAATTTTATGGTTGCTTCTTATTTTGTAAATAGCAAAATTATTACTTTCAATAGTTGCTTTTGCCCGTGGCTCCTCACACTCGCAAATAATTCAAATATAGGCGTGAGATTTCTAGGGTAACGGCAAAGGACAGTTCGCTGTAGCTAGCTATAGCTGTAGCTATAGATCTTCCTCCAAAAAATTTAGATCTTGCTCCAAAAAATTTAGTCATAGCCTATGTCTTTCTCGGTCTATTAAACTATTCCTGTGCCATATTGCAGCGTGGTTGATCGGTTGCGACGTCAAAGAAGGCCACACAAACAAAAGATCAATATCACTTGTGTATTTTTAATACTTGTATGGACTCCTTGCGTCATAATACTACTCTCCTGTAACTAATCTTCTATAAATATAAAATGCTTTGTCCTGAATGACTGACTGACAACGCACAGCCTAAACCGCTGATTGTAAAGACCTAAAATTTAGAGGGTGTGTTCTTTGTATGACGTATGGAGGCATCCGATAAGAAAGAATTCTTCGAAAGGGTCAAGTGCGAGTCAGACTCGCGCAATAAGGGTAAGCCGATTGTAATGAAATTTTGGTAAGTTGTTATGCACATGCCGGGAAAGGTTTCTGACAAAAAAGGTTAAGTGCGAGTCAGACAGGGTCAAGTGCGAGTTGGACTCACGCAATAAGGGCAAACCGATTGTAATGAAATTTTGGTAAGTTTTTATGCACACGCCTGGAAAGGTTTCTGAAATAGTACAACCCTTTCATAAAAGGTTGATGCGGCAGTTGTTTAAATAAAAAAAAGAAACAACGTACGCCGGGTCAGCTAGTATACATATAAAACCTTTTTATCACACTTATTCTTAAACAGTGGCATTACGTGCAGGCGAAGCGGAAGCTAAGACCTATTGCTAAATATTAATTTTCTTTAAGCAAAGGCGGTAATAACGTGCCTATTCTATTAAGTATGTATAAAAGCGTCTGTTCAAAACATGCAATATTTTTTTTTGTGATGTAACTACAAATTAACGGTTCTGATTTTCTTCTTTATTTGTGTTATATGGCATTGCTTCTTGCCAAATTTAATTATTCTCAACAGTAAGTACCTTATAGCTTTTGATTCCCTTGCAAGTGTTAAAATATACTACAAAAACGGAGCACCATCATACAAAGGACAAGATCAGAGTAGACCAAGGATTATTGTTGGCTTTGTTAACTATAAAATAGACCTCAAACGGGGGTTCGTAGTAATGCCCCGGGTCATATTGTCACAGGCAGCGTAATTATCGAAACGCTACGGTTGTCATAGTTACTAGAAATGGCTCATTAAAGCTCTCCTATCTGTTCACACATTCAAAACAAACCACAGTCTGCGGTTAAATATGAAACTCTATATTAATTACATAACTAGTTTCTGTTATTAAGTTTGTATTTAGATGATATTGTTTAAAGGGAATAATACAATGCAAAATATTTCGAATTGAGCAAAGTTTATTAATTAACTACACTTGTTTTTTGTAGTTAGACAGGTTTTAAAGACACATTAAAAACCTTTAGTCTAAAAATTATAATAATTTAAAGCAGTTTTAAATTAAAAACAAAACATTCCCTAAATAAACTAAGAAGTAAAAAAAAACAAGTTATATCAGTTTGTGTTAAATGACTACAAGGTATTGAATAAATTCTGTACTTTGCGATCGGAACGCAACTAAAGATGAAATACATAAATAGGAACAATGGAAAAAGCATTTTAAACGTTGGGTTACGACACATACACATACACCAATATTGAAAGCATTTTAATTTCAAAGTAAAGAGTAGTTGACTGGCCTTGACAATACCTAACTTTACTAGAAGCGCATTTAATTTTAACACAAACTGTACGTACAGGGAACTGTATATATGTACATTAAAATACTTATCCCCAGGTCAACAGCACCCTTTCCCTTGGCGAAGTCATCACCAGCATCCAAGATGAAAGAGTCGCGGTCGCAACTTATCTCTCTGCCAAAACCACTCTTCTCAACCCCCCATCAAACGAGTGAGTTTATTGACACCAATTAAGCTATTTGAAATTCAACATACTTTATTTGCTATCTTTAGGTATTAGCTTAATATCAGCAAACCGCTTTTGAGAAATGTCTTAAAATAGATACTTGTTTGACAATGTGAATTTCCAGGACACAAATAGAACGTAGAACTTCTATGAGATTTGTTTGTAAAGGTTTTTTCTTTTGTTGAGTATTTGCAAGGCTCTTCTTTTAAATTGTTAGTCTGTTCTATATAAGAATGGGGTCACTAGAAGATAGTTAGGCTAAAATTTGAGAATTTGACTGTACTAAGCGATTTCAACAAACTTAGGTAAATAAATTGAGCTTCCTGCCAAGATTTTCTCTAAGAATTACAATAAGTTATTATGTACTAGCTTTTGCCAGCGACTCCACCCGCCCTAAATTTGGTTATCGCCGTGGAATTCTTACGTCAACTCCTTATTTATACATATGAAGTTTGCAATAGCAAGCTATAGTTCGTTTAGGCTCGGTTATAGTTATTCCCCCGGGAATTCTTGCATTTTTCTGTATAAAAACTACCCTATCCTTCTTCAGGACTCAAACTATCTCCATACCAAATTTCATCTAAATCGGTTTAGCGGTTTAAGCGGTTTAATATCCAACAAAATATCACTATGGATTTAGTATAAGAATAATTTTTGTAGGTATTATGTACGTCATTTCTGTTATATATATATGTATATCGACATATATTTTATGTATATCTTATGTGTTTATGCATGATATTGTAAGTATTTAATAAAAGTATATATTATGTATTTGTATGTTTAATTGTGCGTCTATCTGGTATAAGGTTAAGTAGCCTATGTCCTTTCCCGGTACTCAAAACTATCTCTCCATACCAAATTGCATTGACATCGGTTCAGCAGTTTAAGAGTGAAGAGGTAACAGACAGAGTTACTTTTGCATTTATAATAATAGTATGGATTATGTCCTATCTCATCTATAATTAATTTAAGATGAAAAAAATCATCATTGATTTTTGTTTTAGGTCAAATTTAAGTCGTGTATTTTTGATGACCGATCAGCGATTGCAAGCAGTTTCAACACAGTTCCTACAAGGATTCCACAATCCTCTACGGTAAATATACTTTAATTTATGAATATTTCTGCTTTCTCTTAAGAATTTTCAAAATATATTATATTTATAATTAAATATATTTTGATGTGATATTCGTGGGCAAAAATCATTTAAACAGTTCAATTTATATAAACTCGTCCAACCTTGGCGGTGTTACAGTATCTCCACACTTTGACTATCGGTATATCGAATTGTTGAAGTGTTTGTATAACAGAGTCACGATGTCTGTCCGACTACAAGACCAGAATACGAAACCAATCCATCTGCAGAAAGGTGTGAGACAGGGAGACGTTATTTCTCCGAAACAGTTCACAACTACGTTGAAAGATGTGTTTAAGCTTCTGGAGTGGAAAGGACATATAGTGTCAACATAAATGGCGAGTACATCACTCAACTTCATTTTGCCGACGATATAATGGCCATGGCAGAATCGCTGGAAGACCTAGGCACGATGCTCAGAGACCTCAGCAGAGTTTCTCAAAAGGTTGGCCTTCCCGAGTGGCAACCACGGATCAGAGGACGCAGCGTGGCACGGATTCCTACCAGGTAGAAAGACGACTTGGTTAGAGCCGCAGGAAGCCGATGGGCGCAGGCGGCTCAGGACCAGCCGTTGTGGAGACATATGTTGGAAACACTTCGTCTGTCCAATGTACGAACTACGACAGCAACGGTCAATTCATACACACCGGGGCACTGAAGTGGTAATTTATCCTTCGGCGAACTCATACTACTGGATATCTTGTCACAAGGAATAACACGGTCTTGATTCCATAATTTTTTAATATTCTGCCAACATTGTCCGTTACTTCTTTTACAAACCGATCCACCCAAGGCAAACGTTTCTTATCTGTACTTCGCGTCTTTTATGGAATTTTTGACAACCCATTTCTGACCAGTTCCTTAAGTCATTCTATTGCTACTCATACCAAGGAACACATTAAAAATGCAGTCAAAAATAACTACCTTAAGAAGTCAGCTATAGCGAGGCATTTACTTGATTCCGGCCCCAATCACTGTATAGAATTACATAACCCGAAAGTATTGTCTACGGAGCGACACAATATACCGAGAATGGTTGGTGAGTCGATTAAAATTCAACATATAAACGATATAAACAAAATTTCAATTGAGAAGACGGGTTTTAGGTTGCCAAACATATATAATCCAGTGAGCGAGTAAAGTAATAATCGAAAATTACATCTGACTTCGAGTTCGCGAGTGCCACTGTAAGCATTATATGTCGTGACAAGGCAGCGGGTCAAAAACAGTGACGAACTGCACGAACGCACAAGACGGACGGTAGATAGATATATCTGCCCAATGTAGCTGACTGCACTACGCATCTCCGCAGTCCATCCGCGTCCACGGTGCATGAAACTGTGCCAAAATATCGAAAACAAAATAACTTATCGTGGTAAGACCCGTTCTAATTCAATTATAATATTGCAGAACAACGAAAATACTAGTTCGAAAGGTAATATATTAAAAACACTGTAATTAGTATAAACAATTTAGTGTTAGTTTTTCAGTTCAATATTTTGTATATCGTGCAAAAGAGCACTACACTATTTAAAGTAAACAAACAATACGTCAAAATAGAAACAGATAACAGTATTAACATGTTAAATCGTGTCAGGTGAAACCCGATAAAATATAAGATAAGCATGCCTTTGGGAAGCGCAATGTTATTTCATGACAACTTTGTTATTTTAAAACTTAGCGTTTACCTCGTTTTAATAACATGTTGCGTAAAGGAATTAAGAGAAAAACAGAATACTGAGAAAGCGTATAACATAATATATAATAAACAAGCGTATATAATAAATATGCTCTATAATAGTATAAAAAAACAAAACTTTTGTTAAAAAGAATATACATTAAAAACTACATTATTATAAAAATGTAAAAAATCTTTAACTAATAAATATAAAATATTAAACTAAAGCAGGATCGAAGAGGTCTGCACCTAAAGGCAAAGTGGCAAGAACGCTAGACGCATTACCCCGTTGTACTGCAATTCTCAACCTTAGTTTGAGGAAGCAGCCAGCCCTCTTGTCACATGTGGCACCGACCAGTTTAGGAGTGATTAACTTAACGAAATTTCTTGCACTAGGTCCTATATTCGACTGGTAAAAATAAGTTTACTTAGTATGATATATTTGACTGGTTAAAATAAATTTACTGAGTATGATATATTCGACTGGTTAAAATAAATTAATTGAGCCCGATCTTGTTACGAGTGTATTATCCAATAAAGAGTTCCACTATCCACCTCCAGGATGTATCATACGACCCTGGTCACAATGCATAATGTATTGAAATCGTTAGGACTAACCAAATTAACCCAAATTCGAGAGGTTTACACATTGAAGAATTAAACCTATCCCTCGTGGTTTCTTTTATTAGATCCGCTGTTATCTTACCCACATACACGTTGTATTAGTACATTCCTACATAAATTTACAAAGTTTTAAATCGATACGACAAATTAGAGGTTGATTAAATTAGATTTCCAAGATTTTTTTACATATTTCAAGGCAACGATAATATTATAAGCGTATTTAAAAAGCTTAATAAAGAGTAAAATTAATGAATAACTTTTTTTTTCGTTTGACATGCAGCCAATTTAGAGAGGATTTGAAGTAAGTACTCCCTTAATACTTTACGAACTTTTATTGAATAAAGGATTTAATCTTGGTCTCTACTCGGTCTTATATTTAATCCTATTTCCCATTCCACATTCATACCCCATTACGGTTACATTTGTGCATTATTTGTTTAAACCAAACACATACCTAACTGGAATACTTGTCTGGATGTTTAAAATTAACTGCTAAATAATTTACAGATACCATACCACGAACGAAACCATATACGTAGCGTGTAATACGCGTTTGGCAGCTAAGTGGTACACGTAAATCTTTTGTTACACGACGAGGGTGTTTTTAGTAGATATGTATGTATGTATGTTCATCTGATCCCGCATACATTTTAAGCTATCTGTCATAATTTGATGTATGATTATCCTTCGAAGCTTTTTGATAGTCCACGGGTTATAGGCTATGTGACGTCAAACTAAGTTTTTCTTATGGCGGTCTCTAGAGTCCAGAGAATAAAGTCCTATATTTTTTTTAAGAAGTCGTGTTGGATATTAAACGAATGAGCTTAATTGCAATTTACTCGCTGCATTATGAGTATCTCAATTTTTAGTTAATTTTTCACCTCGAAATAAATAAATTAAAAATAACGTCTTATTTGATAGGTATGTAGGTAAGGTTGTATGGTAGGGTTTTAATTTCTTAAACGTCTACGTATTAATTTATCACTAGCGTTTTCTTGCGATTTCTTTTGCATGGACTTTTGGAAGCATAAACAGTTAATGTTTATGGTTTTACCTACAATAATGACAGAATTTTCATACATTGTTTCATAGCCTGTTTCATTTGAAAAATGGTTGATAATTAATGAATAGGAGAAAACAGCTGTGCATATTGCGTAATATTTTTAAATATAAAATATTAATTGTGTGTCTACCTAAGGCAATAGGTATACGCTATAACAGACTTTATTATATTATAGAGACTATATTATAGAACGTTTTAAGAGAAACAATCGCACAATACAATATTTTTGAGTCAGCACATACCACGAAAGGTCTCGGACTCAAATGGGAAATTTTTAAGACTTTTTTCTATATTCTATCGCTCCTATTGGATACAGCTTGCTGTTACATATTTTTAATAATTATCTAAACTATTAAGATTTATTGAAGTCGAACTGGAAATACCCATTTCAAAAAACCAAAAAATAAAAGTTTTCCTCTATGTAATATTAAGTATAAATATACTTATATCCAGAAAACAATAATATAAAATTGATTTTTTATTGTTCAAAACAGTATAATAGTCCTAACGTTTGTTTATTCTTTGCAATATGTTATAAGAAACCTTTGAAGGATGAAAGAGACGTTGGAAAGGGAAACAGCGAGATATTTTTACACATAAAAAGAGCTTTTCACATAAGGAGCGGGTATTATTGACTTGAATTTTTATTTTTTTATAACTTTAATGTGGCAAACAAGCTGACGGTCCGCCTGATGGTAAGCGGTCACCGTAGCCTATGGACGCTTGCAACACCAGGGGTATCACTCGCGCGTTGCCGACCCTTCAGAAATCTAATAAGTTCTTTTTTGAAGAACCCTATACTGTAGTCCTTGGAGAAATCCTTGGCATGGAGCTCATTCCACAACCCAATCGTTCGCGGGAGGAAGTATCTCTGAAACCGCACTGTACGCGACCATTTCGGTTCGCAAGTGTGAGAATGAATTCCCTGCCGATGACGAGCGATGCGATGGTAGAAAGTAGCCTTGGGCATCATTTCGAACAATTCCTCAGAACACAACCCATTGTACAAGCGGTAGAACACACACAGGGAGACAAAGTCTCTCCTCAGACTTAAGGGCTCTATACCGCAAGTGAGTTTGGCATCGTCGACAATTCTCACAGCCCGTCGTTGAACCGAGTCAAAAGGGTAGTATAATATAATACAATATAATATAGTATAGTATAATATAATAGTCAAAAGTTGAATTAAGTAATGTTATGAACATCTGT